>OW119922.1:63145790-64345790 GCA_933210815.1 Meta bourneti
GTGAAAAATGAAAGCAAAAGTAAAGTAGTATCCTTGATTCCTCCATTCCTCATTACTTACTTCTTTTTTCTTATTACAGGACTGAAACTTAAAGCTCAATCACATAACAAATATTACGTGATGGTGTATAGCTACTAAAATTGGCGATTTTCTATTAAGAGAAAGTGGGTTTTTCGAAAATATGGCTTCGTCTGCAAAAGCTATTTTTGCTTTGTATTGATTAGTTTAAAATATACGTGTAGGTCAGTGGCTTGCTCATCGGGATGAAAAAATTCAGACTCCATTCGACATTTTAGGGACTCGGTAAAAATTTGAGTAGTAAAAGTGCACCATTTTTATGATTTTTATATAGTGAAAGAAATATGCTCTATTTTTGTTTTAGATCCCCAGGGGCTAGGTTCTATTCTCAAGTAGAATCCACAATAACGGTTAGTTCATTTTGGTTCATGAAGTAGTGTTTTTATCGTGCATTTATTTTTAAGACAATATACTATAATAGCTCTTCTAAATTTTGATGGATTTTTTGTTAAAAATTTGTGAAACAACACCTTTAAGTTCGTGTTTAATCGTTTCTTATTGCATTCACAACTAACTGAAGAAAATGCTATTTTAATACAATTAAATAAGCTTAATCTCGGTAGATCAGTGAAATACTTAAAAACTGAAACGTATATTTTTATAATTAAAATTATTCTTGAATTACGTTTTGTTGTAATGCTAAAATAATTCTACATATATATTTTTAATTTGCGTATTCTTAAAATTACATGTTATTTTAAATTTGATCGTTGAATAATCGAGAAAATAATATTAACAATAAGTCTAAGATAAACTATTCTATTGAAATAAATAGTGAAGACTGCAAGCATGGACTTGCAATAACTACTTTTGTACGCAATGAAGTTTCTATAAATTCTTGACGGGAATCGTAAAACATCAATTATTATGATTAGATTAATAATGGTTAAGAATTACATTTCAAAACAAAGGTAAAATAATAGTTTCAAAATAACAGGATAATGTTATCTAACGCAAAATAACCATTTGCTTTGCCATCCTCCGGTTATCTTCTGGTACACGAAGTAAAATCATCATGCAGCAGCGCTATCGTTGATAGTAAGAGTAGATTCAAATGGGGCTATACTCCCATCACTAATTCGGGAGAGCAAATACATACATAGGAAACGAAACTATAAATAAAATCGATTTAGCTGCCAATACCCAATCTTCTACAAAAACCTTTCTAAGTAGCATGTAAAGATGAAGTAGCACAAAAAACTTAATATATCGTTTTTACATCGTACGAATTGAAAGAACACCCTAACATTTATTTCACAAACATTTATAAGACTTGATTATTTCTAAATGTTCAAAATAAAATTATGAATTCGTTATTGTAAACACTAAGTAAATATTTATCGCTAAATGTGTTGAATCGTATTATATAGCTATATGAAGGGGTTCAATTTAGTTGGGAAGAAGGCCAAATCAAAAATACTCATTTATATTATTGGATGCCAGGTAATGGTCAGATCATATGATTTTCAGTTACTTTTAGTGAGGCGTTGACATTTTCACTACATGAATACAAAACCTTTAGTATTGTATTTATACTTCATATGGGTGACTAATCTGAGCAAGAGATTATTTAATTCCCATTGAACGAATTAATAAAAGAACCCGAGACACAGATGATTTATAGGCACCGAATATGCAATGATTACCAACAAAGATGCATATATGATTCCCTATGCGAGACAATAGTAGATACAGGTATGGATGTAATCGATACTCCATAATCACAAAACTAAGCTCATATTAAACAGGAATTATTGAAAGAAATAGTAACTGAAAGAAATAGTAACTGAAGGCTACATATCGAATAATTGTAGGCTTTGATTTTTAATATTTCTTACCTCTTGTAACATGTAAACGCTGGTTTACATGCGATATAAAACAATGGTTATCAAACTTTTTTTCCAAGGATCCTTTTGAAAATTATAAAATATTCCTGAACCCCTTGAGTTTATAAAATTAAATAGGGTTTTCGTATACTTACCACTGTAACAATTCAACCTTAAGTTTTAAAAAGTAATTTCTATTTAGTATAATAAGACTAACAAAAACTGTAGATTCAACGCGTAAAACTGTTACGCATGCCACAAATCTCCCACAACTAGAGACTCATGTAGAGGACAGTTTTGCAGTATCAAGAACCATATATTTTTAGTAAAAACTCATTGTGTAAAACTGTTGTGCATGCTACAATTAGAGCCTCATGTAGAGGACAGTCTTGCAGCACCCAGAAGCACATATTTGCAGTCTTTCAACACACAAATCTAGAAATTCATTTTTTAGTTCGAGCAGTGTTGCAGCTGGTATCAAAAGTCCCTCCCTTAGCTTCGCGTTACGTTGCTCATTTTTAGAACATATAATTCGAAGTTTTTAGTCATTTTTTAAAAATATAACACTTTTTAGAACATAAAAGAATAAGGAAAATAATGGAATATGTGATCTTTTTGTTGAATGTTCTTTATTTTGACTAATGAAATATTCAATGTTTACCCCAAACTCTTGAAACCGTGTCTCGGATCCCACTATGGAAACTACTGCTATTGAAGCATCTTTATATATATAGCATCGTGAAGAATATTTAAAAAAAACGCCGAGTTTTATGACATTTTACATCATTTAAGTAAAATATTGCGAAAAATACAAAAATAGTATACCCGAGCATAGCTTCTACGCGCTAAAAAGGGAGACAGGTTTTTATTTCCTGAGTAAATAAAGCATTCACAAGAAATGGAGTCTTGGCTCTCATTAAACGCTCTATGAAGAGGCTCTACAGCAAACCCTCACCATTGTTTGCCTTTGGTTCCTGCTCTTTAATGGGCGGACGGAACACCGGAAGATGTCAAGTAGAGCTTACAATGATAGACACAATCCCCACGAGGCTTCTGCTTCAGAAAATTCCTTCCTTTGACATCTGCCGATGACGGTAATACCATGTACTCAAGCTAACCTATGAACTATAAGAAGGTAGACACTAGGAAAAGCTGTAGGTTTTTCCCTTCTCTACATAAGCTTATATTCTCATTCTATTGTTCTTTTGGAGCATGTCCCCTCTACCATTTTTATCTTTCTTGTAAATGTAAAAAATGATATTTTGCTTTTCCCTCTACTTTTATCTCTTATAAATCCTGTGCAGATTCGTTTTTCGCTGCTTTCTTATATCTTGTTTTGGTATGCTATTTATGGTTATTAGATGCTGAACGAAACGCGTTTCTGGAATACATTAGTAGTAGGGGAATTTTCACCCATGCTGGCTATATTTGCTTGAAAAATATCTTAGAAATAAAGATGATGTCAGAGATGCGTTTGGGCTTCAGCTGTGCTTGTTTTCCATGATGCGTACAGATAGTAAAAATCTCAAGGACATTAGATTTAGATTCAGTTTTAAACGTGTTACAAGGAACATTATTAAAAGGTGTGCTTGTGGAGCTGCGTTTTGCATTTAAGCACGAGATAAATTAGAGTTAATATCTTCATTTCAAATCATCCTATGTGCCTCCTTATTTCAAAGAAAGAATAATTCTCGAAATAACAGTACAATGTATTGAAAAGAAAAATTTTGAGAATGAAATCGAATGTGTGTGTGAAAATTTTAAGATTATTCCTAAATCAAATGCGTAGATTAATTGAAATTATGTAGTTACTATCAAGATGCTTCACGACTGTAAGATGAAATACGATGGAAGTATCCAAAAATCAATGGCATTTTCACAGTTTCCATGCATCACAGTTTACCGTTTGTTTCAATTTTGTAACTCAACATTTGATAAATACACTCTACAAGACAAAATCGAAACAAACCGAAGCCAGTGTTCAATTGGAATAAAATTGGTCGTATGCGATGTACTTGGAGAGATTAAAAAAAATTGCACCACATCAAATCTAAAAAGAAGACACTTTATTATTCTAGAATTGCATCAGTTGGTTTGATGTTTTTGGCGCAAGGCCCATATTCGGTCAAGCTGCGCCAAACACAAGACAATGTCACGCAAAAATGTCTTGAAAGGAAGACAAAAGAGGCGTTTGGGAACAGATTAGTGAGATGAAAGCAGAAAAAAAGTAGCTTGGATATTCCAGGAGCGCTACACCCTGTGTACTAAAGACAGCAAATCCCATGTGAAAAATTCACTAGAGTACCTCGGGCCCGTGAAGCCCGTACACTCATAAAGGAGATGTGCCTCTGAGGGCTGGAATTACATCAGATAGATCATAGATCGGTAATTTGTAAAACTTCTATCAGCGATATATTCCCATAAATGTCGTATATAGAGGCAAATAGTCTTTCAACTATCCAAATTATAAAAAGCTGTTACTCCAGATCCCTTATATTTTTTGGGTGGCGCAATTGACAGCCTGGTATATATCCTGTAAGTAGGAAGGTAGTTGAATTCACGTCGCACAGAGCAACACAATGGGCTATTGGCGAAGGTTTGGGGTCAATCCTGAAAAGAAAGATCTGGGGCATATACCGGACATGCTCAATGAGAGTCAGATATGGGTATCTCTGGCAAGGAGAGGTTTCAACATCACTGAGCATTTTTGAGAATTGCAAGGCGTATGTGGACTTGCGTTATAATGATGACAAACAGTCACTAGAACACGTAATAAGAAAGGAAAACAACAGATTGTAGGATATGCTGAATGTGCTATCAAAGTATCTTGAACCATTTCTAGAGGAACCGGCTGTTGTGAATGATGACTCCCAAGTACATTACACTAGGAGTTACAGTGGTGCTCCACTCGACAATACTGTGAGAATGGTAGGGCTGGCCAGGTCTCCACAATACGCGAAATCAGTGATAATCTCCCCTAAGGTATGAATAACATTCGCCACTAACTTAAAATGTTATTCCATGTCTGTACCAGATGCAGCCTTTGATGTTGGGAAAGCCTTTCTTGGTTTATGTTTGAGTGTAATGAGGGAGTTTGACAGCCCAGATATATATCCAAAATATCCTACAATCTATTGTCTGCCTTATGTGTAACACTTCCAGTGGGATATTTGACAGCACTATAATGCACGTTTACACACGGTTCACATCTCCAATGAGTGCCTCCGTTGTGTTGAAACCGTTAGCCAGAGATCCACAGACCTGTCTTTTGTTCAGCCTGTCCAGGATATATGTTAATCGTACAACCCGAGGAAAATATTAAGATATCTGGAGCAGCAGCTGACCGAATTTGCCACTGAATAGCATGAGGACTCCATTTGACTCCATGCCAAGCCATATATAGGAATATATCACAGACAGAGGTGCCTTGTGTCTTACTAATTAATAATCTTTCTGATGCCTTGATTTAAAATTGTTAACAGTTCTTTATTCCTTATGCACATCAGACATGTTAAGTTTTAATCCAATCGTGGACCGCTACATTAGGGGTTGTTTCGAATTTTTTGGCGGAGTGTAATTATTATATTTGTAAACACTTAATGTCAGTATTTTAGGATTTCGAAATAAATTAGTTACATACGATTCGAAATAAATTAGTTAAATACAATTCGAAATAAATTAGTTACATTGATAGGTTTGTACACTCCAATTCAATAACGACCGAATATTAGTTTTAGTTAATTGAGAATCAATCTGTTTAGAGTAAAATTACGCCTGAATAAATTAGGAATTTCTTCTATATTTAATATTGTAGACGCATTTTAATGTACAACAATACCAACCAAAACAATCTTATTTAATATTCCTTAAACTGGATACAGACCGTTGTGTTGCTCCAGTGCGAGGTTAATTCAAATACCTACCTACCTTAACGTGAAAACCCAATAAAGGCCGGAACAACAAAAAAGGACGATGCTTAAATATAAAAGCAATATTTATAATTTGAAATCTATACAATGTACTTTTATGTGTAACACATCAGAGGATTGTACACAAAGCTAATCTAAAAAACTATGTTTCTTAAACAAAATATATTTCAAACCAAGTCTAAGTAGAACTAATGATAAAATTCGTCTGAAACTTTTAATAAATGGGTCAAAAGTAAAGACACAACGATAAGAAAAACCCAGGCATTGTAAATTGCTCACATCTTGGATTATAAAATGAAATTCTCAGACTCATGGAGTGAAAAAAATATGCTAAGTTTCGGGACTTGTGCACGACGGGCAACCTGCCAAAGGAGACATGAAACATTTTCCTACAGTTTTCTCGTTAAATTTTATAAATGCTGAAGCAAACGACGTCTGTGTTAACATCCGGAGCGGCCAAGGGAAAATATGTAGATTTAGGAATTAAAAAAATAGCTAGAGAATTTTTTTGCATCGGAATGCGTATTCATTATACAATAGATTAAGATGAATTAAATAAATTAATCATATAATTCGATCACATTCCACGTATTCTGTGCGCCAAATATTGTTAGATGCATGGATGAGATGGGAAAGAAGAAAAATTTCAAAATATTTTTCTTTCGTTATAGTTTGCTGTATTTGTTTTGGGTTGTATGAAAAGAAATAGATCTTGAATCTCAAAGGTGTCACAGTATATTCCAGTTGGAAGAGCAACGGATTAGCAACCGGAGGGTTGTGACTTCGAAACCAGTCAAAGACCGCCATGTACAAGGGGCCTCAAATGTCCTCACGTTCGCGTGGTGAGGTTCCGTTGGGTTTTGGGGTATTATGGCGCAAGGGCCATATTTGGCCATGCTGCGCCAGGCACAAGACATAAAACATCAAGTAATAGACACACACATTGAAAGTTTTACTGACACAGAAGGGAGAAATACAACCAGGGAGGAATGCACCTGGCAGGAATCGAACCTGCGCCACCTACAACTTGAAGGTTGCTAACACAGTGGACATACCAACTTAGCCACGAAGGCCCATGGCTGGGTGTGAAAGTTTGGAGAGTGGGATGCCAGCGCAGTTGTTGCCTCACCATCTAACCGTGCTTCAAAATTAGGCGTCCAAGGCGTTGTCTTTGGATCTTTCCCTTCGGGTTTCTCGTGGTGAGGAAGTTTGGAGAGTGGGGTGCCAGTTAAGTTGTTACCTCGTCATCTCACCATCGCTCAAAATTAAGTGGTATTGCCCTCGATCTTTCCCTTTGGGATTGATCCCGGACCGTTATCAATAGCCGGTTGTGTTTCTCCAGTATGACGTTAATTAAATACCTACTTTCCTTTCGGGATTGATCCCGGACCTTCGCTAATAGCCCATTGCGTTGCTCCATTGCGACGTTAATTAACTTCCTACCTATCGAGCTTGAATCCCAAGAAAAAGCAAAATATTTATTAAATTGCATATTTGTATCTCGTCGCAGACAACTCAGCTGTGTTGTATCAATTTTCATTTTGGATAATCTACATACCTCAACTGAAACGTGACGCGACATGTGACTCTTACTATTATCTTCATCGTTGCAATGATATACAACAGATATACAGTTTGTTCTATCTATGTCATCTTTCAGTTTAGGTTACTTGCCAAATTTAAGCATTCCTAAACACAAGCTAAACAAATAAGTGTAATTCACGCATTGAAAGTATTAAAAAGTTTTCTTGTCAAAGAGCAGTTACATTTATACGTATTAGTTCAAGAGATATTTCCATGGGTATGGATTTAGAATTTCTCACTAAACCTCTGTAAAACAATCTATACAATATTGAATTAATTAATAAGTATGTTTCTATACTTTAACCTTAATTGGTATAGCGCTCATAAAGCTTGTCTGCCACCCAGTACATGCGAGTTTTAAACTTGATCCAACCAAAGACTGACGATATGTTGAGACTGGTGAATGTTCAATCTGTCTTGGTCTCAAATGTTCTCACGTTGGCGGGGTGTGAAAGTTTGAGGAATGGAGTTCCAGTTCAGGTGTTAACCTTATCTGACCGTGATTCTAAATTATGAGGTGTTATCCACGAATCTTTCCTTCATAATTTATCCCGGGCAGTTGCCAATAGCTTGTTAAGTTGCTGAAGTGAACCTACTTACCTGACACCCAGTAGGTCGTTGACTCAAATCCCGGTTTCTAACCGCATGGATACGAGTGATTGTTCTTGTTAGGAGTAATGCATTCACCTACTGAGCTCTCCCCTACAAGTCCCTAGGAGTGCCAAAGACCGAAGGGTCAGTGGCCGGGCATTATAAAAAGCAAGTAAATAACACTCTGAGTGATTCACACACAACTATCTGCTCTTAGAACTTTCAATTTCCCCTGTGTGACTACTAGCCAATTTTGACCTTCTTGACCAATATAATCTTTTATAGGATCCTTTCAACTATTAGATGTAGTTATTTAGTCATTATATGTGTTTTTGTTAGGTAAAAGCAACACTTCAATACTGATAAATGTTTTGACGCAGGTGTAAACATTCATGAAATGTTCTCTTGAGTTTATGTTTTAAGTTACTTTTATTTTGTATTTTTTATGAAAACACAGTGCTGTCTTTTTCATAATTTTACAAACAATAGATATTTTAATAACTTCATGAACGTTTGATACAAATACCAAAAGGATCAATAAACCGTAAAAGTAGGTGGTTGGTTTCTCTTACCGCTTAAGGTAATCATAAGCTTTGTGTGCGGGTACGTTAATTAGTATTCAAAATTAGTACAATGAACCAATTTGCACGTTCATATCCACTGCATACTGAGTAGGTTACTGCATATGCTCGTTATGTTTCGAACATTTATATGGAAAACTTCCATTGAATGGTTTTCAGTTTGAATATTTCGTTGTATGTTGCAATTCCATTCATTAAACAGAAGCATTATGATGTTCGCCTGTCACCTTGCGGTCATCTTTCGTGCAAGACGACGCACCTATATTTAGTTGGTTGTGGACTTATGGTGAAATGGCCATATTTGGCCATGCAGCGCCAGACACAAGACATGCAATATCAAGTAATAGACATACACACACAATGACAGTTTTAATGACAAAGAAGAGAGAGAGAGAGAAATACATCCAGGGATTAATGCACCTGACAGACATTTAACCTACGCCGCCTACAACTCGAAGTTTTGCTAGCGCAGTGGGCATACCCACTGAGAAACGACGACTCAACACTTATATTTGGATTTTTAGTTAAAGATTTACGTTTTTATGAAATATCTACTCGATAAGAGAATGCCATTATGATGATGATGATGTAAGGATGATTTAATAATAGGAGGGGAATGGGTATCGTTGGATTAACATCGCACTTGGATTAACACAACTGGATCAATACCAAAGGGAAATGGGAGACAACGCCTCGTAATTTGAACCACTATCAGATGACGAGGCCAACACCTGAGCTGGTACTCCACTCTCCAAAGTTTCACACCATGCCCACGTGAGAAGATTTCATGCAATGTCAGATTTAACATGCACCAGCCTTCACGTACACGACGGTGTTTGTTTGGATCGAGTTTCACAACCCTCCGGTTCCTAATTAGCTACTCTTCCAACCGAGCTAACGCGTACCGTATTAATAATAGATTAATCATTTATTAAAAATACTAAAACACTAAAGGTTTTTTATTTGACATAAAAAGTAAGTAAATTTATTTAAGGGAAAATATTTCTTTGTTTAAACTAGCGTAATTTCAGTTGATGATATTGCGATCAGTTTCTTTTACTTTAAAATATTATCCGCTTGCAAAAGAAACACCCAGTCAAAATTTTCAAGATATGACTCCATTTACTTTTCTAGACAGGAATATGTTGATCTTTAGAGTGGTCAAGTCCACAAGTTATATTTTCTTTGCATGAAGTTAGATTTCTTTTTGAGACATACACACATTGTGAGTTTGGCTCAGTGAGTAGAATTGTTTCTCCTTCACTCTCTCAGAACTGTTATTCGACTTTGTGAGTTGCCTTTCTAAGCCGATGATACTAATGTATTTATATAAATAAGACTGCGGATAGAGAGTTTTGCAGCATTCTCATACTCCGGTAAGAAATTTAAATTTCAATGCATAATTCCTTGCACATAAAGGGAGGTCACGGTAGTCCAGTTGGTAGCGTATCGAATTAGCAAACGGAGGTTTGTGCGTTCAGAACTCAATAAACCAAAGACCGTAGTGTACGTGGGGGTTGGTGCACGTTAAATCTCTAGTAGCTTCATGTTGGCGTGGTTTGGAAGTTTGGAGAAGGGTGACAGTTCAGGTGTTCACCTCATCATCTGAACGGGGTTCAAATGACGATGTATCCTCGGATATATTTCTTCGTGATTGATCACGTACTATCTTCAATAGCCCGTTGTGTTGCTCCAGTGCGATTATGGGCGAAACCACCAGGGATGCTACGTTGTAGGTTAACCACCAAGGACCTCCCCCAATTTTTTTTTAATTTATGGGAGCACATACTGGGGTATTGGGTTTTAAGGTGTAAGCTTACTAGACCCCAATAAGTAAATATATCGTTTTCTAATTCACGGGTAACACCTATGTGGGTTTAACCCTTCAAATGGTTTCAATCAGATATCTCGTCCATAACGATCTGACCAATTTTGTTAAAGACGAGATACCTCGTCATCGAGATTTTGCCATTTTTTTTATGATGACGAGATTAAGATCTGGTAAGTGTTTCCTAATGGCGAGGAATCTTATCCATCAAGATTTGGTCAGTTTTGCGTATGACGAGACAAACTTGTTGATATAACCACCAGGAGTTTTAAGCTCTTTAGACCCAAAGCAAGCAAATGTATCCTTTTAACTTCAGGGACACATCTACAAAATTGAGGTTAAAGCCTCCTGGACCCAAACTAAGCAAATATATCTTTATTATTTTATGGGTCCAACTACAGGGGCTAAAGAGACATAAGTCCTTTAGTCCAAATTAAGAAAATACGACCTTTTTAATTCATGAGAGCATCTATATGGTTGGGATTTAACCCCGTCTAGACCCGAATTAATAAGTATTTAATTTTTAATTCAAAAGTACACCTACGAGAGATGTGGGGCTTAAGTTCTTTATACCGAAAAAAGAAAAAAATATTCATTAAATTCATCGACGCAGGAAAGTATGTGTGCTTAAGACCCTTAGACCTTAAATAAGCAAATATATCTTTTTAATTCATGGGTGCATTTACGAATAACAATGCTTAAGCCCCATACACAAATACATCCTTTTGCAATACGTGGGGTATTTCAAAGAGGTTTAAACTACCCAGACTCGAAAAAAGCAATATTGTTTTTGTGTAGCATGCATAATTTGTGGGCATATCCACGCACGAAGCCCCAAATCTGAAAAAGCTAATTCAACCTTATTTGATTTATTGAACTGTTCTCAATTTACGATTTAAACCATTTATGACTCCCAGACTTGTTTAATTAGGATAGTTAACTTATGTTGGTATTTATTGGCCTATTTTCATCTTACAGTAAATTAAGGAGGTAGAGATACATGATGGATAGCCGACGGGTACAGACGGGGAGGTCACCATTTCGGTCAAAACAAAGCAATATATGTAGATCATTTGTAAGGGGAATTTAACAGGGACAATTCTACCTTATGTTGCATTTATTTACCATGTTTTCCTTTTATAAGACTTGTGGTAGAAGGCATTCAGGTGCAGAAAATCTTAATCACCTCAATCAGTGAGATGGATATATTCATTCTGTTTTCTAGTAATCCAAATTCCTATTGTGTTGATGATTAACTGACAGGTGCAAATTTGCTACTTGTCGGGGCTCTCACAAAAATATAAAATTTAGTGGACTGTATTTATGTTTATTTACATTGATTGCTGTACTATCCGAAGTACATAAAGTTGTACTACCCTTACACAAGAGAGTTGTACTATCCTAAGTATATAAGAGTTGCACTATCTTAAAGTATATAAAAGAGTTGTACTATCGTAAGTACACAAAAGAACTCCTGGAAAGGAACGCTAGCGATATCGTCAAAAGATCAGGCATAAACTGGTAAGTTGGCTAAATTTTTGGCGATCGCCAAATGCATGAAAATTTAAGCCAATTAAGAAGTAGCGCCAACAACTGTCACGGAGATGCGCACTGCGAGAACACCACTCATAAGTAAAAATTTAAGCAGTAAAGGAGAATACGATCTAACAAGTACAGCAATACCCCCTCCTTGGAGTTAAATCTAGTACCTTACTGTTCTGATTTAACATGTGGTGTGCGGTGGCTTTGTGATTCCCTCAGTTTATCACATGATCACACTGGGACCTCAGAAGATTCCTTCACACATGAAAATAAGTATTATAAAAATTTTGTCTCATTAGCAGGCACTGGATTCTTAGGTGTTTACCTATTTTGTTGTATTCACTATTTCAAATCTGTTTATATAATTTCATGATTTGGGAACTCTAGAATAAAATATGCAGATTTTATAACACTTAAAAATGTCTTATTTGGGGGTTTGTACCTTTAAAAACCCAAAATGGTTTTAACACCTAAAAATACCTAAACTTGACTTAAAATCTACAAAAGCCTTTTTCTTTGGTACATTTTGACCGGTGTCAATATCCTTGATTTTACTATTACGGATTACACCTTAACATGTCTGAGCTACACTGGAACGGTTTGTTGTTAATCTATATTATTACCCAACAACCACAAAATCATTAAAAAGCTGGTAGAATTGTGCTGAACTGCTTTTAGAAAATATGTGTTGTTCATACACCTTAACAAAGCATCGCATTTTGTTTGTAATATTCTTGATGAAAATATGACTGGGTTTAAAGGTTTTCAAGTTTGTTTATAAGTATTTTTTGTATTAAAAATATCATAATCTTCTGTATTTTACTAGTTAGAAACAATTTCTAAAAATTAAACTCAAATAAAAACACTGCAAAGAAAAAGTTGCTTTATAATGAATATAAATATGTATTGCTAAAATCAAAAATTAATTTGGCATTCATTAATTTTGTGAACAATTAATTAATGATGATTAATTATGTACAAATTAGGATAACTTAAGCCTATTGTTTAAGAACTAATTTTAATTATTTCACTCAATCCCCTAAAAGAAAGAACTTACGATACTTGGATAGTCCCTTAAATAAATTCAATTAACTGTCTAACTACACATAAATGCATACCAAATAATTACTTACATAGCAAATACTTATGCAATCCGCTATGGTATAATTTTTTCGGCTCTTGGAGTTCCCTGGTTTAATTAACCTTGCATGAGACTTCATAGTAGATGGCACAGCGAAATCACTCTGTGACTCATGAATTGTATTCAAATCAATACGAATTTCGGATTTTTAATGGTTAGAATTTCAAGGATTCATTTCGATTGTAAGCGAAGCGTATGACGTCGGGGTTAACGTCCAACCGTTGCTTATATTGTAGCAGAAAATGATCACAGATATAGGAAAATTACTATGTCAAATGCCGTTTCGGAATATTTGAATTTTTTAATCGATGTAGAGCTTTAACTCTTTGATAAGCGCTGTTGAAATGTGATTCAATAAGCGCTATATATCTGAGATAAAAGTATCTATTTACCTAAATAAAGTATAAACGATCATTGAAAAATTTAAATAGAAACAAATAAAACTTCACACAGAGAAAGACGGAATTTTTATATTTTAATACTTCAATTAAATTTTTCCGATACGAATTTCAGATATAACAAATATGAAACTTACGCGAGGAAGCTTGAGGTATATTACAGATAAAAATAAAGCGAATTGAAAGTAAAAATTCATTCGAATTCGAAATAACGTAAAAATCATCTTATATAAAAAATTTGTTACAAAAAGAAAACAGTTTTAAATAAATTATGAAAATTGTAGGCGTGGGATATGTCGTATAATAGGGATAAAATTTGCCGAAGTAGCACATAAATGAAGTTTCAACCATGTAATGTCAATGTGTTGTGTAATTCCTGCCATACTTATTTCGCGGATACCACGCCTATTAAACTGTCGATGTAAATTCTCAACCCTTAATTTGTTTAGTGCATCTACTGATAATCGATCAAGTTTATTTTTACACGTTTTGTATGAATGCATTCTCATTTAACAGGACATTTTCATGCAGATAATGTGGTGGCATTCGTAATCAAAAATACGAATTAAGTATGAATACGAATGATGCAAAGAATACGAATGATGCAAAGAATACGAATGATGCAAAGCATTTTTAAACATTTCATCAAAGGTTAAGTTAAAAGAACATTATACAATTACCTATAACGAGTTAAACTCATTAAATGTCAATAGGATTTGCTTCATCTTCACTTTGACCAACATTTAATTTGATCAACTAAGGATTTCTCGGTCAGTTTAGCAACTCAAAGCTATAACAATAAATGGAATTTTAAAGTAACAAAACAATGAAAACTGATTAAGCATAGGAACCACGTATATAATCCAAGGTATTTTTAAAAGCTATGTATAACTAGACGTTAAAAGAAAATAAAAATAATCAAAAACGAGTTGGACTCACTAAGTACCTGTAGCTTTGCTTCATCGTCAGTTTGACCGACACCTTAACATAAGCAACCTAGGGTTCTTTGTGTTTCTGTGATAAATAGAATCAATAACAGACAATAAAATTTCAAAGTAACAAACAATATAAACATTCTAGAATAAATACTTTAATACTTACTCTTTCTTAATCTAGAAAACAAAGTTTGAGTAGCTCATGTTCCCTTTCTCTATAAGGTGCTCAAGTGCTACTAAACACCCATCCAACTTTCTTGAACATTAATGATTCATTAGCCTACTATTGATACCTGTGTGTCCTCTGATTAAAACCATTAAGCACCACCTTAAACTGGCTCCCTTTGTTGGGCACCCAACTTTTCGGTGAGTCAGGCATGGTTTGTATATGCATGCATGTGTAACTTTTATTTTTATGGCCTGATAACCATTACCTGAGAATCTTATTTCTTTCCCCATCCAATTAATGAATAAATGATTTCTTCCCTGCTCTTAAGAAACTAAGGCGTTTCATTTTATGTGCGAATGTTTTAATGAAATTTATCTGAATTTCCTTCGTTCTGGTAACTTTCCCTAACTATCAACTAAAAGTACTCTTTGTAATTGAATTAGCTATTCCAGGAATAACTGTTCTAGTCGAGATTAGGTATAACCAGCCCTTCCATAAAAAATCTGTACGAGTAATATAATTCAGTTGCATCAGAGAATAGATTGATTTCCCGGAGACCAGATAGGGCCCTGCGAACGGATTTATCAGACCTTAGACTAACTGTGGCCTTCTGGACAGTTTCATACGGTCATCCAACTATTTTTATCAGACCACCAGATACTTCCCTCCTGATAGGTTTAACAGGCCAACAGTCCAGATATGACCGTCCGAAAAGGCTTACAAAGGCAAACAGCCATATACGGACCTCGAAATGTTTCTATCACGCCCTCAGACGAGATGATAATATAATCCGGATAAGCTTCTCGTCCCCATGGCCAGTTATGGTTCCTCAAATATTTCTATCGAGACTTCAGACGAGATGATAATATAATCTGGATACGTTTTCACGACCGGCTGGCCAGATACGGCCCTCGAAATATTTCCATCACGCCCTTGTGCCCGAAATGATAATATAATCCGGATACTTTTTTCATACCCGCTGGCAAGGTATGGCCCTCCGAAAAGGTTTCCCGGGAGCTCAGATAGATTTAGATAGACATTTCTAAAGGATATTCATTTATAAAGAAGTTTCAAAGCAGCAAATGGGAGCCTAGAGCTATTTAGCAAATAGCTACATTGAAATTTGGGTAAGCAGATTTAAAAATATCCTTATTTTATTTGTTTTCACCTATTTTCTTAAGAAATCTTACGTCGATTAGTAGATTTAATTAAAAGTAAAAATATGTCACAAAAGAAAAGTAATATAAAGTGTTTAACACAAACTATGTCTAAATAATTCACCAATTGACATTAAAAGAACTATGTTTTACATACTCTGCAATCAGATGGGGTGTGGTTGGAAACTGATTTTTCTTTTGCTATTTATAGATATCGATCACCATTCGTTGGTGATCAAAAGTGTCCGCCTCTAATTTAACGGTTAATATGACATTCACTTACAACTATCAAAATTGATAATAAATGTTTCTTTTCGGCAGATATAGTTATTGCTCTAGTATTTGTGTTTATAAAAGAAATTTCATAAAATAATAAGTACTACATAATACTTGACAGCATCTTATTTTAATAATCAATACCGTTGTTGACCCATTACGTTAAGATTTATCATACCCGATAAATAATATATTGTGAACCCTATAAGCATTTCAATATGCGTGTGAAATTAATAAAAAGATAAACAATAGGTAATTTAGTGCAATTTAGAGGATTACAATAATAATATAAATGTAATAGTTAACCGTCTAAGTGGTTAAATTTATTAGTTAAATTACGATATTATCAACAAGGGTGAAAAGCTTTCCTTCATTCAAACTAACCCTCCAAGTGGTTTCGACGAGATATCTAGTCAATAAAGATCAGACCAATTTTGCTACTGACTAGATGTTTCTTCATCAAGACATTTTCGATTTTTTGACGATGTTTTTGATTGATTTAATTGGTGATTGGATAATTTTTGACTGCATCTTGATCATCGATCAAGGTATGGTCAGTTTTCTTCTATTGGCGAGATATCTCGTTCATCAAGATCTGGTTAGGTTTGATAATGATGTAATATGCGTTGACCAATCAACTATGGTGTATCTATTTGAAATTAATTTTTGATACTTTTATTGGCAAAGTATTAAAATTGTAATCGAAAAACAAGCCAACTGTCGTCACGTTCGAAGTTATGTACGGGAAATAAGCATCGCTACAAAAACACTATCGTCACCTATAGTTAGATTGGCAAAATATGCATATCATACAAAATATGTTTTATTCCGCCCTTATGAATCGTTTAGGTTTGTTAGATAATAGAATGAGGTCAAATCTCGGAAAATAGAGAACATTAAGTGCAATTTTATAAGGAAATGAAATACTATTATTTGATAACCATAAAATTGGTACAACAAACCGATTCATATGTAACTGTATCAGAAATTCAGTCTTCATCTGTTTACATTAATTCTACTATCATGAGTCAAACGCTATTGGTAATTTAATCAGGGTATAAAAATGTGTTACGTAAAATACGAAAAATCTAAGCTAACCTACTGCATTCCGTGTGAAATTATACAGAATTTCGATGTTAGAAACGGCAAAAAAGGATTTGGGAGAAACTAATATTGCGCATTCTCAACAGCCTTTAGTTCTATTCTATGCCATTTCTTTTCAGAGAATGTCCAATTTCATTCCTCCCATCATTATATATTTTTAGTTCATCCATTTCCCTTTACGACAGAGTAAGTCGCCATTGTACGAAATATAGTGATATTTTCAAGAATTTTTTAGCTCTTATTTTTTCATTCTATTTTCATCATTAAAGCCTTTTCTTGAAGTCAAAATATTTGTTGTGCTTTAAAAGAAGGGAAAAGAAATCAATATTTTGCAATCAACTTGTAAACGAAATCAACGCTCTTTTTGGAATATGGAATTGCTAACAAAAATTGCTGTTTAAGACTTTTCTATAAAAAATATATGTCCTTGTAATTCAAAAATAAATTAGTGTAAGCTTGTTTGTGAACATAAATAAAAGAAATTAAAACGAAAAATAATGAATAGTAATTGCATTTAATAACTATATTTTTCTTATAAAAAGGGATTCCATTTAGTTTTTTGAAAAAAGAAAAATAATATAATTTAATTTTTAATTGCAATTGTGATTTTAGATATAATTTTTGTAAGACTATAAAATTCCTCATTCTGTTTAATTTTATTTGTAAATATTATTATAGATTGTAAATAATTCTTTAATTTACATAACTATGAATTTGTAAATAATAGTTTACATTTTTTTTATTTTAAAGAGAATTTTGTACGGGTTACGAAATCCAAATACATATGTTATAAGCATTTCATTGCTTATTAAATGAAGAAGAAAAAAATGTTATACTAAAAAGTTTATATTTTTGCGATGTATTCTCTTTCTCAAAAAGTACACATTCCGTTTAATTTTATTTGTAAATGTAAACATACGTAGAATATAGATAAAAGTTTAATTTGCAGGACATGCAACCTAGAAATATGATGTAATGCAGAAACAGATATTTTATTACATTGCTGTTTAACAGATACGAAAGGTGTTCGGAAAAATAAAGTAATCTAAGAACGAGAGATATGTAATTTGTCAAATAAAATAAAATATAAAATTTCAGGATAAAGTTTTATTGTAAGAAAATATACAGTGTTAATTAATTTATCCATTACATTTTTTTTAATTTTGTAGAACTTGGACACTAATGATTAGATATACTTCATCTAAGAAAGTATTTTCTACATTTTATTTAAAATGTATAACTCCACACACATTCTCTATATGCAAACCTTTTTCAAATGAATACCGATGCTTGTTTTATTGAAATCATACGTTTGCTTATATCCCGAAAAATGTACTACAGCTGATCAAACCAAAATAATGAAGGCTTACACATTCTTGGAAAAAGCACATGAGGAAAATTCATTTGATCAATATAAATTCATAAGGGATCAAATAGTTTTTTTAATTATTTTTCATTGGAAAACCGCTCGCGTTGAAAATAATCCAAAAAATGTCGGGGTTTTCTTGAATAAAATAAAGAAAAATAAACTGAAATTATTGTTTGATGATAAAATTTCACACACTGCAGTTAAAGTCATACGCAAAGCAGGTTCTAGCTTTTCCCTAATACAATTAAATACTCATATATGTATAGAAAACTGAAAATATTACTTAAAAATTTAAAATATAATCCCTGTTCATAAGAGTAAAATAAAGATTTCATGAAGATAATAACACACAATGAATATTCTAAAAACACTCAACTAATTCATACAGTAACAAACTAACATTCTAACAGTAACAAAGGCGTATTTCTATGAAGTGAACCGGTCTTATTCTTAAAATTACAAAGGGCCACGGTAGCACAGTTGGAAAAGTAATGTATTAGCAAGTGGAAAGTTGCGAGTTCGAATCTAGGTCCAACCAAAGACCGTCGTGTACGCGGGGGCTGGTGTACTTTGTAGCTTCCATGCCCTCAAAGGTCCTCATGTTGGCGTGGTGTGGAAATTTGGAGAGTGTAGTGCCAGCTCTTGTCATCTTGTGTTGATCTTGTCATCTGACCGTGATTCAAAATTGCGAGGTCCTCGGATCTTTCCCTTCGGCATGGTCACGTTGGTATGGTATGGAAGTTTGGAGAGTGGGTGCCAGCTCAAGTGTTGCCTCGTTATCTGACCGTAGTTCAAAATTACATGGTGTTGTCCTTGGATCTTTCCCTTGGCGATTGATCACGAACCGTCACTAAGAGCTCGGTGTGTTGCTCCCCCAGTGTGATGTTAATTAAAATATATACCTACTCTTTGGTATGGATAAGTAACTCAACCAAAATTTTTAGACAAACTATGTGATTTATAAGTTTTCTTTATTTTAATGCATTTCTTAATTTTCATCAAACTGATTTCATTTTATATAGTTAATTAATAGATAAACTTCAAGAGGTTACAACTTTTGCTGAGCTTAGAGATTTGCGTCTTAATCAAATTTAAAGCTAATCAGCTTAATTAGTTCGAAGTTTTCATGACACAGGAAAATATATTTTCTTTCAACTGTTTCTTTTCATATGCATCTGAAGCTTTCGTAGAAATTCGAACTACTAGTTAATTTAAAAGTATTATTATTGAATAAAAAGCAAATTGGATAATAAATAGTCAATTAACATCGATATCCTATTCGATGCAACGATCCATCGATAAGAACGCAAACAGAAAGAACAGCGTTTCTATTCTCGTCGACGTTTCTTCAACTCTCTCAAGATACAATCATAGATAATGATTTCACCACTCAGAATTTGTACTTTTCAAAATAAAAATGATTTTTTGAAGGAAAATACCCATCGTCAAAAGTGTTTCGGAATTCCAGATAGTAAATTTCAGAGAGGGAATTTTTCTCTCTGAGACTGGTGGAAGATAAATGACTCCAACGGTCCCGGTACAAAGCGCCACCTAGCGGAAATATCAATATCTCAGAGGGGGACCGACGGCTGCTGACTGATCATTCGGTTTCTTTACGGAGTTTTGGATTCCACGCGCTGTACAGCGTGATCGTGGTCTTGGAGAGGGAACCGGTAACAAATACTCTACATTCTTCTGGAACTATTAAAAAAGATAGAAGATCGCGAATCGTGTTACCGCTTAAAGTGATTGAAGCTACTCTTATCCGGTGACTTGATCAACAGTGTTATTTCGTTTCCGTCTTAGAAATTCGGATATGTAAAATTGAAGTAAACTAAATTCATATCGGGTAACCACTTGTTAAACGTTTATATCATAGGCTGTTAGGCAGTACTGTCTCATCGCTGGATGTTGTTGATGTCAAATCAAATTAGAACTAGTTCGTGTGCAGTTAATTTAGGAGGATTTAAATAAAGACAATTAAGATCAGCGTTTGTTGCAAAAGGAAAAATAGGTACTGCTGAATCTTTTACATGATGTGGTGTAAATAAAGCGTTGGTGAAATACAGGAAGATGCGTTGTTTGGTAGCTCAAATAGTTAACTGTTACTGTTCGTTGTGAATGTGGAAGTACCGACAACTTATGCTCAAAACTGTATAGAATACATTTCGTGACTAGTGAAGTTCTGGGGCATTGAAATCTCTTGAAATCATATTGGTCTCGTAACAGTTGTGTTTTCGGCAGCTATGGAATTAAAGAAATTTTTCGGGATGCTATTTATGGCAGTTTTGTGTCCAACTGCTTTCTCTAAAGATTCGGGTAAGTGATTTGATTAATTTAACTCACGTATCCATAGTATTACATACATAATTTTATTTATAATTTTACTTCTGTTTTCATATTTAAGCTCTTCATAAATAATTCTTTTAGTGTAAAGCTTATCAAATACATTTGATTTATTAGATACATGACATACTTGTCAAATTTAATTCCCTACCTATTTTCTGGAAAAAACTGAAAGGGTTCAGTTTTCTCATATTTTGCATGTTTAAAGATTTATACAGAAAATATTTAATCAGATATTACAAAGAAATTAATTTGTGTAACTTTATTTGTACTTAAATGTTAATAAATATTCGAATTGTAAAAAGTATTGTTAGATGTTGAGAAATTACAATTTATTCAAAAGGTTGTTTTACTTCTCGAAATACGAATTTTTTAAAAATCAGTTGTTCTTTCAGCTATTACATTAAAACAAACTCTGTTTTGCTAACGCCTCATACTTTAAATTGGATTTTAAAATACTGTTAGTTTGTTTCAGGATATCGTCTTAAACGATAAATCAACGTCATCCTTTCAATTCATTTTTTGCGTGCATGATGAGATTTCGAGGCAGATAAAATGATTCTAAAGCACGCAAGTCTCAAGTTTTGTATTATGGTATCAGATAAGGGTATAATGCAATGGGCTTCAGGATCAAATGCTATTTTAACTGTCTTATTAGGGTCTATTATGTAGCTAAATCTATTCAACTTGCTTGCATTTATGTAATTAGTTGGAAGTGCTTGTTGCATTTATGTAATTAGTACATCTACCCTAATTAATTATAAAAATTAATAAATGCGTATAATTATTGCTTACAAAATACGAATAAATATATGCATTTTTTTGTCATACTGAGGATCTTCCGTCATAATTTTTCACTCGTTTTCCGACGCAGGAGGAAATTTATGTATTACGTAATATTTAATTTTAGTATTCAATTTTCCTGTTCCATATCTTTATTATCATCGAATTGTACTAAAAATACTGAAATAACAAAATGTTTTCTATAAAATATTGATTCATTTAATTGTCTATATACATGCATTTTAAATAAAATATTTATTATGACGCACTATTTTCAAGAATCAAGTTTGAAAGCATCTCATGTTTCTATTTAAAAAAAATTCACTTTGTTCTAAGTAATCGACTTTCATATTGGTAGTAGACAAGATGTAATGTATAATTTGTAATCAATTTGAGCTAGATTTCGTATTGCAGTAGTACTTGATTTTGGAAAAGTAAAAACTTAACATGCTTGTTCTTATAAAATACAAAAGTTCACTATACTACTAAAAACTCTAATTATGAAGTATTTATTTGCACTAAGCATTAATTTCTAAATATAATTATCTCTTGAATTAGAAGACGAATAAACTTAGTAAATGATTAAAGTTATATTAGTGTTCAATTCTGTGAAATGAAATAAATGATGGTTCATTTAGATCTGTGCAGTTTATCTAAAGAGAGAATGTGGTCTGCTTAGGTACATATTGGTAAAATCAAAAATATAAACAACGATATTCACCTATTTAATTTAAGGAACGCTAAATAAGGTCTGAAAACTTTACGAAATTCGTAAAAGTGTTTTCGGCATGAAAATATGTTTTATACTTATTCAAGTATTAAAGGATTCATGGAACTTGGAAAAAAGAAAGCAAATTCGGAAATGAGAACGCTTTCTTTCTCCAGTGCAGATACAAAGCTTTCAAAAGCTCTAAATTTAAATAACTCCCGGACGGTACCAAAAGTAAATTAAGATGCAAATGTACTTTCCTTTCAGTTGACGTTTTTAACACTTTTGAGTTGAAAAATGTTGTTTGTTTCGTCATGTGTGCTTGAAAACTTTTCAATACGTACAAATCAGTCTTGAAAAAAAAGTAAGAAGTAAATATTCAACATTGTTGACGACCTACTCTTATTGGACTAATCTACTGTTTCCTCAGGAACTTGTCAATATTGATGAGGGAACATTTATCAATATATTTGTTAGCGAGTTATGCTTCACAATCTACACATTTAAATATGAATAAAAGTGGATATATTCTATATAAAGTTTTAGCTTACTAATAATGTATAATTTAAGGATTTCTTAAGTTATAATTTTTCCATTCTATATAAAATAAGACAAATAGATTGGATTTTATGAACAATAGACTTAAGTGTAAATTGAGGATTTTATGAATGCATTCCTATTCCGTTTTGATACCTAATCCTAAAATTTTGGTACATTTGTTCGGGGTTTAAACCTTTATCCCTCTGAGTGTCGCTAGATTTCCAAGATGTGTACTATTGCTTATGTCCTACAACACACATAATGACTAAATAGCCGCATAAATTCGTTTCACCCTCCAAGTGGTTTCGACGCCATATATCGCCCATCAAGATCTGACCAATTTTGCTAATGACGAGATATCTCGTCACCAAGATATTGCATAGTTTTTATGATGACGAGATCACGATCCGGTCAGTTTTCTTCTAATGACAAGATCTTGATGGACGAGATATATCCATTAAGTATCTGGTAAGTTTTGCTAACTGCGAGATACATCGTCGAGACAACCATCAGGAGGTTTAATCGTCTAAAACTGGTTACAAGTCCTGTGAGAGAAACTGAATGTTAAATGATGGAATAATGAGTGCATGACCGTCAGAGGTTTAGAAAATTTTGCGAAAATTAGTTTGAGAAATCTGAGTATAATTCGTACTTTTTCATTAATTTAACAAATAATAAACATCGGTTTCTGCAAAAAATCAAAATTTTCAGTTAGTACAGTTACACATTTAAAAATTTGGATAGAAAGTATCCAACTTCATGGCGGATGTTGCACGTATGTAGTAAATTGAAACCTTAAAAATGATAATTACAGCAATACAAGTGGAGGTGAAAGTCAACAGTTCTTAATAATAAACCAGTCATCTATGCAATTAAATCATAGTTTTATACTGCATTCAGGCCAGCATGTTTTATGTAGGAGGCAAAATACTTATAAATGTTCCACTTTTAGCTGCTGCTTCACATATGCCATGTGTTTCATCGTTCTAATTGAATTCAGCATTAGAGTTTGGTGGTTCACTTTTTACTTAATAATGCCCGATGATTCTGATTAAATGTTTTTTCCACGTTAAATAGATGCACTTAACAGATAAATATCACCGATACCATAGAAGCTCAAACTATATTTGGCATTCAATCTATACTTAGACGTGTCTGGCATATAATATTTGTATTTGAAATGGCATATGAATCATCAGAAATTGCAAATATTCTACCTCAAACTCCATCGAACTCGAAACACTAGCAAAAATTTTCTAATCTGAAACACATTCGGCATGTGAGCTTCACATCTTCATTGGAATGTGCTGATAAAGGTAATGTTGATTATTTTAAAAGAATAGAAGTGGTTACTTATGATGTTCGAGACCGCTAGGCAGCAGTTATATCTAAAATGGCCAAAGGATGTTGGTAGTTTTTAGAATAATATAATAGCGATTGATAAGGTAGGTAGGTATTTAATTAACGCCCAACTGGAGCAAGGTAACGGGCTATTGGCGATTGTCCGGGATCAAACCCGAAGGGAAAGATTCGGGGACCACACCACGTAATTTTGAACCACTGTCAGATGACGAGCGATTGATGAGATATCTCGCCATTAGAAAAGCCATTAGCAGATATTGATTGGCGATAGATATCTCATCATTAGAAGAAAACTGGCCAGATCTTCATCTCGTCATCATAAGAGAATCGGCAATATCTGGATGATGATATATATCGTTATTAGCAGCGTTAATCAAATCTTGATGGAAGAGATCTTGTC
Source organism: Meta bourneti (assembly GCA_933210815.1). Lineage (NCBI taxonomy): Eukaryota > Metazoa > Arthropoda > Arachnida > Araneae > Tetragnathidae > Meta > Meta bourneti. The sequence continues at coordinate 63,170,439 of OW119922.1, forward strand.
GAAACCTCTTGGAATGTTAATAGCATATTTGGAAGTGATTTAAAATTATATGGTGGCGTAGAAAGTCTAGTTGTGCTCAATTTATATTGCTTACATCATTTTTAATCCTATCTTATCTTATATTTTTCAATTTAATGTTAATTTTAACGAACCATGCATTCATATACTAAATAATGCTCTATTTTGGTAATTCTCACAGTTTAGGGAAAAATAGAGATAAGTGAAATCGTATGTAGCAAAAAAATCGAGACTATTGTGGAAAGAAATTCACACAAGAGACATCTTTAGAATCTTTAATGGAACTTTAAACTTCAGTGATAAACTTTTCATGCAGTTTAAGCAACTACTATACTGAGTTACCTTTTGTGAAGCATAGACTTTCGAAAGTTTTTGAATAGGAATGATTACTTCAAAGAGTGTTCTTCGTAGAACTCACATTGAACGGTTTTTAAATACTCTTTAAAAAGGCAAAGCGCTTTATGCTCTGTTCTCAAGAACTAAGTTGGTAGATTATATTTGAATTCTTTTATAATTCACGTGCTTTTTTGTTATTTATCCTTTCCACTGTTTGAAAAGAACATCAATACATTTTTATAAAATAACTTTTTCTTGCATATACGAATTTTAAACGCTATGATAGAAATCTTTTTGTGTATTGATGTTGTAATATCTCGATGTTATCAATATTGGGTTTTAAATAAGTGCAGATTTTGAAAGTAAAGTGTAGTTCCTTCAATATTTAAAAAAATTTTAGTACTTCAGAAAATTGTTTTGATTTTCTGTATTTAAAGGATTCTATATTGTAATATACTAGAATTAAAAATGCTTCTGAAACAGTAACCTCTTCAGTGGTATTTTCAGTTACCTGTAACGATAAAATAAATACTATGATTTCTATACCCATTTACCGAATATGCACCTTTGTGTAATCCTGCCCTTTTTAAATAAAATAAACTACTATATATTTAAAGCTCTACATGAATCCCAAATTGAATGTTTCATAAAATATTACGAACTAATATTTCTATACTACTCAATTAAAGTATAGTAAATGCAGATATAACTAAATTATAGTATAGTAACTTTTAACATTGTACTAGTGTATAACTCTATCAATAGAATATCACTCTTTAATAAAAATTACTAGAACATACTTATTTTAAAACCAGGCAATTGTTGCTATTTAAAAAACTGCAATGCAGTTTAATGATGAATGTGAAGCCAGTATATTTAAATATAAGTCTCGCGAGAATGTTTTTCGATTCTTCTACAAGTGTAATCCACAAAAACGATTGGCGATTACTTGAAATTGTGTGTAATCAAGTCATAATCATTCAAGTGCTTTCATCGTGTGTTTTGAAATGGGAAGTCATAAAAATTCCATATATCATTAGATAGATTTTGCACGCAACGACTCATTCTTCCTTTCTTATTTTAGTCCTAATTTCTGAGTTTACCCCATAATTGTGGTGTCTTTGAATTACAGAAATCAGGCAAATTTAAATGATAGATACTCTCCTCAATTTAGCAACCATGAATGATTATAGTTTTTGCAAAATATCGATTCAACTAGTAATAGCAAAAGATATAAATTTAAGATAATTCTATTGAAATAAAACTAATATATAGTTTAAATGACCAGTTTTAATGACGAATGAATTTATTTAATATTGGTGGTTTGAATTACGTAATAATAAGTTAACTATTTAAACTAACTTTTCAAATGCACTGTAGGCATTTGATAGAATGTTTTTAAATGCATGTTTGATGGTATACAGACAAATGGGGCGTGGATAAAAAAAGTTCAATTTCGAGTCATACCATATATTCAAGGAACCATATATTGTTAAATGTATAAAAAATACGGAGAATGGGATGGGCGTTTGAATGTCTAATGACGCTAGTACAAAAAAGTATTTCTGGCCAGGCTAAGTGGAGTTATATTAAGCCTAGGGTAGACCAAAGCTTAGATGGATTGTATAGACAAGGACCTTGGCAGTTACAAAACTAAGAACTGGAGAACTATTGGCACTAACAGGGCAAGATGTAACAGCATCATCGAGAAGGCCAAAACTCTCGAGCATATACAAAACTTTCAAAGTTCATTTTAATTTTGAGTATACTTATTTGATACTTTGAGAATAAAATAACAGAGAAAGCAAAGCATATGTGATTACGCAATAAATTATTATTCTAAACCATTCTTGGGAGATGTGATAGAACGGTCAAAATACAAATTCTTAGTAATTATATTCCTTTCCCGGTGACGTATCCCTAAGTTCTTCTCTATCCTGCATAAAGGTTACTAAGATTCCATTCATTATGACTACATCTAATAGACTCTGGGAAGTCAACGGTCTCAATTTATTCCGGGAAATAAGCACCTTTAATCCCGCAATGACCATCCTGTCAGGATGGCGAATGCTCCCAGAAAGGATAGCGTCATGTCCAATGGAAATTTGCTTCAAATGATATGTGGAAGCATAAGTACTCACACGGCTTTAATCCCCTGCCCGTTAAGTTTAAAATTAAAATAATTTTAAAGACAAGTTTCTTTTATTCTGAATTCAATTCCATTTAAAAATTCAATATTGTTTAGTGCTTAAGTAATGGAAAATATTCAAAATCCCATTTAATGCAATATAAACTATTTTTCGATTTCAGACAATTCGAGAAAATCCATTTCGAAAAATTTTCACCTAGGTTCATAGATATAGTTGCGTGAAGTTATCTTGTTTTTATAAAGTTTTAGGAAATGAGAAGTTACAGTTAAAAAGTTTCTAATATGTACAAAATGAAAATTTTTCTTATAAACGCATAGAAGCAACAAAATAGTGTTTGAAGTATTTGCCCAGTATAATAAAATGTTCTAGGTTATGTGTTACGAATTGCAATTCTTCTAAAATTTCAAAACTGAAGTTCATTTGAGATGTTTTCATGGAGATGTGTGTTATAGTATTATTATATTGTAGGTTTGCTATTATTGTCCAGAGTTCAAAATTATTACTAATTATTCTGTTCTCATACGTCCTAAAAGGTACTTGTTCTTAGTTTATCTAAAAGGAATTGATAAGAAATATTAATTATTCAGTTTGTTTGCATTGTACAGTAAGGGGAGCATTGCATCACGCATTAAATTGACCGAAATTTAGAAATGTATAGATTTGTAATGCATCTGAATAAGTTATTACATTATATGTAACAACTACTGTAATATGCCCTCTTCAAAAGTATTTCAGGAAAGGCTCAAGTGATTGGTTTGAAAGATGGAAGTCAGGCGTGGGGAATATGTGTTTCTAAGTTCAAGAGTGATTTCACTATGGACTCATCAACACGAAACACAACCTATAAGAATTGTGGAAATGGCAATGACTGAAGGGCGAATGTACGTGCTGCACTGCATGGAAAATTATATTATACTGATTTGGATTTAATTTGCCCTTTAAAAGTAAAGAAAGTATTGGTACTGCTTACGAATAAATGGAATGGTAATGAAGAAGATATCAACGTCATTGCCATAAAATTGTTTTTTGGAAAGTCATAAACAACAAATGACAATTCGAATTACGCTGGCTTCCATAAATTAAAGGAAAAACACAAAACCGCTATTATTTGTCAAAAAATAAATTGATTTGCATCAAATTACTCTATTTGACATGAAAATATGCTGCATCAGAGTGTAATATGTAAATTGAATACTTAAATATTTAAATAATTTGCAATACTACTTCTGCATTCGAATACGATGAAGAATCGAGTACACATATTTTTAAGTATCGAGAACGTGAATACTTTTATATATTCGAATATTCTTAACTCTAATACGAACCATAAAGGTAAAACTTGATCTAAAAGATATCAATTTTTAATCAAACTCAAATCAACACAGCATGTTCAAAGCTGGCACGAATCAAGCAATCGGAGGTGTAAGAACATAAGCACGTGAATCGGATAAAGCTCAAAAAGCTGTCCGACGACGAAGATGCTGAGAAAACAGTGACACCACTTGGTTTGTCTGAAGCAGTAAATAGAGCCTGAGTAGCCCGGTTGGAAGAGTAACGGATTAGCAACCGGAGGTTTGCAAGTTTGAATCCAACAAAAGGCCGTCGGGTACAAAGGGGGATGGTGCACGCTAAATCTGTCGTGGCCACAAATGTCCTCACGTTGACGTGGTGTGGAAGTTTGTAGAGTGAGGTGCCAGCTCAGGTCTGACCTCGTCATCTGACCGTGGTTCAAAATTACGTGGTGTTGTCCTCAGACATTTCCCTCCGGGTGTTGATCCTGGACCGTCGCCAATAGCCTGTTGTATTGTTCCCAGTGCGACCTTAATTAAAATACCTACTTACCTACCTGAAGCAGTAAATACTCTCTGATGAAGCTGGGTAGTTGGCTATAAATTAAAAGCAATACAAAATTAATTGTCTATAAACTAAAAAGTATATAAAGCGAATAGTCCGTAAACTAAAAAGCATATAAAATTAGTGGTCTATGGAACTAAAAAAGTATATAAAACTAGTAGTCTATAAATTAAAAAAATATTTAAATATAGTTGTTTATTAATTAAAAAGTACATAAAATTAATAGTCTATAAACTAAAACATGGATAAAGCTAGTAGTCTATAAGCTAAAAATTATATAAAGTTCTATGTCTATAAACTGAAAATTATATGAAGCTAGTTGTCTGTAACTAAAAAGTATATAAAGCTAGTGGTCTATAAACTAACAATGATATACCTAGTTGTATATGAACTAAAAGTATATAATGTTAATTGTCAAAAGAACTAAAAAAATTTAGTACTTGTATATAATCTATTCAACAGAAATAAATTCCAATATATAAGTTTAAATTGTACTTATACATCACAACATATCAATGTTTATTTTAGAGTAATTAACATACTAAAGAATAAGGTAAAGATCTATGTGTTTTTTACCCTCTCCTCTTGCCTTCGGTTTAAAGGATTCTGGGTTCGGTTGTGTATTTATGTTCTTAATGGTTTGTTATCCACTTAAAGCTGTAATTCCTGGCCTAATCAGCCCTCGTATAGCAAAAAATGTATAGTAAACCATAAAGTGACAAAACAAAAAAAACCGTACTCTTCCCTCAATTATTCTGCTGTAGACTACACACATATGAAGAAAAAAAGTGCCTTCAATGCAGCAATTCATTGAAAATACGTAGCAGTTTCCAAAACAATGTTACAGCAGCATGTATTTTCTCCGCCCGAAAAACATAGATAAAGCCATTTCCTCTACACAACGGATACCGGCATCAAGGGAACAATTTTCTTTGGTGTAAAGTGACATTCTACTCCAAATTACTTTTTAAAAATATTTGTTTTTGCCCATTTAATGAACACATATGATAATTAGTACAAATGAGGGTGCAACATCCGTCTTCACACGTAAATAGACACACTCCTTGATTACTGTACCATGGTGAAATGACTCCTGAATATACAATGTTCCGTGAAATTTGTTTTATGCTTTCATACTACATAACATTAATAATTTGCCGTCATTTTCTGCATACTTTGTAATTTCATGCACTGCACGCATGGAGAAAGAACTGTACCTACAAATCAGCTTTTTGTTAGGGGACACGTGAGTGGCGTGAGCAAACCCGTTAACTGTGGCAGGAGTTAAGTACAGTAAACCCTGAATATCTCAACTAGTACTAATGGAACGGATATCATGTATCCAGCATGAACCAAATGAAGGATTAGAAACCTTTTGATCATAAAGTTTTGACTGTTACATATAAAGGCTTAGAAAGTGATACGTTTTTCTTACGAATCAAAATTGTGCAACTTATGAGAGCGGTGCAAAATTAAATAGAGAACTCACCTTTTTTATCGTTACATTATTTCCTTTTAGTTTCAAATATTTCTATTTATTTATCTGCAAGACAACACTGCACTTTATTTAACAAATGCCTGAGCAAATTGATTTCTTACACCCTAGAGATGTCTTGTTTCGATCCAGATTCAATTAGAAAACTATTTTTCAGACTAGTTTTCTAACGGACTGATGTGTAAACGCGTACCCTTCACTAACATTTAGCTTTGTTTTGGTTTATTTTGTTTCTCTCATTTTCTTTGCTACGCGAGGGCTAATCAGATCACTTTCTTGCGGTATGTAAGCCTTTTGGATCAAGTGTGTTTGTTTATTTTGTTTTAAAAACTGTTTAAAACGCACACAATAATTGAACACATCGTTATCAACAAACTGTTTAAAAAATAAATGAATATATTGTTATGAACAAAATGTTTAAAATAATAAATAAACATTTTTTATCAACACAATGTTTAAAAAAATAAATTATATTTTGTCATCAACAAACTATTTAAAACAATAAATAAACATATTATTGTGAACAAATTGTTTTAAAAAATAAATATTTTTATGAGTAATATTAAAACAATAAGTATAACTAACAGAACCATTCATGAGATCTGAGCTAGTTTCCTAAATTACTCATATCTGTTGATGGTTTTGTCGTTTATCACATTTCATACTTCAATTAAATTCATTTACAATGAATATATGCATCGATATATGCATTTCATACCTTCAAATTAAATAAAATTAATCAAATATATAAAGCAGTATTTTTTGTACTTCCTACTAGTCTTACTTATCCTTACTTCCAATATTGTGCTCGATTTATCTGCTCATTAATCGGAGTTTTCCAGATTCTTTTTATACACACACTTCAATTTCCTATACGATTTATTCATAGGTAAGTCTATCTTAAGATAGTAGTTCATCTAGATTTCCCTCTTGAGACAAAAGTGTGATTTTAGTTTCCTTGTAGACCAACATGTGAAGGGATCCATTGAATATGTATCATGTTCTTCTCACTCGGACGTCTCTTGTTGTTTATGACGTTTCTGCGGGAAAGTCACAATGTGTGCACTACTTGCTGAGATGTTGAATGGTGTTTCGAATATCTGTTAGGATTTGTCACCGTAGTGTGACAAGTTGAAAAACAACAAATAATATGAAATGGTACGATTTATAGCATATTGAAATGGGAGGGATCAAGCAGACACAGTGATTGAATATGGGATGAGTGGACTTGCTGGCATTGTTCAGAGCATTGGTATGACTCTGAATTTCATTGGGGTGGAACAACCATCAGGGGACAGAGCTGATAATCTCTCGGTTGATCATCAGAGATCTGAAGAATATTGAATGAATGGCGACGAAAGAACGAGTTCCTCAAAAACCAAAGTGAAACCTTTAAAAGCGATTCTTGGCTCAGTATCCTCGTCCTCTCTCAGCGTGCCTGCACCAGCGACGGTATTATATGTATTATGCGTATTTGCATAATTGCAAATGATTAAATAAACTAATGTCTAATTTTACAAAGCACTGCAAGACTCCATAACAGGATCGAAATGTCCTTAGACATGTGAGATGATTCGATATATCCCAGAGCTTCGTCGATGACCAAAAGTTATATATATATAACTTTTGAAAAAAAAATATATAAAAGTATATATAACTTTTAATATATATATATATATATATATATATATATATATATATATATATATATATATATATATATATATATATATATATATGTGTGTGTGTGTGTGTGTGTGTGTGTGTGTGTGTGTCATAGTAACATATCTCATAAGCCTGCAGTCGTGACGAGAGTGGAAAGAGTGGTGTAAGGCAAACGGAGAAATGATCCGTTTGTACTGAATATTGAATATAATGTAGGTTCCACAAATGGAGAGGCAGAAACTATTCTATAGCAATTCTTTATTAATTCAATAGACTAGTAGTTACGTCATAAGGCAGGGAGAGGTTGTTGAGGGTTTGGAGTTTGGAACGGCTCTGAGGGCTCCTTAGCCCAAGAGGCTCGTGAAAGAATAAATAGTTTAAAATGATCTCGCTAGAGGGATTAGGATTAAGAGAAATATATTGGTCCAGGGGATTTAACAAGAAAGTTCATTGGTAAAGTCGGTGGTTTAACGAAGGAGGAATGTAATCTTACATATGCGATTTGAAAGCATGAGAGTCCGTGGGAGGTCAAAGTTAACGAGAGGGCTTGAGTTCAAAGGTGAAAGGGGGTGGCAAGATATGTCCGTGGGAGGTCCAAGTTAACGAGACGGCTTGAGTTCAAAGGTGAAAGGGGGTGGCAAGATATATTGACCACTTAGATAGGGAGACAAAGACTGGGAGAAAAGGGGACCGCTAAGGGACTTATCTGTAGTGAGAATTGTACTTCGGGGGTTGATTTTAGGTATTTTCATATATATATATATATATATATATATATATATATATATTTCAAGAGAGCATTTTCAAATTTCACTTTTTCCATAAAAATTAGGAATAATGTAGAAAAAATTCATTTTATTTTACACTTGCTTACTACATATATATATACTAATATTTTGCCACATATTTTAAATAATTAGGATCAATAATTATTTATATATAATTTTTCATAGTCTGGTTTGCAGTGTATTCGCCTTTTTAACTCACAAAACTTTTGTTTTGCATATTCGCCCTTAAAGGTACAAACTATGACCAGGGCAGAATTAAGGCAATCAAGTAAATAATCACAATTAAAAAGCTTGTATTATTTGTTTGAAATTACAACAATTGTGGATACATGAGTACAGAAAAACAAAATGAGCAATCAAAAATTATTGACTCTTGGAACATACATCATAAAGTTCTAAACTATAATTTTAGTACAGAATGAGAAATTTTCTTGTTTCAATACAATTTACTCTTTGTTCTCGTTGATGTATTTTTCTGTGATGTTGCTTTGTTAATGTCAATCTTTTTAAACTTATTTTTGCATTTTCTTTGATCTATCGACGATTTAGTCTTCTTACTTCTTTTTTTCTTATTTCCTTTCTGTCTGGCGTCGTCTTGAGGATTGTCTTTATTGACTGGTAATCTTGGTTCATGACAGAGGTTCTCGAAATACTTATGATGCTGCACAGGAATAACCCTGATCTTACACAAATCCATTAGATCTTTGTGTTTAGCCCAGCTGATGAGTTATATTTTTAAGTAAGTCCTTGGTAGGTCTTCGGGGTTCTTTATTCGAGGTGTCCCAGGGTTCTTGAGAACTTTTATTTCTTTAAAACTTTCTTGGTCATGCTCGTAATTTAAAAACGAATATGTGATTCTTCTCATATATGAACCATTTTATTTGTCGCCAATTGACAGTCTCTCCATTAACAGTTTTATATCTCAGAGAACCTGTGTTGTCTTCTGCTAAAGAGGATCAATTGATGAATGACTCATGAGTCAAAACCTGAACTTGATACGGCCAAGGTATTTTCCTATTTTCCTGTCTATTTGGAAAATAAGCGCCCTTTCTGATGGAACATTTATGTGAATGTTGTTTGCTGCTTTTTCTATGCATGCATGCATGGAATCGCCTTCTATCTGCGAATACCCAGGTTCATAATAAGCATGGTGAATGACTTTACACTTAGTATATCGCACAGCATAAAGGAGTGCTGTAAATAAAAACAGGTGAAGGTTTTGTCCGCCACAACTGTAGCTCATTATGAAAAACTCTTCTGTATTAGGATGGTCCTCAATGTAGTTGAAGATAATTGTTGCAATTTCGGTAGATCCCCTATGTCCTTCTGTTTCATCCCATAGGAAACAAGTACCTTCTTTTGAAAGAATATCAAACATTGTCAAATTGTACACTGGAAGCTTCCTTTTATAAAATATTAATGAAACCGGCGCTTTTGGGTATTCTAGGACCGCTTGAAGATCGAAGTTTATCAGTTTTATTTTCATCACCTTCACACTTTTTCATTTCCTCATTTTTTAGTTCTCTAGCTCTATTTTCATTATATAAATGTTTCTGATGCTCATCTTTTTCTGCTTCCTTTTCATTTTTATTTAACTTCTCGTAGCGTCTACAAGTGCTACTTTGATCTTTTTTGGTTTGTGAAATCGTAAATTCCCAAAAGAATAAAATATTCGCTTATGTACAGATCTAGATATAGGTTTAAGTGATTTCTTGATATTGGATACTAAATTGTTTCTTCCTGTGATTTTCAAATTATCTTCTTTGCACTTTTCCAAGTAAAGGCAATGCAAAGTTGCTTTTCTAAATTAAGTCGTGCAGACAAGTATAGTTTACTACTTGACTTCCTGCAGTATTGTGATTCTACCTTGGGAATTGATGAGATATGATCACGGGCATGTTTTTCAATAAAATCAGAAGTTTTATTTGGGAATTTGTACTTTCCTCTTTTATCAGGTGATACAATTCCTTTATCTTTTTTTGCTCAAAAACGCTCTCATAAACTTTTCTGTAATGTCAAAGACAGATTTTAAAAAAATTACGACATACACGTGCACGCTCCATTCCTTTTTCCAAATAATAATTGAAAGTCCTTTTTTATATGATTGAACTAGGGTAACAAAACGTCTCTTTAGCTCCACCTCCTCAATATGATTAACCAAATACTGTATCTGTCTTGGTTTAGGTCCACATCTCCGATCTTCTAGAAATTATAAAAGAAGATAATATTTTTCTTCGTTAGATAATGTAGTACTACATTTAAATGGACAGTTAGAACAAGTATATTCTATTCTTTTCTTCCTTTCAACTGTACTGCCTTTAACACTTTTATATGATTTTCCAGATATTCTTAAAGCCTTCCTCTTATTTCGTTTCTTGACAGTTGTAGCATTCTCCTAATTTTTTCGTCTTTTAAAGCAACATCATTTTTTCCACTCTTGACTGGTACATTATTGCCCTGAAACGAAATAAAACTTCTACTACATTAAATTTCGAGGGAAAGTATCCTGCATTAAGGTGTCCGACTACCTTCGGAAAGGATTTTTTGAAATAATTTGAAATTTGACTTTTTTTGTGCATTATATTATAGAATATGGTTAAAAACTTAGAGAATAACATATAAAAAAAATAATTAATAATTTTTTTAAAATTTAAACCCCAAAAAGGGGTGAAAAATAGACAAAAACTAGCACCACCGCAAAACATGATAACTTAAATTTAAATTAAGATATTCTTATTTTGTAAATTTTATTTTGAAGATTGAAACCTCCTTTAGGGAATGTACCTCTCACATCATTGTAAACCAGTTCTTTTAAAAACTGGAGAGGTTCAAGTACAACCAAGAAGAAAATCTTCCATAAATTATAGCAACGCATAACTTTTATAATTAAAAATAAAAAAACTAATTAATGCACAATTACAGAAGTGGTACATTCCCTTTATAAACTCTTTGAAAGTATTCCTACCAAATTTCATAACATTTGAAGCATAACTTTTTGAGTTTTCATGTTTTGCGTAAAAGCAAAATTCTAAAATGTCAATTTCAAGAAAAAGCTAAAAACAAAATTCAATAATGAATCTTACCTTTAAATGGAAAATGTAGCTCTAAAATGATCCTGATTTATAAAGATCACCTTCTATAGAAGTTAAATCAACTACTTTTTTTTTCCTAATTGCCCTCAAAACCTTCCTGCGCTTCTTTGAAACGGGTGTTGTATGGCGCTTGGAATCACTGATTCTAATGCGATCCAAACTTTGGTAACCTTTTAATGTGAAGTAACCAAGATTTTCAATGTTCATCTTGCTTAAAACACTGGTGCAACCCTCAAATCCATCATTATATTGTATTACTGCATCATAAGCCCCTAATTTTACAGTTTTTAGGCTGACGAAAACCTCCTTCGGAACTCTCTGCCAAATAACACCATTGAAACTTTCATTGGCATTTTGAGTTTTGCCATGCAGACACTTATTCAAAAGTTCTCTGGTGCAAAGCTCTAAATACACTGGTTTGACTACATTTAAAATATTGTTGGGCAAACCAGAATGCTTGAGCTTTTCTGGTTCTTTCCCTTCGCTTACAGCTCGCTGGTAATAGCACCAACTGTCTACACCAATAGGGCACTGGCCATGCATCGGTTTCTTTGGTGATGAAGCACAATGAAACAAAGCTGCAATTACATTTTGCTGCATCATTTGTAAGTTGCCCACGTTAGAGCGAATCGCAATGCCATAATAATTTTGTAGTCTGTCGATAAAGACATCTGATAACTTGCCTTTACCAGACAGACCTTTGGTTTTGCTTTTCAATTTTCGCAGACGTGTACCCACCCGTTTTTGAATGTGCCCAATGCATTCCAGTTTTGAAACACTTTTTTCGCCATATGTGTTTTGGACGCACAAATAGCCTTTAGAATCCCCATCACCGTAGTATTTCGTGTACTTCAGCTTCCGAGTGCTCACTGACCTCTTGAAAATTCTGTCGACACCAACAGTTTCCATCTTTGCTGATGACCCTTTAAAATTGCACTGGCATATATGGTCAGCTTCCTGTGATTCAAATGACGGGTTTCTCTTCAGTTTCTGTAATCTTTTGCAAATTCTGCAGTATGAGGACATGACTTCTAAATCGAGAACCTTTCCCGTGTCAATTGAAATGGCAGCAACACAACCATTCAAAGAAGTGTACCCTCTACGCTGCCACGTTCCATCTACAGACACGCCGCATTCACTGTCTTCTCCCTTTGAACCAACTTCATCAGCTGCTTTTAACATTGAAGATTCAGCAACCTCGGACACAACTTTCAAGAGTTTCTCTTCATGGATGTTATACGCAGCTTTAGAAATTGGTGGCAAATTCAGCGTGGTGCACAGTTTATACGCTGAAGAAAATCCCTTTCCAATCTGCCTCATCCCATAAACTATTCTAGAGTTCACTTCAGGTACATTTTTGTTCTTTTTGGAGGAGGCAAAGCCTTTTACAAAATCACAATTGTGACATTTCAAAGAGAAGTGTGAGCACAATCCATACCTGGAGTCTTCAACTAAATGCAAACCAGAAGCAAAGCATTTGGGACATGGAAGCACCAAAAATATATTTATTAAAGTTTCCAGGTCGAAAATCCGATTACCACACAGTTCCTCATTCAAAACTTCGAATTTGGAAGAGCTAGATGCTTGCAGTTTTGAAGCACTGGCTGTGCACACTGGATCTTCAAGACTGTTAGTCTTCAGTGTTTTAGAGTGTTGATTACCTTTGAAGTGGTGTTTCTTCTTCCTGGCAATACTCTTTCCCATTTTGTAAAGAAAAATCACTTTATGCAAGAAGAATTATCAAGTTGTAGAACTTTTTGAACGCACGATCGAAAATCACGAGTTCAAATTGTGTACAAACTGAAACTCAAGTTTGATGCCAGATTGTGAAGTTAAACATGATTGCCAGATGTATTTTTGTGTAAAAAGTAGTTTTTTAATTAATTTTTTTTAATTAATAAAAAAAATCCACACTTCAGAGCAAATTTTAACTCTTTAATTTGTTAAAATAAGAATGTAAACAAACTTTTACGTTCACTTCCTGTTTGCAGAAAGGCACTTCCGGTTTTAAAAAGTGTCGACTATGTAGTATTAAAAGACCTGTATCTTACGTTCTATGCATGGTAGGAACAAAATTTAAACAGATTTGGAAAGATAAGAAATCGGGCTTTCATATTATATCAAATTTGGAAAATCGCAATTTCCGCCGAAAATCGCGTTTTAAAGGTAGTCGGATACCTTAACTATACAAATACAGCCTGCTGATTCGTATTGCCGTTTTAAATTAACTATATTCAGGTAACCTAAACTCACTAATCACGCCGATGTCAAACGCATAAATTAGACTACAAATAAAACGCTAGCTAAACAAAATTTTACTTACCAAGTTTAAAGAAACAATTCCACTAATAGACATTCAAATAATATAACCTCAAACTTCCAAATAAAACCAAACTTCACTGTTGGTGTTTACTCTCTCATCAATCACATAGTCAGACGGCTGGCTAGTGGCTGCCACACTCGTCACAGCTGCTTCAAACAGTGTTGCCACCAACAAAACAGCAGAATCGAAATTCTCACAGAACTCCTGACTTAAATACTCAAAACTATTAGTTAGGGCTACCCAAATTACAGTTACATAAATAAATTATGTAAAAATATTGCTTGATAATGATTTACAATTCCATTTAGATGGGCGAAAACGCATATTCGTATATTTGCAAACTGTTAAAAAGTTTTAAAGGTATATGTGGAATGCAAAATTGGCGTTAACGTGAATTACAAATATTTCAAAGTGCTCATCTCATATAGCATATTTATTTCTCTTTTGTGGAGTAGACTAGTCATGTGGTTAATTCTTTTTACTATTGCAACCAAGGCAAATGTATAGAATTAATATGATTACACACACTTGAAAGACTTGTACTTGCTGCAAATATCTATTCATATTAAACTTGAATATACCTCTCTATATAAATCTAAATGTAGTGGAATGAAAGTCAAATAAGGTTAGTTACATTGCATCTAAGTTACATGATTTAACTGCACTTTATTCAAAAAGTTTTTATAAATGGTGAATACGTTATAATATTACTCAGTTTAAAGTAAATTAATAAAGGTGTGCAGTGTTTGATTAGATGGAAATTGTTAGAATCATAAAAACTAGTATCAAGGAAACAAAACTAGTTCAATAGAAACATCATGTATGGCATATTTTCTTACCTTATAGATTTTCGGTTTTGTGCTTGTTCTGTTGCTTTAATAAGTACCTCCAAGTATAAGTTCTTAACACGCAGTATTATATGCGGCAGTAGATGATAATCACTTTTGAGGGGACTATATTTCTTATTTTATCATTGAGCCTTGAAAGGTAAGTTGGAATTGTGTGAGAGGATGTTGTATTGATAGAACAAGTAGCTCCTTCCTGGATAGTCTAGTTATCTGATTATTTTGTACTTCAATTTTTAAAAAAACTCTTGGACGACATGATGACAGGTTAAGCCACATATAATGACACCAACTTCCACTTCTGACAACCACAAAGTTTTTTTCCCCATCATGTGCTGTTTTTATGTTAGGTTCTTTTTCTTTACGTAGTCACGCAATCACATCGGATATGTGGTCCAAAGTTTCTCTGTAATTTTATAACGTCCTACTTGATACCAACGTTTGATATGCCTTTTCCATCCTGATTTTACAAGCTGTTATAAAATTATTTCATAAATACTTTTCAATTCTTATAATTTTTGTGTACAGATAGTGATTGATCAATAATAACCAAATATTTCTTTTCTTTTGCGAGTAGGGATCGACTTGGCTCAGTGCTCGTTTACGTACTGCACTAGCAACCTCCGATTTTTAGGCGGCGAACATTCGATTCCTGTAACTTTCCCTGGATATATTTATCTATTCTGTGACAGTAAGATTTACCCTGTGTGTATATAAAATACTTGATTTTGTCTTGTTTGGGCACAGCTTGACCAAACATGGCCTTTGCGCTATACATCTCAACCCGATCAACCTTTTGGGAGTAACTGATTTACCACAATGGGATTTCTAAAAAATTATAACAGCATGGAGTGTAAAGATTGTAATTTTATTCAAAGCTTACTTATGACCAAACAGCTATTTGAAAACCTTGTTTCTACAACAAAGTAGCTCACGCGTTCCACAAATCCTTACCATTAACATATCTGAAAATGTCTGTTAAATAAATAAAAGTTTCCCTAGAAATTAGGTTCAAGAGCATTCTGAGCTGTACAAGCTATTGACGAAGGTCCAGGATCAATCTCGAAGGCAAATTTCCGAGGACACCTCTTAATTTGGACCATGGTCAGATGACGAGATCAACACCTGAGCTGCCAACCCACTCTCCAAACTTCCATACCACGCCAACCTGAAGACATTTGAGACCACGACAGGTTTAATGTGCTCCAGTCCCCACGCATACCGTGCTCAGTCCCCACGCATACCGTGCTCCAGTCCCCACGCATACCGTGCTCCAGTCCCCACGTGTACTGTGCTCCAGTCCCCACGCATACCGTGCTCCATTCCGACGGCGGTCTTTAGTTGGATCTAGTTTCAAACAAGCAACCCTCAGTTTACTAACCTTGAACTCTACCAAATTGGACACCTGAACCCCACAGTCCTAGGGGGAAACGTCCGAGCTACATGGTGAATAAAGTCAGAAGAGAAAGAAAAATATTTGCGAAAAGGCGAGCAGAGCGCGAGAAAGAAGCACGATCAGCAAATTTAGAGGTTGGTTCACAGGTTTTGGAGAAGAATGTATTGAATTAAAAAGTACGACTTTGCGGGAAGCGAGATTTAAGAATGAATAGCTAATATAAATAGAGCGCATAAAAGGGAAGTGTTTCGTTTCGTTCACAGGCTCTGGAGAGAGGAATGTATTGAATTAATAATAAGTCCGCCCTGGGAATTTGAAACAGGAATGGAAAGCTAATATGAAAGGGAAGTATTCTGTTTTCTCGTTACCTGTATGAAGTACACAGACCTGCGTGTGATAATATCTGAAACACATTTTAAACAAAATGCTTTATTTCTTTTATTTATGTAACTCTTAGGTTCTTTCAAATTATCATTTTATAATATTAGAAAATTAGAATATCAGTACTTTCATTTGAGATCAGATTGATCTATAAATTATTTCATATTTACGGGAAATGCATTACATAATAAATAATCAATGTATTAACCCTATATACAAATGAATGAGCATACGTTACACATATCATTCAAGCTTTCATCTCCAAAATAAGGCTTAAAATAGGAGACCATCGTCCCTGTAATTTATAGAAATGATGTGGTGAACTCTTCTATAAGCTCACGCATTTATAATGGGAAAAATATCCATTTACTCTTATTTAGTAATATTCTCGTATAAAATACTTGCAATCGTCAAAATATATCTATCACATCTTAATTGAAAAGTGTTATCCATTTTCTAAGCTTCTGTTGTGCCCTTTATGGTACCATATCGAAATTCCAAACACATATGTTTCTTAAACGGAGGCTAAATATATTGACTGAGAAAACTGTCGGGTAATAAATCGCGTATATTATACTTTGCCATGGCATTAATGTTTTCAAATGATTCATCGGCAATTTCTAGCAATGTGTGGCCGCTTTTCAGAGCCCTATCTCATTGATTTATAATGTAATTCCGTTAAGTTTCATTGCATTTTAGAGCAAAATGGTAAAAGCCGAACTTCAAAAGCTTCTCTTAAAAGTTAAAATAATAGAACATACATGTGGTTCTGCAAGTACATAGAAAATTTGCTTTGTTCTTTTAAGGCCCTTTTACTGGATGAGTTTTTAATTAAATTAGTCTTGAAATAAATTATGAATACATTTTTAAAACGTATACATAAAATCACTTATATTATATATTACTGACATACAAACTAAACCATGATTGAAAATTATAAAAAAATCATATTTTCATCTTATAATTTGTTTTAAAATGTAAATTTAAAAAAGTGATGGTAAAATAACACATTTTATATTATGAATTGTATTACAGATAGATGTTGACTGAAATTTTGAAAGTTTTCTAACCTCTTTTACTATTCTTTTAGAACGATTTTGAATAAATTCATCGTAAGTGTAACTGTCTTGTACAGAAGCTGTGTTTTCAAACCGAAAACTTTAATTTAAAAATGCAATGAATAAATATGGATGTATCCGAATGATATGAAATCGAATTCCAGCATGTTGTTAAATCATCAAGCAATTTACTACTAACTATTACAATTTAAGATATTAATTTTGTACATCGTATTTTGTCATTTTATAGGTCCGATATTAAAACGTATTACCCTCGTTAAATGGTTTAAATTCGAAAAGTATAAATTCATTATTTTAGTGGACCTAGGAGTAGTTTAAATAAAATTGTAATTAAATATAATTTTCTTAACTAAAAATCTTATGTCTCTACGTACCCAGAGATTTATATAAAATTTCCAAATTCAAACTGTGATTGTATTAACGCTATAGTGCTGATGGATCGTTTGCGTGTGTGCCCCTCACGCAAAACAATCCCACATAATTAACACTTCCAACTAAATTAACGAACTTTTATTAATATCCCGCAACATAAAATAATGATGAAAATTGATGACATAATTTAAGCAAGTGTTGAAGGTATTCTAAATACATAGATTAATTAATTGCAAGCTCATTCAAGACAAAATTCTGAAAAACTGTAGCAGATCTATCTTAAACAAACTTGGGAAAGGAGTGGTAGAAATTCATTAGCTAAATCAGATTTATTTATGAAGGATATCATACATACAGGATCATATGCATGTAATGGCTGAATAAAAAAGAAAATTTAAAAAATTATTTAACCATTCCCACATGATAAACACTAATATTTTATTGTATTCAACAATCCTCTCAATTAAATTTTAATTGAATGTATTTCAGTTATCATTCCATCAGGCACTTACAAGTACACTTCTCCGAAGTCTCCATTCACGAAAGCACTTCTTACATCTATCAAATTGGTAAATAGGTAGTTTTCTCTCTGTTTTGGCTATTGCCAGTAATATTCGCACTGCCTTAATTTCATTACATGCAATTTTGTTTGAATAGAATTCTGAATAATCAAAATCTTCATCTTGCTGAAAGCCTCTTGTCAAACGATCATTGCATTTTACAATTCCAACTGCTACCTTTTTCTTGGAAATCCATTTGCTATCAATCGCATGGTAGATAGGTAGTTGAATTAACATCTCATACTGGATCATAACAGCAGTTGGTGATGGTCAGGGATCAATCCCGAATGGAAAGATCCGATGACAACTCCCCCAAATTTTGAACCACTGTCAAGTGAGAAATCAATCACATGGTAATTTTCTCTGATTTTTTTGTTTCTATTCATATGTCGTTCTCTTCAAGTGCTTGAAACTCATAATTTATTGCTTCTTTCCAAGTCTGTGTCTTATGATTTTATAGTTTTAAAATCCTGTTCCTCATGAATTAGATCTTTGGGCTCTTCAAATGTATAACCCATGTCTTCGCTTTGTAGATGTTCATCAATTTCATCTTCAGGTGTTCCTGTATCCTTGACGCTTCTTACTTTTTCTTTTGGTACAAACACTACATATCTTACGATGTCCACTGTATTTTAACCTGGAAAGAATATTCTGCACCTTCTCACTTCATTTACATAACCAACAAGTCAAGTTCGTTTTTCTTTTGTACATTAACATAAGCCTCATTTTCAATACTTGAAACAAGTTGAAGTTTTCAGAACTTTTAACAAACCATATCTTGTAGGGTGTTTGTGATTTAAGATTTATAATTCACTTCTATTTTAGACATAAATAGCTGCATTAGTTAACTTCAGCCCAGAATTTTTTCCAGATCAGTGGTCCTGAGCATGGTTATTTCAGCTCCAATTAGGGTTCTGTTTTCATCTGCTTTCCATTTTGCTATGGTGTATATGGAACAAATTTTTAATGACGCAAGCCTTCTAAAAGTTTCTTTATCTCTTTATTTTTGAACTCTACGGTTACCATATCGCAATACCTTAATTTGTCTTCCAGTTTGTTCTTCAACCATTTTAAATATACCTTCAATTTATTTCCACTTCAGATTTATGTTTCAAGAAGTATATTGTTCTATAACTTGAAAAGTTGTCCTTTAGCAGTAGTAGAAATTTCGGACTTCCAATTAATGGTCTTTGAGATTTCTGTTTTTCACACTTTTCATCAGCGTTTTTCTCAAAAATAGTCTTAATTTTACTAATGAGGCTCCGTGTGTAAATGCTTCATATTATCAGGTTTTGAATAAAAAAATCGTTATTTTGTGGGGTCGGATTAATTTTCAGCGAGTTTAATAATTCAAGGCGAAATCCAATTCAGTTGTGTGGGGAACGTCTAGGCGCCAGTGTCTGACTTTCCCACCAGTACGTCAAGATACTACGTAAAACGCGTGATAGTGCAACTCGTCTTTCGACCAGATGGCTCCTCCTGGTAATTAACTTATCACATAATATGCATACAAAACGGAAATGAATTTATCGCGTAATTGACTTGATTATCGCTTTATGAACGCTGAAGCATTAAAGTCCCATACAGTTAATATCGATAAGTTATAAGACAAATTAAAAATCGGTATTCTAGATCTTTCAGAAATTGAATAGATTATAATAATATTTCATACCGTTTTCAAGCATAAATAGGAATTGACTTCGAGACTATTAACGAACTTAACCTCGTAAAATCATAATACACTGAAAGCGATTTTAGCAAAATCTGTAAACATCTTCTCGAATGTAAATAAACTAAAACCACCATTGAAAAATTAACACTCTATTTCAACATTAATTTTAAAGGTGCATTTTTTGTTTTGAATATTAATCACTTCATTATAAAGTTTTATTAGATATATTATAGAAATACAAATTTTATGCCCTTCAAATGGAATTTATTTCAATATTTCAATACTTCAATAAATATCTAAATGTATATAGCAATGTGTATACAACACTTACATTCATGTCGTTCTGTTTCCGTATATAAGTTTAGTCCAATACCAAATATCTTTCGAATTGGATTGTAAAAAATTAAAAACACATAATATTTTTAAATGTCCACAGTCGGAACACTTGAAGTCCAATTCCCCACCTTCCACATCAAATAAACACATACCTATCCCCCAAAAGACAAATACCCGACAGAACACCAATGTAGGTCGAATTTCATTTCTGCTTTACAGATACAACATGGATATGGATTTTGTATTTACTCTCGAGTTAACCTCACTTAACCCTCACTACTAGATATCCCGTACATCAAGATCTGACCAGATTTCTTAATGACGAGGTATATCGTTTGGATCAAGTATATCATCAAGTATATCGTTAATCAAGATATTGTCGATTTTTATGACAACGGGTTCAAGATCTGATCAGTTTTTCAAAGGACGAGATATTTCTTCCATCAAGATCTGGCCAAGTTTGCTAATGACGAGACATCTCGTCATCAAGATATTATAGATTTTTTAAGATAACGATTCACGATCTGGCCAGTTTTTTCTATTGACGAGATCTCTCGCCCTTAAAATCTGGTCGTTGTTTTTCGAATGACAAGATTTCTCGTCCATCAAGATCTTAGCATTTTTGCTAATGACCAGAAATCACGTCATCAAGATGTTCCCAATTTTTTAATGACGACAATATGAAGATCTGGTCGGATTTTTCTAATGACGAGATATCCCGTCCATTAAGATCTGGTCAGTTTTGCTAATGACGAGATACCTCGTCGAGTCAACGACCAGGAGGGTTAAGATGTGCCTTGAAGGACAGAAACACTCCTCTCTTTAAGAACAATCGTTGCGTTCAGTATACAACTCGAAGGAATTGAGCATAGGAAAAAATTACCTACAGTGATTAAGAAGTCTACAGTAGTAATGATCTGAAATCTGAATTGTATTTCACAACAAGTGAAAGCTATTTATCCCCAACACAATACCCATACAAGTACGAGTTTTAGTTTTGCTACATAGATGCTAGATGGGCATGCAATTTCGTACCCGTGCTCCAATTCATCTCACTTTAACTCCAACCCTTTGAGGACAGAAACAGTAACCTCTTTAAGAACAATCGATGCATTCAGTATACAACTCTCCGGAATCGAAAACAGAAAAAAATACCAACAGTGTTTAGAAGTCTACAGTGGGAATGATATGAAACCTTACTTGTATTTTGCATCAACTAAAAACTGTCTATCACCAATGCAATACCCATACCAGTACGAGTTTTAGATTTGCCACATAGATACTTCATGGACATGCAATCTCGTATTCACGCTCCAGTTCACCTCACTTTAACTCGAGTCCTTTGAGGACAGAAACACTCGTCTCATTAAGAGCAATCGATGCATTCAATAGACAAGTCCCGGTATTATTCCTGCAGTCCAGCATATTTAACTGCTCCTTGAGCAAATGCGAACGCATTCAGCACTGGTGTATTGGTTTATCCGGTCATTCCACTAACAGCTCAAGGATCGAACCGTCCCGTTGCTCACTGTTCTTCCCATGGCTTTCGGCAAAGGACGAAATTAAACGACGCCATCAGTTATTATGCACCCTTCACCCAAAATCACTGCTTGCTTGTTCACTTTTTACCTTTTTCGTCCTTGCTGCCTTAACGTGAATCCGATATTCCATCTTAAAACGATAAATGGTGATTTGGTGGCTGAAAAAATAGCGTGTAACTTTTATCGAGCGAGCTAAGGCGCTACATACAAAAACACGGCATTGACACGGTCGGCCACATTGAAACTATTCCAGTGTTCTTCTGCTGGACAGTGTTATTCAATGAAGTGTCAATTTTAGAATAGATGGATGAAAGCTGGAATGAAGTGGCATAAATCATCGTGGGCTTTAGGGATGTCCCGGTAGCTTTCGATTCTTGAGTTTATGGTGGATTCTTTATTTTTTTTATCGTTTGACTTCAAAATGGAATGGGCGGTAAAAGTCATATCCGAACGTTTGACTTCCAGTCATGTCACTCACTACAAAAGGCCGAATGGAATACTTCTGGGGACTTCGAAGCTGAATAGAATGCATTTGAAACAGACTCGGGAGAAATTCTTTAGGAGAATATCTCAGAAATATTTGGTCAAGGGAATTCAAATGGTCGAGATGAGTATATAAAATAGGTCAGCTCTTATAAAAGTGCATAGGCAAGATTTTATATTTCAATACGTTGGATGGTAATCCTTTATTCATAAATTTTCTAGTAATCTTGATTTGGCTTAGTTTTTAAAATATTGGTAAGCTCAATTCAAAGTAGGTCATGCTCAAAGTAGGTCATGTATTTAAATGTATTGAGAGTAGAACACTGTTTCGTTTATTATGAACTCTTCTATTTCAGATGAAAAATTATTCAAAATGCAATAAATAACTGGTTAAAGCAATCAAAATCCCCAGCATTTAAAATTGCCGCTACTTTTACAATCAAAACGGAATGAAAGGTGTTCTCCATTAATCTAAATCAGCTTTAACACTTATTAAAAATACTGCTAATCAAAGAATTGATTTTAAAAATTTCTATCCTATAAAATATCTATAATACATCTTCTCCAAAAGCTTCAGTTTAAAATTTTATATTATATTTGTCATACATAAATACAATTTATCATGGAAATAAGTAAAACATACAAATGTGGAAATAAGTAATTTAGATAATTTTAGCTTTAGTAAAATTTACAAAAAAATATTGCTTAATTTTTACTGAAAACGAACTTAAGAGTTATTTGTAAAACAGATTTGTATACCTTCAGTACACACGACTCTATAAATCGCTTGAAATCCACAACCCATCTTTATACATATACATTCCTAGTTTACGATTTGCGAGTTAAAAGCAGCTCTTCTTGGATTCCTGTAGTTTACCCTCGGTATGCATCTCTCTCCTGTATCAATAAAAACTTTCCTTTGGCTCTGAATAACCTAATATGGCTTTTGTCCATCAAATCCAACCAACTTAGTTTAAGATATGCAGACCAGTCTGCTTCTATTCTATTTGGTAGCGCATTTGTCAGAGTCGCGGATTAGCAATATGAGGTTTCGAGTTCGAAATTGGATTCAACAAAAACCGACGTGTACTTGGAGGCTGGTACACATTAAATCTGTCGTGGCCTAAAATGCCTTTACGTTGGTGTGTGATTTTGGAGAGTAAGGTCCCGGCTCATGTGTTGACCTCGTTATATGTCATTGGTTCAAAATTATGATATGTTGTCCTCGAATAGTTCACTTCAGGGTTGATTCCAAACAGGCACCAACAGTCCTTTGTGTTACTCCAGTGTAAAGCATATTCAACTACCTACCATTTCATTTGTAAAGGAATCTTTTTTGGGGGTTATGGCACAAGGGCAATATTTGGCCATGCTGCGTCAGACACAAGACAGACAATATCAAGTAATAGACATACACACAATGAAAGTTTTATTGACACAGAATAGAGAAATACACACAAGGAAGAATGCACCTGACAGGAATCGAACTTGCGCCGTCTACAACTCGAAGGTTGCTAGCGCAGTGGGCATATTCTCTGAGTCACGACGGTAAAGAAGAAACACGATAAAGTTGATATTACTAAGACATCAAGAAATGATTCTAGTTCTCTCAAAAGATACCATGCTTTTAATTCATTTTCTGAGTTAAATACTAATGTAATTATATAACTGAATAACATTTTAAGCAACTAAGTGGTTTTGACGAGATATCTTGTCCATCAAGATCCGCCCAATTCTGTTAATGACGGGGTATCTATGAAGATTATGATGAATTTTAAGATGACTAGATCAAGATCTGGTTAGTTTTCTTCTAATGACGAGATATCTCCCCGAGACAAGCAGCAAGCGGGTTAAAATGGTTACATTTTGTTTCATTTTTAACCATTTCAATTTTCACATAGGTTCTACCAAACTTAGATTTAGCAGTAAATTCAAAATATTTAAATACTCTGCCAAACAACTACTAAATATCTGAAAGCATTACGAATATTTCGTTTCCATCGTGTCTGACGCCTATGATCGATCCAACGTACCAGCATACTTCATCATCATTTACTAGTTGACTTTAACACTCGTGCTAGCATTTTAATGGCATCGAAGATAATACCAGCTCACAACGAATCCAAGCAATAATTCAAATCACAACAAATTCAAATTTTCCTATGCTACTCATACATTTTAAAGATTCCTCCATGCGCATCCATAACTGTCCGCCATTTAACAATCCTAACCCAGATACCGAAATCACCAGAGAATTATCTACAGCTGCAGCTGCAGAATGTGGAAACTGCTGTTCCCCATAAATCACATGGGTAAACTGTGTCGCGCTTTGTTTAGTATTCGCTCGCTTCTATAATATATGTATTTATCTGCAATCACAGCCATAATCAATCCTCAATCCCGATTGATAAGATGTAGAGTGACGCAGCGAGCCGTTGAAGACAGTCGTCTAGGAGATTAAATAATTTTAAATTCATGAGGGAGCCCAATTGTGTAACGGAACTGACAGTGTGGACGGACTCGATATGTTTTCAATAATTGAGTCGTATCCGGGGCACCAGAGGATTTCCATAACCCCTCCAGCCTGAGATACACCATGGCTGAATTTTGCACTGTGGAGGGTTGTAATTGCTGGCACTGGTTTGGAATCAGGAAATTTACCTCTGCAATCCCATCTAACGAATGGAAGCAATCTACAAGAGAATATGTGTGGATAATATGCAAGGCAATGAATTCGCCTGCATATCATTAGAAAATGACTTGTTTTAAAGGTTGCAGTAAATGCCAAATCAAACAAATTGGTTGGCAGTTGAATTGAAGTCACACTAGAGGAACACAAATGGGTATTGGTTATTGTCCGGAATCACTCTTGAAAGGGGGTCATTAAAATACCTGAGCTGGCGCCCCACTCTTCAAACTTGCACACCACGCAAACGTGAGAACATTTGATTCCACGGCACATTTAATGTCCCTAGGTACACTATAGTCTTTATTTGCATCACGTTTTGAACTCGCAATTCTCCGGTCGCTAATCCGTTACTCATCCAATCAGGCTACCATGACCCTCTAAGTCGAAAAAGAGCTTGATTCGGTAAAATCGAAATAATCAACTTCTAACCATAATATTTTTTATCTTCGATGAAAACTCACGAATGCATAATCCTTCAAGCACATTCCGTTTGCGAAAAAGTGGCAATCGCAAGGTACACTATGGTCTAGGTACACACAACATCTTCCCGGGCACCATGGGAAGATGTTGGCATATCGCACCAAGCATGAAAAGATGAAGACATGCCTACCTTTAGGACTCTGAAGAATCTAGCTTACATTTACGTATGCTCTTGAAGAGACCAGAAAACTTCAGCAGCCAACCTGACTTCGGAGCATACGAGATTCGAGCGCTTAGCCCTTCAGTCTACCAGTTTCTTCAGACTGATGCATTAAGACATTATATCACTTGTGGGATAAACTGACAAATATCTAATACAATCGTGAAGAGGGTCGAAGCGCTTCAGTAAACTTGTCTCCAGATGAGGTACGTCAATGGCCACAGCGCCCTGAAGTCTTATAAAAAACACAATTTTATAAAATTTATATTTAAAAACTAGGAATATCTAGTTTAATAGACAAACACTTCACTGAACAGATTCTTAAACTGAGTGAGGTATTCAACATGCCATTGCACCACAGTGAATGAGTGTAAAGCTCTATTTAATTAAATTTGTGAGGAAGTGCCTATTATGGTTTGCAGATTACCCAATTAGTACATTAGGTAATCTACATATCGTATTCTGCGATATCATTAGCGTAACACGAAGTAAAATCCCTGCCTTCTTTCGGTTTTTTTGTTTACACTGAAAATCCCACTCATTGCTGTTACTGTAAAAATACCTTTTTTATTTGCATTATCAAAGGTGTAGTAATAGGTAGCTTTTCCCAATTTGTGTATACTCTAAAAACAAGTATGATTTAAAAATATTTTTTGCTGTTTGTTAATCATCGTTATTTTTGTTTCATTCAAATTATTATTGAAATAAGATCCAATATAACGCTATCCTAAGGCAAAAAAATTTACCTGTATCCTGGAAGTTTAAAACTAAAATTTCAGGGAGTGTTTTTCTGCAGATAAAGGTTTTAATTGGATATTTTAAAATTTTTCTGCACACGATTATATGGTCGTCGAGGATTTTTCAGTGAGATTTCGTGGAGGAAATCCTTCCTTTTTTTAATTGATTTTTAATTGAATTTCGTATCTGCCCTCAAATTTATTTGATATGAGAAATTAGTTTTGTCAAATTCATTAAAAATCTATATACATTGTTTATTCACTTCACCATACCCAATATATGGTCCCCTTGATACTATTAGTATGGAACAAATTATGTTTTTATACAAAAAAGTTGTGCTTGAACTAAAACTACTGAAATATTCAAAATTTATAAAAAGATGGGAAAAATTCAGTTATTATTCTCAACACTCTTCAAATTGTGTTAATTTTTAATGAATACTTTAATGCACAGATTAATTGTCAGATCAAATTATTTATTCATTAATGTAAAACATTACCTTATGCTTACATTTTGGATGTCCTTTTAAATATTTAATAAATACATCCTAAATATTGTTTTATAAAGGGCTAATTTCAACTTTATTATGCATAAAATGTTTTACTTCATGTATGTAATAAAAGCTATATTTTAAAGTAAGGATTCCTAAGAGTTTCTCATTCTTTCCTGTTTAGAAAGCAATGCGAAACCTTAGGCTTTGCTAAATCGTTATGATAGTGACATTATCATGGAAGGAAAAGTGATTTTTCTACAATAGAAACAAAACGTTTCATATTCCATTACGTAAATGTTAAATGTGAAAATGTTAAATGTGAATTTGCTAGTCTCAAATTTTTATTGCCATTGGAAAAACCGGATCCTCTTGGCACAAAAAACAAAGATCTTTCAGAACATCAGATTCAACTATAATATTAAAATGAACTAATTACTAAAAATGTTTAATGAAAAAGGGAAAGTTGTATAAAACTACCATATTCTGAGTGTTCAAAAGTAAAAAAACAACATATTTTTAGAATAAGTAAAAGAACAACTGCATAGGTAATCTGAAAAAGAGAAATGCTCAACCGAAGAAATAATCCGGCGAATCCTCATAATTTAAGAATATCGTGTTTAACCCTTCCGGTATCTGTATCGACGAGGTATCTCTTAAATAACAAATCAGACAAGATCTTGCTTGGTGAGATATAGCGTCATTAGAAAAAATGACTTGATCTTGATCTCGTCATCATCCAAACTCGGCAATATATTTATAATCCGGAATTCTATAGGCATTCTTTATGACGAGATATCTCGTCATTAGCGAAATTGGTCAGATCGTGATGAACTAGATATCTCATCTAAACAACTTGGAGGGTTCACCACAACTAACCATTGTTTAGCAATCAATGTTGGAGAGAGGCAGTGAGAAGGTGGACGGAGGCAGTACTTTATTTTAATTAATGACAAAAGAGTGATTGAAAATATCAATAAATAATCTTAAGTAATCTTCGTAGGGGTCATATGTATAATATATATTGTACAACATAGAATTTTCTCTGTATGACTTCTAACCAGTATTTACCCTTTGGATCAATATAATGTTTTCTATAACTCTTTCGACCAATAGATATGGTTATTTAGTTAAGATGTGCGTGTTGGGGATAAAAATCAATATTACAGTACCATTAGATCTGGTGACGCTCAGAGAGTTAAAACTAAAACTTATGTTAAAGGCAATGTAATTTAAGTTTAATATATTATGAATACTGTGCGGTATGGATTATATTAAATGACTACATCTCAAGGCATGGAAAATCCCTATAGTAAAATTAATCATTAGGCTGATGTAAATTAAGCCTAATGAGTAACCAAACTTTTCTTCTAAAGATCGACAAATACTCGATATTAAAAATACACACAAGCATGCTTGCTTAGAAATAATTTAAATATACGATACTAATTCAATTTCTCTCTTTGATCAATGGAATGAAACTGCGAACAAATTAAGATACAAAACTCTTCCATAAACAAACTTTACTAGAATACCGTAAGAATGTCTTGGAGTTAATCAGCGTCGAACAATTGAGACAAAATATGCGTATAACAAGTCGACATTAAATTACTAATTGTCGAACTGTAGCAGAGGGTCTGTATTTAGGGCTGGCTTTTATTTCTGGTAGACATCTGGGACCTAGAATGCACATTATGTTAACGATCTTTTCAAATTACTGTTAATTAGAAGACGAGATGATTTTCCCAAGGGTTCCCTGCCTAGTACGTGTTTGGAGAGTTAACTGCAACCGATGGAATCACCACACCTTCCCTTCATTTTTAGTAACAAATTATGCAGTAATTCATCTAGATATATTAGCCATTTCCAAAGTTTACTACTTTATTGCAGAAAACTTCATAGGTTCTACGATATTATTATCTACTCTTAAATTCTTATTGTTTTTTAAATAAATAGAACGAGACAGCACAAACTCTGTTTAATATCTAATAAGACATTTAATGATTTGCATGAAGATAGCAATGCATATTGTCAAGGTAAATCAGATTCTTAAAAGTTCCATAAGCAATCCTTTAGTTAAATGCCAATACACTCATGCACTTTTTATTTTGAGTGGATTTTGAAATACAAATTCAAATGGTTAGTTCTCTCTTCTTCAAATATTTACGTAATTGCAGTGTTTCTTGGTAAATTTAAGGAGATTCAAAAAGTATTTTAGATAACTCTATTTTAAGTTACAAAAGAAGGTATGGTGATATTAATGCCACTCTCATAACTCTGCCTTTAGTACAAATTCAAATATTTTTCAGGCTTATGTGGTTCCATTCCTCCCTGGTTATATTTCTTTCTTCTGTGCCAGTAAGACTTTCCTTGTGTGTGTATGTTCATTTATTTAACATTGTCTGTCATGTGTTCAGCCCAGCTTGGACAAATATTGCCCTTGCAACATAAAACTAAACCAAGCCAATTTCAGTCTTATACAATGAATGAGAAACGCATTCGGTTTTGAAAATTCGTTATTGTCTACCATACAAATAAAAAAGACAGTAACTTCAAATTAGGTGGCTTAGTTCAAAACTTAGGTGGCTTAGTTTGTCAATCTGCGGTAATTTGTTCTATATATGTATACGCATAACGTAGCATCTTTGAAATTAACAAAGCACTATTTCGAATTGTTGCTTCCCCTTGACAAGCATGAAAGTTTTGACCACTGTGAAAGAAGAAATGGAGGTATACATTTAACTATTAATCATATTGTACACATTTAGGAAACGAAACTTAAAACAATGGTTAGATTCTGGAGGTGTCGTGTTCAAATAATGATGCAAGTTTCTCTTTCATTTATTTTTTGACCTTGAATAATCGTATTTAAAATTCATTTGCACTATACAGTTCTAGACAGTTTAATAGGAAGTGAAGTTCTCAGAGAATAACTCTTTCCTTATAAAATAAAATAACCTTGGTATAGTACTAGTTGAAATAGTCTGGAAACGTTGAGTGTGTTCTTAACTTTGTCACGCTTCAAAGGAATAGATTGACGCACTTCTGATCGAGCCGTCAGTCTCGAGGGTAGGACTATGAATTTTTAAAACTTTCAGTTCAAACCACTGAAAAATGTGCATGAAAAATTTTGTCGAGAGCTTTGAAATAGTACCACGTTCATTCATGTTGCGCTCACGACTGTCCACATAAAACGCGATATTATAAAAAGTGTTCATTGGTTCTCAAGAAAGCAATTTAATAAAAAATGCTCAGTTCAAACCACCACGAAACATTTTTCATATATTTGAATAGATCTTGTCGAGAACTTTAAAACGATATCACGTACAAACGTGTTGGCGCTCACCGTTGCTGCGATAGACTCAGTCAAACGTGGTGGCACACACATGAACATTGTATCAATTTCATTCTTCCCACTGGGAGGAAGGGAAATGTCGTTGCATTTCTCAGTATACGAATTGTACTTCATGTTGTTTACGAATATGCTAACATGAGTATTGTTCGCCTCGTATATTTAGCGATATAACGTTTTCTATTGGGACCTGTTTTTATCACACGCGGACCGTCGTAAGTAGCCTCATGCTATCCATGGTCGATAGAGATAATCCTACATTAAAAATAAACATGTTTGAACATCAGGGGAAAAAAGCATTCCGCTTGTACCATTGAGAGTATATACTGGAACAAACGATTAAGTTTTGCATTCCAGCTCTTAAACGTTATCAGATGGCAATTCATGTGGGCTTTTAAATGTCCGTAGCGTCTTATTAGCGCTTTATAAGTCTACCACTTCAGATAACTCTGAGCTGAACTCTGAGAATTTACGACCTCTAGTAATGTGTGCTAATTAGCAGACTACCATGCCTCTCCCTTGGGGAATGAGCTCAGTAAGTATGTCCATGTCACCAGGACTTAGATATTCCGTTTCGCTTGGCTTAATTTCTTGGAAATTCTGCGTGTTCCGTATTAATTCCCTGCGGGCTTAAATGCAAAATGCGTTGTAATATCTTGAATTATCTCATAACTTTCTGAAAGTAGTTGACGAATAGTTTTCTCTTTAAATACTTAACACTGCGATTGCGACAGTTGTTTTAGTAACGAGCTCCTAAAGTTCACCCCACTCTATATTCTGGTTTTAACGATGTATTTAATTCTCTCTTAAATCATTCCTGTGTGGAAATGTACGCCAGTGTACAAATACGGTCATGCGTCTCTAAGATACTAAGAATTAAATATAGAATACACATCCGCCGTTGCATACAAAACAAGCTGTTCATCCAAAATGCATTGTTCGCACTTGGGTAATGATAATTTTTTTAGATTATATATTCAGCACAACTGTACCAACTGAAATATTTATTTTATACAAATTTTCTGAATGCATTGGAAATTCATTTTAAAATTCAATAAGCTCAATTTAACAAGCAAAATCACCAAATGAAAATTCTAAACTCCTGTTCTTACTTTCCATTTCTTTATTAGATTTGATTTATAAATCAACAAACAGGTTTATTCATGCAAATAGTGTGTAAAGTATAATACAAATTAATCTGCATTGTTTACTTGGACTGTGTCTACAGTCATATTAAAATCTAGACACAAGATATTCTCCTCAATTGTGTTAAACAGAAACCTTATGACGAATGTAATCATATTGAGTTGACTGGTATTTTAAAATATGATTTCGCATCGAGTTTTATTAGATATGAACATTATGTTTGATTTCAAAAATATATTCTGAAAATTAAATTAAAGTAATAGCAATACGGTTAATAATGAACTGTTATATCTTCTTTCATTCAGATCATTATTCCATGAGAAGGATTGTTTTACATAAACATACCGTTTTTTTTTCTTTTCCCACCTACACTTGTAAATGATAATTACATCTACGAAAAGAGAATAAATGCATGTTTTTAATTTAGCTTTTTATGTTAAAAGTATATTTTTTTACGTTTGAATAGTTAAGTCATGTATTATACCTGATGCATTTGAATTATATTTTAATTGGATATAAAGACCTTACGCAACTCATTTCCATAATTTATAATACTGAAAATAAAAGTTAGAAAGCAGTTTCCTTTTTTATATAAGCAGATGAATATATGTTACCTGCTTAGAGAAAGATATGTGTGATAGAAAAATGCTCGCATAAAAGCAAAGCAATATTCATAGTAACGTGAATTGACGAAACAAAGGAAGTAGCAAAATTCGTATGATTACTAAGTAGTTTAGTAGACGATAGAAGTTCTAAAAAACATATATTTAAGGATAATTTAATGAAGAACTTCAAAATTATCCTACAGAACTAAACTTCAAACTATCATTCATCAGTGTAATCCTGTTGTATAGGTATTACGAATTTTAACAATTTACTGTCTTTTCTCAAAGTGTTTATGACATAAAGCATTTTCAGGTTGAATTAAAAGTAGAAAAGTAAATTTAGAGTAAACAAAATTACAACACTTATATGTTATGTGTTATTTATATATTATCAATAAGTATTGTTCAGCATTCTTTAAAACGTTTGAAAGAAATACCTTCACAAGTAACTGATTTTATTGTAAACCAACCTAATTAGTAAAATATAATTTTCAAAATTATGAAACATTAACTTATGGTAATTGCATATGATACTAGCCCTTTCAATATATTTCTCAAACTTATACTTTCTCCACTATAAATTCATCTGGTGATACTAGCTTTCTAGATAATTTCTAGAAAGTTGCCAGTCGAGCTGGATTTTAGAAAAAAAATGTCAGATTAAATTCATTGCTATGGAACTAAAAAAATGAGAATCTTAAATAGAAATGAATTTGACATTATTGTTTTTCAGAATTGATAAATTATAGGTAAATATGAATTTAAAAACAATATAATAAAAGGTTCTGAAAAAACGTCACTTTTTATCGATTTAGTTTTTCATCGGTTGAAAAAAGTAGATAAAAACGGAGATAACTTTAATTAAAGCAGATGTGAATTTACACCAGTTCACTTTGAAGAAATTTAATTTAAGAAATCAAATATTAAAAAATATTGTTCTTTGTACCTTCTCAGCATTTTTTAATATATGAAGGAAAGATTCATCGGTCAGTGTCTTAATTAAAATACAAACATTGAAGTAGGACAACCAGTTTTAATGAAACTATTGTATTTTGCAAGAACGCCTGAATTTGTAATTGATCATACCTTAATTAAACCTTTCTAAATGGCTGATTTGAATTCAAATACTTAATCTAAATACATTGTTTCTTGATACAAGGAAATTATATTAATAGTATCCATTCTGAACTTTATGATTTCGGTAATTGTGGATGCGACAGTTTGAAAATGCTATTAGATATTTTAAGGGATTTGG
This sequence comes from Meta bourneti, assembly GCA_933210815.1. Classification (NCBI taxonomy): domain Eukaryota; kingdom Metazoa; phylum Arthropoda; class Arachnida; order Araneae; family Tetragnathidae; genus Meta; species Meta bourneti. Next base: position 63,203,740 of record OW119922.1, read on the forward strand.
GAGAACAATATCAACAAATAATTAATTTATGTACTTTTATTTCAATGTACTTTTTCTCAGAATATAATAAATTGAAATTGTTTTTGTAAACTCAATAGACACTTATATATTTAAGTGAGGATTTGGGGTTGTTTTAAGTGAAGAAATTAACTGAGATACAAGAACATTATTTTCTTTCTTAATAATTTACAAAAATAATTGACCCAAACGCTCTTTTCGGCACAATATCTAATAATTGCGCACCATGCTGGGAAAGGTTTACTTATCAGTTTACGTAATTTTGTAGAAAAGGTACCTCGACCTTATAAAATGTTCATCCTGATAAAAATCAAGTGCTGAATTCAAAATATAAGTTTATTTAACTGAATTTATCACTACTTTTATAGATATCTTTTTATAAGTTTTTAATAAGATTTGAAACAAAAATAGGGTATGATAGGCTTTTTCTGTCAAGCTAAAGTAGGTGGCTGTAGTGGTGTTGTGGTAGAAAATGCTTCCTGTACGAATTACAGACGTGACGTCACTTTGCTGGTTTTATGATTAACATTTCAGCACGTTGTCAATATAAACTCCAGAGAATGGATCACGAATTGATATATGATACTTAGTAGGTCAATGTAAATTAAATTAAATACCGACAGTAGCCAATCAAGGCAATAAACTACATTTTAAGGTAACCCTGATATGTATCATGCCTGAACATTTAGGTTACAGGAAGTAAAATTCCGTCTTCCGTCTGGTTAATTTACTTACGTTAAAAATTCCTCTAATAGTGAGAACAGAATTCAGATAATAAAATAGCTGTCCAAGTATATAAGCACAATCGCAAAATGGATATTTCTGAACATTTTGGATAGACTTAATAATCATAAGTTATTTCTTTATCATACGATATTTTATAAGTTTTTGTTACATATTAAATTATCGGAAGAGCAACATGAACCGTTCTTATATTTTAATGGTAAAAGCGTAATTCGTTAAGTGATTTAATTTGTCACGCATTACACAGTGATCTATAATTCCACCCAATGACGAGACTAAAGGGACCAGTAAATTATGATAAATGAAATCCGATGACCAATCACTTAATGTACACTCCCCAGGTGTTGCTCCATTCGGAGTGATGCCAAGAGCTATAGGATTCACCAAATTACGATGGAGACGTGGTGTACGTGACCAAATGCTCTCCTTGTATCGCTCGCATTCCGAAATAGATGAAAGGAGCTTCGGAAACAGATTTTTACGTGCGCATACAAGGTATGAGGCAGTTTTATTGATCAGTAGAGAGACAAAACAAATATGCTTTCAATGTCAGTCCAGAGATTACGGCGACGCTTTTATATCAGTTTGACAAACGAACATTTGCTGGCGTAGTTTAATTTTGAAATTGTATAAAAATACTTCTTAGTAAATGTGAATATTTCCTGGCATTAAATGTTTCTAATGTCAGAGATAAAAATGTTTATTTATTTTTATAGTAAATAAATTTATAAAGGTTTGCAAATTTGAGCAAAGTAGAATCTCTGTCTTGCATGTGTAATTATCTGAATGTAGGATTTTTGATTGAGAAATACTCAGTAATTTATAATGGTAGAGATATGAAAATGGTGTCTTCGTCTTGGTAGAGATATGAAAAAAGCAAACTCGAGATAAGATATTCAGATGGCAGATTCAGACGTTTGAAAATACCGAATATCAAAATCATTATCGCTTATCTAACTAGTGTAGCGGTCATAGCAATTGTCTGCCACCCGGTTGGTTCAGGATTCGAATTTCGGGTTGCACGCGTATGGATATTGGTGTGTGATTGTTCATGTTAAGAATAATGATGACTTACCCACTGAGTGTTCCTTCACAAATTGCTGTTACCATTGTTGTGCCGAAGAAATCTGTGGCTAAACATTAAAATGTTTTTAAATATCATTTAACATAAATTATATTTACCTTTCTTGCCTAATTCACATGATTTATTCACGAGAAATAAATAATTTTACTCTAATATTGAAATTAGATATTAATTTTATAAATTTCCAGAAGCTCGAGAAAAATTGTTACACATCCCTCTTGTCATCAACAGAAAAACTAATTATCTAGTGATTATTAATAGCTAAACTAGCATAAGAAGCAAACAGACTTAATTGAAATGTATTTTACATACAAGCAGGCTTTTAATACTCTTATTTTCAACTCCAAAGTTTCATTTACAAATTATTTGAATCCGTTGATAGTGTATACTTCAATTACTTTTCACTCATTTTTTCTAAGCAGACCTATGAATAAAATAACGTGTTACAATCCTGCTCAATATGAACAATTTAATTGTATAAAACAATCTTCAATCTAATGTGATCAGCATTCTTTACAAACGGCTTAAAGTTTAAAAATACTTCACACACAAATATATCGCATAAGAGAAAAACAAAAAGATTTTTTCTTTTGGAAATTGTTTACTTTGACTTCTTGCAGAAAGCTTCCGTTTAATTGGCTGCTTTTTGTGCGGATAACTTAATTTAACACACATTTTCTCTTGGAAAGGGAAAACCATTCTCAGTTTCCCTCATTTTCTAGAGATCTTCAGTTTAATTCCAAGAGAAACACTTTCTGGAAACTTAGCCACCTGGTAATAAGAGAATTCCTGAATTCCAGTGAGAACAACCCTGTCTCCAAACTGCATTTTGATTCTCTGCATAACACCAGAAACATTTCCTAGAACTTCTTTCTAAGTTTAAATAGTTTTCTTGAAAAGAGATTCTTCAGTAGTACGGTCAAATACTCATAGAAACACAAGGAAGGAATTATTTTGAGGTAGATATCTGAAATAAGCATTTTGCATGATCAGAAACTGAAATTCAAAGTAATCTACATCATTAATTAAGATAATTAGATATAGCTGTCGTAAAGTAAAACGTAGTAGTGTTAAAAAAAACTAAAATGTTTGGATTTTATTACATGCGATATATACCTTATAAAAAGATTGAAATTGTTTTTAAACAGCCATTGAAGAATGCAAATCCATGCGTATTGAAAGAAAATGAAAATTAACCTAAATATTTACCTGCAATTCAACGTCCAATTTAAATTTCTTTCTGTAGATTAAGAAAGATGAATATCTCCATCTTTATTAAACTCTTTCGTGTTTTCGACGAGATATCTCGTTCATCAAGATCTGATCAATTTTATTAGTTACGAGATATTTCGTCCTCAGGAAATTTCCGATTTTTTTATGATGACGAGATCGCTTCAGTTTTTGATGATGAGATCTAGGGTCAGTTTTCTAATAACGAGATATCGTGTCCATCAGGATCTGGTCAGTTTGTTAATGACGTGATGCATCCTCGAGACAACCATCTGAATGGTTATAGACTATAGCTTACTTTTAGATTTTAAGGAAATTCTTACGCAACATGGTTGCCGACATCGTTAATCTAAAAGTGAACACAAACATTTTCAAAATATACAAAAATATAAAATGATCATAACTTTTCTTAAGATGTTCGCTTCTATTTTATAAAATAAATGTGAGAAGACAATTACATGTACAATTTAAAATAATATGTACCAGTATTTATATAGGTGTCAGTGATCGGTTATTTCTAGGTTTTTAACAATGGTAAAATATTGCTATGTATAAAAATTAAATATCATTAGAGTAACATGGGTTCTCATTAGAGTTTTAGTTATGTGACTAATTTATACTAAGAACCTTATCTCTGGAAAGAAATACTCTATTATCTGGTACGATTTTAAGAAAATATATTTCATCATAGCTCTAATTAAAAAAAATTGTGGTTTTAAATAAATTATTTCCAATATTATCAGCACCAAATTCTGAAGCTTTCTCCTAATTATGAATTCCAAAACTAATTTTCCGATTACAAAAATTACAAACTGAATTAAGTGAAAAATCACCCACCTAACAACATCGTAAGTGAATGTTGTAGATCCCCAAATACACATGCTTCGAATAATTGAGTCAACTCTATTGAAACAATTTCCATAAATTGAAGACAAATAACAGAAAGAAAATTTCGCACGGCGAATTTGTTTAGTGATAAAAGATAACAGCTTACACAAATTGCTCCCCACCTGTAAGGCCTGGGCTGTAAACTAGGCATTAACGAACCTCAAAGCCTATTATCTCTGTAAAAAGTATGTATCATCGCAAAGTGATGTTTCTGCTCTGCCGAGATCTTAAGAAGCCCAGGCGACAGACTCCAACCGATTCCCTCTCTTTCTCCAAGGCCACTCGATGTAATTATAGCTAAGTAAATTAAGGGTGATAATATTTCTGAAGCCATTATGCTAATTGACGTAAGTGCGTGATCAGGTTCCGAGGATCTCCCATTCTTTTCTATTAAGAGTTCGTGATGGGAAGGACGAAAATTGAGAAAATGTCCGATGTGCTAATTAAGAGGATCCAGCTGCATAGCTCTCGAACTCAATTAGAGAATGCATAATAGGATGCGACGCGTGTTGCTGTGATTAAAACCGAATTAATAACTCCAAGAAGTGCCGTTGCAGGAGCTGTCGTACTGCTGATTTGAAAAACCCGAATGTTTTTGCTTCCGACGCGAGTAGGCTTTGGAAGCGGTGCGTTTCCTTTGTACTTTGTGTGTGTTGATTGCGAGATTTAATTTCTGAGGGAAGCCTCGAAATGCTATTAACTTTCGAAGTGGTTCCAGAAATCACGCAAATGGAGAGCGAATATAGAATAACTATACCTAATTGGGAAACACGGTATAATGGTTTCTCAATTATCGTTAGGTTCGTTTGATAATACCGGAGAGAAGGGCACATGCTAACACGCTATTCTTAAAATTATTTTGTATAAAAATAACATAACTTAAAAGTTAGTTATAGGTCCCTCTCTGGGACAAAATTTTATTATCTGATGAATTCAAACGATGTTCCGTTATCCATTCTGCAACCTACAGTTCTTCCTGACAAAAGTAATTTTTCCTAAGGTTCTTTCGATCAATCAATGTGATTATTTAGTATGTGCTGTGAGGTCTACTTTACTGCTGCATTATGCTTAAAATAAGTTTAAATAAAACTAGAATAGATTAGAAGTTAGCATAGATCTCTATGTGGGACAAAAACTTAAACCCTGTGATTGGCTCATATCCGTACTGCAACCTGCAGTTTTTCCAACCAGTTTTGACCTCCTTGCCCAACATAATTTCTAGCATGATTCTCTCATTCAATCCATGTAATTATTTAATCAGCATCTGTGTTGTGTGATCTCTACTACTTCACTACACTTAAAATACTTTTAAATAAAAGTAGAATAGATTAGAAAGCGCATAGATCCTCTCTGTGACAAACTTAAACCCTCTAAGAAGTTCATGTCCGTTCTGCAAACTACAGTCTTACCCTTCATTATTTCCAACCAATTTTGGCCTTCTTTACCAATAGAATTTTTTCACTATTTCATTCAACCGATCGATGTGATTATTTAATTATTATTCTGTATGTTATGGAGTTCCTACTTTGTTTCTTCTCTACTTACTACCTTTGAAATTTTTTAAAATAAAAACAACGTAGGTTAGGGGAACTTAGGATAGATCTCTCTGGAACAAACTTAATCCATCTGACGGATCCCTACGCATATATCCGATCTGCAACCTGCAGTTTTCCTCCATGACTTCTAAGCAAATTTGAGCATCTTTACCAATAGAATTTTTCCTGTGATTCTTTCAACCTATCAATATGATTATTTAGTTATTATGTGTGTTTATGATGTAAAAAAAGTACTGCACTGCACGAAAATCTCTTGACTCTCAGAGGTTTAAAGGAATTTAGTCATTATATTTTAGGTACCAGCAATAACTTGCTATAGCACCCGTTTTGTATATTTAAATAAGGCACTTTTTAAGCGTAAAATTTAAAAAGCATGTGCAGATCATTATTACAGGATGAAACTGATATATGTATTGAGGTAAGTTCATGACAGAATAGGTTGTTTGGTTTGAAGAAAAGAATGGGACACTTGTAAACAAAACAATTGGGTACAATATGAGCATCTGACTTAATTTCGATACATTTTATAACAACATATCAATTTAATATCTGTGGTAGATTAATAAAATAATATTTTTTTTTTATTTTGGAACTAGACCACAATGATTTATAATTCTGTTGTATCAAAAATGTCCTAGTTTTATTAAACCTCGAATTCCAAAATAAAAATTATTTGTCGTATTTATCAAATCTAACAAATATTAAGAAAATTAAATGTGCCAACTTAATAAATGCTTGTCTATACCCCACGAAAAGTAAAAGCAAAGACAAAATTGAAAATGAAAAATTTAAGAAAAGGATTAAGAAGCAGATGGGAAAAATCGAACATCCCTCAGAAGTTATTTTTTAGTGATAAAAAATTCTGTTTGTGAAACAGAAAAAAATATTAATTAAATAACTTTTCTCCGTTGGGTCACTAGGATAATTTCCTGCAGAGATTTCTTTTGAAAAAATCTCTCTTCAATCTTTATTGGTATATTTATTTGTGTTGTCCAGAGTTGGCAATTATCTCAAATAATTCACCACGATCCAGTAAGAAAACTTTTAAAAACTAGGTATTTTTTTATTTGATAACTTATTGTTATATACAAATTTTTCTTAGATGCGGCGGTTTGTAGTACACTATGAAAATTAAATTTGCTATAGATACAAATCGTTTGCAAATTAATTAATTAATTTGAATTTTGAAATAAACAGGTGAAATTACAAAGCAATGAATCGTTTAATATTCATGTGTTGCAAACATTTTTCATTTCTTGATAAATAAAACTAAGGCATACTGTTTGTTAGATTGCTTCGTATTTTAAATCGAAAAATATGACTTAAAGCTAAGTATGCTTCCAATTGACTCGATTTTAAAATCAACATACAAAACGAAATGTGTCTAAACACACGAGCACAAATACTAAATGTTTACATCTTGTATAATGGAATTTTTTCGACAAAAATAAAAAATTATATCTGAGCATGTTTTTGTGTGTTTGTAAAGACGTTAAGTAAATAGGTTTCACGTGACAAATGTAAAGTTAAATATTTGCTTATTAGCAGTTAAAAATGTACAAAAACATTTCCAAATAAACAAATACACACATTTCAATGTGTGGATAAACTGATTGGACTGATTTGGATAACTTAAAATGGAATAGTCCGTTGTGTTGTACCAACTTGTGACATAACTTCAACTACCCACATACCTACCTTCCTATAGAGAGGCTCTTACAATGGAGTATGGAATTGAGGAATGCTAAAACGTTCAGAAACACAGCAAATTATTTTTTAATTCAGCGCCCCTCCACTCTAGAAGCTGTTCCACACGCACAAATATCGGCAAAAAAATCTATTTTTTGTCTTTATTGTATTTCTGGAAAAATAGGTAGGATGTATAATTAAATTTGTGACCTAAAACTAGGAAAATTTGACACTTAAACGCATATTTGAAAAATATAACGAACATATAAATTGTTTATTCATCAAACATGTTTCTGAATGTATTCTTTACCATTACTATATATTTATTACCTAGGGAATTTTATTGTTTACACACAACTAGAGAGCTATAAATTATTTGGCACAATAGAGCAAATGCGTACCTTAAACAAAACATAATGAACATAAAAATTGCATTTAATTATATATATATAAATGGTTAAAAATGGTGTAACATAAAAAGGTATGACTACTATTCTCGGAATCTTCGGAAATCACACATCGACTTTTAATGAGGTTTCTTAGGTTGCACACGAGATAATATCTCGCGTACAGCTAAAAACGCATCAAAATATTCATGTACTTTGGAGATAATCCATTACTATCTTGAATAGGCTTTTTACTATCATACTCTTCAGAACCAGCAAATTGAACGTCAGTATTATGTTGTATAAAATGTACTGAACTCCAAAAACGTGCGAATTCTGATATCCTGAGATGGTATAAACCTCACAAAGACTGGTTTTAATATGACTAATCAACAAAATTCTTCTTAATAGTTTAAAGCATACATGCTTTAATCAGTATTTTTTAATTTAAGACAACAGCTTACTTAAACATGAAAATAAGTATAACAATAAAATAATCTAATCAGTAGATTATTTAGCTCATTATGAATAAACTGTTGTATTCTCAGATATTTTTTAAATCACTTTTCGAAATGCTACATCTCGAATATATTTTAATTACCCCCTAATGTATATCAAACATGCTTCTTAGCAATCTTTTAATTAATACAAAAGATTTCTATATTAATGTTTAACATAATTAAATATATTTGTCTAGTTTCTTTCAGTAGAATAAAATTCTCTCTCGCATACTCTGTATACACATTACTTTTACTTTTTCAGTTCTGCATACAAATTTTTCATATTATAATCCATATTAATTAACAGAAACTAAAAATGTAAAAGGCTGAGGCTAAAATAAATATTTAAATTAACATATGACAGAGTAAATAAAAATGTACAAGATATACTAGTAATTAATTACCATAGATATTTTTTCTATCTAATTTGGTAGTATTTAATTCCCAACTTGGTGTCATGGTTATTGGACTTCTTGAATTTTAAATTACTCTTCTGACAAATATAATTTGAATGCATTGTATACTATTTTACTTTAACTATAACTTATATAGCTTTATCCTAACATAGATTAAATAAAAATCACGGTGAGTTCCTAATTTATTTAGTGGTCATGATTTCTATTTAATATGCACTTAAGTATTAAATCATTTTGTAATTAATGCGGTTTATCGTAAATGGTGTAATATCTTTTAATTATTGCATAATCATACAATGTTTATCCTTTAATTGAATAAGCAAATTCTCTTAAGCAATAATTAGTTAAGCCACTTGAATCCTGTCGGTTCAGTTTTTCATTTGCTAAGAGAAAAGGCTTGTATTTTCATCATGACAAAGCACTAGCTCACATCGCACAAGAAACTCTACCAACAATTTCTAATTATAACTCAAATTCCATGTTTTCCAGATCTGATACCGTCAAATTACCATCTTTCGAACCCTGAAAACTCCGTTGGTAAAATAATTTTGTACTCGGAATATATCCTCAGAGCTCGATTCATACTTTCGATTAAAACACTAAATTTGCTGTATCTAAGGTTCAAAAACTTAATATTAAGAAGCGATAAAGTTGTAAATAATAGTGGAAGATATATCTTAGATTAAAGCTGAATGTAAATTTTCTGTGTTATTTTTTTAAAACTATAAAAAAGCATTTCTTTTGGTATGATCCAATTTAACGGAGGAAATATACATATAAAGTAAGGTAAGACCATGAAAGTTAAATATATCATTATTGGTTTGTTTGATTTAGAAAATTGATCAATTATTAACTTAAGTAAACCATACATATGAAGTCGAAAATTCCAAACTTTAGGAAAAAGGATCAATAAAGATAAAAACAAGATAATTAAATCACCAATAGCTGTGTCAGTGATTCAAAACGTCCATTACTTTCAGGACAAAAGTACACAACGATAGGGAAACTCGAGTTTAAATGTTTTATTTTAAAAATAGCGCTGGCCACCATTCGCTTTTTAATTAAACTCTTCCAGGCAAAAATAGCAAACATACAAAGTGAAAACACTAGCATCATTCACTAATGCGTTAAATAACTTAAAAATAGATAATGCATTCCATTTATAACAAAAGTAGAGTATAATTGCTGAAAAAATGTTAACATGAAACTCTCCAACTAAATCAAGATCTGTGCAGCAGTTATCACACACCAAGTAGAGGCTCAGGACAGAAAAATATGTCACACTTGAGGCACTGTATTTTAGCTATGGTTTTTGCCAATACGTTTTCTTCCCTTTCCATCTTGTTTTTGCCAATATATTTTTCCATCATATCCTTCCTTACAATACCTTGGAATTTAGAGACGTTCTTCATCTGAATTTCAAGGCTGCATTGTTTGTCCTCATCGTCTGTTTCGGCATTATGATTAACAAAGAGTTCAGCATCATACAGACTTTTAACTTCGGGTAAACTTCCATCGTTGGTATCTATAATCTTCTTTAAAACAAGAAGTATTCCGTTTAATCATTCCATTTTGGAATCATTTATGCAGTTCGGAGCTTACACAGCATATGTTTTCCAGATATTATATATGAGTAAGTACTAAAACAATATGAAATATAATTTCACAAATAATACAAGCATACATATACATCAGTTAAACTCTGTGTTTTCAACAAAAAGGATCCGTCATATTCATATTGTTACAAATTAGTACAAACTTGGATTCTGAAAGAGAGAGGAATGTGAAAATGGATTTGAAGCTTAATTGACAGATAGAGGTCAGCATCCAAGTATTCTACGAATATTTAGTATTGTACTAAGGTACACTTGTAAAGATTCGTAGAATTGTGTTGCATTTGATTTCAAGTATGAGGGAGAACTTTCTTTTAAACAGTAACGTCAGTCCACCTTTTTCTAGTATATACAGTGGCATTACTATGACAAATGTTACCGTACAAACCAAATGAAACATTCAATTAACAATATGTATGGAAGCACAAATTCATTAAATTTAGAGAAAATAAGGGTATTATGAAAATAACTGCTGTTAGTCCTGCTATTTTCTAGTAGATACAGTGGCGCCGCTATTTTCAGGGTAAACGTTTTAATTTTTTTATTTGTGGATTGAGGTAGGATATATCCCTTGTGACCACTCTCGGATTAACGTATAATTTATGAATGTTTTGGTTACGAATAGGATCTGTGCATTTAACATAGCATAATATGGTAGCACGATGGACTGATAGTCTAAGTAAAAACATCTAAAATTTCACGTTGCTTTTTGCATAATACAGGCAATGTACAGATAGAAACACATTACTTTGTTCCCAAAAGCTATCGAATAGAAAACAAAGTAACAAACTATTCAAAGCAAGCAAAATATTATGTAAAATAAAAAATCATAGTTAAAAAATCCTAACAAAACTTGTTAAAAATAATATATGAATAATATGAAAAGTGATTGCACGCTTTGGAAGAATATATATATATATATATATATATATATATATATATATATGTGTGTGTGTGTGTGTAGTTACATATTTTATGCCCAAATGGAATTGTTAAAAATTTCGGGTACTATTTCAGAGAATTCAGCGAAGTATATCTTTTGCCCAGCATTTCCTCGATTAAAACGCTAGAGCTTTATAACTTAGCTGTGCTAAGGAAAGAAACGAAAACATATTATGGCCATAAAGACAATCTACGATAATTTGATTTACTTCGAGTCCGTAGTGCGAAGATGTTCGGTGTATTGGGTTAAAGATTTAAAATTTGCAATAAAGTTTATTCCAAGCGTAAATAATTTTCTACAAACTGCTTCACGCTTCCAAGTACTGATATCTTTCTCCCACTGTTACAGTTTATGGCTGCATAAAGCATAAACATAAAACTTTGGAGGACATTGCTTTTAAGTGCTCTTCCCAGGAATATTTATAATAGCACCTAGTGAAGCATTATATTTTGTTTCAGATTTCTATGATGTCACCAAATTAATAGCTTCTTATATCCGCTGTGTTTATGGTATCAAAAACACCAGATGCTGCAATATCTGCTATTGTACTTAACTTTTGTTATTTTAATTTAGAATCACAATTTATGGTAGAAGCTTAATAGGATCAAAATAGAATTAATTTTTTCAATGAAATTTCTTGCGAGATGACGTTGTTTTTCAAATATGGCCGTTTTCTTCATATATTTAAGAAGCTAAACATGACAAATAGCTTTCAATCGTGGGATAATTTTGTGTCCATATTTTTCAACCAGATTTGCATTTACTTTTATTTGAAACATTTTTTGACGGTGAAATAGTTGACAGAAAACAAAAAGCTACATGCCAGACTTTCAGTAAGTAACAGTTTGTTACTTTCTCGACTTCAGTCTTTACTTTTCTCGAATTCAAAAATTATTCTCCAATTTTACCTAACCATACTATTACCAATTTGAACTCAATCTCACTATTTTTGACTTGGAAATTTGACTTCAGTAGTCCGGTTGGAAGAGTAAAGGATTAGCAACAGGAGGGCTGAGAGTTCGAATCCAAATAAAGACCGTGCACGTTGAACTGTGGTGGCCTCAAATGTCCTCACGTTGGCGTGGTGTGGAAGCTTGGAGTATGGAGTGCCAGTTCAGGTGTGACCTCGTCGTCTGACCGTGGTTCAAAATTACGTGGTATTGACCTCGGACCGTTTCCAATAGCCCGTTGTGTTGCTCCATTGTGATGTTAATTAAAATACCTACTGATCTCGGAGAGTGTCTAACTTGTCAATAAAAATTAATATTTTAGTCGGAAAAGAAATATTGTATAGTAATGTATAGTATGGGAATCAATTAAACTGTTCATGTAAGTAAATAAAATCTGGCAGAATAAACTTCACCGTTACTCTTCAGTTTAATCTGTCTGTTGAAGTACTTATGAAACCTTTGAAAACTGAAAATGTGTTTTGCATTGATTTCTCTGTCAAGTTAATTTAGGATGATCACAACGGTCTTTAGTACCGATAATGCAAGCTCTTTACATACTGCTCTGATTTTTATACAAAAGGTTCTTTCTTTACTTTTACGCACTTTTTATCTATAATTCGTATATCCTTGTGATACGTTTATGGTTTTAGTAATCTTGATTCTGTATCGTTGAGTACTGAAATTACTCCATGAACTCTTATGGTTGTTAGTTTTTAAGCCCAATTTCAGCGCTATATTAGTTGTTTTAAAACCAATTTTACCAATATCTTTATTATTTTTATTTTGCATATCCCTCATATGAAAAAGGTACTTTTCCACAAGAATTCCAACTCTTCACCCTATATTTGTTTAAGACAAAGTACATTCATTCAAGATAATATAATCAAAAGGAAGGTTGGCTGAATTTTTGGTGCAATGGCCATATTTGGTCAAGCTGTGCCAAACGCAATACAGGTAACGTCAAGTAACGGACACAAGGAAACACATATAAAGAAAATAACTAAGTATGTACAAGAAAGGTTTTACTGACACAGATGAGAGAAATATATCTAGGGTAAGCTATAGGAACATAACATGAGGTACTAACTCGCAGATTGTTAACGCAGTGCCCAAACCCACTGAGCCACGACATCTCCACAACAGGCAAAATATTTTTCATGTGAAATTATCATTCTCTGTAATTCTGAGAATATTCATCCTTGAGCATTGTCAAACTAAAATTTAATTGCGATTTTTTGTGTCACACATTACACATACAACGAAAAACTCAATAATGATCCTATTATTGTGTTTTCTAAGCATATAATAAGTAGAAAATGGATTAAATATTTAAATTTTATGTCTCACAACGAAATTCTATTAATTTTGCATTCAAAGTCGTAATGTAACGTCAAATAAAACAATCCCACTGCATGAAATAACATATCATTTGACTTTTATCAATATTTGGCATTATATTATTAAGGAAATAAGCTCTTCCCAGATATATCACCCTTCAAGTTTTTCATATTTCATTTCAACAAAAATGTCGTACTTTTCTTTAATAATTAATTTTGAAAAATATCCTAGCATCGAGAACAAAAAATATTATTTTTCAGTTCTCCTTTTTAGTGAGGCTAAATTATTCACAAGAATGAAAAAATCTCGGAACTCGCGAGGGTAAATATTCAGACATAGTGCATTTATAGACGATTTCTAATGCAGAGAGCTTCTTGAAACACAAAAACTCTCAGCTGTTGGATAGGAAAGAAAGAATATGAAAACGCTCCATCGATTTGTTCATTAAAGCTGAGGAGAGGAAACATGAGCAAAAATGAGGATGAGAATTTGCAACGAGCTGCTTTCCCACCCGTCTGTCTTTCGGGGAGTCTTAAAAAATTTATATTTACTCCAGGGGATAAGAGAAATAATATGGAGTCTTATATTTAAATTCATTTAGTAAAATGATGGATTGCTGTGCTTTTAAGCTCGAAGACACTTAAATATACCTTCTGCACGAGAGAATTATTCATAAAGAAGATTTTGCGTTAAGATAAGTAACACTGTGAGATTTTTTAAACGCATTTTGTTTTACGTTTTTGAAGTCGTGACTAGTAATTTTTAATTAAAATAAATATCAAGCTACATAGTCGTGTTCGGTAAACTTAACCACTTTGGATGTGTTTAGGATTGTATGTTGTCTGGCATAATGCAATTACTTTTTTATTTCTCCATCACAACAAAGTAAACTTAATTATGCTTTCGACTCAGATTTGTGGATAAAGTTGCATTAATTCTTAGCGTACTTTTCAATTTTTTCTCCTGGAAAAGCCTTTTGAACTTGTTCACTTGAACTGAAAATATTTAGTCCGTATTTGTATATTTAATTGTTCTCTTTGATCGAAATATTCCGATAAGTATCTTAGTAAAACACATGTAATGGGATGCTGGGAAAGTTTTGAATGTTGAATGAACATAAAAATGCAATTTTATCAGGAACGATTATCGTATTTTACTGCGTAATGTATGTTTATTTTTTAAATAAATATATTATAAGATACAAACAGCTATTATATTTATAATAGTTAGACAAAATAAACAACGCAAAAGTAAAATTGTCAACGAAATGTGTTTGATGTTTGTGATAAATGGTAGAACATTTAAAACTTCAACAAGTATGGCTAGACTGCTTTTTTCGGGGCTGTATATTACATTTGATCTGGCGTTAAAACTAGAAAACGAACAAGAGAAGTCAATTATCGAGAACAGAAATACAAGCTTTTGTCAATAACATTCCAGACAACAGTTGTATCATTTATACTACACACATTTGCCGAAATATGACTAGATTGGAAAAATAACTCATATTGGAGAGGCAAATGAAGTCTCAAATTCAATCCCAAGGAAACTTAAAATCAATCATGTTTTCCAAAGGCAATACAATACTATCCATACTTTAAATCTACAAAGGCTAAACTCTATATCACTGAAAGATTAAGAAACAGATGCAGATTATAATTTCACAGGGCATGAACCTCTAATGGATTCGATTTTGAAAAATGGAAAGCATTAGGGCAATTTAAATAGGTATTTCAAGGATGGAAAGTCTTCTATTGAAGTGTTTAACGTTCTGAGTCAAATTATTCTCAATCACAGAAATAACCATGTACGGATTTGAGATCCGATTCTCATATTGCAGTCAAAATTAATAATAAAAAATAAATATTACACATATCGAATCAAGGATATTTTGAAAATTATTCGATCATGTTGAAATATAATTCCATGCTGCCCAGTTAGTCATCAGGTTCCAAGTAAGATGTCAGGTCAAATTTATATGTGTAAAGAAGTATATCCCAGCCCTCCTGGTGGTGGTTTCGATGAGGTATCTCGTCATTAGCAAAACTGACTAGATCTTGATGGGCCAGATACCTCATCATTAGAAGAAAACTGACCAGATCCTTATGTCGTTATCATAAAAATTTCAGCAATATCTTGATAACATATCTCGTCATTAGCAAAATTGGTCAAATCTTGATCGACGAGATACCTTGTCGAAACTACTCCTAGCATTTTCTGTGGTGGCAGAGTCCTAACAGACACCATACAACTTATTTTTCAGCAAATTATCTGACGCGTTTCTAAATTTACGAAGCGAAAGGCCCGTATCATCGCATTTTATAACTACAACAGGAATTAATCTCTATTATTTCCACAACTTAAGAATTATTCTACAACGATTGATATAATTATTCTTAATGAAGGCAAGAAAAATAAGACTGAACATGTGGGTAACACATCTCCTGAACAATATAATCTGGTATGTTGTTATGTTATGTTGTTAGTTGCGCCGCCTACATGGTGGGATGGCCATAGCGTTTGTCTGCCACATAGTAGGTTCAGGGTTCAAATCTCGGTTTGCAAGCATATGAATATTGGTGATTGTCCGGTTAGGAATAACTGTGGTTTATCTATGACCGAAGAGGTCAGTGTATGGGCATTAAAATGTTCAGGAATCGCCAACGACATGCATGTTTTACAATAGCTACGTAGACATTCAGGTTACAAATACACTTTACTGCTTACAGAACTTTTTTGTCTACAATCTCCATATCCTAGCAATTCCTTCAACACGTTCAGCAATAAAATCTTGAGACGAGCCACCTTTTTTCAATCCAATCATCCTTCCTCTATAAAGTCCTTGAACTGATGAAAATATCCGCTGTTTTCTGACGTGGATGCTTACGTATTATGGTTTAATGATATTTTCAGTTGTAATCCCTGGTGAATACTTAAAATTGCTGATTGACTTATTTAGTACCCGACTTCATTGCATTTATCTCAAAATACGCTTAGATAATAATCATTTGCATTTTGCATAACATATTCGTTTTTAACGTTTACAACATAGATGCTATATTTTCGCGGATAGAACTGTATTCCTTTACTAAAGAATGATAAATAATTTACATCCCAAATGGAGAAATAATTTGATGGTTCTCGATAGGGTGCTGATCAAGAGAAAAGCGATAAAAATTTACCTATGAGAGGCATTTCATGTTAAGCTAAATATATTAGCAGCAGTTTTTCCACGACGGAACGCGTTTCCTGTACATATGCATTTCTTCCTGGGCATATTTCTCTCTTTTGTGCCAGTAAATATTTCCTTGTGTATGTTCATTTACTTGATGCACTTTGGCGCAGCTTGGCCAAATATGATCCTTTCGACTTAAAACCCGACCAATCAGCCTGCATGTATTCTGAATGTGACATCACTTGGCTTGTTTTCCATTGAATTTCAAATTGATATATAATAGTTGATTGGTCAACTCGAATTAAATTTAACGCTAAACATCACCAAAACGGGGATAACTTACATTTTAAGGTAATCCCTATATGCATCTTGCGAAAGCATTTGGGTAGAGGAAGCAAAATATTCGCATTCCATCAGGTTGTTTATTTGCACTGAAAAATCCTCTCATACTTATGCATAATACATATTCCAATACAAATGATAAAATAATTCGATATGCTAACCTTGTATGTAACTAGCAATTAAAGCAATGATAGTAAATTCAATACACAACGTTTATTGGTTTAGGTTACGTGAGTCAATTAACTTAACACCAGAATTTCTATATAATATTTGATTAGTTAGTCCGATTTGTTAACTTGTGAGCAAAGTTCTTTTTCTTTGCCTCTGAGGTCCTCCCAACGGAAAGTTTAATACCGAGTCACTTCATAGATAACCCATCACGTTCATTGAGGAAGAAAAGTAATAAAACTTCACCATAGAAGCCCATCGATTAGTTGATTAAGAGTTTGAAAGCGGAAAGGGGTGAGAGCTAGGTCTAATGGTGAAGGGAATATTGGTCTGAAAATCGATGTAGTCAGCTTAAAAGATATGGCCGTACTCGGCTTCATTGTCATGAATGATTCAGTCTTCTCATATTTCATATTCTTGAGCTTGAAGGCAAGAATGAGAGGGACGAAGAGAAGTATCTAAGAAATATGTCTTTGAAGATTCTTTCGGCTTTATTGAGATGCTTTTGCATTTCACGCGTCGCCGTTCTTTTATAAATCAAACAACTCATGCTGTAAACAGTCTTCGATGTCTGCTTTATGTTTGGGGATATCTTCATATGTCTAGAGACTTCAAGGCAGAATGGGATTGTCTGGCTTGTACATCCCGGACAGGAGCTTTCTATGGTGTCAATTATCTTTCTTTAGAAAGCACTGGTGTATATTTCAACGAGGTATGGGAGGGATCCTACTTGTGAAAAATTTCGTTTGTTAAGGAAGTCCAATATTTTTAGAAGGGTTTCTGGCAATTGGAATAAATGTCCTGAGTGTTTTTAGGTTATCCATAAGATGTTTCAAATTCCTGTTTGAAGTTAAGATTTTATCTATAATTTAGGTTGGTTTGTATGATTTGTTGGGGTTTTATGGCGCAAGGGCCATATTTGGCCATGCTGTGCCAGACACAAGACATACAATATCAAGTAATAGACACACACTATGAAAGTTTTACTGACAAAGAAGATAAATACACCTAGGGATCTATAATTTAGGAAGGAAAGCTAATATCTAACGATAGTAAATTTGATTCATATACGAGTCATTCCGTGTCAAATCGCACAAAAAATGAGCATTTGTAATCTGATTCTTTCCGATTTTTTCAAAACTTGGTAATTTTGTTGCCCAGCTACATACAAGATATTCTGGAAATTTTACTTCCTACTCGCAAAATTATTTTTATTTATGTTAAATTTAATTTTGAAAAATGAGACACAATTCTGATGTATTTTTCTAAAAAATACAAATGGATCATGTAATAGATCTTTTGAAAGGTTATTTATCTATTAAATAAGCTCTATTTCCTTTCAATTGAACAATCAGGTAAAAAGATACAGGTGTTTATGTGTTTTGTTTACATCAATCCTTAATACTAATAATTCAGTCTTTCAAGCCGAAATGCTTGCACTGTATGAAGCTATTAAATGGGATATCAACATAAATAAAAAGTTTTAACTTAGTCTAGTAGTGAGAATTGATGTCCAACTGGCATATGGTATTACAATCTTGCATACAATGAAAGTACTGCAAACTCCTGACTCGGTTTTAGAACCGTCGGTATAACAAAGGAAATCATTTCTGTCAGTTCACATTTACCAGTACATTTACTTAAATGTAATTTTATTCTGTATTACAGGATCTACAGCCTATTTGTGAGTGATTTTCTGGTAGTCATCACTCATGTACCAGTTTTGGCCCGTTTTCGTGTCTATGTAATCTAAATACTTTAGTTATAACTGTTTCATTTTCTTAGGGTTAAATGAATTGGCGCAATACCTGCTGAAACGCAGATAGCACCAGTTGCCGTTTTGTTAGTTCCAGTGATTAGGATTGCCACTCGTCTCTGTTAGCCATTTAAATGTTTACATTGGCTTGAGACCACCAGCTACTGCCTGCATAACATATTATTTTCTCGATAGCCGATATATACCAAATTTTAATGAGATGCGGGAAAATACTTTTTTGGATTTAAATCTGAAAACATTTTTGGTTCTTTTCGTAACTTTGATTGCTAGATCCTTAGCATGGGGAGCCACATGAAAAATGTTACATCCATTATCAAATAATTGTTATGATCATTTGCAGTGACAATGGGAAAAATATTCACCGACATTTTTGAAATGGTTAGAGGTAGGTAGGTATTTAATTTACGCCGCACTGGAGCCTATTGGCGACGGTCCGGGATCAAACCCGAAGGGAAAGATCCGAGGACAATACCACGTAATTTTGGACCACGATCAGATTGATGAGGTCACACCTGAGCTGACACCCCACTCTCCAAACTTCCACCCCACGCCAGCGTGAGGACATTTGATGCCACGATAGATTTAACGTGCACCATCCCCCACGTACACGATGGTTTTTGGTTGTATTCCAACGCGCAACCCTCCAATTGCTAATCCGTTATTCTACCAACTGGGCTACCGCGGCCTTGAAATGGTTTAAAGTTAGGCAAATAAATATTTTAAGTATGTTAAGGCTGCTGAGGTATAAAAATATCCTTTTTGATATTTTGAAATCTGGAAGTGTCTTAGATAGAGATGACAAATAAGGGGTCTCCCCCTTTTTACACTATCGTTAGTTTATCCGTGTTGAAAATTACCCTGTTGCGTCCAGCCTCTAGTTCACAAATTTGTCATAAACTGTCACCCGTTTTGAGCAAGGGAAATTTCTTTTTTCTACTTGGATCTTCATCCCTTTGGGCAATTTTGGCAATTTTAGCAATCATCCAGCCTTGGGCAATTTTGGAAATTTTAGCAATAATCCAGCCTTGGGCAATAGGGCAATTTTATCTTGACGAGATACGAGATATCTCGTCATTACAAAATCTATCCTACTACGTTTTTTTGCAAAATACTTTTCTCAGCGTAGTCTCCTCTCTCTTCAAAGGGTTTATATATTCATGGCTATCAAGAGGAATCTAAACTATTACATCTCCAACATAGAATTCCCTCAGGTATGTGGATTTATCTTACATTCGATGTATTTAATTTTTAATTACGATAATAAATATATGTTATTGAAGCATTATGTAAACAGGTAAATATTATTTTTAAGCATAATTTCATGTATTGATATTTCAAAAAATGAGCTAAAAGTTCAATAGAAAAACAAGTTTTAAAAGTTGGCTGTACAGTAAATCAAACATATTTGAATGGAGAAGTGAAGTAATACAGATATGAAAATAATATGCAAAACACACTCTAATAATTAAACGTTAACTCAATTACTAGAAGTTAACTTCCAACATAAGGTATGAGATTCTGAATTATAATGCTTTATAATTAGTCGTTTTTACAAACCGTCTAGTTACCCACATTCTCCAAGGGGATAATAAAGTAAAAGGAGTATAAAGCAGGCAAACTTTGAAAGTATCGCCGTAAAAGAAGCGTGGTTTCATTAAAATACTTCAAAAATTCCTAATTTAATGTACAAGCATTCAACATATGCATGTATTTAAAATACATCTAGACGGTGAATATCATTTGTCCACCCTCTTTAAAACTCAACTTAAAGAAAAGTTCCTTTTATATCCGAAAACACCGAGTATTTGTTCTTAATCTCCTGGAAAACTTTGACAAAAAAAAACCACATCGATGCATTATGCTTTTCAAATGAATGCATGCCCGCTTCCTTTTTGCAGGAAGAATAAATAATGCGATTAAATATATTCCCAACGTAAAATTAAATTTCTAATTAGTTTAATTTGAGAAAAGCTAAGCAATGTTTTTTGTAATACAATGCGTCTTCAGCTGTAAGCTCCTTTGAGGGCACCCTCTTGTTCAGACTAATCCGAAAGCGAAGGTAACAGCATGGAAAATCTTTTATCTGTTTCTTATTTACTTCGGATCCAGTTTCAGAATGGGAATAATTAAGAAAAGAGTACATCGAATATAAATTTCCTTTTTTCTGTACATAAACCGGTGGCGTGGGATTTCGCATTCTGGTTGAACTCCAGTTAAAATCTAGGGAATAGCTCTCCCTTTGTCCCTTTATTTTGAGTACAAATCTCTAAACAGCCTCTTTTTATTTTACATAAATATTGCAATAAGATTTATGTAAATAAATCTGAAAGGGATTGAAAAATTTCTAGAGTATATGCGACAGTTTTGTAAGTAATATTGAAAAATATATGTTCGAACAAAGTATTTGAATAGTGATTCTAAATATATACTTTAAGGATCAATGGATCAACAAGAGAAATCTGTACGGTAAATTTTCGTTATTATTGCCAAGCTCTGAACTTCGCAAACGATAAATAATTAAAAGAAACAGAAAAAGTTCCAGATTCAAAAATATCATTAGACTTGATGGCAGACAATATTTTTACCGAACTAATATGTCATTAAAATTTAAATTTTATGCAAACATTTTTGATAAAGGCATAATAGAACTTTCTAGAAGTTTCTTGTGACCAATACTAAAACATCAAACGATATGTATCGTCATATATTATAACGTTGAATATTTTTTCATTTATGGATTCCTTGATTCTTCTTTTATGAATATGTTTCTCTTTCCTCCAAAAAAACTTTAACTTTTATTACTTTCGAATTTTTAATTATTTCTACTCGACAATATAATTAAATGGAACAAATTAAATTATTCATGATTTCCTTTTCAATTACCATAAATTACGGAATTTAAAATTTCGAAGTCTATAGTAAACACACTAGACCAAACAGAATTTCAGGCAAAATTTGTTTGAAAAGCATAAATTCTGAAGCTTTACCCCACTTTGTGATTATCATATGTATTAGATTAAAAGAAATACTGTATCTTGTATCAAAAACTTTAGATTTTCCGTTTTCCTATCAAGCTCTATACATATATTACGATCCCATACTATAATGCTATTACTAAAATTCCAATCCCCAGGAAATAGTTACCCTCCTTTGAAAATATGAAATTTTCAAACATCCTATAAAAATTGTGCGATTAAAATGTTAAATTTATCACTCACGTGATATTTTAAGTGCCGTTATCGATTCACTACAACTTAAGACTGGATGAAAATTTTTGAATAGTTAAAAATAAGAGATATTAAAGGTCTATTTGATAACGATCCATCCATTTCATAACGAAAATAGCAATGTGGTCAATATCACACATTTTACTTTTAAGCGTCACTAACTCATGCTCAACAGAGACAAAAACTGAAATAAGGACTTAAAGATATGCTAAAGTCGTATACAGGTTTTAAAAATGTATGTATTAACAATACTTCGAACTATGAGAAAAGTTTTGCCTCAAATAAGAACACGACACAACGTGCTGCAATCTTCTGAAGCTACTAAATATAAGGAAAAAAAGAGTTATGACGATTCCTTGTTCAGCATCCGAGTTATAGATTATGAGTCACGTTACCGAGTGCTCCATATTTGCCTCATTTACCTTCACAAACTAATCAGTTGCAATTTTCCCTATACTTAGTTATTCGCAACTTCTTTTTAAGTTCAATAAGCTGTATGATTTAATTACAGTAATATAGATACAAAAATTTAAATTGAAAACTTTGATATACAATGGATTTGAATCCTACTGAACATTAATACCAATACTGCTCGTTCTTTGTTGTTAGCAATTTTACACATTCATAATATTGTATCATCATTTAATGATGAAAATTTATCTAAAAAATAATCTTGAACTTGAAACCTATTATCGCTTTGATTATTTTTTCGTTTAATCACACACGGCTTGGAACAGAAATTGCAACTCTCCTCGTGTTCGCAACATTCTCCAACTATAATAAAGCTCCGAATATCTCCCAATAAAATTAGTGCCTTGGAGCCGGAAGAGTTGAAATTGTTGATCATAATGTGGTCCTTTCCAAAATTTTTGTAGGAGGCAATCAAAGAACTGTTTAGTTTTTAAGGTCTGGTCTATACACACACAACACACACATACACACTTATTTTTGTCTACATAATGCAGTGCTATGCCTAGGATATATGATCTCATTAGTTGTAGTTTTCCTTATGTTAAATAATTGTCAACTTCTTTTGAAGTCCAATAAATCGCCAAATTTAATATTAATGTTATTATAAATTTATTCGTAATATTATATAAATTTAGATGCAAGCAATATAGAATTTAAAGGTTATGATAAATTATTTAAATTGTACCGACTTTTTTATAATTATTGTCGGTAGTTTAAACTAGACAGTTATTGACATCTCGGAGAGTTATTGACACAATAATCTTTAATTTTAAAAAATAAGCTTTCATGTAAATGTTCACTTTCAAATAAGGGCGGGAAAAATTCCTTGTGAATCATAGAAGTCAGCTGCGTTAAAAGATTTTCAAACTGTAAACATCAAGAAAACTAATATAACCGTAATCAAGAAATATACAAACAAGGTACTAATTAAGAGGACGGTTTCTTCTGTTTTTACTAAGAAAAGAACATGAGCATGTTTTGTAAGATAGATTAGCCATAGTTTCCTTTGCATAAGGCCATTTATACTGCAAAAATAAACTAAATAAGAATGAAGGGATGTCGATAACTGTGGTGTCTACTCATCCATAGGGTGTCAATAACGGATTTTGACTATTTATTCTAAATTATATTGCAAAATACCTTCCAGGGATAATTTTTTGTATGAAAATCTTTATTCAGATTAAAGTAGAATAATTTAGAAAAAGTTACAATGAATTTCAACTTGATTGAACTATTTTATCTATTAATTTATAGTATAAATATTGCCTTAAGGGGTCAATAGCTGTCTTGTTTACCCTACTACTTTTTCACATTGTATCATCATTTAATGATATGGAAAATGAAAATTTACCTGGAAAATCATCTTGCAACAGAAATCTGTTATTACTTTGATTATTTTCTCGTGTAATCACAGAAGTCTTCGAGCAGAAATTGCAACTCTCCTCGCGTTCGCAGTATTTTTCCGACTTTAATAAAGCTCCGAATACCTCCCAATAAAATAAGTGCCTCGGAGCCGAAAGAGTTGAAATTATTCATCATAATGAGGTCCATTCAGAAATTTGTGTCGGGGGCAATCACTACAACGGCTCGACTTTAGTCATTCGTACACATTCATCTTGGGAACTCCTATGCGAGCGAGTTGCCGAATGCCCGAAAATTAACGAGGACTCCCGAGGAAAATTCAAGCACAGCACATGTCTCTTCTTACATCAGTAGTCGAGGAATAACGTTTCTTGAAGGTCATAGAGAGCTTCGAGAAGCCTTGTTAGCTTATTCATGAGCACATTCTAACGAGCGTAACCCATCTACAGTAGCTAGTTTTGTATGTCTTCATTACGGGTAATGAGTTTGCAAGGAAGCTGGAGTAATACTTTGCATGATATATGAATAACTAACTCTATAAAATTTAGACGGTTTTGAATAAATGAATGGATATACTTGGACACATTAAAGCAGACCATTCGTCTATTTAAGGGGATAAAGGATAGTTACAAAGTACTTAGCTCTTTTCAGTATCGTGCTGTTTAAGTACAGTGTAATGTCGCCTTTGCTGACGAAACTTGTGTAGAGTTACAAGTTGCGCTGTAAAGAAACTTCTACTAGTAATATCTCAATAACAATTTTCAAGAATTTTTCATACAGACATTTTTTGTTTAATATCTATTAATTAACTTTTTATCGCCTCTTTCTTGCCCATTAGCCGAAGAATATAAAAAATGCATAAATTTGTTACCGTGAAACTAAGAAAATTAAACAAATAATAAAAATTGCAAGCAAAACGCATATCGTATTTGTACTTTTAAATGTAACACTGATCTCCAATGATAAAGTTCTTTTTGTTTCTTTAATGTGAATTAAACGTAAATTTTTGAATACAGAATTCGAAAATGGAAGCCATTTTTCCCCACCACGTTAAAATTTAAAGAACAGAGAACTACTTAAAATTATACATTCTTCATTTGAAGTCTCTTTGATGTACAGATACATAAATACGTAAGTTATGAAGATAATATTTGAATGTTTGCATGGTTCTAAATTATGTATTTTAGAAAAAGCAAATAAATTAATAGATTATCCTACGGATGTAGCTATAAGGGGTATTAAATTACAACTATGAGTCATAATGCATCAAGCGCCAACTTCTCCGTCAGCATCAAGTTTGTCCCTCAATCAATTTCATTGTTGGATAGTGCTAGAAACATTTTCAGTGTCACCCTAGCAACTGACTTATGTGACTAATTTTCTTTTTAGTAAAGATTATTTCGTGTTAGTTATTTAAAACTTCTGAACTTAATATCGAGTGTTGTGTAGTGTTCTAATGTGATAGAAAGCAAAGATGACTTCTAGAGGTTGTGTGAAGAGACTAAATTACTTTTGCTATATACGTATGTGGAAAGTTTGTTTTCCAGAAGTAAAGGCAGAACATAATTGAATATTTGAAAAGCTTACTACGCCTGTTTTTGTGTGAAACTTGGTGATCAAGAAAACAGTGGGATCCAGTCTTCTCAGTGTTGAAGATCTCTTGTATTTGGTATTCTGTAAAAGGTACCAATGAAACAAAAGGGTGACTGGTATTTTTGTTCTTGTAAAATAAGCTGGATTTCACGACTTACGAATTAGAAACGATTTCTGAAAGTGATGATGAAGAATTAATTTCTGAAAAGTCAAGTAATGAACCAAAACCCTTAATTCAAAGCAAATGAAATGTTTCAGTAAGATATACCGAGCTTCCTAAAGATATAGCAGAGCTTTGGGTTCTCAGTACAAAAAGTACCCATACTTCCTCAGCGACTGGAACAGTCAAGCATAGAGTAAACAATGGGTTCAAAAGGAATGGCCACTCGGGCAAGATTTACAACTTTGTATCAAAAATGTTACATAGCCGAGTTTGGTTAACCCAGAGGAAGTGCCATAAAAACCTTCATATCAAGTTAAGACTAATGAAACAGTTCACCAAGGCCTGTCTAAGGATGGAAACTGCTTTTTATACCGAATTAATGTTTCCAGCCTTATACGACTCGAAGTTGAAGGAGGGAATATTCAATGGACCAAATGTTTGAAAACTTATATTTGATTCAGAGTTCGAAGTGGTCTTGAACGTCAGAGAGTTTGAAGCTTTGATTTCATTCAAGGCGGTAAGCTGTAAGTGAAGATCAGGGTGAAAGGTTCCACCAAGATATTAAGGTAATTGAAAGGAGGTATTAAGAACATTGTGATGTAAGCCTGGATTATTATTATGTGTTTAACAGAGAAGCAGCATACAAATGTTGGGCCACCAGCCGCTTGGATATAAACAACCAAGAAGTGAGAAAAACATTTTTGCAATGTATTCTGTTTCCCTTTTAGGTATGAGAAAAGTTACAGATACATTATGGCGCGTGAACTCCACTCAAAGTTTGGTAGTCGAATAAGTTCATGCATACGCAGATGTGTGGTTAAAATGTTTCAGTTCTCACTTTGCCTTACTAACGAAGTCACCACAAAATTATTATCAAAATTAGTATACTTAACCTTGGTAGTTAGGTAGTTGAATTTATGTTGCACTGGAGCAACACAGCGGGCTATTGGCAATGGTCTTGGATCAATCTTGTATGGAAATATCCGATAGTCAACGTGATTACATTGAACATGAGATTGAAACCCCTTACCGACATAAGAAATAAATATCTTGAACTAATAGTGTAAAATATTGTCTGCCAAAGGCAAAGCTACAAAGCAATTTATTTAATTTAAATGTTGAAATAAAATATCTCAAAGTAAAGAATTTATGTTCAGGGAAAGATAATACATGCATTTGAAGTTTAATAAATGTTATTTTTGCATAAAAATTATATGTTTCATGAAAAGGATTTTCATATCAAGTTTAAGTTTTATATACAATTTGTGTGTAAATACAACGTTATCAAAACCAAAAGTGTTTGATAGCATCACATACGAAATGGGGAAGTGATAACATAGTTGTAATATTTCATATCTCGCCAAAGTTTCTGAGAACAAGGAATCGACACGATCCGACGGGTTTCAGAAACTTGAGACTACCGAATGTTCTGAAATTATTCGAATACTTTTGTATTCCGTATATTCTAACAATTTTGAACATTTATTTTCAAATGGAAAAGAAATCGTGGAATTTTAATATTTGTGTATTTCCGATTATTTCGATACTCTCATCAGTATATCTTGAGTAGAATTGCATCTGAGCACTTCTACTTATATACTCATATTCTGTAAATTTATCCTGGAAAAATTAACAAAAATTGTGACCACGTCACTCCTGCTGCAAGGCAGACAAAAAGAGCATCAGTAATTTACATCTGAAATAAGTACAATCTTTTATCGTTAGAAATATCCCCAATTAGCAGATTCACAAGTATAAATTATGAATTATTTTGGTTGTACTGTAATTGTCTATCAATTCCATAACATATTAATTATTGTTATGCATTCGTGCTCATTAAAAAACATTTTAAATCTCCATGTATGTACTCTTTGGAAATGAAACATATTTCGAAACACATTTGACTCCGTTTGAAAGAAGAAATTAAAATGCTGTACATGTACAAAGCACTTAGAAAATCGTTCTAATTGACGTTGAACAAGAATATCAGGGCATTAACTTAATGTAATTGCTTCGTGCTGATAAAGTTCAGTTTTCTTGTGAAAACTGCAAATTTATCCGATTCCACATTTCTATTATCTGTTTTAGTTTATAGTATAACTTACTTTTATTCTTACTACATAGCTATGGCACAAAGGCATGACGAAATAAGTATGCATACATAAATAACTAGTATGTATACCATATGCACATTATATAAGCTGAACCTATTTTTTTATCAATTGAAAAAAGTATTTTGACGTATCCATAAAATACAATTTTCATGTTTCATTTGAAAGGTTATACATAAAACTAGTGTATACATATTAGACAAATTGCCTACAATTTAACATATCGTAGTTTATCCAAACCTCGTCAGTCCTGAAATCGACATTTTGCACAATATCTATACAAACTCGATAAATTCTTTACCGGTTATGAAATACGAGGTTTAAAAATTCGCATGGTATTTTAACTAATTTCAGAGGGATTTCTAAATTAATGTAGACTTTTGAAATTTTGAAAATACGTTTAATACGCATATTTAAAACCAGATAATGTTTAAACCTCATAAACGAAAAAAAGGTTGGTTGACTTAGAATTTTTATGCCACATCTTTGGCCATATTTGGCCAAAATGCACCAAACACAAGACACAACGTCAAGTTATGGGCACAAGCAAGGAGAGTTTCACTGCACAGAAGAGAGAAGTACTCACAAGGAATAATCGAATCTGACAGGAATAAAAATAAATGGACAAGACGTTTTTGATAATTGAAGCATTATACTATTTTATTTAAAAATCAGATAACGTTTTAAAATAAAAAAAATAATTCAAGACAAAATATAAAACCAGTCATTTTGAAAATTCTTAGTATTGTACAACTGTCAATCTACGTCTTATGTTTTAAAAAACGTTTCATAAATAAAAACACCAGCACTATGCTTTAACATAAATGACGTATATGTCAATACTGAAATTGCACTGGTCACCAATATTTGAACAAAAGTTCCTTCTTGAAACTATTTTACTGCTGTTTTGTATCGTTATGACTTTAAACTATAATAAATGTGTATTCTGAAAACACCTTTTGTCAATTTGAAAAAATAATGTTTTCTAAAATAGATTTTTTCAAGATGCCTCTTGTGATAAAGTCTTTACCATATCTTACAGCAAACACCACTAATATTAAAGATTGCCAGCCTCTTTCTTTACGTTGATTTTTCTCTAGTAAAGAGGCCAGTCCAGTTCTCGACTTTTATTACTTTCTGGACCTGAACGTAGAAGCTTTCTGGCAGCTTCTCAAAAGTAAATTGGCGGTTAAGTGTCATTATAGTTCCGGAATTTTTTGCAGACCTGCCAGAATCTTCGTTCTTTCTCTCTGGAACTGCATGACACCGAAGAAATTAAATAAAAAAATGCTTAAAATTTCATGTATTTTGCGAAAACGACAGTTTTGTGGAGAACATATGGCTCCTAAATATTTACGATCTGATTTCGGTTCTTTCTTAACGACTCTCACTTCCTGCTATATGTTCTTCGGTATAAGGGGTTAGGTAGGTAGGTATTTTAATTAACTTCACACTGGAACAACACAACGGGCTACTGGTGACGGTCTGGGATCAATCCAAAAGGAAAAGATCCGAGGAAAACACAGCATAATTTTGAACCACAGTAAGGTGATGAGGCAACACCTGAGTTGGCACCCCACTCTCCAAACTTCCGTACCACACCAACGTGAGGACATTTGAGGCCACGATAGATTTAACGTTCACCAGCCCCCTTTGTACACGACGGTCTTTGACTGGATTCGAACTTGCAACTCACCGGTTGCTAATCCGTTGCTCTTCCAACCGGGCTACCTCGGCCCGTATAAGGTGTTAGATATTTGCCGTAAATACATAGAGCTATATCTAAAAAAGATTAAATTAGATTATAATTAAAGCCAATCGTATTATCATTATGACGTGCATATTATTTATTTATAAATTTTCGGTATGTGAGTAGCTTATATTAACCTTTCAAGTTGAAATCACGTCAAAAGTAAGATTTAGCTCCTAGAAATGTAACGGTGGAAAATATAATTTTTGAAACAGCTAGTTTTTATATATTGCCGAAGAAACCCAAACATGTTTTTGCAAGAAATGAATTATAATGAAATGCAATTTTCAGAAATAAAAGTTGTTAAAACATTCCTACAATACATTATTTCGGAATGTTTTGTAGGCTTTATCTGTATGTTTAGGAAACTTAATGTTTAATAAATTTTTCCTTTGTGGTTTACAAACTTTGTCTTTATATTTTCTAAGCTTTTTTTATGTCACGGAAACTATCTTTGTCTTGGAAACTTTGTTTTCAAAACTTCATCCTTATATTTTGGAAACTTTACATTTATATTTTATGGACTTTATATTTTGTAAATTTTATCGTTAATTCTGTGCTACAAATATTATATTAAACGTATTTATTAAATGTGTCTTAACCATTAAAATTTGTTTTGTGCATGTTTAGTATAATTTCCTTTCGTGAAATGCAATGTACATACCCGCAATCCAGATTCATATATCTAATTGAAATAATGCTAAGCATAAGAGAAACAAAATAAATTTAAATATACAATAGACACATTAAATAAAAAATAAAATATCTTAAAAGTCTTTATGTAATGAACAATTTTATTTCACAATTCCATATTACGAGAACAAAATATTTGTGAGTGCTCTTTTAAATCCATCATTTATAAGATCAATAATTATAACCCAAACTCAGAATTGAAAAAATGTGAAGAAAATAAGTTGTTTTCAAATTATAAAACGCTATAAATTTCATTCGTTTGTCGTTCTCCCAATGTATTTATTACATTATTCTAATACTTTTCTTTTTCTATATTCCATTTTATTAAAATAAAACGTCTTCTTATTAATTTCTGAATGTGCAAGTGAAGTACTACTTTCACTAGTCTTTAATTCAGGAACAAATCATTTCAATTCCTTTCTAAGGCATTCAGTTTGAAAAGCCGAAATTTCATCTTAAGTTAAGAACAATCAATTAGTGTTCAAGTGCAGAAGATAGAATTCAAGTGCATGCTGACATATTTATTAATTCTGGAAAGCGCTTTTAAAATTGTAACAATTAAAGAATTTTCGAACTTAAGTGTATTAAACATTAACATTGCATACATTCATTCAACTAATATTTGTAAGGATTGTGCTTAATAATTTTTCTGTGCAACTGTGAAATTAATTGACATTTAATAAATCTGTAATTACAGTATTATTTATTGCATAGGTTTTCGAACTTTGTCTTGACTCCCAAAGGAACTATGACCATCTGCCAGGGAAGCCGCGGAAATTCTACAACTCTTTTATAACCTGTATTCCTAGAGCTAACTTTAGGTGTCCACTGATAAAATATCAAGAAAAATCTAAAATATATTTAGTGTTAAGCATATTGTATAAGAAAACTGAGCTTGGTCGTGAAACTAGTATAATAAAAATGACATAATGCAAAAGTTTCGAAGAACTGAAAATGATTTGATGTACTATCAAATTATGAAATCCAAGTGTAATGGAGTGATACATTTCCATTTTGGCAAAGCTTAGCCTGATCTAAATGTGCCATAAAGACCAATTCAACTTTTAATGGTACAATTTGGAGGAAGCCCATTTCCCATGGTTTTTAAATATCATAAAGTGCATTCTCAGTTTATTAAAATGTGGTTTTTGAAATTAAAATGCATATAGTAAAAAATTAAGATCCAATCAATTGTATAATTGAAGGCAAACACAATAAAATTAAATCAAACAAGTGATTAAATTGAATGCAATTTTTGATACAAAGGAACTATGACTATTTATACTTAGAACCATAGACCTCAAACGGTTTTGAAAAAGGGTACTTCACTGGATTCGTAACCCACATGCATGGTGTAGTGGTCAACATTTCCCTGCCATCCAGGAAGTTCCGGGTTCAAATCTCCGTATGTAAACACATGGATGTTTGTGATTACCTCTGTTCGGTTGGTAGTTGAATTTACGTTGCATTGGAAGAACACAACGAGCTATTGACGATGGTCCGGTTTCAATTTCAAAGGGAAATATCCAAGGGCAACCGCTACTCAGTTTCAATCACAGTCAGATGACGAGGTTAATACCTGAGCCAGTACCCCACTTTCCAAACTTCCACAACACACCAATGTGAGGGCATTTGAGGCCATATTTGATATATATATATATATACACGCGCAAATAAAGTTTTACTCGCAGAGAAGAGAGAAATACACACAAGATGACATCGTACCGTGAGAGTGCGTGCTAGATTCCACACCTTTTTCACTGAACGAAATGTATCCACATTTCGTTCAGTGGTTTCTACTCGGTTGGCGTAACGCATCAATTTTCTATTTTTAACTCGTAGTGATGCAAAATCTGCCAAAATTCATATTTCCAAAGTCAATATTCAAATTTAATGACATATTGGTAGTATCACTTTTGAAATGTCAGACTGGAGCACTTCATGAGGAACTTCTTAGTTAATTTATTTGAAGAAAGACAAATTTAATCTTTTGTAATACTATGTATTCAATTCATAATGTAAGGTTGTATTTCCTGTAATTTGTATTTTCGTAAATATTATTTATAAGTGTTATTTTGCTTTCTACAGTGATTAAAGTAAATAGAAATATAATTAGAAGCATTAGATTCTTTTGTCAGAAAACGAATTTTATATTTTATAAAGCATTGTACATTTTGAGTTTCAAATACATTTTATCGAACTGTGAGATACTTTTTATTGCAGGTTCATTTTTATTGCTTAGTAAAATTAACCTCAATTATTAAAATATTTTATGAGAGAAGTAGTCTTGTTTGAGAGGAATTTTTAGAGTAAACAAAAACAAACAGTCTGAGAAGATTTTACTTCTACTGTCTAAATGCTATCTCATTATATGCATCAAGGTTACCTTAAAATGTAATTTTTCACCGATTAAGCAACATTTGACATTTAATATAATTGGTGTTGACCGAATCATTTATCATATACCGCTTCGGTATTTTTCTTTATAATTTTTATTGGAGAATTGCTGAAATCGTATAAAAAACAATCCAAGTGGCGTCACGTCTAATAGAAACACTACCATTTCCTGTGTTTTGGTTGGCATACCCCTCAGAAAAAGTGCATGTGCAAAAACTATTGCTTGATTGTTATTAATACTGATTGCGATTTGAATTTGATCGTTAATATTTTCATCGAAATATACCCCAATTTTTTAAATAACATGGGGTATTATGTTTCCAAATCCATTCTTTTATGCAATATCAACTAAATGTTAAGGTGTTAAATGAGTGAATTTCATTAGGAATGTACAAATGCAAAATTAAACATTAAGATGTAAAATTATCTGCAATATTTAAACATTATTTGGAATAAGATTTTGAGATTTAAAATGTGACAGGCGTTGATCTCTCTTTGTTACCACTTACAATTCAAAATTGCATATTTTTTGAGGTTCTCTATATTTATAGAACATTATAGTAGCTTCCTAGATTTGTTGTACATCAAACATATTTCAAGTCATGATTTTGCGTCACCCACAACGAATTTGCGCTACTTTCAACAAAATAAATTTCTTGAACGTTAAGCCCTGTGTGTCAAACACACCGTTCCTCTCAGATACTCTGACTACGTTACAAGAATTTATTAAGCGAAGGAGTTACGAGAAACTTCATCCATTGTTGAAGTTACACAGAAAACCAATTTATCCATCTTTCCATACTCCGAATAGTCAATACACTGGGAACGGAGCTCCTGGTGATTTATTATGCAGATAGCTGAATCACAGTGGCGTGGGCACCAAACGAATATCTTGATTTATGAGAAAAAACAGCACATTGTGTTTGTAAATAAAGGATTCGCATTTCCAATAAACGGATTACTTTTATATGGGTAAGGAAGGGATTCAATCGATAAGGGTAGAGTATCATAATGATTGAGAATCACGAACTGACATAGAATTTGATCATCATGGTATAAAAAATAAATAAAAATTACACGCGTAGATTGTTTCTATGGAAAACGATCATAAGTTTAACATTCAAAGTGTATTTTCATAGTTATTTGTATAATCGAATGTATAGTACAGCTCCTACAGGAGGGCAGTCTATCGTGGGTCAATCGATTTTGGAATAGCTTGTTGGAAGAACCGCCATACCAAAAACATGAATGGCGATCACCGTAATTGGTTTTCTCAGCGACAACTCGTTATCAGTGCTATTGCTTTCAGCACTGAACCATTTATAACCAGAATCTGAGCAAAATAAATAACCACACAATTTATGCAAGCTCTTTGCTTATGTTTCAACCTATAGCCTTATTTGAAGAATAGACTCAATCAGAAGCACAGAAAGCGGACTCATTTAGAAGAGGGTTAAACCTTCACATGAAACAGTCTATGTATAGTCCATAGTGTAATCATCATTTACGGTCCAATGTTGTGTTTGTTATTATTATATTATATTTGTTTTAATCTATGGTGTTTATTAATTTCTGGTGCCTTTTGTATAATTCTTACGCAGGGACTTTTGGCCTAATTTGCCTTATTATTCATTTTTATTTTTCCACTTTTGTTCATTATGGTGTTTGGGAGAGATGGGCAACTTTCGGCGTAACGCTGTCCACACGCAGGAAACACCATTTTGTGTTGTTTGGGTCAGGCTCCTCACTGTTGACGACCGATCCACTAACTCCACTTCATTCTTTGTAATATTCATAAAATTTCCCTTTGGTTTTCTTTAATTGAATAACTTTACTCGCCATGCTATGTTTACGGCTTCAGTGCGCATACATGTACTGTTTTACTAATGTTTATACCCCGATTTGTTAGCTGCTTTAACTTTTTGGCTGAACAGCTAAAAAAGACCTGACTATAAAACACCTGAGATTGGCCAATAAAGGGCAGGTCAATTTTGCTAAGAACGACGTATCTCGCCGAGACAAAACTATTGCCCTATTACTCTAAAGGTGAATGAAAACCTAAGTAGGAAAAACAAATTGTCCCTTGTCCAGAACTGGTGAAAGTTTGGAAGATGTTTTTGCACCTGAGGGTGGCTACTACGGGACAGTTTTCAAGATGAAGATAAACCACCAAGAGGGTTAGATGCTTTTTATCTTCTATGAAAGGCATTTTCTGTCAAGTTAAATGTAGGTAACTGTAGTGGTTCTGCGGCGATCGTGTTTCTTGTGCGAATTTTCAAGGTGGAATCACTTGGATTGTTTTGTTAATACGGTTCAAGCACTTCGCCTATAAAAATTCTAAGTAATACATTCCGAATTGATATACGACTTTTTATTGGTCAATGTCAATTAGATTAAATCCCAAACTTCGCCTAAGCGGCGTTCAACTGCATTTTAAGGTAGTGGGGTGATATGTACCACGAGAAGAGCATTTGGGTAGGTGAAGTAATATACTCAGTTTTCACATGGTTTGTTTGTTTTCTATGAACAAAATCCTTCTCATAATGCCCTCTCTAACGTATTAAGTAGATTCTGTTTTGGAAAATTGTTACTCATAAACACTTATGAAACTAATGCTTGAGCATTTATTGATTTGTTACTTCAATATCACTCTACCTTTCAGCTGGATGCAAATGGGAGTGATATTCAAAATATACAAACCAGGAGAAAAGGAGAACTTATTTAAGATACCCAAATACAGCAGTGCGACAATTATTGGGGTTACCCTAAAATCTAGTTTATCTTCTCTACCGATGTTGAAAACAATATAGCTTACCAATTAAATGTCATACAATTCGAAATTCATTCTTTCGAATTTTTATTGGCGACATGCAGAAATCGTATTCGAAAAACAATCCGTTCCATCACGTCCAGAATATGTTCGAGAAACATGTTCCAAAGCAAAAGTACTACCGTCACCTATATCTAGCTTGACCAAAATATCCTCTCATACTAGTGCTAAGGAGTCAGATATTCGTTTACGTAAATTAAACTCGAGGACAACCAAATTATCATATTAACTTATTAATAATCATAGATATTTAATGATGTTTTTCTTGCATTATTGAACACGATAGTTTAAAAAACTTAGAATTATAACGAATCTAATCGTTTATATTAGATTACTGATGCACTGTTTAGTTGAAATTATTTTGTAATTTGTAAACGGAATGACTGATTATGCTATGAAAATTAATTTTTAATTAGATGTTTGAAAACTTTCAAAAAAGCATTGTAATATGAGATACGTACAATTTCTACTTTCAATAATAATGGCTTTGATGGTTAATAGCGAAATACGAGATGCATCGGTGATGGGTACTGGTGCATTTGAATTAAATTCAATTCAAATTGAAGCTGGGAATATCAACATTTTTCACTTAGTCGACATGGGAAGTTCATTAGTAAAATTGCACATCCATCTATATGCAAATTAATCATATTCTTTGAGAACTCCTATCAGTGATTGTTTGCAGAGAACTCGATCAGTATTTGGAAATTCATTCCAGATTTATTCTTTCAAATCAAAGCCATTCACTCTTCGAACTGTCCCAAACTTTTTACTTTAACTTTCTATTTCCTAACGTTAACGCTGCAAT
This sequence comes from Meta bourneti, assembly GCA_933210815.1. Classification (NCBI taxonomy): domain Eukaryota; kingdom Metazoa; phylum Arthropoda; class Arachnida; order Araneae; family Tetragnathidae; genus Meta; species Meta bourneti. The sequence continues at coordinate 63,239,962 of OW119922.1, forward strand.
TACTTAAGTGGTATCAAATGGGGCAAAAATATGTGAGGAAAGTATTATCTTCCCTCACCTGATTTTGAAAAGTAGAATTCAAGTTCTAAAAAGTTTTCAAGTTATTAGATCGAATATTATTTTTACGGTTATAGACTTTTTGAGTAACGTTGAGACGTTAGAGATTAAAAACAGAATAAATAGATAGTACAGAATATTAATTCTAAGCAGTTCATAAATTTGTCGATTTTGAAACATGCTTGCTTGAAGCAATATGTACCCATTTTTTATGATATAAACTCTACCTACCCAAATATGTTTAATTTATGTTTTGATATGCACATATATCCAAAAATAAAGGATATTCAAATCTGATATGAATCCCGTGCCAAGTACCTGCACCGAAGTACCTCAAGTGACAAATAAATAATCCCCAAGCCATGTGAAATGAAATAAGAGCACCCATATACCTCCGGTACTACTGGGAATCAAGGAAATGAAATACAATCGTATTTTAGATTGTATGTTTTAATTATTGCAAAAAAATATTTTTGTTTTTTAAAAGCAACCTGGGGGAAGCAAATGTGTTGACCTTTCACCCTAATGCAGGCCTCACATTGTGTAAACATGCTTCCTACCAGGCTATACCAGGTTCCTATTGGAAGGTGTCCCGACCTTAGTTCATACCAATGCAGTTTTATCTTTTCATTTTGGACATGTGTGTATATTTACTTCATTTGCTTCACTCGTTAGCATTTGATATCGCTAACAAATTCGTCAATATAGAAGTAACAATTATCATTGAACTTGTAACATTTTTATCATATATTTTTTGAAGCTGAGTATTAACGGACGTGAAAGATGGAAGCAGATATTGCTAGAAAAAGCTTAATAAATGGGAAAAAATGTTTCATACATGGCATGGTATAAAAAAGGCCAATATACATTTTGCAACATTCGGATAGCACCTTTTTCTAATAATCTTCACTATTTTTCTTTTTAATGCAGCTTACAAAATATTTTCCAATGTTTCAATTCATTCATATTGTATTGGCAGGGGGACATACGATTTTTTCTATTGTAATATTATTACCTTGAAATGATTTATGAACATAAATCGAAATCAGTTAATTTGAACGTTGGCCCTTTTTCTACCCAGTTACAGATATAAGTACAGTCGCGCAAAACGAACCTCTTCATTCGAGCAATTTTTACAGTAGAGAAAATTCAAAGGTGGCATTAGACAGCAACTAACGTCTTCTATAAATTCAAATCCATAAAATTTGCATAATGGGCCGGCTTCATATTAAATTGAGCACTAACTTAATAATTTCCAATGAAAACCCCCTATTTTGACATCCAATTTCAAATCTTTGTCAAAATTTAACTTCAGATACCAAATTTCATGTCATTAGGTCTTACCGTTTAAAAGTTATGAGTATAGAAAGATTTTAGCTCTTAATGTTAAATCAGTTTTTTTGACTTTCATGGATATCTTCCTAAATAATGTTTCTATAGCGCTGATATTTTGTACCATGTTATTGTTAAACAGCCCGAACAAAATCCATTTATTATTTTATTTTAAAAATTGTTTTTAGTATGCAATAATAATTATTAAATTAATGTTGGAAAAAATTATGAATCCCTTTATGGGAACCTTACTATATTTTGATGGGATTGATTCAGAAGAATTTCTAATATGATCATGCAAAATTTCAGCTCATTCCAATCGTTGGATTTTGAGTTACATTAAATTTTCCTCATTATTGTGTTTTTAGGGGGCAAACAAAGGTTTAAAAAACGTTTGACATACCTCGGATAATTCTCGGATCGTTTGCACATGTAATTCTCCAATCGTTTTCAATTGCATAATAAATATAATAATTCTCAGATCATTTGCACGCGCTGACAAATTCGTTTGAAATAAGGTTCAAGTTTGAAATTCCAGTAACTATACCTACAATTAATCTCGATCTACGAATAGCGATTTTCAATGTAGAGATGATTCATGAAATTGATAGCAATTTTAACATTCAATATCTCCGGATATAAAGATAGTAGTCATGAAATTTCATATTTAGACCAATTTAACTTGCCGAATCTCATTAAGGCATCAAAACATGGCGTTTTCATTGGGAATTTTGTTGTTTGTGCAAAAATTGGTATGATGACTGCCCCTAATGCAATTTTTTTGCATTTAAATTTATAGAGGACGTTATTCCCTATTGAATGATATCTTTGAACTACTATGAATAGAACTCGAAGAAATAAAAAGGGTGGTTTGGTTTTTTCTGCGACTGTACTTGAGTTTTTATACTAGTGGTAAAAAACTGTCTGACCTCCATATGTTTATATTTATCGATTCTTGTCATTAAACTAAATGCAGACAGTCAGAACACCATTTGCCGAAAAAGCACAAAATCTACTCTTTATACAACTTCTTTCCCACCACCTTCATAGTCACACGCCAACTTTTCTCATCGTGACAGATAGCAGAAACCCGCTTCCCCTCTAGCACTTAGATTAGTGGGTCAGTCCGATAAAAGTTATGAGGTTAATAAATCTTTATAGAATGCAGATGTGGGTGTTACCTACATGGGAATTGTGTTCCTGACGAAAAAAAAGGGTTTTTCATTAACCATATTGACAACAGCAGCTTAATGCCTTCAGAATAAAATATTTATCTACCAGACTTATTTTGAAGGTTTTATTTTATTTACTGAACATTTTAATTGGGGGGAGGAACCACATTGTATGTAATACTTTGCAGGTTTGTGTTATGATAAAGGACTATATTCTTTGAAAGAAGCAAAATTTACTTTATTATGCAGTTAATCGAAAAATGTCTCGATTCAAAATTCATATATATATATATATATATATATATATATAATCCTTATAAATATTTATGAGAAAAATAATATTTCTAGCACATTTCGCTGCAAAGCAACGTACAACTAACAATGATAGCACGCAATCATTCTCTTGTGTTACCTAAGCCTTTTAAGCTTTATTTTAACATTTTCAAGAGTTTTACCATTTTCATACTTTATATAAAAATAAACAAGCACTAAAGCTCCTTGAAATTAAGAGTAAGTGTGGATATTGGTATACAACTTTAACATACCGCCTTGCATTGACGGATGTATAAAGTCTGGACATCTTAATCTATCGGGTTTTAAAATAAATTGCAAAAACTGTGTAAACTTCTGACGTAAAACTAAAGTCTGTACAAGACTTAAAACGTACGCGAAAAAAAATCAATATATTGGTTTCAATTCCTTTTCAAGCACGAATTTCCAAACAACCTGACTTATAAATAATTAAAACTTTTTCTCGATTAACATAACGCAAGCACATAATTTCTATTATTTTATTTTTGTATTATGAAAAAGTAGATCGGTTATATTATATAGACAGCTCTTCAGACGATTCCTCACAACTTCTGTAAAATAAATCAATTTAAGAACACCTAAACTTATGTTGAGCTTTGATCTTGAAATAATAGTCAACTAGTAACGCTAACAAATGTTTTAGAGTGTACCATTTATAAGATTAAATATATTTCATAATTTTATTCCCACTCATCGTCACTTTTTAAAGCTCTTTTGATAGAATGTGAAGGCAAAATTTGAATTGATATGTCTCCCTTAGAGGTTAGTTATGCGATCATTTTTGTTTGAGCATTTTTTAGTGATACGACATTGAATTGGACCTGTAAGTGGAGTGTACCAGAGTGCCTTGCTAACGTGCATCGTTAACTATTATGATCATCTATGTCAAGACCAGGATCTGTGATAAATAAGGTGTTAAATATCACATATATACGAGCACATACTATTTTTCTTGCTCAAATGTTTACAAAGTATAATGTTCTCCGAAATACTGAGACCATTCTGTTCATAATATACGCCTAAATGATCATGTTATGAACATTAAGGCACTTTCCGTTTTCTCTTCAATCATTAAAACCGGAATATTTATATTTTAAAATATATAACAATGATTATACATTTAAAATATAAAAAATGCATTATTCGCTTCTCACATGTATGGCAAACAATAAATATACCTTCCGTAATAAAATTATTGTCCTTGAAACCAGCTTTTTTGCACGGCGCTTCTAGAATTCTAAGCTTTTATCATCTCTAAAATGATAATTATTTTCGAAAAGTTAGGTAAACAATTCATGTTCAAATTGTTACCAAGACAAATATTTAAAAGACGAATGAAAATAGATTGCTACAGAAACTTAAATGGAATGTTAGCTATGATTAACTGACCGAGATTTTGTTTCTGCTGTTGCTTGTTGATAATTTGTTTTAACAAGAAAATAAAACACTTGAGTTCTTGGAAATGACTCATCACACCGCTTTATTTGGAATAAAAACGCATTCAAAACCATTTAAGGAAGACATAATTGGAAGATATCAGATTCCAAAAGTCGTTTTAGATCTTAAGTGAATAAACATCCTTGTAGTTGTCTTCACGAGATTGTCTCGTCATTAGCAAAACTGATCAAATTTTGATGGACGAGTATCTCGTCATTAGAAACAAATTAACCTCACCTTGATCTTGTCATCACAAAAAATATATTATGGCGAGATATCTTGTTACTCAAAAAAATAGTCAGATTTTGATTGACAAGATATCTCTTTGAAATCACTTGGTAAGGTTAAGACCGTTTTAGGTGTTTTAGGACCTGGACCCCGAATTAGGTATTTTTAGGTGCTATATAATTTACAAATTCAATTCAGGATATCAGTATATCTTAAAAATGTGTTGACAGATTTGAAATAGAGGGCATAGAACTAAATAAGTAAAAACCTAAGAATAAGGGGCTTAATCATAACTAAACCTGTTTTTGCCACTCGCAATCCGACTTGAAGTAATTGACTTCATGAAAAATACATTCCGATCCTCATCAAACGAGCTTTTCCTTTAAACCACCCAACACAAACATGCATGCCAAGCAGACCATCATTGGATGCTCAGGGTATTCTGTAGCCATCAAAACTCTATTCTTCCGACAAAAAGGAACGATGCTTACTAAGCACGCCATACATCATCGAGAGACAATGCTCTGAATCCAGAATTCTGAAACAGGATATTTCTGGAGCGACGACAAAGGAAAGAGTGCCGGAACGGGACAGGAGTCAGGCTTTATTATTTTAGGAAGAGCATCGAAACATGTCGATTTCCGATGGTGATTTCAAGCAGATGTTTCCGGGGAAAAAAAGCCTTTTCCTCCAAATGAGTCTCGAGATTACTCTTTCGATATATCTGGTAGTCCTATATCACTCCATACGCAGGTGGCGTTGGAGATATAACGATCCAGACATTTCCTCTCCCACTGCATATTGGCAAATATAATACTCTATATTGGAAAATATGAGGAATGAGGTTTCTGTTCCCGAATACCACGTATGGAAAAGTCGAGGCTTGCGAAAAGGCACTGGTATTCAAAAGAAAGTCAGCTTAATTATGTATTTATCAGGTTTTATGGGGCATTAATTTCTAATTTGTTGAGTCAATTGGTATATTAATTACGATATTTATTTCAATGCTATTCGGTCTGTGAACTTGTACTGATATGATACCAACTGAAAAAGAAAATGGTAAGTTGTGTGAAGGACGGAAATCATAGTTTTTACGTAAATACTCGGGCTAGATGTTGTATTGTGGAATGCATGAAGAAGACATAGGAACATTGACCAATTATTTTTTGGGAATATATAGTTAACAATTCATTTACAATTTGTGAACTATTAAAGTGCAGTTTCATATTAATATTGAAGGATGATTTTATTAATGAAGGTCAATGATTGTAGCGTAGTTAGATAACTTTTAAAGAACACTATTTCCGCACACAGTCCTCAATCCACTCAATCGAAAGTTACACTGTCCCAAAGCTCGCCCAGTACAGTAGATTTTCGACATATTGTGGGCCCCATTAGCTCTCTCAGTGTGCCTGCGCACTCAGTTCGAAAGTCATGTCAAGTACGGATATCCTTTGTCTACACGCCGCTATATTTATCTTCAGGGTGTTTCTTCTAAAATCAGGAGACAAAACATTTGTAACGCTTTTTGTGACTCTCGACTTTTCATATGTCTGTCTCCCAGTTCTGACCCAATTTTAAAGAAATATTCACGTAAAAGTATTATGTCGCTATACGCTTCTAACTATTTCCTTTCATTAATTAGATGCTAAAATACTGTTTCTAATCGAATTTAACAGAAGGTTATCACTATGTCGTAATTGTGACATGCATATCACGGATTTATAATTGTAACGTCTTCGCTACATTTTAATTATTAGAAGACTGCTTAGTGTGATAAAAATTCTTCATAATTATTGTTTTGTAAAAAAATATTAAAATACTATGACAAGAATAGAATATGTCATATTTTGTACGATTTTAATTAGGAAATAGTTTAAAAAATTGTGTTAAGGGTTTTTGTCATAATTTTTACTAAGTATTACTTTTTTAATAAGTATTACTTTTACTTAACTTTATATGTTAAGCATGTTTATGCATTTATACCCTGTTGGAGGTACAAACCAATTTTTTAATGCAATTACTGGAAACTAAAGTGCTAAATATTTTGCTGTCAGATAAAAAAAAATGCGTGCAGATGCATATGATATATTCATTTCAAATAAACCTGCAAAAGCAGTTTTCTATATCTTGTCGAATCATCATTACTACATTTGATTTTGCTGAATATTAATATTTTGTTTGTTCTAAAATTAGGTGTTGTTGGAAATAAATTTGACTAGAAACATTCATTTAATTAGTTTTATATTATAAATCTATATTTCAATATATACCACTAATAAAAATCTTTAGAACAATTTAATTGGTTAGATGATTTGTTCTAATTTTTTAACATTAAATATATTACAAAATTATATTTTATTATTATATTTTTCAAAATTTATACCAAATTTTAAAATATGCGAAATTTAAACTTTAAATTTGAATATTATTTTTGGGGACTTTTCATTTACAAAGTTTTCAAGATTACATATGTAGTTATTTATAACCCTAATTATTGTTAGACATAAATAACGGAGAATTATTGACAGGTTAGAAAAATTAAACTAATTTGAAATACTTCTATAAATAAGAGTTTCCTGATTGACTATCCCATATATGGGTTGGTTGAAATTTTATTGTGCAAGTGTCATATTTCACCAAGTTGAGCCAAACACAAGGCAGAAAACGTCATGTAATGGACATACCCACCTAAACAAACTTTATTGACATAGAAACTAGGAATATGCATAGGGATATAGGAGCACACCCAGGGATTAATCGCACCTGCGCGGTCTACAACTCGCAGATTGCTAGTGCAGTGGACAAAACAATTCAGCCTCAGCACCCCCTAAAAATGTCAATATAAGCAAGTATATAGTTACAGTGCCTGATGTCTAAAAGTGTCGTAATTCGGCGGGCATATGCACATCTAGCAGTAAACTTTGAGATTTACTCAACGTAGCCGAAAATGCACATCGTTATAAACTATTTGCAATGTAAAAATCTGTGTTACGCATTCTTTTGTGATGATCAGTAAATTAAATAATTAAAAAATAATTACAAATACAAAATATTTTATTTCAAATTGCAAATCTTTCAAATATGTTTCTGTTCCGATTTCAACAGGTTAATAAAACCTACAATTGTAAATAGAAATCCTATATGTTTAGTTGATTATATATTTAACTTTTTATTTGCCTTACGGGGCACAAACAATAATGCCTATAGTGGTTGCAGCAGGGTATATAATCTCTACGTAGACGATCTTTCACGATAAAATCTTTCCTAAAAATAAACTTCAAAGCACAGGTAAGATGTTTATTTTCGATCAATCAGGGAAGGACAAAACTGCATGCAACGATACTCTTTTCAAGATTTTCTATCGACGCTCTCTTTACTCCATTAAAAAGAATTTTTTTATAAAAGTTTCTTCCGCGTGAAGAAAGAACATTCTGGTCCCAGAAAATAATTGGAAACAAAAGAGTATAAATACAGCGTAGTAATAAAGAAATCCGAGAAAAATTGCTTTCAAGAAATTTACCCCAACCCATTAGATTCATGGGTATCAGATACTGTTCCAAAGCAATAAGAACTAAGAATGATATTTAATGGTATCTGAAACATTTCCTACTTGCCTTCCCATTTAGAAAGTAAGCTTATGGGGCTTAGCTTCAAAAGCATTTATCTTTATTGCATTTCGTGTCCTATCGGAGAAATATGACAAAATGTCGACGAACCCGTTGCCCATAGTTTTTAATGTTGGTAGAAAAAAATGCTAAATGATGAAATATGTTTAATACCAATCATCATGTATTCCGTTTTCTTCATAGTTAATTCTTTTTTGTTAAGGGAAATGTATTCTTATCATTTTCAGTAATTACTGTCGTGTTAATAGAAACTACTTTCGGTTTCCAAGTAATATTTTATAATAAATTCCTTGATTTAAGAATATGTCAGCAAAGCTAGTGTATTTATTTCCACAGATCTTTTAAATTTGACATGCTTCGTATTAATGATATTTTTTAACCCTCAAAGCGGCACACCAGAACACTGCTCAGAAAAGTCAGTTTAAATACACTTTTAACGTGCTAATCGTTATACATTCATATAATCAATTTCACATACATTGCACTCATACTCTAAGACAAAAGTACAAAAGGTGATAACAAGCAGACTACTACATAAGTCAATTCTGAGTTAATGAGTGATTATGAATTCCTTTTTACTTCATTTTCTGTAAAATTATCATAATTCAAAGAGTCAAAATAATGAATCACCATCGAATAGTACTGCACTCAGTTTTACTGGTGTTTTTAAACTCTCTCGACAGTCGACTCAACCAATCAATAGTTAGTCCATTTACATTAGTAGTTTACCCAATTCTACGTGATAGATCTTCAAACAAAGCGATCAAGAGAAACAGCATGAAACTGCATTCACATGCTCGGTCTATTTAATTAGAAGATCGATGCGCTTAATATAGACTTGTTTCCCTAACACAACGATAAAGAAATGAAAGTTGCTATTTACCTCAATTGGCACTAATAATTTATGAAATATCTATTAGCCTGTGAGATTAGAGGTCCTCAAGAACTCAGGATGGCGAATAATGTTCTCAGGATAGGGAATAAGGTGGCCTCAGGGACAATTGGGACAAGAGATGATGTGATCGAGCAAAGTCTGAGCTTAATTGCATTTAGAGCTATAATTGTGATAAAATACGATCGCTAAAATCTTTAAAATTAATTTCCAACACTAGCATGGCTCTAGTGGACGTTAATGAATTATTCAAAATTTAAGTTTTTATGCTCTTTGCTCTATGCCAAATATCCGGAAATTATTTATATTTCGCAAAGAAAAATAAGTTAGAAAGCTTAAGCAATATAATTCAAATTCTGCAAAAATATTTATAGAAAAGTTGTTTTTCCATAACACTGGTAAAACAATCTTAGTTGCAACCGTAATCACAATGCGGAATTTATGTTTCAGCTCCTTCATCACTGCCAGGTTAAGATTGAGTCAAGTGTAAAGTGTATGCATATTCAGTCCTCTTACTTTCGTAAATATGCAGATCTAGGAATGCTAAATAATTTATCAACTTTGTTTGAAAACGCATGAAATAAGCACTCTGAAATTATGTGGAAATGATTTTGGTGATTGAGCATAAATAGACATGCATACACTGCAAAATGCACTCTCACTAGGTTATTGTGTGTACTAAAAATACACAAATTTCTTGAAAATATATCCAACCGTTTAGACGTAGTTCAAGCGCACATTCAGCCACAAAACGTGGAAACCACTGATTTTGCATTATAATGTCTCAAAATGGATAAATAAATTGAAATGGAGAGAAAATATTCAGTATACTTGTATAGTTGGTCAAAATATAGAATCCGAACACCTCTTGCATTCATGTTCCTGGAATACCAAAGTATCAACAGACATGGAAAATAGTGTAAACAATAAGTAAATGCTCTTAATGTTGAATGAGTGTTTTAATCTTTTCTAATGCATTCCAAAGTAATCATCTATTCAAAATAACGTGTATAATATATTCTAATTGCTTTTAATTAATTCTTTACTAATTGAAAAAACATTAATTCAAACGTGTATACATCTCTATTGCAATTGACTCTACTGTGTTTTAAACTTAGGTGTTCAAAATTTTAGTTTATTCCTGTCAGTACTTTATTATTTTTACTTGTTTTCAGGGTCATCCTAAAGTTGAATTTTGAATTTATTTGGAAGAAAATGTTTTTAACGATAATTTTATGTTAAAAATATTACGCTTCTAGCCATTTTTGATCAAATATTTCATACGATGCCAATGCTCATATGTAAAGTTGTCAATTACTCTCAAGTGAGACAATTAGCTATAAGGTCAGATTATCGAACTTATTGATCCGGCCGGATCAAACAGATTAATCGTGTTTTCCAAATCATGAATTCTTTATCAACAGTTTTTCGTGTGGATGAAAAGGTAAATTTATGTTACTTACCAAATAAGGGAGGGCAAAATAAATACGAATTTATATTTTTGTAATTCAGTTTGTCAATTAAGCCTAATTACGGCATGTTCCATTCTCACTAAAAACATCGAAAAACAGAGAATGTTGGGCGTCCTAGAATAATGAATGACTGAGATATGTGAAGAGTGATAGCGATTGTCTGTTGTAAATACCACTTGACACGATAATTAATAAGACATCAAAACCTTGTGGCAGTTTTATTTTTATATTGTGACGGCAGATCCCAAAAGTGATAAAAATAAAATCAGTATAGTTTACATTTTTTTTAAATGTCAAATAAAACTTATCAAAGGAAATAATTTAGATATTTTCATTTCTTAGCATTAATGTTTTATTGTTTAGTTAATTTAAAATTTTATTAGTATAGGCAGTTTTTACAAAATCATATAATATTTCATCGAAAGATACTTTTGACGATTAAAAAACGATTTTAATGTCAAAGGAACTTGCGGATCAATAGCACTTTAGTAAATAAGCTGAAACATTCTGCATGCCTTTATTTAACATTTCTACATATTGAGATGAGTCTAAGAATAATTTTTCTTCCATATCTTGGGAAATTATCCGATTTGCAAAAAAGTATTTAGAGTAATTTTCATGTGGGAAATATTTTAATGGCATTAAAAAGTGGTGTTGCTATTTCAAATCTTCGAAATAATATCTTAATATCTATGAAAATGGATTCTTAAGCAAAGGAACTGCACATTTATTTATAGTAGGCTATATTCCAAGTTTAATAACATTTTTGTTTGACGGTTCGACTCCAGCGACTAAGATAACAAGAGGTGTTCGGATACTAACTTGTACAAGCAAACACTCCATTGTTATTTAAATAGGTAAAGTATTACATACATATATGCATTAACTCGGACAAAATGAAAAATTGTAACGGAACACAATACAAAACCAAAGAAATGTACTGCTTATTGTACTGCACTTACAGTCATAACGAACAATAAAACGGATGTGAGAAAATAACTACTCGTAAATTTATAAGACAACAAAAAGGAAATGAATAAAAGTGTTTGAAAAGTCTCACTGTTTTAAGGGGAATAAAGCAAGAGTGACTTTATAAAGGCATTTTTTGACTTTTTCTGTACGTGTGGGTGGTACAGGACAAATAAAATACATAAATTACACCCAACAAACTCAAAATGCAACAATAATGAGACAAAAAATATGCAGCAAAATAACAAAATAAAATTCAACAATCCTTTCCTGTAGATCAGCAAATGCAACAAAACGTCAAAACAATACATCAAGAGCGAAAATAAGAAATATAATACAAAACCAAGCAACCAAAATTTTCAAAAATAAAAACGAGATGATGATAATCTTTTTACTAGGGTGTATGGAGAGAAATTAATGACTGGTTTATAATTTTATTCATTATTTTTATTCTATAATTGGAGAAAGATTTATGGAAATAAAGTTAAATTTGGATTTGAAATTAGAAATGACCCCATATATGGCGATTGTTGCAACCCCTAGTAGAATAAAAAATATTGAGTTCGATCTGTTAGTTAAAACAAATATTTAAGAAAATTAGAGGTTTGGCCAATATATTTCATGTCACATTATTGTAATTATTAGAGATGAACACAACTGTTATATTTACAACAATCTCACTGTTTTTATCTATTTGTTTCTTTAAGGAAAAAAATGGCACTTTTTTTGTTAGAGAAAAACCCTTACATTAAAAGAAAGTCATTTGCGAAAGAATTAAAGTTATATAATTTTTTCTTATGAAAAGGGGATTTCCAATGTTTAAAGTTCAAAACATTGGTAGCAGAATCCAAAAAAGAGGAAAGAATAAAATATCAATATATAATACCAGCGCAAGAGCTGCATCCTAAATAATCACATGGGGTTTATTGTCTTTGGTAAACAAGGGGTTTACGCTCCCAGGATACCCAAGCAATCTTTTTCCGCTTTTATACCACTACTCTATTCCCCAATTACTCTTTTTCCCCCCTTTATCACATTTTTTAAATAAGGTTGTCTTTTGTTTGGCGCAGCTTGACTAAATATGACCATTGAGCCATAAAACACCACAAAAACCATCCAACCTAAATAATCATATATCCCATAACAAAGAAGCAAGAGGAAAAGAAATTACAATAGTATACCATTAATTGAAGAGTGTTTAGAGCCACAACTGTCCTCTCCATGTTTTCTAATGACGAAATATATCGTCATCAATATTGCCAATTTTTTATGAGATCAAGATCTGGTTATTCAAGTGATATTCCTTTCCTTTCCTGATGTTTTCATTTCGTAAAACTGAAACCACTTGGCGATATTAACACGGGATTCTGGGTCAAATGCAGGAATGAATGGTTCAGATTCCATACGTAACAGGCTTTCAGTTGTTCCTTTTGTACGCCCTTGCGTTTCATCAGTAACCCGGTATTGTTTCTCAAAAACGTTTCTCGATAAAAATCATCTTCATCTGTAACTTCAAGATTTGGAAGCGGAGCAGAATTTTAAATTGTTTTGATTCTCACAACCGTTTGATGAACTCAAATGGAAAACTCACTTTCAGTTTTGCAGCATGGACGAAATGTTCTATATGGCGAGTTAGATATTTTATCCTGTCAGCTTCTTTCGGAAAATGTCACTCATTCAATGGATATACACCAGCTTATTTGATATTTTGTGAACTTCACTATGGCTCATCATCACACAAAATTGAGGCGATGGAAAATTCCTTAAGGCAATTTAGAGTCAGAATAATATAGGCATACCGTTTCCAAACTAATAAAAAGAAATACAACACAAAACTAAAGCATACAGAAGCTCCAAAAATAAAACAAACCATGAGAAAATAATAATTTTACTAGGATGTTTGGAAAAAGCATTTATTTATTTACATTTTATTTACTGATTTTATTGCGTACACTGTTTATTAACAGATAAATTGAAAAAAAATATTTAGATTTAAAAATAGAACCACGAAAATGGATCAAATGGACGTTTCCGGATGATCACACACACATACATGTACACACACATACATGTACACACATACATGTACACACACATACATATACACACATACATATTCACACACATACATATACACACACATACATGTACATACACAAATGAAACCTTATTGACTAGGGTGACTGTCTTGGTTTTAAATTGACCACACCAACTTCGCTGTCGAAATTTATTCCGTACTACTATGAACCAGAAATCAAAATTAAACAACTTAAATTTATATCAATACAAAATGAAGCAATTTGTATTTTACGGTAGTAAATAAGGATTTAGGGAAAGAATTTGTTAAGGAATTAATTGGAGAAGTCATTAATTCGAAGAGTGGCTTTTAGTGTGTGGAATTGTCTAAATATTTTTTTATTCGTGTACATAGGACTAATTCTGTAAACTTGTTTGTAGATAATATTTCTATACATGCCATTAGCAATATTAGAACCCCAAGAAACCAACTTGTTAATGTTAAATTGAAAATAACTAATTTGTTTTGTCATAACTGTAAAAAATTAAGGCGATTTTTATATATATGTAATTCATGAAAGATTGTGGATAGGGGTAAACTGGTTTATTAAGAAATACTTCAGTAGGAGAAAAAATTCGTTCCAAAAATACATGCAGTCAGGTGAATTAAAATTTCCAGAGGTCTGCAAAATTTAACTTCAGAAAAGTTGCTTGAAACATTTTTGGATCTTTTTACTTACACACATAAATGTAATTAAAAGATGCTTTCATATGTCTATCACGTCACATTTTCTCCCGAAACCGTTTCAAGTATATTTGTGGTTATATATTTGTGTTTTGTGAAAGATGTAATACTATTCAAATTATTATTTCTGTATTCATTTTGTCGATGTAACTGTCGCTGTTTTCATGTCTAATAGGGAAAAGTTGGAAATTGATTAATATTTTGCATAAAATGTGTTATTTTTCTCACTTCTTGATTTTTTATATCCAAAAGCAGCTTTTATTGGTGCGACCTTTATACACTGCTTCACGTCCTTCTCTGCGAATCGTCCAACGGTAATCCACCATCATGCTAACATCCCAGTGTCCTTGTTACCATGTCCTTTATATCTTGATGGAACCTTTCACCTTATCCTTACTCATAGCTCACCTTCATGAATGAAATTCAAACATCATTCTCTCTGCCGTTCTCGACCGCTTCGCACTATGAATCAGATATAAATTTTCTACCTATTTGGTTCAGTAAATATTCTCTCCTTCGATTTCGCGTCGGATAAGACTGGAAACTTACTGATTTGGTGCAAAAAGCAGGTAAATAGAGAAGGTTGTGACTAAATGTTTCATCAGTCCAAGTTTGATATAAAGGGGTGGTAATATCACTTTCTCTGGTTTAACCTAGCTTGGCTGCGTTACATTCTTAGTATCAGGTTTTAAGACTTACCTGAGTGGCTATTACTTTTAATTTTATGTATATTCCTTGCTCGGCTGTCCCACTCACAAAGTGAATACTTTTTATTGAAAGCCCAAAAGCTCAGCTACAACTTTAGAACACCCATTATATCAACCTAAATCATTTAGTTTGCTTTGTATTCAGGGTTGTGACTCATTATTTCGGTGATCAGGACTGATGAATTCATATAATCACTTTTAGAAATATCTTCCAATTCGGAACTAGTGGAACACAGATTTGAAGAGGTTAAAACATCATGTCCATGCAGCACAAGTCTCATAGCAGACTGAAACTGAGTTAGAAGATGTTATTTTCACTATTTTAGTAATAGCAGTGGATTTTGCATAAGCAAAAATAACACTCACCCCTGTGCTTCTTTGGTTCTACGAAGTCTTTAGAATACCAAAAGCAAGAGTTCTTTAAAACCAACAGAACAGATTTTATATGGAGACTACTGTTTATCTTGATCACCAAGTTTCACACTAAAACAGGATACTAAGACTTTTTCACAAACTCAATTACGTTCTGCCTCTGCCTCTGGATACCAAACTTTCCACATAAGTAACTAAACGAATTTGGACTGTTTACATAACATCTAGAAGCCATTCTTGCTTTCTACGACATTAAAACACTACACAACACTCGGTAAAATGTTCAGAATTTTTAAATAACTAACACGATAAATCCTGACTAAAAATAACATTATTCATACAAATCAATTGCTAGGTGATATTGGAAATGTTTCTTGCCTTTCCCATGGAACAAAATTGATTGGATTTGTGACAAGTTGACACTAGCTGCACTGTAACAGATAATTGTATTTTGATATATCTTATTACTACCTACATAGACTGATTTATTAAATTATCTGCATTCTTTAAATTGTATAATTGTATATTATGCAAACAGTCAGAAATCATCTTCATTACCTATATAAGAATACATTCGTACACCAAAGACCTTGAATAAAAAGTGCATAATTTGAAATAATAATTCAATTTCAAATTTTCCCCGTTTATGGAAAATCCAGAAGTGGTGTGGTGGAGAAAAGTAGCTTACATTTTCTAATTCTGCATTCAAAATTGCTTAAAAGCTACATAAAGGAACAAAAACTTTTTCATTGCAGACTTTGGTATCAGGTCATCAACATAAGAAAAAGGACTTTAAGTCCATAATCTGACGTAGGAGAAAAAAATGGATTTTCGGGATAAATAAGAACCTTGCGGAATCTTATGTATTTGTAGAAATTTCTGTTCACGATTAAAAATATAGTTATTTTGAGAACAAACATTAATTAGTCTATTCCAGCATTTTCCAGATATATCAAATAAGGAATTAAATTCAGATAGATAAGAATTTAGTACATTAATTACTTTTAAATGGATTACTAGTGAAAATATCTTTAAAATCTCATGAATCTATTTGGGACATATGTAGAAAATTAAAAATGGAGTATTATTATTAATAACCCAACTGCTTTCTTTTAAAAGTGTATCTTCTTAAATTTGTTTTAATGAATTGAAAGAATATAATATTTGGCCGTTGGAAGTATTTTTGCTTTAGGAAAATAGATATATATTTAAATTGCAAAAGAAATGTTTTTGAGATTTGTTGCGAAACTATTTTTTCGTACTGTTATTTTTAATACATGAAGTTGTTAATTACAAGTTTTCTATCTCTGGAAATATGGCTGATGCTTCAAAGTTTTTCTTTAAATAGCATTCATGTTTTAGCTAATGGAAATATTGAAATCTCAGGGATTATTAACTTGTTAATGTAAAATTGAAAATGTTTATTTTCTAATCTATTTTTATCTATTTGTGTCAAGAAATTTGGTGGAGAGAAGTAGACTGTTTTTACTATTATCTTCTTTAAAATGAGTTATGCGCACAATAATGATACGCCAAATAGTACATTTATATTTAATTTTGTTATAGTATTCAATACTAGCAAATTTAAAAGATTTAAGTATCAGAGGTAGTATATTTGTTTTGATCAAAACATTATGAACTCGATGCGTCAATTCAGGACAAAACAAGTTAAATGATAATTATGGAATTGCCTTAAATTTGTAAATAAAGTAATCGCCACAATCTCGTAAGAATCAAATTTCACCACCAATGACACTGCAGACATATGGAGGTGATAATAATACCGGTGTGGATGCATGTACTGTAGATTCACTTCAATGAAACGAGTATTCGTTTGTGGAGACGCGATTAAGGTGGAAATTGTGTGATCCGCTCTAAAAGTCATTTCGACAGAACTAAAAAGTATGAATATGGTTATTACTTTCGAACCACTTGCATTAGTCTGTAAAGCGCTAGTAAAACATTTTGTGCGATATTTCACCCAGCAAACCACATGTTTTCATGAGGCTAAAAAATATAGATGCCACTGGAAGGGGTTGGAACATTCTACATATCCATCCTTTTAGTCATAAGGGGTATGTACCCACCGGACATTCTTATGATTTCACCATATTCATATAAATAAAAGAATGCAGCTTTGTGAAGTGCAGGTAGTTGTGCATAACATAGGGCACTCCATTTCTTCTTGGCTGTCAGCCTTCAAAGATTTTCACCATCAGACCAAAATATAAGACATGACCTGGAATTGTATTTCACTCGTCTGGCGGTTTATCTTCCCATGGAAAACTTCCCTGTTGTGACCAGACTCTGGTGCAAAAACATATTCCAAACTATAACCAGTTCTGAAAAAGGGAAAATTCGTCTGTCAAGGGCAGTTTTGTCTAGAGATGTATCGTACTTTGACAGATCTTGCATGAGAGACCAGCAAAGTTAATCAGACCAAGGATGCAAAACACTTGGAAATTTTGTTAGATAGAGTTTATTTTCAAATGAATAGATTTGTTCCTGTGTGCCGTACATGTTACTATTCGTTTGATTTACGTACAGCTCTCGCATTTTGTCATTTTTTCGATTAAATTTCAAACCACTCATGAGGAAATCCATGCCTAAATTGCATATACATATATATATATATATATATATATAATAAAAACAATCAAATTACAGAATATACAAAACATTAAAACGTAAAATAATAGAAAAGCAGACCAGCAAAATGCCAAAAGATCAAAAAGCAGATAAGTAAAAAGCCAAAAAACCAAAAAAGTTGGGGGTAAAAAATAATCAAGCAGAATCCAGAAAGCAGAAGGCAGAAGGCAGAACTGTCCATGTATGCGCGCTAAAGCTGCAGACACAACATGGAAAGTAAAATAATTCAAAATTACAAACCAAAACAAAGAGAAATCCAAAAATTTTAAAATCAAGAAATTTAAGAAAATTTTGAAAAAAATGATGGAAGTGTTGGTGGATCAGGGCGTCATCAGGGAGGAGCCTCACCCAGTCAACACAATATGGTGTTTTCTGCATGTGAGCGGCAGTATACCAAAAGTAGCTCACACACCCCTCCAAACACCATAAGAAAATAAATTAGAAAAACAAAAATTAGAAAAACAAAACCAGGGACAACCAAGGACACATACCAAAGATAATAAAATACAAAATTAAAATTAAATTAAAATTAAAAATTAAATTAAAATTTAAAAGGAGAAAACAAACCTACCCAAATAGATTGACCTAAGATCGACAACAACCCGCCGCAAACTACATGAGGACCGCCAACAAATGCCATTCATAACGCCGTATATCAGAAATCGGAACCGCAATTCCGACACGGAACCCCGACTCGAAATTCCGACTCGGAATTCCGAACCGGAACATCGGAATCGGAAGTCGAAAAAATAGTGTTCAAATCCAGTTTTTTAAAATTGATAGTCAACAGGATAGTCTCCGAAATAAGCTATTGAATAATATTAGTTATCTTAAATCTTTCAAAAATAATCCTATAAAAAGAGTGAGGGTATTTATTATTAAGAAGTGTGTTAATGAGATTATTACATTGCAAAAGAAGGTTAGATTTAGAGTTGCAAATTTTATTGAAACGTATCAGTTGACCAGCGATTGTATTGTAATAAATTTTTTTAGAAATATTAGAATCCCAATATATCAATTTAAAAACCGGAAATTCAAAATCATCTCTCTTATCATAAATATTAATATCAGTTTTATTATTTAAAGTATATATATTCAAGTCTAGAAAGACGGCTTTATTGTTATCTGAATTGGTTTTCAATAAATATAATTCATCAGGGTAAATCGAATTCCAAAGTTATTATGTTATTATCTTTGGTATGTGTCCTTGGTTGTCCCTGGTTTTGTTTTTCTAATTTTTGTTTTTCTAATTTATTTTCTTATGGTGTTTGGAGGGGTGTGTGAGCTATTTTTGGTATACTGCCGCTCACATGCAGAAAACACCATATTGTGTTGACTGGGTGAGGCTCCTCCCTGATGACGCCCTGATCCACCAACACTTCCATCATTTTTTTCAAAATTTTCTTAAATTTCTTGATTTTAAAATTTTTGGATTTCTCTTTGTTTTGGTTTGTATATATATATATATATATATCTATATATATATATATATATATATATATATATATATATTCATAGTGATTCGGAATCCACTTTAAGTCGCAGTTTCCTGTATAATTGGCCCTCGTGAAGCAAAAAATGACTGTAGACTGATAAAACAAGTCTATGTTCGATAAACCATAAGAAGAATCCACTTCATGATTTGTGAAATGAGAAATTATTTGTTTTCAAACACAGATGACAGTGTAAGTCTCCTGGTGGGTGCCGACTAACCCACCTGGTCGACGAAGTATATCGTCATTAGCAAAACTGACCAGATCTTGATGAACGAAATATCTTGTCATTAGAAGAAATTTGACCAGATCTTATAAAACTATCGGCAATATCTTGCTGAGAAGATGTCTCGTCATTAGCAAAATTGATCAAATTTCGAAGACCGAGATGCCTCGTCGAAATCACTTGGAGGGTGGATGTTCCACATTTCCCTCTAAATTCCTGCATCCGGATAACATATTAACTGATAAGCAAAGATTTCTAATAAAATATTTTTTTCTTAAAGAGTTTCGTAAAGACTAATGGTCCGATTTATCTCCAAGGAATCAATCTTTTCTTGAAATTCCAAAGGACATTTTCTTCACTTTGCATTAATGCACGAATCACTCAGGCACGCGTACGCGAATGCCCGATGAATTATTCATTGTTCGGCCCACATTACAATGCTACTTCCTAAACAGATTGTTTCCTTCTACTTAGTGTGTTTCATCAAACGATTCATTTTACAGAATTAGGGGCTTTGACAAACGGCTTGGGGAGTTTTAAGTGTTCTTACTTGTTCTTCTTTATTTTAGATGATTTGTTCGATGTTTTACAGCTGTGGAAGAGCCTGCTCATTATTTACACCAGTTTAACTGTGACGAAAACTATGAATAATTTAGTATTTTTGCACGTAAACGGAATCTAATCGCGTGTCATTTTAAAGCCATTAAGCGCATATTCCTCCCAGTCGCTGCAATTGTCTAAATCGGGTTTTAAGTGATGCAGTGAAATGTAAATGACAGATACACATACCATTTCTGGAAAAGATACAAAATAACGTCCTTGCTATATATTATTGCAAATGGTAAACATATTAATTATCTATAAATGTACTTAATATGAAATTAATTTCTTTACTTTTTAAGTTGCAAAATTATATGGGTTTTGTTTAAAACGTGTGTGCAGCTGTCATTCGCAAAAGTGCATGGATTTAGTTTAATGGGAAAATAATTTTTCTCAATGTACCACAAGATATTTTACAGGACATAGTTGATAGAATCAATATATTCTTAATTATATACATCAAAATATTTATTTTTAAATATTTCTTTTGTTTCAATCAATTAAATTATGATACGTAGTGTATTAATTTTAAAATGTACTTATTATTAAATTACCTAAGTTTTGAATGGGATTAATATTTATGTTCCATTTAGCGGATTGCAGAAATTATTAATTTTCAAATTGAGAACAAAAATTAATCAAGTATTAAACGCCAGATTAATTTTCTAAAGACAAACTAAAAACAATATTAAGAAGTGGAAAAGAATGAGGTTAGTTATGTACTTACATACCGTAATATTAACAATAAGATTTCATGGTTACATGGATAACGAATAGTCAAAATAAATTGTACAGACTGCAATGCATAATTATATTTCAATGATTAGATAAAGTGATACAACGTATGCTTTTCACTCAAAATATGTTTCTAAAGTAAAACTGAAATGACAATTAAAATATTCATTGACCTTATAAGGTATTAAAAAGGAGTATAAAAATTAATTAAATAAAATAAAATTTTATGTACATTAAAAGGACTTTTTATATATTTGCAACTTTTTGTAGAAACTAGTTTCCAAGAAGTGTTAGTAAAATGGAGTACGCTTAATCTGTAGCAAAAATGTAAATTACTAATTTAATAACTTGAAAATAATTATATCATGAATGCGTTAATTCGAATGTTTGAGAAAAACTCTACTGTACACATTTTTGTAGACATAGTATTTTTTATCTCAGAAAACTCGTAAATAAAATATTAAAATAAACCATAGAATAAAATATTATGCATTCTTTTAATCAATTTTGCTTAAGTGACTATTTAAAGTTCTTAGATAATTTTAATGATTCTGAGTATCAACAATGTCTGCTGTCTCAGTATAATCATTTGTATATATATATATATATATATATGTTTATGTGTGAATTTTTACAAGATCTTTTTAATATCTCCACTATATTTCTTCCAAGAAGTGTACTTTTTCTTTGTAGACGTTTGTCGTCTTTTATATTTCAACGTGTTTTAAGATTAGGAGAAATAAATAACTTTTAAGTGCAAATTTATTTCTTGAAATAATTTACTTTTTATTAATTAAAAAAATTATTTATTAAAAATTAGACTCCAATTATACTCCAATCGATAGAGTAATTTTTATAAATTACTATATTGTATTAAAAATAAGATCTTTGTTGATTTGGAATTTAGATATTATAGAAAGTTAACCATTCGTTACCCGTTCTAAATTTGTAAATTATTCATATCAATGAAAATGTTTTTATAATTTGTTCATATGCAGGGTGCTTTACTATTATTACATTTCCTAGATTCCAAGATTTCAGAAACTATCCCACTTTTTGGTTGCAAGAAGTATCCGTATCATAATACTTTAAAATTTCCTTATATATTATTGTCGTGATAAATGCCGCTATCTAATCTCGGATGGTCGATATTCTGTAGACTATGAAGTCAGGTTTCGGTTTAATTTCAGGATCAGGGGTTGAGTTTTCAAGATATTTACGCACTTATACCGGTAAACATTTACTTGTCTCACTAGTACAACGTACTTCTCTTTTGATATGGAACTGTCACCGCTAGATGAGGACATTAAGTATACATTGTAATGATACGATACCTTCTGATGAGATACTCCCACGTCTATGCTTGTAGTTTCTTTGATTTACCTTCATACTTGACCTTTGGAATTCTTAATACTCAGTAACCAATTAACAGAAGCACGGTATGTACTCATACTACGACTACCATAATTTCCAGTCGCAGAGGCTATTGAAGAAGTATTTCACGGACTTTCGGGTGACAAAATAAAATGTGGTGGCTTTCATAAACTCTTTCGTGTAAACATTACAAGTTCGCATTCATAAAATTCTTGTCTTATATTGTCACCATAGTATTTCAAGTTGAAAAGCAACAAACAATATGAAATGGAACGATTTATATCATACTCAATTGGAAGGACCAAGGAGCCACAGTGATTAAATATGGGATGATTATACATTCTGGTATTGGTCAGAACATCGATTATAAAGCTGGATTTTATTGGGAAGGAGCAACCGACATGGAGCGCAGATGGGAATCACTAGAGGGAGCCCGAGAGGTATGAAAAATGCTGAGAGTGGAGAACGGGAAAAGAACAAGATCCTCCACAAACCAAAGTGAAACCTGAAAAAGTGATTACTGGTCTCATAGCATAAGGTCCTCATCTATCTCAGAGTGGTGCCCCGCGTCAGAGACACCCCAGCACCCAATGCCGAAGACCTGTCCGTGAGTTCCATTCTATTAAACTTCCCATTTACACATATTTTACCCATAACCATGCCTGTCTATAACCATGATGCTACCTCCACAACAATACTACAAATTGTATGACATATTGACGAACTTAGTGCTTGTATGATCAGTGGGGAACTCAAATCATACTTGTATACGGCATCTTTATTCGAAGTTAATTACAATATTTTGTATTTATCATGTATCATAGTATCAAATGATTAAATAAATTTATAACGTATTGTACGCATATATGACATAGCCCAATCCTAATACTTTTGTTATTGGCATAGGTGACAAGGTAACTAGCTAACAACTAGGAATACAAAAACTTGGTAAAATGAATGATTTTTGAAGTCATGATAATCCATTAGATGTAATCATTGAAATACAATACAAGGAAAAATTTGAAGGTTTGACCATAAATTTGGCAGGCGTGTAATTTATCGTACAAAATGCAAGTAATTAAAATATCAGCTTAGTATACACATAGGATGCCCATGAAACGCATTCAGAAATGTGACTCAGAAAATATAAAAGAAGGCATCTAAACACAATTCCCAAATAGTGTGTTGATAAATTGGAATGATATTGCTTTGCTAGTTAGTACGTGTTTCGGTCCAACGTTTCTTCTGAAACCAACAAATACCACTGTAGCACTTATTACTTGACTTGCTCGGTCACCCTATTCATCGCCATAAAACACATGTGAAATACGATTGCTCAAAAATTGATCAGTATGTCGTCACCCGCAGTCACAACTGACGAATTGTGGATACGCATTAAATGTACGTGGAATGACATTTCGCAGACGCCATCCAAAATCTTTATAAGGCAACGTTAAACCGTGTACAAGCAATTATAATTGTTAAATTTGGACACACAAATTATTGTTCTTAACATATTCCTTTTAACTATCATTTCAGTAATTTCAATTAGTTGCACTGTACCAAGTGTAATCGTTCAGATGAATTTTATTACTGTTGCTCATGTCTGTTGGTATTGCATTGTAGGTCTTAAAATTTTACTCTTTGTAATACTACCCACATTTATTTACTGTTAATCTTAAAACAATGTGCGAAGTTAACAGTTTTTCTAGAAAATTTCTGATATTCAAAAATAATATCAAGGCAGTTGGAGTCCCAATGTGCTTTGGCAACTGCTAAGTTCCAAAAAGAGATGCAGAGTCGTATACTTCCCTATTTTTGATGATTTCGTCTTCCATGCACGTATAAATTTATGTATTCTCATATAAAATTTAACTGTGTCATAAAAACCTTGCGAGATAGAAATTTTGAATTACATATTTGAATTCAGCACCAAAAATACTTTTAAATTCACGCGTTTTGATTCGTGGGACAAGATAGAGATATAAAATGTGCTTCACAGTCTTATTATTCCAGTTTTTTCTTTAACTTCCCTTTGACTTATTGAAAAGAGTTGCATCCACTTTGTTGCTTGAGGAAACAACTTCCTTTGTCCCGGAAGTACAACTCGTTGTTTGAAGTTTACAATAGACTTTGTAAGTGTTTTTTTACCAGTACTACTACTCTGTCCCAAACGTTACGTATTTTTTCGAGATTGCTATACAAAGACACACAGAATAGAATCTGCATTACAATGCACTAGGTTTCTCAAGTATTTCTAAAACTTGTCATAGTATTCAAAAGAGGAACAAACACCTTGTCTTCGGTCATTTTCATGTTGAACTTCGTTTTCTATAATATTTATGAAGCTTTCGAGCATACTTGCAATTCAAAACTGGCAGTTGAAAACTGAATATTTTAACACTCTGAGTGTAACGATATATCCAAGTAGTATAAAATTGCTTTTCCCTCATAAGCCACATAATGACCTAATAACCACAACTATTGGATGAAAGAATCCCAGTATTGATTTCATTGATCAAAAAGATCAAAACTAGTTAGATGCCATGCAGGACTTCGCGTTGCATAACGGATATATGCGTGTGAACCATTAATGGGTTTACGAACTTACTGCTAGCAGCTATGTTTACAAAACACATAATAATTGAAGATATTTTTCCTCATCATAAATTATTAAACTATATCAAATCAAGGTACTGTAATAATCTTCACTGAACTTCGTAGTTATCTTCAATTTCACTTCGAGTTAATCATCTTAATTTGATTGCAAAAAAATATTAAATCACTTAAAATTTAATTTAACTTTAATAAATTGCATTTTCTAAGGAATCCGTGTGTTGTTAATTTTAATTTTCTTTATTAAACATTTGTACAGTTTTATTTTGTGGTTAAAGTGATCTACACAAGAGTATTATACCATCTTAAATATGTTTTTTGCCTATATATATATATATGAATACTAAACCCAAACCTTTATGGACTTCATGCCTTTCTGTAAGCATGCATAATTAAACACGATTGAAGTAAAACATCCTTCTACAGAGCCCGTTGATTCAACAGGCACTGGGATTGAATGCCGGTCTATTCATGAATATTCATAGTAGTACGGATGCCAAGTAAAGCCATCGATCCCGATCTTAGCCTTAGTGTGGAAAAACTATAATCATACAGTGATGAAATCAAATGTATGGCAATATGAATAACGGCTTACTCATTATATAAGAGTCGTTACAATAAGATCATTCTACTTGACAAACGTTCACCTTAACACACAATAGCCCTTTGTGTTGGTCCAGTGTGACGTTAATCAAACTACCTACATACCTACTTTAACTCATAATTTTTCTATAATTATAAATAGATACTATATAAGCTTTGAATCCTATTGCACTTGTATTCTGGCTCATTGAGAAAAATAGTAAATTATAAAACTATAAAATTTCGAAATGTTCCTTGGAAACGAAATAATAACATTCCCTTCCCGACAGAGTCGTTTTTTTTCCTTTAGCCGTATTACATCCTCGAAATATTTCCCCTCCTACACTTCCCTCTTAAACAGCCAGTAAACCGCACCCGAAAAAGCACGCTAATTATAAAGGGAACCAAGAAATAATTGGACTTCTAACTAGATGAGCGAAAGCCCACTTCAGTACCCAATTCCGCCTGCGAAATGTATGGGAAACCATTGGTGAAATTCACGTTCACCAGTTCCCTGGAAGCCTCCGCTGATTTAGAGGGGAATCAATATCAACCGAAATGATACTTTGGGAATTATGATCTAATTTTTCGGGCATTCGTGTCAGTTCCATTATCGGGAACGCGGAGAGAGTGCTAAAATAAATGGTCCAGCAGCTAATTGAATTTTTTCGCTCGTCCCGAAAGTTAAAATGTGTATTAAGTCCCAAGCGGTGAATGGGTGTCCCTACGATGTTAGAATCAGAATAAAAATGCGCTTTTATCTCCCGAAAAGGCGGTTGCAGGGTTCTTTGTTTTGCTGCCCACATTGATCCACATCGGAGAATTAGGTGCGGAATGAAGTCGTTAACAACGAGGTAAAAAGTATTTTATTGTTGAGAAGAGTTATCGAAAAGCATTTCGTTTCAAGAAGATAGGTGGAAGTCACGAGTGGGTGTTTTGATAATTAAAACACGGATGGGTTGTACCGAAACGGCAATGCTTTCTAATGTAACGGAACTACGTTAAAAGTAATGGCGTTGATTTATCCCTATTTAACCATTGGAATAGACATCTTAATTAATGTTTCGGTCTTGTAATGCTTTGATAATTAGGTTTAAATACGGGTATCGAAATCATTTCGAAACTTGAGCTACCAATTATCCGATGTTGACGAGTCCAAGATCTGGTCAGTTTTCTGCAAATGGCGAGATATCTCGTCCATCAAGATATGATTACTTTTCTTGTAATTACGAGATATCGTTTCGAGACAACCAGGAATGTTAATAAAAAAATGCTTTTCTACTTTTAGCTATGGATTAAAGATGTATTCTGTAGCTGAAAGATAAACACATCCTCGATGTTATTTGGGAACATCCTTACCAGATTATTGTAAAAATGATACAATAATCTCTGCCAAAATATATTCCTGAATCAAGCATTAAAGACACCATATCAACTTTTATCCTATAGGATATTGTAGTCAAAGATGCTACTTAATATCCGCCATTACACGTAACCTGGAACGGTTAACTTAAAAAAGATGCAGGGAATTATGATTCTCAAGAGAGTTTAATAATTCAAATTTGAGTTTGGTGACACTTCTCGGAAGGCATTTTTGTCCAACAGAAAAGTGTATGTATTTGTATTTTGACTCGTTTAGTATAAGCTTGTCATTTGATGATTATATAAATTGACCAATTTGACATTTATCAATTATTTTCCTATGGTTGCACTTAAAGAGCCTCTTGTACGAGACTCCCATTGACTCCTCGAGGACCTTGTCACAAGAGCTTCTGTCGCTGCTGCAACTATGGGCGAATACCTGGTATCTGAAAATTTACGACAGTCTATGCGTTAATACCTTTAGGCATGTAATAAAGTTGGAACTGGCTCCTTTGAGCAATAACTGTAAAATGAAATAAATAAAAATATATTTCACATTTTGAACAATTCCAGTGTTAGCCATTTTTCGTAATTGTTTCGTTCAATACATCTTCGACAAAATTGTTTATTTCGGTGCATACAGCCACCATTTAAGTTTAGCCTCGGGGTTTCGAATCATTATGGTTATGTAGAAAGAAATATCTGCAAATATTTTACAAAAAGGCTGTTTTAAAATCATGTTACTAAAAGTGCTATTAAATATATAAAAATATTATAAATTTCTTAAAATAAAGATCTTGCTTTACATTAAATTCATTTCCTAACACGTTGAAAATCAACACTTCATGTACTAATTCTTAAGGAAATATGTATGCAAGTTAAGTGTATGAAATATCAAGATTAATTCAAAAGTGAGACGATTAATTCAAAATTTTAATTGTAAGACTTAGAAAAATAAAATGATAATAATTAAAAGTGGATAATAATGGTGTTATTTGCATTTTCAAAGTAACAACCGAGTGTTATAACGATCTTTTAATATACATTAACGAATTCAGCTTGAAATTTTAATTAAACTCACAAGATATCTTGAGTCTTCAGTTATTTCTTTCTCTTATTTCTATCATTTATTATAACGTCATTTATTATTAACTATCGCTTTTAATGTATTCTTCCGTTAGATATTTTTCTTCAGATTTCATTTGCCGTCGGGAACAAAGATTTAATTTACATTCCATTATTTTTACCGAAATCGAAGCTTCCCGGAGTTGATTAGATGTCGGGATATTTAGAAAGTTAATTTAAATATTACGCTTAGTAATAACAGAGAAATTAACTCAGCAGAAAGAGTGAAGACAAAGAGTCTCTAATTAAACTATGTCTATATGTCTAACATTTTTTGCGCGGTGTAATTTAATAACGTATATTCAGATAGCCTAATGAAAAAATATACATATGTATTCAGTTAGTTATAACTTAAAATATTCACTGGTTTTAAAATTAATGCATCCTTTATACATTTATTAAAAAATTAAATACAATACGCACATTATTACATCAATTATGTATACATTCTTTCTGCAAATCATTTGAAACTTAACCCTCCTGGTGGTTGTCTCGAAAAGGTGTCTCGTCATTAGCAAAACTGACTAGATCTTGATGGATGAGATATCTCGTCATTATAAAAAAAAATCGGCAATATCTTAAAGACGAGGTATCTCGTCAGTAGCAAAATTGGTCAGATCTTGATGGACGAAATATCTCGTCAAAACCACTTGAAGATTTAAAAGAATTACCTCTGTATGAATGTATTCTCAAATATTTCCCCCATCTAAAATCAGTGAAAAGAAATCTACTACCCTTAAGATGACTGTGTGTTTGATTCATTTGATAAAATGTTTAAAGTAGCCAGATAATTTAGTTCTTTTTCCTTACTTGTTTATACAAGGTGTGTTAAATAATTATGTTAGTGCATTAAGAGAATTTGGAAATCAACACACCATGCTTGGATACTTTTGATTTCTTTCTTTCAATTTACTTAGTCTCAAAATTTGTTCGTAAACTTTATAGTAGCTATTTTATCACGAGCAAAATTGGAATATATTACATTCATTCTGACTAAAAATTATTCATATCTAAAAGTTATTAAAATTCAATATCTATTTATTATCATTGCTAAAATTCCATAGTGTAAATTGAGTTTAATTAATATTTTTAGATAAATCTATGTTTCATTGTTAAAAAAGTATTCTGGCGAACGCAGATATTCAGAGGAAACACGTTCCACAATTATCGATTACCAAAATAATTAAATGAAATTAACATTAAATAAATTACTGTTTAATTGCAGCATAAATTTCTTGAGAAATAATAATCGGACTTGAATTGAGAAAGGTAGTAATGAAGGTAACTAGTCAGAAATACGCTCATGTCCAAAAGATAACAGCATAATTGCTGTTTATGTGAATATTTAAGAAAATTTACTTCGGAATGGAAGAAAACTCGGTATGCGGGTGTACTAGTGAGAAGAATAATGCAAAACAAGGATAATAATGACTTTTATTACACAAAGAAAAGGATTGAAAGAAAAAAGTTCACAATACGAGTGTCAACTTTAGTGAAGCAGAATGATTAAAACAATGAGATGCTGAAGTTTAATACGATGTGTGGGAATCTTTGGTAACCACGCATGCTACAAACGATTTCCCATACTTTCGATGAGGGTATGGTTGAGTTGTGTGCTCAAAGAGTTCCAAGCCTCACAGAGAGCAGTTTTCAATTTCGAAACGGAGCTTGGTGGGTGGCGGAGGGCTGCAATATGTCTCCCGAGCATATCCCACACATGCTCTATAGGATTCAGATCAGGAGAGATGGCAGGCTACTGATGCTGTAGATATATTCATTTTAAGGAAAGTGTCGACCAGAGCTGCACGGTGAGGAGGTGTGTTATCATCCATGAATGTGAAACCAAGATCGACAGCACCTCGAAACAGGCGAACAGTAGGCTCAAGGACTTCGTCTCTGCATATTTGACCGGCAACAGACTCCGTGTCAAAGATGTGGAGGTCTGTGCGGCCGTCCAGCATATCTGCCCTGGCCATGATTCTCCTGATGGAAAATGATGTCTTTCCTTGATGTTTCCTGGGTGAAAACGCGTTCCACGTTCTCTCCGTATCGTGGTACGACGAGAATCAGTTTGCAGACTAAATCTGGACTCGTCACTGAACATGACATTGCCCCACTGTTGTCGACTCCACTGCCGATGAACCAAACTCCACTGTAAGCTCGCGCGTTTATGAGCAAGGGGTCAGGGGAATGCAAACTGCTGGTCGTCTGGCATAGATATCAACGTGTCTGAGTCTCCTTTAAACAGTTTTTCTCGAAACTATGACTCTTGTGGAGGCTGTCAGGGCTGAACACAGTTGTCTTTCAGAACGGTGCCTCTCACATAAACATATCGATTTGTTATTTTTGTGACATCTTTCGTCCTTGTTCCTTATTGATTGTTAACAACGCTCCGTACCACAGCAATTGCGAAATTTCTGTCTAAACTGGCCATGTCGCTCGAGGCCGTTTTATACTCGTTCCGACGTGCGGCGGTGTTTTGTGCATGTTGACGTCGACTGAACTGTTTTCATATGCGCAATGTTTTACCTTCGTCCCTCGATTCTCCACAAGTGATTTTGAACAATTGTATCCATATTTACTCCGATTATTTTGCATTTTACGAATTATACTGAACTTTAGGACATAAGTGTAGAAATAAACAGGAATCAACTATGCAGTATAGTAGACAAATGTATCATCTCCAAAAGTTTTTAAATTCTTAAAGAGAAAGGTTTTCATATGGATGTCTGTGCAAAACACGAATTTAGTGGAATTTTTAATTTAAATTAATGAAAATATATGTAAATAAACTGAGTAATTAATTATTGGTTCTATTATTTTTTATCAAACATAAATTTTTGTGTTTCAATATACTTATTTCTTTGGCGTTAGGGTCAAAGTAAATAGTTTAGGAGACAAATTATAAGAACACCAATAATTTATGTTCCTCCAAACTAACTTATAGAGTTGCATTTTCATATTTCTAAAGAAATCGTTCAATTGTTAATTTTTGTCTGGAAACCAAAACCTTAAAATTTATTATTGGAGGGAGTCATTTGCGTTGTAAGAGTATAACGAAATTTTGGTAATTTTGTAAAAATATTTAATAAACATCAACTGTGTTTTGACTCTCTAAAGGTCATGCACACATTATTCCAATCAGCAACCTGTAGTTTTTCCTGCATGATTGTTAAATAGTGTTTTTTTGACGAATAGAACTTTTTTAGGATCTTTCGTAAAGATGTCTTCAAGATGGCTATTTAGTCATTATGCATGTTGTAGGGTAAAAGTAATAGCATACTACTCGAAAATCTCATGATGCTCAGGGTAAATATTATATTTTCTTGACCCTTCTGGTAGTTATCCCGGCGAGGTGCCTCATCAGCGAAACTGATCCTCTGTTGACAAGGCAGAATACTGACCAAATCTTGATCTCGTCACTTAAAAAAATAGGCAATATCTTAATGACGAAAGATCTCGTCATTAGCAAAGTTGGTCAGATCTCAATAGACAAGGTATCTCGTCATTAACAAAACCAATCAAATCTTGATGGACGATACATCTCGTTAAAACCACCTGGAGGATTTCTAAATAAATTTGTAAAACGTATATTTAAGTATAATTATATATTAAATATATATTAAATATATATTAAATAGATTATGAGTGCATAAAATGCATATTTGGAAAAGGAATTATTTCAATCATTTCACATTTGCTGTTACAAAAGTACTGCTTTCTCAACGATATGTCTCTTCCTACTCTTCATGCAGAAACTTCCTTTCAAATAAGCATAATTAAATAGTTTTCTTCCTTATTTCCGAACGAGGCTAGCTAATTTATCTTCATTTCACGGGGATCTCGTTACACAGAGTATCGGCAGTAAGGTTAACACAAGCCCTTCAAAGTTTTTAATTCGCGTAGTTTTTGCTCGACTGCAAACAAGTCTGCCAAAAGGAAGATCGAGGATAGAACGCTAAAACAGCATCCATCTCACTCGCTTTGTTTCCGTCTGTTTTTATGGCACTTTAAAAGCCACTTCGTTAGAATAATCTAATAAAAAGGGTATATATGTCCTCAAATTAGTCTGCATTATTTAACCTATCCCTTGCTATTCCATCGGAGTTCTCCCAGTCAGAATATGGAATCGATTGCTCAGAGGCCGGAACTCGATCCAGTCGTGCGTGTGGACATTGGGTATTTATTGGGCACATGTAACGAGGCAGAAAGGTTCTCAAGTGGAGAGAGGGAGATATTTATTTATTCATCTTCTTTCGTTAGTTCACTTTCACGAAGCGGCAGAAAATGTCTTTTTGATGCTTATTCTTGTTTAAATGAGTCCCGTGGTAGCAATATATCTGCCTGCTTTTGGAAAAATTAGCCGTCGGAGCTCAAATGAAACGCATTGGCCTGTGCTTTTGCGGCATCCAGATGTATACTCGCTTGGTGTGGATTTCATGGAGAAAGAATTGAGAACAGTTACATTTGGGAACTTCATCGTATACTTTCATCTCATTTCAAAGTTAATATTCATTGCGGTGTTTGTTACGAATTCAGTATTCCTACTTACAGTACAGGTGGTACACTACTATTGGTGCAGCGTAGTTTAGCTTATGCATCAGACATCATCATTTGAATAACATAAAATATTCACAATAATCATTTAGCACAATAAATTCAGGAAATTATATTGTAACGAATACTAATACCTTCAAGAACTAATCTTGATTAAATGAATCCTTTGGCAGTAACATATCTATCAGCTTTTGGGGGATATTAGCCGTAGAAGTTAATAGGAAAACTACTGGCATCTGCAGCATACAAATATATAATAACTTGATATGAGTTTGAAGAAAGAACTTGAATTCATTTATCACATACTGTCAACACATTTCAATTTTGATTAATTGCAAGGTTAATTGAATATTCCTGCTTACAGTACAGACGATACAGTACTATAGGTTCCACTTGCTCTTGAACATAATGAAGTGCAAAATTTCTTCGTTTAAGAATTATACACCTCTACTTAAAACACTTAAAACATCATCAAATATTTCAGTTTAGCAATACTTAACTTATTAATTTCATGTAAATACATTGTAATAAACATTGGTACATTAAAGTACTATTCATGTTTAAAACAATCCTGGGGTTTCAGAATATCTGCCTGCTTTGGGAAAAATTAGCCATAGGACTTATTCAGGAGTCATGCTATAATACAATACTTCATTACTGGCGCACAATCTATCCACTAGCAAAAGTTAATTTAAGCTATTAAATTTGATTCCGAAATGACTAATAACAGATATTTTTTTCAAATTAACATTTAGAGTTATTTTAGGAAAGAAAAGAAACAGGTTTCATTTATACAATTTTTACTAAGCGTATAATACCTGCGGGGTGACAAAAAATCCCACATAAGTGCTAGCGTAACGAAATACAGCTTGATCTTCACTGGTTTAACAACACATAACTTACTAAATTCATTTAAGTATATTGTAGAAAACATTGGGGTTTTTAAGATATCTTTGTTTAACCCTCCTGGTGGTTACCTCGATTATATTTCTCGTCATTATCAAAATTGATCAGATCACTGATGGACGAGGTATCCCATGCATCGAGATCTTGTTGTCTCTCATCATTCTAAGAAAACTGGCCACACCTTGATCTCGTCATCATAAAATATCGTCAATATCTTGATGACGATATCTCGTCATTAGCGAAATTGGTAAGATCTTGATGAACGAGATATGTCGTTGAAACCGCTTTGAGGGTTAAAGGAATCCTGGAGTAATAACATAGCTACCTGCTTAGCCGAAGAAGTTAAAAGGAAACCTGTTGACCTGCATTGGAAAGATATGTTCATTTATGTGTATTTCAAATATGTAGGTTGTATAGTATGTTGCCTTTGTGTAGCAGTATGTTGCCTTTGTGTTCTTTTAACTGTATGTTTTTGTTGACTTTCAATTTCAACATTTCAGAACGCGCGTTATTTATCGGATACATAACGCTTATGCCGGAATAAGTCAAAAACCGCTGCAAATTAAGGCTAAAGTTTTAATTGTAAACCTACTTTTAGTAGTTGTTTTGCAAAGTGTAAAGGGTCACTTCTCCATTGTAAGGCGAGTTTTAAATTTATGCTCTGATATCTCTTAGATATGGAGTGATTACTCGTGCAGGTTTGTGCAATTCATTTTACAATTATGTAATTCTTTGCCAAACAATCTTTTTAATAAGATGGATTTCAAGGTGTTTGGTAAATCACAGTGTAATTTCTTTCCGTTTTATTTGAATCAGCCAAATACACTACATCTCGCTTAAGTTTCAAAATCGGGATACCTAAAATTGTAATGTTCAAATGATGATTGAATTGTTAAATTATATGAAATAAGTCTATCTGTGTTTCGTGAGTAAGTTTCGTGTTTTCTTTCAATAACTTGTTAGTATTTTGTTGAAATAAAAGCGACGGTTCTCTCAAATGTATACTACACCTACTCGTGTCCCATTTCAAATATGTATATTGAATGTTAAGTATTCATGTCTGTCACACTGGTCTCGCTGGTTCTGCTAGGAAACAGAAGGTCTGAAAAAACCAGGATAAGTGAGACTGTGGGATGAATTTAATCTGGTATTGGTCAGAGCTTGGGTTCAATGGGAATGGAGCTTGCAAGAGTGGATAACTATAGTTTCTCTTGCAAAAGAGTAAGATGTTTTTACTGCTGGAACTTACGCACCTGTGACCTAGGTGGTCTTCTAGAAATCCAAAAAGTAGTTTCCTCTTAAGACCCCTAGCATCGACCCTGGCACACACCAGCAGTGATCAACGACACCCCAGCCTCAAAACCAAATACCTCAAGCCCGTGAGTATCACTCTGATAAAAACTTTGCCATTTACTTTTCACCCTTCACTATAATTTAACGAAGTCACAGAAAATTCATTCTGTGTGGTAATTCTTATCTGCTCTAAACAAGAAAATGTTTATTGTCCTGACATGCAAGTTTCTTTTAAATTATCTATGCAACTATGTACTAAAATTGTAGTAATACTGTCTTAAATCTGAATAAAAAGTAAAGCTATTAAATTAAGATAGAAAAATACGAGTACGCATCACGTAACGTATGTTCATCCTCTACACCAGTATTTGTTGAAATCCAATATTTATACAAAACAAGAATAATAACTTTTATTATTCAAAGGAAAGGGTTGAAAGAAAAAGGTTCACAATACGAGTGTCAGCTTTAATGAAACAGAATGAATAAAAGAATGTGATGCTGCAGTTTAATACAGTGCGGGGGAACCTCTGGTAGCCACGCATGCTGTACAACGATTTCCCATACTTTCGATGAGGGTATGGTTGATTTGTGTGCTCAAAGAGTTCCAAGCCTCACGGAGAGCAGTTTTCAATTTCGAAACGGAGCTTGGTGGGTGGTGGACGGTTGTAATATGTCTCCCGAGCACATCCTTCACATACTCTATAAGATTTAGATCAGGACAGTTGGCCGGCCACTACATGCGGTGGATATTTTCACTTTGAAGGAAGGCGTCGACCAGGGCTGCACGGTGAGTAGGCGCGTTACCATCCATGAATATGAAACCAGGACCGACAGCACCTCGAAACGGGCGAACGGTAGGCTCATAGATTTCATCTCTGTATCTTTGACTGCTAACAGACCCCGTGTCAAAAATGTGGAGGTCATTGCGGCCGTACGGAATGATGCCTGCCGTGACCATGAATCCCCTGAAAGAGAACGATGTCTCCGTGATGTTTCCAGGGTGGAAACGTGTTCCATGCTCTCTCCAGATCGTGGTTCGACGAGAATCAGTTTGCTGACTAAATCTGGACTCGTCACTGAACATGACATTGCCCCACTGTTGTCGACTCCACTGCCGATGTTCCAAACTCCACTGTAAACGGACTCGTTTCTGTTCAGACGTCAGGGGATTCAAACTGCTGGTCATCTGGCATAGAGACCAACGTGTTTGATTCTCCTGTGAACAGTTTGCCTCGAAACTATGACTCCTGTGGAGACTGTCAGAGCTCATTCTTCACTATAATTTAACGAACTAAGACGCAGAAAATTCATTCTGTGAGGTAGCTGTAATCTGCTGTAAACAGGAAAATGAAGTTTATTTTCCTGACATGCAAGTTTGTAATGAATTATCTATACAACTATGTACTAAATTTCTGGCAATGATGTCTTTAATCTGAATAAAACTGTTAAATTGAGATAGAAAATTACGAGTACGCATCATGCAACGTATGTTCATCCTCTACACCGGTGTTTGTTTGGAATCCAATACTTTTACAAACTCTACAGGTGTTATATTAAAAGATAATTAAGTGGAAAGCTTGTGGTTATGATGAAGATTATGAACCACTGTAAACGTTTTCGTTTCAAATAACTGCTCACTAAATCCATGAAAATACCTGTAACAAACATTGGCGTTTTCCGATAAGTATTTAAAAATTACGATGCTTTCTGGAATTGAAATACATTGGTAATCCCGATATCTTCTGACTCCGGGCAGGTCATTAATGTAAATCGTGTAACGTCTCAGTTATTCTAATTTAAACTAATCGGATTAAAACTCACTAAAATTACTTCTATCTTCCATTTTCTTCAGAGACGTTAACGTGTTCTCCCAGAAATTCGGATTATGCAAATCTCGAGATTATTTAAGTGTAAAGTTCCACTTTAACTGTTCACGGTTGCTTGAGTAATTTTATAAGCGCAATGGTATAGTAAGCCGGAGGGGTGCGATAAAACTCTATTTTCTAGACAAACGTAGTGTCCATTTACTTCGTAAGTAGTTAACTCGATTATTATCATTAACAATTAACTGAAGGTTGTTTTATTTAGGTAGTTAAGTTAAGTGATTCCTTCTATAAATGGCTTATGTATCTGTGTATTATGTATTCATGTACCGTGTTATTAAAATCACACAATATTTGAGTGCCAGTTATATTTTATTGCAATTCACAAGACTAGTGAATTTCTTATTAGATTATTATTTTTTAATATTTATTATGAGTTCACCTTTCATTAGAGTGGTTTCATTTCGGAGTTGTGTAGAAGTTTGTAAAGTGGAGTGACAGCTCAAGTGATGGCCTCGTTTGACCGTGGCTTAAAATTTTTAGGTGTTATCCTCATACTTTTTCCTTTGCGATTGATCTGGGATCGTCACCAATAGTCCGTTGTGTCCGATCCAGTGCGACGCTGATTCAGCTACCTACCTACCAATCTTTCATCCCCACAGAAACGATTAAAGTTAATTTAGCTTCAGAATTTTACAATATGGAGTGTCAGAGCCTTTGCATTTTATAATCTGATGCGAACTTGAATTACTGCTTTATACCGACAGACATTGTTTCTTGTTATGCCACAGTGATGTTCAAAAGATGCACAGTAAATAGATGGTAATGGATGATAAATACTAAACAGGCTGTTTGAGTTTTAATATTCACTTCTGTTATATAAATACTCATTGTTTAAAATATTCCGTTATATTTTTATTGTATAAAATACTTTACACAGCTTATATCTAGATGGATTTTTGTCCAAAAAATTATTTATATTATCAAATCTTATTTCGCAATATTTTTTATGCAATGGTCATATTTGGCCAAGCCGTGCCAAGCAACGTCAAGAACAAATGGATATTGACACAGCAAAGTCTTCGTGCTATAGAAAAGAAAAATACACTCAGGGTTGGTTTTGGAGTTTTATGGCGCAATGGCCAAATTTGGCCATGCTGCGCCAGACAAAAGACACAAAATATCAAGTAATAGACGCACAATGGAAGTTTTACTGACACAGAAGAGAGAAATAAACATAGGGAGGAATGCACCTGACAGGAATCGAACCTCCGCCTCCTACAACTAGAAGATTGCTAGCGCAGTGGCATACCCACTGAGCCACGACAGCCTCAATACAGTCAGGGAGGAATTGAAGATGAGAAGATTCGAGAACTGTATCTGGGAATTTATGGATATCGCAAAATATGCACACACTCCTTTGTTTTGGAGTATATCAGTTATTAATTATTATAATACGAAATAATTGAAATTTTTTTTTAAATGTCTTAAGTCGTTATAAGGGTTAAATGAGTGACGCTATTTGAATCAATCCATAAAACAAATTTCAATCGTATTTTCCTTATTATCATTTGCTTTTTTATGAATATCAGTGCTTTTATCTTTGATCTGAGAATTTCTAATTTTGCATGCTTATTAATTTGAAAAGCCTTATCAGCATTTCTGAAGCTTTACACAATGCGGCAAAATATTGCTTATTTACTCCCGCATCTTAACTTAAAATCTGACTTTCCCTGGCAAAACTTCCGAGTAATGCTCTTTGGAAATTGTATTTCAGAGCAAAGGTATTGGAAATATTTACTTTTGAAAATAATGGTAGAACGGTTTCCTTTAAATACAAGGCAAGAGTGAAAAAACATTAACTACCCCTACTAAGGGCTTTTATTTAGTGAATTACACACCTCACGAGAGCATGTAAGTACAGAGGGTTTCCTATACTACCATGTTCATCAAGGAGGAAACAGAACTGAAAGTTACCACTAACCACAGCTTCTGTTTCGGCATCATACAATTAGGGCGGGATTTCATGTAGCATTCCCTTATTATACCTGCCTATTTGGTTGTGAAATTGAAGTGACGAGACTTTGTCAGAGTTTTAATGCTGTTTCGAAATTCTACTTTGAAAGAACCTTTGTGAAAAGGAATACTGTACCAGATTTAATCATCCTTCGATTTTCTTTATTTTTAAAAGTCTATTTTTGAACGAAATAATCGATCAAAAGTTATATCATGTTTATCATACACAAAGTTTTAATAATTAAAAGCTAAAACTAATTTATAAAATGCCAGAACCTTTTTAAAATCTACTGTGAATAAAGCTTTGATGGATAAATATCGTTTTAAATAATTAAGAATGTGAAGTATTTTAAATCTCCTATTTCTTATATTTTATATGATATTCCAGTTTCAGCGTACGGAGAAACATTCATAAAAGCTTGTAGAAAAAATACACGCAACGAAATATTTTAGCATGAAATATGAATCAAAGTAGCTGAAATATAAGATATTTAAGTCTGTCTACTTTTACAGCTTATAGTAATAAATAATTATAGTAATAATAATTTTACTGTCTCCACAGGAGACAGAGTAGAAGCTAGGTAGCATTTACATACATGCTTTCAAAGATGATACATACATATATGCATGTTTACAATCATTAGTTGTAAGTGGGTGCATGATAATAAAAAAATTAAAGCTTCAGGGAAAACAGACCTCTTTCTAAGTAACACACGCAAAACTTTTAAATAAAGACAAGGATAAATGCCAAAACGTAATTAATTACTATTCATTTAAGTATGCACATAAAAAAAATTGAAGGAAATGTTGGAAAATGCCAAGACTTAATTATTACTATACATTTAAAACATACAAACAATAAAATTTGAGTAAAAACGAAATCAAATGCAATACCTAAATTATAAATAAAAGTATTTGAACAGAATTTTTATACATTTAAATAAACGACATTGTTAACAAATATATTCAGGTAAAATATACAAAAACTATATCCTAATGAGATAAATATGGACAGGATTGAGAGACCTGCACCTCAGTCACCAAAGTGTTTGCATCACACTGTCAGAGGCAGCGGAAACGACTCGAACACATTCCTGAATCCTCTAAAGACTGCATGCAATTAATAACATTATTTAGCAAAGTTAATTTGTTTTCGGATAGTTGTTGAGTAAGGTGAAATTCCTTCGTGAGTCTACAGGCGAACACGTGATCCACATCGTTCACTCCACCAATGGACAAGGGGCAGTTTGTTTCATTCAACTAGTTTAGAGAACAAATTAGGATTGGGGATTTTAATGATTGCATAAGTTCTTCACACTGCTACTTTGCTCCCACAGGGATTTCCAGGTTGATATTACATGGGATTTAAAAGTGCGAGGATTAGACACATGGGCATAGACCCACTGATGTTTGGAAGATTACGTGATCCATAAATTAGTATTGAAAAAACTATTTAGGCGATTGGTTTAATTTCGAAAACATTTCGCTACCCACCTTAATTTTTTATTGATTTAAGTGTTACTTGATTGTTAAATGCTTCACTTCCGTTTATAAAAATGATAAATTATGCATCAATCGTTTTATTTTTGCTTTATATTATATATATGACCTGAAGAGGTAAGTACGATTTCTTACCTAAATACTTTCACAAAATGTTTTTTTCGTTTCAAATCTCTAGCCTATCTTTTCACTAAGGAAAATGTACTTTAGAAGGAAAGTTTATACACAAAAACACAATATCGCTCCTCGTGTAGAGCGAATTCACATCCATACTCGTTTGAGAACGCATAATCTGAAGACCCTAAACATCCGAGAGTTGCTTTCACCTTACAAACAAAAACTGGGAAAGGAAAGAAGCTCACGTTTGAATGTGCCATGCTCCACTCAACTTTGATCTTATTCTCCAAACAGAAGACTCGGAGAAAAAGCCTCCGTCTTCATTTCTTTCGGCAGGAACGATTAGTCTTAATCTCCCGCTAAGCAAAAGCACCGCTTAGGAGGGAGAAAACCTTATAAATGGAAACAGAATTGATCGTCAAGTTACAATCTCAATTACTCTGGATGTTTGGGAAAAAGTAGTGAAGACTATAAATGCTTCATGGTCCTGTATCTAAATCAATAGCTGGGTTACTCCAGTTGCTGAGATCGAAAAAGGAATTATTAGTTGTGAGGTAAAGCGTGGGAAGCTTGAACGGCGATTGGTGAAGATGAATATTGATTCCTTCTGGGGTTTCAATAAGGGATGAAATTGCAACCATGCTATAAAAAGAAAAATGTAATAATACAAAATAAGGCAAGTGAAGTATTTGAATCACTAGGATATATAAATATTCCGGAATATTAATAGCATATATAGGTTAATTTCAAATGGTGTGCCGCAAGAATAGCACTGTTGTGCTTTGAATTAAAACGGTTTTAATTATGTAAGATTAATTTCATTTCAACTGTTTTGTTGTGAACTTTTATCAAGTGTGTTCACAAATAATTTCAATACCTTTATCAATAATTTTCAGTATAATATTTTTATTACAAACTATCATAAATAAATTGTTTCAATAACATTTTTAAAAAGCCACTTGAAAGCAAAAATTGCAAGTAATTGCTGTTATTTTTGAAAATCAATCACAATTATATCTATTTTTTGTCAGATCAGTGAAAATTATAATATTGGTGTGCCGCAAAACTTTAGTAATTACTTATGTGTACCACGAGATGGAAAAAAAGTTGAAATTTAAATTAAAACATGAAAGTAAAGATCAATAGCTCATGAAATAACAATTGAAGTGCCAGGAGTAACGTAGTGGTAAGACGCTTTGCAAATTTTTCAGGTTTTCAATGTTCAAGGTTAAAAAATTACAAAATTATAATGGCTTATGCACTATTCTAGAGGTCATGTTTTTAAACTTACACGTGGTCAGCACTCATTCAAGCAACAAAAAATTCATTTGATTGTATCGCAAAATTTGTTCTAAATTTTTTCATTACGAAATTTACATTTTGTGGCTTATTACTATGTTTGCTACACAATTATGTTGCCCGGAGTCATTCAAATGTCGTAATTTCAGTCTCTAATATTGCATTTTATGTTTCATTGTATTTCTTTATGTTATTGTTTTATAAATAAGCTGATTTACTCTCAAATTAAGGAAATCATATTAAAATTATATTTTTTCTTCTTAAAAAAATAAAAAAAACATGCATTTACAATTATATATATAAACAAAATTGAGGAACATACAATTGAAATCGGTTAATTGTAATGTCAGATGTGATTTTTTAAGAAAATTTTAATGTGTGATTGAGCATTCCATTTAATATTGTATATCCACTTGAAAGAGCTTTAAGTAAGTGTAAATAAATTTTGAGAACTATAAATATACTTTAATGAGTCTTATTTTCAGACATTATTAATTTTTCTACTATACATATTACTTGCTGCATTTTGCAAGCAAATCGAATATTTTTATATAAATTATACCCATCGTGCACTTTGGCTTAAGCATAAAAGTATATGGAAACTTTTGAGTTAATTACATAGCCTACTATTGTTAACAATCGGCTCTATGTATTTAAGCACTGATAAAATTATTTTCTTATTTGAAGTCGAATTCTTCAGCGAAAGAGTATAATTACTATATCATTATCAATTTTCATTTATTAAAAGTACAGATAAATAAAGTAATAAATATATGATTTTGCATCTTACACTATAAAGAAATTTTTAAATATCTGGTCTCTATTAGCACTATTAAACCTTTGACTAAAGTGTTGAATATATTGGAATTTTAAATATTAACTACAGCCGAAAAATAAATAAAATTCCAATATTTTAGCTTTATGTATATTAAAATTTAATCCACTTCTAGTTTTATTTAAAGTTATGGCATTTAGATATCTGTGGAATTATAAGCAGGTAAGTGTTATGTAAACTTTTTTCTAATTATATTTCATTACGATGTAATATATTTTATAGGTTTATAAATCCTATTGTATCATGTTATGTAGATGTAATTGTCAAATATAATAGTATGAATTACAGAGATAACAATTCGAATCACACCTTATATTACAGACACGTAAAATGGAAAGGGGACAGTTTATTATGAAGTCACTGATTTTCGAGCAAACTGTTGTAATGTC
Source organism: Meta bourneti (assembly GCA_933210815.1). Classification (NCBI taxonomy): domain Eukaryota; kingdom Metazoa; phylum Arthropoda; class Arachnida; order Araneae; family Tetragnathidae; genus Meta; species Meta bourneti. The sequence continues at coordinate 63,282,799 of OW119922.1, forward strand.
TATTAAAAGCAAGGATGTTTTTGAATGTATTCATCATGTTTTACATGTGAGTGGTATAGTCATCTTTGAATTCTTTATTTAATGCTGTATATTAAAATGTTAAGACCATCTGAGTAATTTTTTACATTCACTTAAGAAAACATAAAACATGGAATACATTTTAGAAATATTTAGCAGTAGAAATTAAAAGACTGCAAAACAATGGCTTATAACGATTTAAAAACTTCTTCAATGCAAAAAATGCTTATCAGTACAAAATATCGTCAAGTGCCATTTCAGTCCACCAAAAATATCCACCATCATCAGGATTTAAGTAACAAGAAGAAACGTAAATTTAAATGTGTTGCTCAAGAATGATGTTGCCACAATTCACTTTTCAGCTACGCCTTTCCAGACTGTGTGTAAAGGCCAGTGAAGCACTGTTAGTCACTGGCGTATTCGAGAACTTTTGTTTGTTTGAAATCAAACTGTTGGGGAAATTCTTAACAATCTTCAGCGATGGCAGATTTGCTTATTTTCTTTTTTTTAACACAACACATATATTCTTGCAAGTGGAATTTCATAACTGACCAATATAACTCGTATCTCATGTGCAGGATTTGGTATATATTCTCCCCCTGTTGGTGACTCGAATGAGATCGTTAACATAATAGCAAAACTTTAAACATCATAATGATATTGCTATAATTTCCAGCAAAACATTATAATGATGTTACTTATCAATTCTAGTAAAATTTTATAATGATATTATTTTTTACTTATTAAAGTAATTGACAATCAGGGCTTATATCATTTTCTTTAAAGTTTATAAATAGAGCTATATAAATTATCTAGAATGTTATGTGCGATGTACAGAAATCACACTTTTCCCAAACCAGGATATGATTCTACCAATGTTAACGAATATTACGGCTCAAATAATCCTTAGATGCTGTCCACTTCTGTTTGATCAAGACTTCATGAGATCAAGTAGATGTGGGACACCCACAAATAGATGCTAGCCTAGGATTGTTTCCAGATATAGGTGGTGTTAGCGAGTGCTCTGAAGCGTAGCGACCATAAGATGGAATTATGTAGGCCTTTTTGTACATAATATTTTTATCCGATCGATAAAGAACTAGATAAGATGAAACAAATAAGTACATAGTTGTAAGCAATCTTACCGAAAAGTAACCTCTCTGATTCGTATTTATTTAGGATTAGGATCAACCCCTGCTTAGGTTATATTACATGACCCACTCTTTGCGAAACTAAAAAACGGTGACCTATATATTTTAAATAATTCGACCTTTTCATATACATTGCAATGTATGATGTATATGTATAAAAAGCATTATACAACATATTTTTTTAAAAGTTAAAGGAGCAATTGATCGAAATAGCTATAAAAATAGCATACTTCACATTTGTCAACATATGATTTGATCTGTTTTGAAAATAGTATAGTTTCTATGTAAATCAAATTGCTTAGAAATAAATGTGTTTGTTATAAAAGTTCATTTGAGTAGATTTAACATTGTACAAACATGACTAGAACAGAGGAGCAAACTTTTCATTTGAAAAGAAGTTTCCACTGTTTAGAATTGTATAACAAGTTATTATACTTGCTTACTTATTAATTAGTAACCCTGTAGTAAACAGCGTGTTGTAATCAAAATCCTATGCTACATTCCGAAATTTTTGTTACATGGTAAAATTAATAGAAACCAGATTAAGACGAAAATGTATTTAACATCTTGAGTTTTGAAATATGTCAGCTAGACGTAAATGAGTACCTTAAATAAAATGTTGAGGCTTCTGTTTTAGTGGTATGTTATTTAACAACTACATAATTATTTTACATAGAATGTTCTAGATGGATCACACAAGAATATATACAAACGAGAAACGCAGTAGCAAGCGATTTTTTTTGCATTTAAAAAGTAAAGTATTTTTTTTTTATTTTTCCATTAAAGTTGAAATTAAGGAATAAATTAAAATACATTTATCAGATTAATAGAATACTAGTAGCAGTTTGTGCGTGCAGAAATAAAAATTAAATTCAGATTCAACAATAGCGGTTTTCACGTGCATAGAAGAAATAAATAATAAATCATAACAGTTTCAACGGAATCTAACGTAGAAAAATGATTTAAGCAAAAGAATAAAATTCTAAATTTAAAAGAAGACTTCACAATTTAGATTTGTCTAAAAATCGTTATTAATTATTTCAGACAAATTATTAGTGACAACAATCAATACATTTATTTCGAGAATCTAAAGCTTACATTATATTAAAACTTAAAATTATTGTCTACATGGTAAAATCAAATGAAACCAGATTTAAAGATGAAAACTAATTTACTACCACACTCTTCGAAGCATGCTTGTAATAGCAAAAATGTTCAACAACAATCGAATAGGAGCACTTTTATAATGGAAATAAACCACGCACCATTAACAAGTACAACATTCCTGAAGAAACTGCAAAGGCGCATTTCCTTCCAGGCTGTAATCGGATATTTCTCTTCGGGATTGATCCGGTACTGAAGTCAATACTTCATTGTGTTGCTCCAGTGAGACGTAAACTCAACTACATTCCAGGCTTTAGAAAATTTCAATATTTTAATACATAAGTCACATACATGCAGGATACTTTAAAACTGTTGTAGCGAGAAAAGGCTTCCTTGTTCACCTCAGCCCTTTGGATTAATGGCATCCCATCCCAAACCCATTCTGTTTATAAGAAGTAACTATTTATTAATTATGCATCAAAGTGAAATATGTTTCCATATTTCCAACTAACCTTCCATGGAGCGTTTCGTGTTATTTCTCACCCAGTTACTCCATTTCTTTGTCATGGAAGGCGTAAGGTCTTATTTTATGGCTCCCGTAACTATTAGTCTTTATTTGCGAAAATCCCAGAATGGGAGTCTTGGCTCTCCGACCACCATTCGGATTGAGATTTTATGCTGAGTCGGTGCTTTTATTATTATGACACACGTAAACTTTTCGGGTAAACGCAGAACAGAAAATTAGAGTCACTTATCTCTTTTATTTAGATCATGGTAGGGGTTTTCACTGAATTTCGCCTGAATGGAGTTTTAAGTAGGGCATTTTGTTTGATCTTTCTGTCGGGTTGGTTTTTGGTAAATTCAACGGATACGTATAGTATTATTTAACCCTCCTGGTCTTGCAGATCTAGTCATTATCAAAAATGACTAGAGCTTGATGGACGAGATATCTCGTCATTAGAAGAAAACACTGACTCAATCTGGATGTCATCTCATCAAAATATCGATATCTTGATGACGAGATGCCTCGTCAATAGCAAAATTGGTCAGATCTTTATGGAGAAGACGTCAAAACCACTAGGAGGGTTAACATTGGATGAAGAGATATATCGTCATTAGCAAAATTGGTAAAATATTTACGGACGAAATATCTCGTCGAAACCACTTGGAAGATTAATATCGACTTCCAATAAAATAGACAAAGCATACTGCAGATTCATGCTAGTTGTCTCGATGGCTCGGTTTGAAGGTTGTCAAGTGGTATTGGAGGAAAGTATGAAGCGTGATGTAAGTCTAATTATTGAGCGATTAATACAATTATCAAGTGTTATTGGCAACACTAGTTTGCTCTTCGATAGCAAAGTGTCACAATTCGATTCTGAAAACCACGTGAAGTACACTTTTGAGACATTACGACAACCTTTCCGCGCATTGTACTTCGCCTATTTCAAGGTCGATGATTAGTACAAATCTGCAAATTGCACGATTTATTTTTAAATTAAAATATAATCAATTGATGAAACTTAGCTAAACAATTTCGAGAATTAATTTCAAAACAGTAAATACACTACTAAATTTGCTCGTTACACATACCAAGTCATTGTTATATTTAATTAATTAAAATAAAATATTTATGTAAAAAGCAGAGTTGGCGTCTGTCTGCCTATACTCTGTACAAATTTACACCACTTGACCAAATTTGGCACACTTATATTTTAGAATTCTAAATCTAATTCTGTATGTAATTTCATAAATCAACTTAACTTGCGATCCTTCTGTTAAAGATGGTGATTTGAATTATGGTAATTTTACAGGAAAAAAAATCGAGGAGCATTCCTAATATATCCCACCTCCAAAAAAACTAAAATTCGACTTATGTAGTGGTCACCCTAGTGACATCTTCTTTAATTTTGTCATACGACTACGAAATATTACGTACAAAGTATCTACGGGTGTGATGTATCAAAAATATATTAAATGGACGGATATGTATGTAATACGATTTGTGTCCAAAGACTTAGAAATAAAAAAAATTCAAGAAAAAAATGGATTTACTTCAAATGGCATTATTTAAGAATATTGTATCAACTTAATTTGCCATGAAATTATGTTAAAATTCGTAATTATAGCATTCCCAATGCAGGAGTGCAACAAGTCAAAAAATGTTAATAGGAAACTGAGTGCTAAACAATGGCCTTAAATTCATCATTGTTACTGGAAACTAATTGAAGGGGCATTCATAATCACTCCAAAACGCAAAAACAACTTATATAGCTATGATATTTGTTTTATTTTTTGGAGATTTGTCTTACGACAATGCGATGTATGTAGAAAGTGTTACATGAATGAACGTTGAATTTATACGAATTTGGGTGGAAAAATGTAGAAGCTATAAAAAATATGAAACTGCGTTAAGAAATTATATTTTGTACACTTAATTGATACTTGCACTTTTCTGTAAAAGAGGAATGTGATTACTCTGACAATTTTTCAATGAATATTTAACAAATTCAATCCGAGAAACACCTGTTAATTTTGCTAGTTATGCATAAAACCAGTGGACATTATCACATTTCTTTATATTTCAAGTAATTAGTTTATTTCAACCTCTGATAGGTAAAGGTAATTAGTTTGAATAATGTGAATATGTTTGAATAATTCGATTACGGATTGGCTTTCAATTTATTACGTTATCATGGCAGCACACGCACATGCACAGCTCTCTCATTAATAGTCATTTATCACATACACAACACACATACTAATTTAATTAAATTTAAGGATACACCAATCTATATGTAGTTGCCACTAGTATATAAGCCCTTACGACTAATTTAGAATTTATTTTTGCATTTTAAAATAGTTGATACACGAAATAAGCTGCTCTATTTTTTGTGACCATAAAAACAATATTTTATGAATTCTGAAGAGTATAAAATCTAAGTAGCATGTTTCTAGACTTAAGGAAAAAACATAATTTGGTAGAAATCTTTAACAAATTTAGAAAATTAACCATAATCCAAAAGTTATTGAGCGGAAGACATGAATTTCTTAGTTTAAATTGAAAGTAGTTAAAGATTGAAACAAGTGAAAGATTATATACTAGAAGTTTAATTGTACTCTATATTTTGTACATTTTAATAAAGAGTTTACACTTAATCTAAGAGAATGTATTTACAAATATGTAAGAGGAGGATTTTCAGTGCAAACAAACCAAATTGAAAGTCAAAACAAATACACAGAGACAAAACATGATACATATCGGGGGTTCCTTAAAATGTAGTTATGGTGACGATTGGCATTTTTAATATAATTGGCATTGACCAATCAACTATGACATCTAAATTCGAAATTCCTTTTTCTAAGTTTGAATTGGTGAAGTTCTGAAATGAAATCGTATTCGAAAACATGCCAAGTAACGTCACGTTTGGAATACGAACAGGAAACAAGCTCTACCTATGACGGAAAAATATCTCATATCTGTATTAATAAATTAATGTACTGAAGAATCTTTAGCGATTTATATTTGTAGATGTTGTAATTCAATCGTTATGGAATAAATAACAGGGCAAATGTTTTTAAATGTCTACGGAGATTCGTCTAAACAGTCATGCTTGCATTTATACAATATTTTAAGATTTTATTTAAAATTCTTGTTTATGTTTATGCAGAACTTAATCATATAAAAGCTCATTTCTTTCACATGTACGAATGTATCAAGTACAGAAAAGAGTGGGTTATGTAAAAAATGTGTTAGAGTGTTAGTTTAAAGAGATGTGTTATTTTGTAAAAAAATATATATGCATTCAAAATCCTAAGCGCAATAATATATTTAACGTTTTTAATAATAGCGCATGCACCCATTCTAAAAGAATTTTCTATCCAAGCTTTAGTGTTTCTGCGGGTATACATGCTTCCTGTTTGTTTTCTGAAAATGACGTCAGTTGGTTTGCTTTTCCGAAAAGGATTTCAAATCTTTGCCAATAAAAATACCAAACCGAATTGATACATAATTATTTAACATAGATTGCATTAAGGTGTATGTATACACCAGAAATCACGAAAATTAATCAGAATATTGATTTTGTTTTTTGCTTCAAAATATTTCCCAATTTAGTAGCTTTTAAACGATACAAGATCTTGTAAATATTAGGAATACTTTTCTTGTAACAAGGGGTTTTCTTTAGGTTCTATCTATGTGTACAAACATGTTTCTAAAATTTTACACTCACTTACAATTTCTGAACTGGTTTTGCAATACGATGGTTTGTTCAAACAGTGAAAATTCAACAATGCATTGATCTATTATAAATAATTTTATATCATTATAATATATATAATGTAGTTGATGTTTTAACCTTCAAACAGAGTTATTAGTTAAGAAAATTAATTTATAGTAAATTTTTAAATGCTAAAATTCCTGAAAAAATCTTGATTTTTAGACTTCCATGGTGAAAACAATTGTAAAGAACTTTTCTCTCTAGCAACTTGATTGAAGGTTAAAACATGAAGAATAATATTAGGAATAATTTCCAACAGGAATTGTCTTTCTGAACAAATTAGAATTTGAGATATGACTGTTCAAAAAAACATGTTGATTATCAGGTCATGTTTACATTAAATAATTAATAATTAACAAAATGTTGTTTTTTCTTGATAAAATGAGTTTAAGCATAATCCAATGAGTTCCTGGAAAAAACTGCATTTTTAAAGTAAAATTTAAAAAAATCTTCTAGTGTATACGTACACCGTAAATACCAAAGGTAACAAAAATGAAAATGAACAACATTTTAAGGTAACCCAATATGTATCATACGAGAGCATTTGAGTAGGGGAAGTAAAATCTTCAGCTTCCGCCTGGTTTGTTTGCTTATACTAAAAGTCCCTCTCATAGGACTAAAAACTGTCTTAGTTTACAAAATGAAATCAAAATACAAAATAAAGACAAGAAAAAAAATGAAAATCCATTTCAAACTCAATATTAGAATAAAACAAATTTCATTTTATGCAAACTTGAGCAAATCTTTAAAATGCTTAATGCTACATTCTCTTATCAAAAATATACTAAAGCTGCATGAAGAGCTTAACATTTAATGGTAAATAGTATACGAGAAATATGTTAAAAATATAATACCACATACCCAGATTTGACGAGTAGTTTGCAAAGTGCGTGTGTTTGGAGAAAGATTCCCATTAAAGAAACGTTATATTTTTAGGGCAAATATAAACTTCTCTGCAGCATTAAACTTCCTCATTGAGAAGTAAGCTACTTGCAAAGCATATTGAAATTTATTCTTTGAAGCATTGGCTGTAATTTGAAGATCCTGGAGGATTTCATGCAAATGAAGGCAGTTGAATTTCATCATTCTTCGCGAGATTCTCCATCCAGTGTATGAATTTAAATGAGGTACTTCTATTCACAATGTTAGAAATTGCAATGGTGATTAGGGTGCTTTTACATTTTCTACAATCTACAGCTTCCATCGGTGTTGTCCGAAGGAGATTGTAAAAGTATTGAACATACTTGAAATATCAAATCAATACTTGAAAACAAAATATTACAAAAACCTTGAAGGTTCGAGTGTCATAACATTGAAAAGGTGTTCGAAAATTTTAAAATTCAAAGGGTATCATAATAATAGTGTAAATAAATGTTGGAAAAACTAGAACGAACAATGAAACTGAATACATGAACATGGAAAGTTAATATAGCTATAGCTTGCGAGTTGTCAAACACATTACTAATTTATAAGAATATAATTTTAATAGCTCAATATTTATAAAAATGTTGAAGATGAAATTAATTTTTATTTTTCTACATTATCTTATAAAGTAATCAATTTGCTCGCTTAAAATCCACTGCTGGTCATCGAAAATACAGCACCATGAATGAAACATTCAATAGTCTTGAAATTTGCACGGTGTGTAGATCGGATATGCAAATTATTCGCTTTGAAGCGTATATGCAAATATTATGTCAAGTAACGTTCCCTGTAAAAGGAAGAACAGAGGTGGTTTATAGGGATTTTGCTTTCTCAATATTTTGTGTATAAGAAGCTTAATTACGTCTTCTATACGACTGTCATACGAACTTGTTTATAAGTTTAACAGAGGAGGAATTGTGGCTTATCGAGACTGGATCATCCTTCCGAAATCAAGCCACATTGGTGGAAAAGGAAAAGTTAGCAGGAGGAATGAACTGGCAGACGTGAACTATTGCAACAGTATATTCACACTATCAAACAAAGGGATAGACTTATTTTGTGAATGCCTATTACGGATCGTACTGCAACGTCAAGAAGCCAGGCTCAAGAATTAGGGTATGTTACACAATTACCTCTTTCATCAAGTACAGTTCGACGTTATATGCAGAAGCAGAAGTTTTTTCAAGTCACCATTGCCGTGACTACCTTTGACTCTACACCGCAAGCCGATGTGCCTGCAATGGTGTTCAGAACACCTCGAGTGGAAAAACGAATGGCATGTCGTCTTTAAAAATATCGATTCTGTCTAAATCATCACGATGGTCGTATCCGAATCTGGCTGTACCACTACGACAGGCACTTGCATTGTGCATCACGATACAGGTACGTCACTTGGTTTTATGGAGTTGGACGCCATTGGATTCTACTCCCGCGCCTAGAACGCATTACCGGTGTACTCCACAGCCATCACTACATCTCAGGAGTTTTGTCACCTGTTGATATCCCTTTTCTTCAGGGCTTTCCCGTGGTCAATTTTCAATAGGTCAACGCTCAACCCCAGGTGATATTGAATGTGCAATTCCGCATTGCCTACCGGATTTAATTTCTTCCATGTCCCACCCTTTCACCAGATCTGTCACCCATCTACACCATCCGCGGCTTCCCAGATGAATTTTTACAACATGTGGAAGCAGCAGGGACTGAAATACCCGTACCGCGAAAAACCTCTTTCTTTCATTGGCAAGGCGTGTAGCAGCAGTTTTTGCGGCCAATGGAGGCTACACAAAATACTTTATTCGCTTAATTTTGCTGCAATTTTTCACCTTTGTGCCTTATGTTGCTTGTATAATAAACGGGATTTTGATATATATAATCATTCAGGGCATTTAATTTTCGATAGGGAGCAATGTATACTGCAATAATAGCAAAGCTAATGGAATTATAAGCAACCTCACCCTCCTAGTGACTTATCTACGGGTCGAAAACTGCCCCGTAGTGGCCAGCCTCTGGTGCAAAACCTGCTCCAAACCGTCACGAATTCTGAGCAAGTAACAATTTATTTTGTCTATTTGAATATTCATTCACCTTTGAGTAATAAGGCAGTTTTTCTCTATATCTCGTTGAAACACTTGGAGGGTTAAAAGGTGTATACCTCATAAAGTGTTACCTGGAATCGCTATTAGTACTGCTGTAAAAACATTCCATTATCTCATATATTTTATACGTTTATCAAAAAGAAACACATATTTTAGGACAAATTCATACAAAATTTGTCGCAGATAGATTAACAAGTCAATTACATAATTTATACATGGTAATGGATTTCCTTCGTGTCCTTAATTAAAATCGATATTAAATTATCAAATTAAAACTTAGCTATTCTTAGAAAGTCTGTAGTAGAAGTATTGATAATAATTTCTTTAGAATAACTTTAATAGTACAAACAACATGGATGTTTCAATTTGATAAGTTATATTAATATTTTTCAAGCAAATTGGGTTTTTTTGCCATTTTTAATCAAACTGGTGTCACCAAAATATGTTAACTAATACTAAAATCGCACTGGTCATTAAAAAAGTTCCAGAATATTGATTTGACTAGTCATTAGAGTATCCTCATTCCATATTCAATTCGAGAAAAATATTTTTCTTAATTTATTCGTAGGAAAAGCTCCTTTTCCTGATCCTGTAACAGCTCCGATAACTATTTTATTCAATCCCTTTATCCCGGGTTTCGCATGCGACAGTTAATGAGCTGCCCTCGGTTCACATTCAAGTCGCAATGAGTCTTATCGTACTAGAGATGATAATCGGTTTTCAATAATCGAAACACACCTGTTGTGATTGAAACTGATGCTCGTAAAGTTACCTCATTGAGCTGGTAAGGAAGTAATTGCAAAGTATAGCTATTTCGTGGGAATTCAATCTGAAAAGTACATGCCGGGAAGAGTTTCAGAAAATAGTTCAAAGAAATAATTGTAACATTCTTTACTAAGAAATGCACTTATTATTTCCCTGTATTTTACTATTCGTTACAAAGAAATACATTTAATATTCCTTGCAAATAAATACGTTTATTATTCATTGCAAAGAAATGCATTTGTTTTCCTTACGAAGAAACACATTTCTTATTCGTTAAAAAGAAATATATATATATATATATATATATATATAGATAGATAGATAGATATAGATAGATAGATATTACTTTTCCTTACAGAAAAGTTCATTTAATGTTCCTTAAACAGAAATACATTTTATATACCTTGTAAAGAAACAAAGAAATACGTGTATTATTCTTTACAAGGAAATACATTTATTATTCCTCTCTAACAAAGAAATATATTTATAAGCCCTTACAAAGAAATACTATTATTCCTTACAAAAGAATACTTTTATTATTCCTTATAAATAAATACTTTTATTATTTCTTGGAAAGGGAAATATATTTATAAAAGAAAAAGTAAAAGAAATACATTTATCATTCCTTGCAAGTACTTTTATTATTTCTTGCAAAGAAACAAAAAATAAGATTTATTATTCTTTGCAAAGAAACAAAGAAATAAATGTATGATTATTTGCAAAGAAATACATTTATCATTCCTTGTAAATAAATACTTTTATTATTTCTTGCAAAGAAACAAAAAAAGATTTATTATTCTTTGCAAAGAAACAAAGAAATAAATTTATTATTATTTGCAAAGAAATACATTTATATTTGCTCACAAAGAAATACATTTAGTTCAAAGTCAAATTAAATGGCCAGTATTGCTCCAAGAAAACAATATAACGTCAAATTATTTCTAAACTGATTGTAATTGTTTTGTTATGAAGATAATGATGGAAACATTGGAAATAAAAAGTTCACAGATTATCTGGTTATATAAGAAGTACTATGCATGCTTGAAAAATGTATACTTTCAACTAAACGTTTTGAAGTAATATTTAAAAATTTAAACTTGCAAATAAACACATTTAGATGATTATCATTATGCATGTTTTTTTCTTTTTGACTAGTACTTTGCGATATTATATAACACTATGTGTTTGAGAAATCTTGTAAGTACATTTCAGAACTTTAATTGTTTATAGAGTTATATCAATATTCTGTATTGCGTTACCTGTAAAAGATCATATAGGTAAATAATAATGCATAAAGACTACAAAATTATTTTTTTTAATCTCTGCAACTGAATTTTAAAAAGATTGCAAAGCTATAAATGTATTTGAGTAAACTGAAAATGTAATATTTATTTGAAGTATTGTACTATATTAACACACTCTATGATAAGGAAATTAATATTCGCAGGAACTACATCGTATATCAGACTATAAATACTAAAAATTCAACATAAAATAAAAATGCTTTTAAGATACACATACGTTCTTTAATAAAAAATTCTACATATATTTTCAAAGTAACAAAGGATATTTAAGTAGCTTTTCTCATCGTTATAAAGGTTTGCTTATTTTCGAAATGAAAAGCTACTGCAGTGTCAGGGAAATGAAATATTTGAGACATAAACGTATTTTACAAGCATAAAACAGTAAAACATAAATGAAAGGGCTTAGTCAAAGATAAGGCCTTTAATGTTTGTTAAGTGGTTGTAGTTACATGATGCAGATTAGAACATCACTCTGTATGTAAAAGTAATAAAAGTAGAAACATGTCATCTAATTCATCTTGTCTAGCCGTAGTCTGAGCAAACAGTCGGGTAATATTACAGCATGCGTTTTGTTTGAAAAGAGTTCACTTTTCGTTTCCATGTTTAGTAAAAACCTTTATAATTTACAAAGGGAATTAAAGAAAACTTTTTGCTTGAAGTTTAAAATATTATTTTCTTTCTCAAAGGGATGTATAAAAATAAAATCTAAAAGCGTTGCGTCATTTTAAATTTATTTGAACATGTCTCTATATTTAAATTATTTTAAGTAATGTATAAAGCATGCAAAATGTTCAGACGTCATCTTGGTTACTTTGAAACACCTGTATAAAACTACATATATGAATAATTTGAAGACATACTAAAAAAGAGAATAAAATGTTCTTTCTTTTAGTATAGAAAAACTTTTTGTAATACGTAAAACACCTTTTTAAATCCATTATCCGGATTGACTTTCATATTTCTGAATTTATGGTTTCGCTGTCTTGACATAGTGTCAAAAGTTAAGAGGCATTAACAGGATATTTTTAAAGTATATTTTCTAGAATATTTCTCCTTGCCTAGACCACCACGGGATTATTTTTGAAAACGATAAATCTATTTTTTAGAACATTTATTCATTTTTTCGCCTGATAACGCCTTCCAAAGTTAATTTCTCGTATGTACATCACTTCTCCCCGTTACAGTCTTGACAGAGGGTCATTAGTCTTAAGTTTTTAATAACCATCTACATATGCATGCTCAGCTGTTGGATGGCGAAGTATTTTAATAAAGATGTCTTTTTTTAAAGTAATCAGAGGCTTTGGAATTGCTGCAAGAACTTATAAATGTGGAGTTCATTTATTTTTTGTGTTCGTTTTTATTTCCCGAATGTGTCTTATATCGGCTAAAGGTTATGTTGAATTTACAAAATACAAAATGCATTCCAGTGAAACTCGTTACTGATACAATGTGTTTGAATTTGAATTTGTTGCTAATGGTATTATTTAATCAAGAATTTATTTATTTTCTTACGGTGGTTTTTAAGGTAAAATTCTTTTGAGTCTAAAAAAGAATACGTAGCTGGTCCGCGTGTCTCATCCCACCCCCTTGGAAAAAGGGCAGTTTGTTTAATTGTAAATCTAGTTGGATACGACAGAATGGGCCGTGTCTTTTAAAAATAAAATTAAATACCTATTTGAGAGAAAAAGTTAGATTGGAATTCCTATTCGTATTGCAAAATTCGAAATGTATTTAGAAAATTTAAGTGTATGTAGTAGCTACATAATTCGATCGAACGCTTGAGTAGGAACTAATATTTGAATCAGCTATATGGAACATGAATTTGCATAATTTCACAATAACATTTCGTTTTAAATTTCATGACTAATTTCGTTTAAGTTTATGACTGATATAACTCACTCAAGTACGTTTTTCTTTACTTATTAAAAAAAATTAAAGAATATAATAACAATAAAAATGTTGTTCTTACAAACTTGTGTTTAACAAAATGCGTTAATAATTCCAGTGTAACTCATTGCATTTTAAATGACGTACTTGGTTGATTTATGGGCCTGATTGATTTTGTACTCATAGATCATTTAAGTCGAAACGTATTTGGTACTTTGTTACACGTGGTACAAATGTACAATTCTTCGAGAAATTTTTACTTTGTATATTTTTAATATATTTTTATTATTTAGGAATATTTTTGTTGCCTTGCATAACTGAAGAAGCCAATAGAACTCTCTTTAAATACCAGTATATCATCGCTGTAATTGGGGCCGCGGTAGCCCGATTGGAAGAGTAGCTGACAAGTAACCGAAAGGTGGAGAGTTCGAATTCAACCACAGACCGTCGTGTGCAAAGAAGGGGGCTGGTGCATGTTAAATCCGTCGTGGTCTGAAAAGTCCTCACGCTGGTGTGGTGTGGAAGTTTGGAGAGTGGTGTGCCAGCTCATGTGTTGTCTCGTCATCTGACCGTGGTTCGAAATTAAGTGGTGTTGTCCGCGGATCTTTCCCTTTGGGATTGGTCTCGGACCGTCACCAATAGCCCGTTGTGTTGCTCCAGTGTGACGTTAATTAAAATACCTACCTACCTGCATCGCTGTAATTGATTCCTCAAAAAGCTTTAGTTCAAAAAATAACATTATACTCCAAAAATGAATGGTCTATTTTCTGAAACATGATAAAAAAATTCAAACATTATCGTATTATTCACGACTTTTGTTAATATTGAGGCGATAAAAATACAGAAATATAATGCAAAAGTCACTGACCGAAAATTGCAGAATAAAATAGGAAGATAACAAGGTATCCAACTGCAGAATAATAACTGTCTTCTGTTGGCGTATTCTCAAAACTTTATTTTCAAATAAATTTTCTTGTGCCTTAATTCATTGTGAGTGGTTACGTTTTCGTCTTTCGTGCAGTTTCGATATCTTATTAAAAATTATTTTCCTATGCATAAAATAAGAGTTGCTAGATTATATTTCTCATAGGAACGAGAGGGATATATCTCCGAAGCAACTTTAATTTCTATTTAGAACTTCAACAGAAATTGAATTTGTATTAAGTAAATCAAAACAGTTAGCGCAGTATTGAAATTTGAATATGAACCTCACATTTTAAATACTGTACTGGCAAGAATTAACACACCTATTTCAATGCCTGATCACTGACCTCTTCGGCTCTACAAGGGTGGAACTGAAGGCTATTCGTGAAGGAGCACCTTTGATAAGCCTTCGTAAGAGTGATCACCGCCAATACCACCGCTTAAAAACCGAGGTTTGAATCCAGACTTACTGGGTGACAGATAAACGTCATGAATACTGTACCATTTAGGCGATCATGGTTCGTATACTAAAGTTATATGTAAATAAATAAATTAAATTGAAATAGAAGTAAAGTGTTTCATAGAAATAAAAGCTATTGGTTTAAAACAAGTATAGAAAATGTATAAGCCCCTGAAGTGTCGGATTTGGAACATTCATTTGGTATGGTAGAATCTTGAATTATTTGTTTCGGAAGTATTGTTTTAAACTTGAGATGTAATTAAATATTATACAGGTAGTGTAAAATATTATTGCACTGCCCCAAATATTATATAACCCCTTCCAACAGACTGTGAATATATAAACAGGTGAACAAACACAGCGTGAGGGATTAGGAAGATAAAATTCAGGCATCATATTTGGATGTGTTTGTGATTTATATTTGAAATTTTACGTGATTTCATCATGAAAGGAGCTTTGGAAAGGCGAATAACTAAGATTGTGGTGATTGGTCTGTCACTCTATGATACTGTCGCTTCTTCCTAATTAAGGCACAAGGAAGGATTCCATATAATCTTCTTTTAAACCTAATGCTCACTAAATCTTACCTCTAATACAAACTAATCATCTAATTACTTTCCCGAATCCTATAAGATTATATGATTAAAGTCCAGATTATGATAATTCAACAAGTGTAGGTAATCGCGAAACTAAGTAATAATATATGGATGTTTTTCTTTATAGAACATTAATATCTGTGCGAAAGTTGAAACTAAATTTTTAAAATACACTAAATATTTGAGGGAAAGTACATAAAAATGATGGGGCGTTTGTAGAAAGGTACCACTTTATTTAATGAAATCAATATGTAGGGTTTTTGAAAATTACTATATGTGTATATAGGAACATATTATATCTAAATAAATGTATGTTCACAAGAGCTAGCTGGACTTTCTATAGGACGTAATTTGATAATAAGGCCATTGGCCAGTTTGAACCATCGTCACTTTAGACGTGCATTTCGTACGGGTATCGTGAATCATTTAATGAATTCTCAAATGGCTGACATGACCCTTGCAGCTGGATCACCAAACGGAAACGAACGAGCCTTTATGAGATATTTTTGTAAAAGATACTCCGACTAACATGTACCGAATCATTAAGCGTTTGTTCCAGATTTGTATAAATCTGGAATATTCCAAGGAAAGAGAATCCGTATTAGTCTGCGACCACCGGTGTACTACTTCTGTGGAAGAAGTTCTATGCCAGATTCAGGAAAATGCAGACACACTACACGTTTTATTGTGTATCACCTAGGTATGCCTTATAATTCGTATAGATTGTTTTGCACTAGGAGTGTAAACTTCCATTTCATCTGCAAAGGGTCTAATGATTACAAGTTGGATATCTCTTGGCATGTGGAATTCGCATATTGGTTCTGTAGAAAAAAGTGAAGTAGAGTCTGGATTTCCATCTTGTTTGAGCTTTATTCACACACGAGGGGGTGTTTACTCTAGAAGCAGTCACATATTTAGGACATGGTGCCGATAATCAACAGGTATCACATAGGTAAGTGAACTAGACGCTCAGATGTCAGTGTCATGCTACCTATTTATCCCTATCATAATGTTCAGAATGTCAGAGCTGTTTTCTGCGAGAAGACCAGCTCAATTAGTAAGCAGTGGAGTTCAAATAGTGAGCAGCAGAGTAGATGTGGTGAACGTGTGTTAAGTATGTCGTGCAGTGAACAGAAACTGACCTGGAGCAGGACACAGAAGGTGAGGAAAGATTCTGCTCTCTCTCCCCTCCAACTATGGGAAAGGTGTGTTTCGCTAGGGTAGAAACTTAGATGGGATCTTTCCCTCTTCCTGTGTGTGAGGACCTGTTAATGATCCAAACACATCAGAGACATGGGAAGGAAAGGTGAGTTAGAAGAGAGTTTTGCCTTGACACTGCTATCTTAATAGTTTAGGGGTCGCGGTAGCCCGGTTGGAAGAGCAACTGATTAGCAACCGGAGGGTTGCGAGTTCGAATACAGCAAAAGATCGTCGTGCACAGAGGAGGCTGATGCACATTAAATCCATCGTGGTCTCACGTTGGTGTGGTGTGGAAGTATGGAGAGGGTGGTGCTAGCTCAGGGGGGGGGGGGTGTTGCCTCTTCATCTGACCGTGGTTCAAAATTACGTGGTATTGTCCTCGGACCTTTGCCTTTGAGATTGATCCCGGACCGTCACCAATAGCCCGCTGTGTTGCTCCAGTGTGATGATTTTAATTGAAATATTTGCCTACCCTTTATATTTTAGCCATAAAATAGAAACATAAAAGATGTATTTGAGATGTCTTTAGTAGTGTTGCTTTGTGGCAACGTGATGCGTTTGCAGCACGTGGCATAAAATATGTGATAAAGACATACTTGCTGGTATATTTATGTTCCCATGACATGTTTGAGACCTGCAATATTTTTGCGACGCAAAAATTACCTCTCGTTCTAGTTCGATTATAAGTACACTGTTCATATGCGGGCATATGACAACTATGAACTACACGCCTCTCTAATCTAATATTTATACGAAATTTTTTCTTGAAATATTAGATTAAACTGGTCCAAATATTATGAAATGATTGATGTGTCTACAAGAAAAATAATTCCGCGTATTTTTTGCATTGATAACACATAACAGATAACGAAACATTTATCCGGGAAAAAAGCATTAATAACATGATACATTGAAGATAAGACATATTCTAATAGTTCTCCAATATCTTATAATTCAAAACACCTTGAAATCTATTCATAGGGGAATGTCGCCTAATATGGGATACTTTTTTTCAAATAGCTATGGTGACTCAAATATAATTTTTTTTTCAAATTTCTCAATGATTTCTAACACTTCTACTAATGCTGTTTCTAATGGTTGATGCTTTATAGGTTGAATGCAACCCAAATGTATGGAAATAAGTACTTTCATCTAAGCTCCCAAATTAGCGATCTTGGAAAAGGTTTCCTAATATGAGATACCAAGTATTCTCAATGAGATAGTATCTTATATTGGGCATCCTCAAAGACAAAACTGGAATGGATTATTCAAAATACCTTCATTTCGAGAATAATTTTTTTCAGTCAGTATTTAAAGTAGCAATTGACCAGAAATGAAATAATTACAAGTACCAAACATAAGGAAAATAGGAACACAATTATCACTAGGTAGTTAAGAGATGAGATCTCAGTTGAAAAACATTGCCAAAAACGAAACAAACTAAAAAAAATTTGAATTGAAACTTGTTTTTAAAGCTTTTAACATCACTTGTTTAAAACTTTTGTCATCACGTTCAATTTCTTTTAAAGAAACATGAATAATCATAAAATAGGTAACCATTTTGACTTTTTCTAAATCGAAAAGAAAAGATCACAAAGAAAAACTGAACCTTTTATTTCCCCACAGTCCTTGTGGGACCAGTGATAGCATTGTCTGCATTTCGCCCACTTTTCTCCACGAGTGTCCTCCGAAAATCGCCCGGAGCAAAACATGCACTCGGGGTCAGCTTCCTCATCAAATTCGTTGCCATCAGAAGAATCTTGTAGGTGTCGCTCTTCGTCGTCCGAGCTTTCATCCTCGTCGTCATCTCGCCTTTTGTTCTTGGTCATTCGCGTAGACTTGGTAACTTTAGAAGTCTTCTTGGTAACTTGGCATTTTTGCAGATTCCATGGAAAGTTTCCTCTGAACTTTTTTCTTTCTCTCGTACCTTCTCTTCAAGTTGGCGTTTGTATGGTGAAGTTGTCAGTAGGGCTGCAGAATATGAACGTGAAGACGACTTTGAAGTAGGTCTTGATGATACAGGACTTGCATTGAAGAGCAATTGAATTAGGAATAGCTGGCATTATGCAAATTTGGAGGTATGCACAGGCCTGGAAGCGGCTTGCAAATGACGTAAGCAGCTGTTTGACAATATAAGGAGTGCTGCTCATGGTATTAGTAATAGTCAAAAGCAGTATGGGTAAGAGTGCGGATCTGAGCGCATTTGATCGTGAAAAAATAGTCGGGGCCCGACGAATGGGTCACTCCATCTCGAAGTAGTGCAGACACTCGGATTTTCACGCACCACTGTGTCAAGGTGTACCGTGAGTACGTCGATTCCGGTAAAACCATCCCTGCCAGAGTCAACTGTCGCAGACAACAGCGTGTGGATGAGCGAGGTCGTCGTCGGCTAACCCGCATTGCAACAGCGGATAGACGGGACACAGTGCAACAGATCAGTCGTCGATTTAACGCTGCTGCACAACAACGTGTAAGCTGCCACGCCATCCAAAACCATCTCCTCTGTATGGGGTACAGAAGCCATCGTCCCACGAGAGTCCCTCGGTTGAATGCACAACACAAGGCACAACGATTAGCATGGGCACGGGAACATCGCCAATGGATCGTCGAGATGTGGAAAAATGTTGCCTGGAGTGATGAGTCGAGATTTACTTTGCTACATGCCGATGGCAGAGTACGTGTAGGTGTAAACCATATGAAGCGATGGACCCTTCCTGCCAGCAGGGGACTCTTCAGCAGAGACGTAAGTAGAGAGGGGCATCTGCCCCTGGCGCCGGATTGGGGGGCGCTAAATTGACCGAGTATTCTTTTTACTATAGATATTTACGTATGATAAAAAATGAAGAGGAAAACTTATTAGTAGAATACAAAACTAAAAACTATAAAAGTAACTAAATGTAGAATGTGTGAAGAAATAGCAGGAAAGCTTAACCTAGATCCTCTTTTTAAAGAAGTACGGAGGAGAAAGAAGCGGAGGTTTGATGAAAAGGGCAAAGTTGAAAGCTATGAATTATCAGAAGGAAAAAAGTTCAGATCATTGATTATACAAATAAAAGATCAGATTCTGAATGAACTGAGGCAAAGGTTTCAAGTCATTCAAAATATGAATAGTTTATTTGGTTTCCCCATGGAGCTCGGTTTGAAACAACGAATGGAGAAGATTGAAGAACCAGACACTTGAGTTAGCTACCACATATAAAGACTTATACAAAAACTAGCTGGCGATAGAAGTAGAGAGTTTTAAGTATTATACCTTGAATTTAAGCCCTAATATGAAAACGGCTACACCATCAGGTCTTCTGACGTTAATATACCAGAAAAGGACTTGAAGACGCTTCCACCAACATAACGGCAGCGTTGAGAATTTTCCTCACAATACCAGTCTCAGTCGCCTCAAATGAAAGGAGTTTTAGCAAACTAAAGATCATAAAAAATTACCACAGAAACTTAACAGGACAACAACGACTAACCAACCTGAGCATCATATCAATATAGCACAAGTTAGCTTCAAAGCTATCTTTTGAGGACATTGTAAAAATGTTTGCAGAAGAAAAGGCCCGTAAAGTTAAGTTTTAGTTCAAGCTTTCTGTGTTTAAATTAATTTTTTCACATTTTGTCAATAGATTAAGAGATTGTGAAAAATGTCCAAGTATAATGCTCAAGATAATAACTTCAGTAAAATCTGTTATTATTAATTCTTGTTCCGCAGTTTTCCAAAATACTTGAATGGTTTTCGGTCGACGTTTCGATAATTCTCTTTTCAAAAGTACAAAAGCACAAAAGAGGTGCTTTTGGACTTTTGTCTCACCCATTCTCACAAAAGGGTGAGACATCTGGAGATTTAGCAGGAATATCAGTAAAGGGTATTTATTGACTTGATACCAGTTTCTTCCATTTTTTTCTACGAATTTAATAGTGGATTTAGGTGTGTGGCTGCTTGCTTTATCCTGATGCAGTCCTACTGATTGTTGGCACTTTGGGTAAAGATGTAGCATTTATTTTTTGAATATTGGGGATAAAATAGGGTCTTGATAATATGTGGGAGTTGATTTTTACATTTCCCCCTCCTTTTTACTTTTAATTTTCCATTATATGCAAAACCGGCAACAATCATAAATCTCTTAGAGAAAGTTCTCACGTTAAAGTTACAAAGTTGAACCACGTTTTAAGATTTTTCTCCTCTTTTATGATAATAAATTGTTCTTTTTATTCCAATCATTTAAATACACCCACACCTCCTCTATTGTCACATTTTTCCATCTTTCTACAGCTAAATTCTTCTCATACAGAATTCTGCAGCGAGTTCTGCTTTCTGCAATATGTCGTGGAGATAGACGATGATCATTGTATTTTTTGGCCTTTTTAAGATTCAAATCACTGTTCATTATTTTATTTACAGTTGAAACTGAAATTTAATGACTTTGTATTAATTCTTTGACTTGGCGGATTCTCTTTTAAAATTAAAGATCTTACCTTACAAATATTCGCAGAAATTCTTTTCTTCTTTGGATACGTATTTGGAAGTAGTTTTCCACTTTTAAGCGTTTATTCCTTTCTCATTAATATTACTTATAGTACCTTTAGATATCGAAAAACCATGACTTTTACAGCGTTTTTGAGTAATTGAATAAGCATAATTCTCTTCGAAAAGAGCGGAAACATAGCCTTCCATCCATTGCTTATTTAAAAGCGCCATTTTGAAAGTAAACAAAATTCTGAGTTAGCAGACGATAAGTTACAATAACTATTTAACTGCTGCGAAAATAAAATTACTTCGTAGCATACAATTTTTTTACAGCTCATCAAAATCATTCAAAAAACTAAAAATGAAATTGCTGTAAATTAATCTATTTACCTTTGAAATCAAGCATTTACCATCTAAGTTTAATATAAAAATTTGTACTAGTGGAATTAATGTGTGGTGGCGATATCAGGTGTTTTCGGGGAGGGTTTTCGTTTGGTTGGTCGGTGGAGGGGGGCGCCAAGGCGAGTTCTTGCCCCGGGTGGAAATTAGCCCAGTTACGTCTCTGCTTTTCAGGCTGGTGGAGGTGGCATTCTTGTCTGGGGACTTTTCACAAGGACTAAAATGGGACCCCTGGTACACGTGACATCGTCTCTCACAGTTGAATGTTACAGGGATATCCATGACGACCATCTGCTGCCGTATGTTTGTTTTCGACAGCCCACTACAGAGATTGTCTTTCAGCAAGACAATGCACCGTGCCATCGCTCCCGAATTGTATCCGAATGGTTGGATGAACATTCCACAGACCACAGACCTGCACGTGCTTTACTGGTCATCAAGGTCATTTGACCTCAATCCAATAGACCACATCAGGGATGCAATTGAGAGAGATGTCCGAGACTCAGACCACCTTCCATCTAATCTTCGTGAATCGTGGGAGATTGTTCAGAAGTCGTGGATACGTATGGCTTCCCATCGCTTCCAGTGTCTTGTCGAGTCCATGCCAAGACGAATCGCCGCCGTCATCAATGCGAAAGGTGGTGCTACACGCTACTAGACAGGTATCCCTAATTCAATTGCTCTTCAGTGTATATCATAAGGTTTAACCACCACTATTGACGGTTCTGTTCTGATTGATGTTTGAGTCGACATGGATGTTGCGGGAACCTCCAATGGTTCATGAAGTTGAGCACGTTGTCCAACAAGAGGTCGATGGTTGTTCACGTTGACTGGATGAAGGTTAATCAGGAAAAAGTAGAATCGCATCAGTAATATCAAGATAAACAAAATGAGACCCTAATATGAGATATCTCATATATGAGGTATCTCATATTTGGCTACTTCAAGTGTCTTATATTAGGCACTGTCATACTTTCAGAAATCTCATCAAATTAATCATGCAAAAAGTGCTAATAAAGAAAAACTGAAACAAGGATCAGAAACTACAAGTAAAACTGATTATATTCCGTGAGTTGGATTTTTAAAAACAACTTACCTTGCATCCAAAACTTGTTTTTCAAAAGAGGTCCACAGAACTTTGAAAATCACAAAACCGCGTTTTCTGTGAACTTATGCCAGTAGGAGGTTACTTTGGGTGTGGCTATGACACTAGTGACTCAGCCTACCCAGATGCTAATAGTTCATGACATTTTCAACAAGTGGAGTCAGCAACAGAAAAGATACACAGGTATCTCCTATTAAGCAACTGTCTCATATTCGGTGACTTTCCCCTACTGCATTTAATCGCATCTAAAGACACCTAACTAGGTAAAAAAAGCCTCGTCGTAACATAAGCATTTTCATCGTAACTTACACTTTCTCATTGTCTTAACTGATGAACGAATTTTGCTTTAAAAAATGTTTTTCAAACAGAGAATTTTTTGCAAAATGCATCCTTTCTAAAATTTAACGCAAATCGACTTTTATTTTTCATAATTATTGAAATAATTAGTTGTTTAACAATCTAGCTGTTCAATCCCATTCTACAGAGGTTCAATTCATGTTACATACCTTGGACGCATTTTTCTCTAAAGTGTCAGTAAAATTATCCTTGTATGTATGTCCATACGTGATGTTTTGTCTTATGTTCGGTTCCGCCTGGCCGAATGCGACGCGTGTGTCATAAAACCCAACAATTATAATTTTAACTAAAGCTAATGAAATAAGTAAGTTTATGTAATTTAAGTCTTGTTTTCGATATGTATTAAAGTAATAATTTTATACTTTATAAATTAATAATACAATTAAATTTAAGTAGTTCTACCAACGGCTATCCAATACTTTAGATTATTGCCCATCCGAAATCAAAAATCATATTAACCATACATAAACAAAGGTATAAAAACACCCGTTTTTTGATTAAAAAAATGGTTCAACAGTTCGTCATTCAACGTCGCTTTCACCAGAGCGAATTCAAAGAAAAAGCATTATCCCCACCACAGCATAAAAAATTGCAAAACTGGAAACTTTGATTTCCTATATTATTCATACACAGATTATGAATCCATTCCCTCGAGTGTTCTTTCAAAACATATTATAAAACCCGCAAACTTTGGAACTTATTTGGAATGCATCACCAGTCACTAAGTAACGACATGGCTTTGAATGTCGCCTCGAGCTCAGAATTACAAATTCAACACCACACCCAGTTACACTATTCCCAATGATGATCTAAGCTTTGCAGACGGGAAAGAAATAAAATATTATTTGAAGTTTAAAATGGCTCCGATTTAAAAACATGGTGCGAATAATGCGAATTCTAATATCCTGATTACTCATCTGGAGGTGGAGATATTGATTGGGAGGTTTGTTAGGAACATTCTTTCCATGGGCTACGATTTAATGAATTTTCAAT
Organism: Meta bourneti; assembly: GCA_933210815.1. Lineage (NCBI taxonomy): Eukaryota > Metazoa > Arthropoda > Arachnida > Araneae > Tetragnathidae > Meta > Meta bourneti. The sequence goes on from OW119922.1 coordinate 63,306,827, forward strand.
CTGTTTATCATACTTTCAAATAAATAACGTTCAGAAAGGAGAATTTTTGAAATTTTCTGTCGCTTTACCGTTTCATAATCTAGAAAATGATGTTTTTACATATTATTTGTTTTTAAATCTCGTATGCTAGATAGTACATTTGCAGATAAGGATAGTTCCAAGCTCGATCTATCATTCTTATCATCTATTCTTATTTTTTAATATCACTATCCATTCGCATATAAGGAAAGTCTTAATTTTTAGATCTTAACACGATATCATCGGTTTACAGATGTAACACATTAAGTCAAAAGTTTCCAAGATGTGAGTTATTTTAGCTTTTCCATACCAGAACGTGGTAATATTTGGACTGGTGAAGTGCGTTTAATAAGTTCTTTTTTTTTCTTTTTATGCAGTTTCAATTTTATCTTGAGAAACAAATTTAATGAGTTTAACATAGTGAGTAGAATTTTACCCTGTTCTCAGAAATGTCTTTTCTTTACTTAATGTATTTCACTTGAAATCAATGATATACAGTTCGTAGCTCTAAATATACCTCTGTATCTTTAAGTACTCACTTTATTATCTTAACACTCAAAACTGATTCCCCTAGAAAAAACCCAGCAAGCTCTGGACCTAAAATATTAACATGGATCTGATATTTAAGTGTAGAATGATCAAAGATTGTTTGATTCACTTTCTACAAGATGGACCTCTGATGATGAAATGGAAAATATAACACATACACTTTTTTATTCTTCTAGTTTAAGGAAATATTGGAATTACAAACTCGTAACTTCAAATAAATGCATTTCAAGTAAACTGCGCAATAAATTTGAGCTCTATAGTTTCAAATTGATAATCATCTATAATGGATGCCAACCATCAAATACAAATACCTGATACGTCTAAAATGCACTTATTTCAGCGGCAACAGTTCCAAAACATTTCAATACATGGATTAAAGTGTATCCTCTAGATATGATATAATATAAAGACCAGGCTTAAATTAACCCTTCTGCAAAGTCAACCGGTTAACCAATAAATTACGGATACGGACTTAGACCCTAGCAGTAGTGTAGCATAACATTTAAAATGGAGATGCAGGGTTTGAATTTACTCTACCATGAACTACACTTAAATAAATGTGGATGGTTTGTTCTTTTCCCCATTGTTGTACATATAAGCAGCCAAGGAAGCATCTTATATCATTAACGAAATTACATTAAATGGTTTATTCCAACATTTTTTTTAAGGATTATGACTGGATTCTTCTGGATTTCAACTAACTTAATTCTTCATAGAATACGTTGTACGAAAATTATTATGAAAATATAATAAATTTGCATCCGTACCAAAATATCACTAAGCATAAAGTTATGACACTAATAATACAATCGATAAAGAGGACAAATGAATAAATAATATTGTATGTAACTCAACAACGAATTATGTAGCAAACTGTTCTCTTTCCTGGATATAAAGAATACCAATTACATAAACTTGTTTTTGATCTTAAAATTGGTGATATGAATTTGACTACCTATTCAGCCTATTTCGAACCCCAAACCAATATTGAAATGGATTTATTGAAAGTCTCAAACATTTTATTTTCCAAGAAGCCAATTCATTTTTTGTGTGGAATGGATTCAAATAGCAAGTCAGAAATTTGGCATAGCCCTATTTCTGACGGTAGATGTACGAAGCTTTTTGAATTCTTAAGTGTAAATCTGCTGTTTGTTATTAATGAAGACCGTGGTCATACATTCACCTCAACACAGGATTCTAGTTACATTTATATTGCTTTTAGTAGCTTGGGACTTCTCCGGTATGTTCAGAATTGGGATGTCTCTGAGGAGGATTCTCTCTCGAGCCATAAAATGATTACTTTTGAATTTGATATATGTCTATTCCAAATATGTTCCAACCTTCGTCTTCTTTTAATTTTAATAGAGCAAATTGGTCTTTCTTTGCTGACTTATGTATCAGTGAACTGCATGATTCATATCTTCTTCTTGGAGAGTGTTCCAATCAATTCACTTTGGAAAGGATAGTTAAAAATTTTACTTCTGTACTTCTTCAAATTGCCACAGCATCTATCCCAAATAAGAAAAAGGTAACTAGGAAAGTTCCCCCTGGTGGTCCATAGAAATTGAATGTATGAGAAAGAATGTTAATGCTGCAAGACGTAGATATCAAAGGGAACAAAATGTTATTGTGAAAGAAATCTGTAAAGCTAAGTATATGGATTTGCAACACAAATATAAGGTAAAATTGTCAGATGCCAAACTCAGCTCTTGAAGATTATTTCTTTCATTTATAAATGTCCACAATGTTTGGAAGAATTTATATAAGTACGATGTGAAAATCAACTTCATGAAGAGAGTAGAGATTTCTGGAATTACACTTCCAAATGGGGTTGCAACCTTGTCTTTGACTGAAACTATTTCTGCTGTGATGACAATGTGTTTTAAAGTTGATAATGAAAGTGACGATGATGATGTACACAGAACAATGCGCTCTGAATTGCAATGACCATACTCGTCTGCTGAAGATTGTCCTTTTAATACCTTTCAAATAGAGTCCATCATTAAACAATTTAAAAGAAATAAAACTCTTGGACCAGATCCACTGCCTAATGAAATAATTCCGAAGTTCCCCGGTATTTTTCCTAACCTTTTTTCACAAGCTTTTCAATCTGTGTTTAAATTTGGGTGTCTTTCGTGCTCCATGGAAGAAGGAGCGTGTTGTTTTGATCCCTAATACATTGGATTTAAGGATTCCTTACCTTGATTATGTTAGATGCATTATCTTATTATCAACATTGGGAAAATGCCTTGAAGCACTGTTTATTAAAAGGATTAACTGGTTTTTGAGAAGGAAAGATAATTTCTTCAGTGTTGCCCAATTTGGTTTTACTCCTCAAAAATATACTGAAGACGCTCTGCTTCGATTGTGTGATGTTCTGCAGCATGGAAGAAGAGGCTGACGAGTGTGCTCATATTTTTTGATATAAAGGGTGCCTTGGACTCTATTTTGAAAATCTTAAAAAAGATGCTGGTATTCCGAAAAATTTATATAACCTTCTTGGAAGCTTTCTGAATGAAAGAACTGCAGAACTTTTTATCGGATCGGAAGGCAAAATTTGTTCTTTAGAGAGAGGTTGTCCTCAGGGCTCTGTTTCTGGACCTTGTCTGTGAAATATTATTATAAGCGATCTTTTAATTCGTCTTTCTGACTATTTTTCAAAATTGCATTTGGTGATGATATTCTGTTGATTTTTCAAGGAAAGCTTCTTCAAAACACCATCTTGAGTGTACAATCTGCGCTAAACGTTATTTCCCAGTGGTCAAACATTCACAAACTTAAATTTAAGTCTTCTAAGAGTAAAGCCATGTTTGTCGGTGGAAAATTGGATGAAAATGCTATTTCACCTTTGAAGCTATAGTGTTCGACTCTGGAATTTGTTGACCAATTCATGTACCTTGGTGTTTTCCTGGACAGAAAACTCAAATGGAAAAAGCATATTGAATTTGTTTCTAATAAATGCGAAAAACTCCTTACTGGCCTGTATCGTATTGCCAAAAATACATTTGGAGTAGGCTATGAGGTTTTAAAAGTTATGTAAAAACAAGGTATTGTGCCTTTCATATGTCATACATCTCGGATCTGGGGGCAGGCTTTGAAGACTAAGACCAACCGGCGCAGGTTGAGGAAGATTCAACGCGGAGAATCCTTCTGCGTATTGCCAGAGGTTATAGAACATTAAGTTATGAAGCAACCTTTGCTATAGCTGGAGTTCCACATTTAGACTTGGAAACTGAGTAAAATTTAATTGTATGCTTCGATTTTAAATGATTTTTCGAAGGACTGTGTTGATGGAAAATTGCCTCTTTGCGACATCCCTCATCCGGCTGTTTTAGAATCAATTCATCTAATTAAGTATGAGAAAAATGTGGAGAAGCTTTTTCAGAAAGTCGCTTTTACGGACGGTAATAAGATGAACAAAGTTGGCCTTGCGTTTGTTTTATTTGAAGACAACTTCGAATGCGGCTTTTATAAACATCGTATCCGGAATAATGCACTCTTTCAAGCAGAATTGCTTTATATTAATCTCGTAGTTAAGTGGTTTAAATAAAATAGAAATTTTCGTTCAAAGTTCCTTATTTGTAGCGATTCTTTCCTCTTTAGATTTACTGAACAATGTTACAAGCACAGAAAAATTAGTTGTTGAAACGCTTTTAACAATTAATTCTCCTTAAAATAGAGAAATAGAGATTTTTTTACCTATGTGCGGGGACACTGTGCGATTTAAGGGAATGAAAGAGCTGATTTTTAGTCAAAGCTTTCAATTTATCATTCCTAAAGTGCTACTTGAGAGTCTTATGTTATGACGAGCTTGTTGCTAAGTGGAAAGAAGAGTATGTCTCGTCTGAGAAAGCTAGCCATACCAAATTTTTTTTCCTGCTATTCAGTATAGATTGAACTCAAAATTATTTTCTTCGCAAACTTCAAAATTACACAGTTTTTATCTGGTCATGGAAGTTTTGCTAAATATCTATATAGTTTTCATCTTCGGACTAATGATATGTGGGAGTGTTTAGAAAAGCAGTCACAAGATGTGGAACATTTGCTTTTAAGTTGTCCTGCATTTCAAATGCAGGACAACTAAGGAAGAATGTGCCTTCAAAATGATTTGAGAAAATTAGGTAAAACATGGCCATTGAAACTCAATGTTTTTGTTAAATCTAATCTGATTTTGTACTCATTTGTTTTCATAAAATATTGTAATTTTAGTTAAATTGTTTTCCACTGTTTCTTTGTCAAATCAACTTACTTCTGTAAGCTCCGTGTTGTACTTCTGTGGTGCGCAGGGAGTTTGCTTTTGTTTAATTAAAAAGAATAAAGGTGTATGGAATTTATCCTTAAATTCCAAGTGCAACAGACAGAATAGAAGCGCTCTATCGTGAAGCGTTTTTGGGTGACTAAGGTGGCTGCTTAGAGTTGCCACATATATCGTTTGCAAGAATCAACTGCCCATATGAGCTGTACAAGAGCCAACATCGATGGTAGAGTGAGTTGCATAGGCCTAAGGTGGTGTTTGGGATACCTACCATGTATGACGAACATCACCATACAACCAGTTACAGCAATCAAGGAACGCCAAACAATCGAGCATCCTTCGCTTGGCTAGGTGAAAAGGAGGCCACATAGATATAGTATGGTAAGAGGACCTCGTTTGAAATCGAAACTGATATCTGCTTAGGTTTACATAAAAACAAACTGTTTTTACATCGTGCTTTCTTGGATACAACTTTTTTCAACGGGAGATGACGGACTTCTGGGCTTTAATATGCGCTAAAACCCTGAGCCATAGAATAATAGCCCTTATGGGGAAAACGAAAATGTCCACAGAACGAGATACCAAACACTTTAAATTCGACTTAGATTAATATTGCCTTAAGATTCCTGCACCCAGATTCTTCACTACCTTAAAAACGGTAGGTAGTTGAATTTACTTCGCAATGGAGGAACAAAACGGGTTATTGGTATCGGTCCTAGATCAATCCTGTAGGCAAAGATCCGAGGACAACACCTTATCATTTTGAACCATGGTCAGATGACGAGGTCAACACCTAAGTAGACACCTCACTTGTTCTTAATAGTAGTTCTGTTTAAATAGTATATATTCGTCATCATTAGAGATTGGGATTGCGTATCAGCCAGTACTGAGGCCCACGGCGTTTAAACAAACATCCGGAATCACAAACCTACTTCCCAAACACGGTTCGGTTCTCAGAATAAACATTTTAAAACAATTTCAATGTTTCTAATTACGAATCGTTAGTGTAAATAAAGTCTTTTCCGACTGAAATCTGTTTATATATATTTTTTAGTTCAGGTGGAAAAAAGGGAGTGTTCGAGTTCGAGGAAAGCAGTTACAATTGCGGAATGAATTAGTATTTTATGTAGAAGTAGTAATTATGCAGCGCTATTCAAATATTGCTAGAGTTTAGTTAGTATATTTATTAGTAGTAGTTAGTATTTATTTATTATTATTAGTTAGTGTTTATTTATTATAGTAGTAAAAACATAAAATTATTTAATAAAATTTAAAATTTTAATACCAGTTGCTGTCCTCACAATCAGTAATTAAAAAACTAATAAATAATTATTTTAAAATATAGACATAATTCCACTAACAATAACGATTTAAACGTAGTTATTAATTTTATAAAATACAGATGAATTACAAATTTGTGAAAATTTTGCAATCTGGACAGACTTTTAGGTGATACAGACTTTTATTTTTAAATAATAAATGATATACTTTTCTTTCCAGATAAGATGTTTAAAAGAATATTGAAAAGTTTGCATTCAAGTGGAAATCATTTACCATAACTTCTATCATGTAGCAATTGCGAACTATTAAAAACTTATTAAATTTACATAAAAAAGCAACTATTATTTGGGGAATGTGACGAACCGCTATCCGGGTTTTCTAAAGTATATCAGGGGTCACCCATTCCCTACTCATCATAGAAATTACACGTGATGTGACAAATACCATCGCAATTTAACATGTTAACCTTCCTAAATAATATTCAAGACAATGTTATAACAATTGTGGCACACATACATAGTTGTGTAGAAAATTCATTACACACTTGCATATTTACAACTCAGGGGAATGAACTTTATTTACACGGTTTAAGCAGAGTACAGCTGCCATACAAAATAGGTTTTTAATGTATTCGTGTGATTGTAGAGAGGGGGTTAAGGGTAAATTCATGGTTCTTAGTAGGGTTGTATTCACCGGATCGTGCTTTATGACTTTCAAGATGGGGTATCGTTAGTAACTGCTTTTGTGAGCCAGGAACGATGATATTGGGTCTCATGAGGTAGCTACTTCCACTTTCTGGATTCCTTGAGGACCACCTTCATCATGGGTCCATACATATAATCATTAACCCTCCAAGTGGTTTGGACGAGATATCTCGTCCATCAAGATCTGATTAATTTTGCTTATGACGAGGTACCTCATCATCAAGATATTGCTAATTTTTTGATGGTGAGATCTTGTCATCATAAAATAGATAGGCAATATCTTGATGACGAGATATCTCGTCATTATAAGAATTATCAAGATAAAAAGATCTCTCCTCATAGCATGAGAGATTACAAGTCCCCTCTCTAACCCCATTAATCCCAGCTACATTATAAAAAACGCTTTGACCAATGCCAACATATCCAGTCAATTATATTCGGTTTCTAATTCTTCCTATTGTCTATAGTAAGCACAATAAGGCCAATGTAACAAGTAGTATTAATAGCTGCAACTAAAAATTTCACTGTTCTCCAGAAAATATCAGACATCTGAAGAAGGATATATATTCATTTTTTAAGCGATAATCTAATCAAATTAAATACGTTTTATTTTAAGAAAGTGTTACTTTTCCAAACAAAAAGTAAAGTAAAGAACACATATCTTTCAGATATAGGATACCTATTTTTACAAATACTCGGTAAAATGTCTGGGCAAACAAAGTTTTGCTGCCTCCAAACTATTAAATTTCTGCCAATTTCTCCATCCATGTTTCTTTAGCAGGCTGACAAAATTGTCTGAGGAGTATAGCTAGGAAATTTAATCACTTTAAACATCTTGTCTAAGTACCTTAATATTTTGTGTAAGTAGAAATAATACTTACCGTGACTCTACCATTACGTAAAAGTTAACTACTAATAAAATATGTATTAGCATATTCAATCGGCTTATATAGTCTCGGTTTATTCAGTTGAATCATATTCACTTTGAAGTAATAAGGATCTAATCAAGATAGAGACTTATGTTAGGAAATGTTATACTTTTTCATAACCTCAAAACCTGAACTTATATCTTGATGGGTATAATACCGATTATAAAAAGGATATCCTCTATTCTTGAATACACTTGATAACGTGTCTGTGGAAAACAATGTTTTGCTGCCTATAAACTATTAATTTTCTGTCAATTTCTCTATCCTTGTTTCTTTAGTAGACTGTAAAAATCTCGCTTGATGAAAATAGGTGAACTTCAATCATTTGAAACAGCTTGTGTAAGAACATTAAACTTTTGTGTATGTATAAATCATATTTAGAGTCAGTGCTATTATGTAAATTTTAAAAAACTATTAAAAATACACTGAATTTCCATTAAGAATTGTAACCGATACATTATTAGGGGAATGCAACTTACAGGTGTTCATGATTCTCTAACATCGAGGATCGCCAAAACTCTATTCATCAAAGACTAGTATTATCAATGACTGATACTAAAAATGTCACTGTTCCACAGAAAATACCAGCCTACTCAAAAATGATCTATATTCATTTTGAAGTCATAAAAATCTAGTCAAAATAAAGATATTAAAGATAAATTCTTAGCTTTCCAGAATCTTACAAAAATAAAGAGCATATATCTGGAGGCTTTAAATATATTTTTGAAAATAGGATACCTTCTATTTTCACAAACACTCGATAACACGCCAGGGCAAACAAGGTTTCGCTGCCTCCAAACTATTAAATTTCTGCCAATTTCTCCATCCATGTTTCTTTAGTAGGTTATAAAAATCCAGTCTGATGAGTTTAGCGGGGAATTTCAATCAGTTTAAACAGCTTGTGTAAGCACCTTAATCTTTTGATCCCAGTTGCGAGAGCTGGTGTTTATTTTACGCCACTATTGTCCTTTTCTTTTTATAGTCGTGTAACATGTACCCTAAAAATTTATCACTGCCAAATCCCTTTCAGAAGAGATTACAAGGGAGGCGCTTAAGGCAAAAATGGTCTATAGGCATCGCTAAATTTATGTCCGTCTTATGCTTGCGGCATTTATTGATTCAAGACTCGCCATAGTGGTGGGGAAAATTATGTGCGTGATCTTTCACGACTTAAGGGCTCAGGCCTTTTACCTTGAATCAGTATGAAAGCCGATGATTCTTTAGACCTGATCTTGCCAAGGCATTACTTATCTCGGATTCGATTTACAGCCTTTCTGAGCCCACCGTGCTAACTGCTGCTAAATTGGCCCCTGTTTTTCTGGAAACTTTTTGTTTCACACACAATGGGAATTAAATTAGAGGTTTCGATCCCCTGGATGCGTTATGGGTTGTAAATACACTGGAGTGAAAAATTGGAGAAACAAGAAGGTTTGCAGCTGCTGCTTTTCAGTGAATTGACCGGGATGGGAGGAAAGGATAGAAAACGTGTGTCGAGAATTATCGAACCGATGAGTAAAAGCAAAACGATGACCAGAACAGAAACGAAGAGTAACAAAATCCTCGAGTTGAAGTGGTGACTCTGTGCACTGTGTGCCATGAGACGAAAGGGCAGTGCGAAAACTTTAACTCCCCAAGTGGTTTCGACGAGGTATATCGTCCATCTAGATCTGATCAATATTGCTGATAACGTGATATCTCGTCATCAAAGTATTGCAGATTTTTCCATGATGACGAGAACAATGTCTGGTCAGTTTTCTTCTAATGATTAGATATCTTGTCCATCAAGATCTGGTCAACTTTGTTTATGACGACAACCACCAGGAGGCTTAGAAAAGGGAGAATTATGTCCATTGCAGGCTGTATGACTACCTCGAACACTCATGCAGGCTTTGCATTGTGTTTTGCACACAGAGAATAGTTATATGGATGATTCTCCTTTTGGTAGCAGAATGCTTTCCTCTGTTAGAGCCTCTAACGTCACGATTACCAAATGTGAATATGCACTAGATTTTTACAGAACATCTTCGATTATGCAAATTCTCACAGTTGTTTCATTAAATTTGGAGGTTTTAACCTTCAAAAGAAATGTTATTCTTTAAGCTTTGCATGCCAGTGTATATGCATTCATCAGGAAACAGTAGTAGGCGATCAGGATTGATTCATGTAACTTTCCTCGTGTGTATGTCAATTACTCGAAGTCTTCTGCCGTGTTTGGTATAACTATGGTTCTTTACACCATCAAACTAAATCAAACCTTATCTGTAAACTTTTCCGAAAATAACTTTCCCTAAAAATACAAACTTCATAACTATTAAACTTCTAAGGGATTCATACGCATATATCCGTTCTGTAAACCACAGACTTCCCTGAATAGCTTCTAACGATATTTCACTTCTAATATTTCCTAAAATTATTTCAAACAATCGATGTAGTTATATAACCAATATGTGTTATAGGTATAAACAATATCATTCTTCTTGGAAATTTAGTGATGCTCAGAGAGTTGAAACTCATTACTTATTGAGAGAAAGAGAGTTGTGTTTTCATCTTTTTGAAAAAATGATGTTTCTGAAAAATGTCCTTTTCTGAAAGAATTGATGTTGAGAAAATAATTATTTACGTAACATTTTTACATGGCTATTTCGAAACATGTGCATTTTCAAAATTCTTCGAACAATAATAATCGAATTGAAGCGTTGTTTCATAAATAAAAAACATTAAATTCGATAATTGATGTACTAGTAAATTTCCCATTAAATGATAATGAAACAAAACAATCCATTTTTATCGCAAAATGCTTTCGATAAGAAGTGAAGTTAAATTGGAAATTAGGTATGCTGAATAACGAAATTTAAGGGTAATAAGAGCCCTGCTCTTATTTCTTTCAAACCTTTAAAATTTTAACAATAAATAATGTTACATATAAATTACTATTGAATTTAATCTTAATTTTTTGTTATAATCCTTTTTACGTTTTATCAATTTTATAAGTTAAACATGAATGCTGAACTACTTTCATAAAAATTGTCTAATAATTCTGCGTTATCTTTTAAATATGTACAGAATTTAAAAATTCAAGATAAAAAATGGTGCATGGAGGATTTTCGCAAGTTTTTATGAAAATTATTGCCAAAATTTCGAAAACAGAAAATTCAAATTTTCTAACTTAATTTTTAGGCAAGTGCGAAAATGTTATTCGGAGAAATTCCCTAAAGGTACTAAAAATTTTGACAGTAAGTTTCTTATACATTATTTTTGTAGTAACAACTTTTTTTATGCATACATATCAATTTAAGAAATTTGCCTCAAATATTAAATTATTACATTTTGATAATATATATAAGGCATCAACCTGAAATTCATTAAATTGATGAGTTTCACTCTAATTGCTACTACCTATATTTCTTTTTCAAACCTAACTATTTACCTTGAAATATATTTTTGGGTATGATTAAGACTTGTAGGCCTCTTTCGTTCTTTGTCAATCTCTAAAAACCTTCACAATGAGTATACCAAATATTTGTATGCGAAGGTAAAATCAAAGACCATCCAAAGTCCTTGACAGTACTTATTGACTTGTATAACTGCCGTATGTATTTCTTATTTAATAGTTTGCAGTTCCACAAAAGTATCTTTCATTACAGGTTTTCTTAGGAAACCATTTATCCTTCTATTTGTCCTATATTTTTTATTTTATTCTTCTACCCTCCAAGTAGTTTTGATGAGGTATCTAGTCCATCATGATCTAACAAATTTTGCTAATAAAAAAATCGGCAATATCTTGATGAGATATCTCGTCAAGATATTGAAGAGATATATCACCATCAGGTTATTGCCGATTTTGTGATGACGAGGTCAAGATTAGGTCAGTTTTGCTAATGATGAGATACGTCGTCGAGACAACTTCCAGAAGTGTTAATGAATTTTCATGATAATACTTCGTGTTGCCTTTATTTTTACTTTCCTTTAGAACTTTTTTGGATATTTCCTTTCGTTGTATTCGTTTCCATATATCGTTGAATCTTGCCTTAGTTGCCATGCACTAAGTGTTCTGCTGTAGATCAAATATGGAATATCGTAACTATTGGGCCTTGAATACTCTGTAAATTATTGAAATTGTTTGAGATTGAAATACCACAGTAGATCTGCAATTTGGTTGTGCTTTGTTGTTTTATTTATGATACCATTAATGTTCTCTGGAGAAGAAATTGACAAGTAACAAAATTGCTTTGTAAAACCGGATCTCTGTTCAATGAAAACGTAATATATGTGATTAAATTTACTATTTCTGCATGCAAATATATCGCATATTCACGCATTTATTATTTGGCCTACTGTGCAATTTAGCGCTTAATACAGTATGCGTGTGCAATTACAATATATACAGAGCAAAGAAAATGTAATTAGCGTTATTGCAACTTATCAGGCCAGCTATATAGAAATCAAATCTCAGGACGAGACACAACATTTTTTACAGACAAGAAAAGGAAACGGTACACATCTCCAAACGGACAACAGAATGATTACCCACTCGCTTCTTAAGAATAGACGCTAGCCTTTTCAAACGGGGCACATTTGTAGAAGAGCACGATCATGCTTCCTTGGAAAAAGCTAATAAACAGTTCCTCGTTCCGTTCGGGAATGCGGGAAGAAAAACACTGGTGTCCTGCTACAGTATTACTATTGCATGAAGAAAGGAATTGTTGTGCCAACTTTAAAGTAAAAATATAATTTAACTTGATAAATATGCATCGAAGGTTTCCACATTCATATGTTATTTCTATATTTGGCAGTCCCTAGAACAATTAGAAACTGAAAGAACTCAACAGACAGTTCACAAAAATTGGGGAAACACAATAGTCGATGCATTTAGAAAGCCTTTCTTCTAACACATCTCATTAACTCCTTTGAAACCTAAACATTTCACAGAATTTCATCTAACATAAACCATTTTTCAATCCAAAAAGTATCCAAACGCCAGTTATGATCTGGAAAATTTGCTAGTTCCGAACCCAAAATTAGCAGTAAGGCCATTTTAAACCTAGTCTACCGTTTTCAAATCGACTCGATAGGATATCACCTACACCAGATCTCGGAAACGTCTTCTCTAAAGTATATCCGAACGAGTTTAAACTAAGAGCACTTCACTTTCAAAATTCATATTCAGATGAAGATATTCAAAATGCCTGAGGGGAGGTGTTTGTATTGCGCGCAGGGGAGTAATTGCGGTGGATATCTCGTATATTATTCGCGTGGCCAAGGGGAAATGCTTCATTCTTAAAGTACTGCTCGCCAGATATATAGTGATGGAAGAGCCTCTCTACATGGGAGAAGCTATAGGACCAGATGGGAAACTGGATGGTGTATCATTTGGAAAGGGTTCCTTGCCTGTCTCTTCATTTCAGCATTTATCATTTCTGAGTGGAATTGCGAATACAAAAGCCATGAGAGGGGACGTTTCTCCATTTCGGGTAGAATCGTTTTATGTTTTGTAATCTCAAATGACGTTTTTACCGTTAGAGTGTTTCGTAAGTAATTTTGTGACAAAGTTCAATATTCATTGAAATGATATTTTTTTGAAAAAAAATAGCATAATCGATATAGTATATCAATTTTAATATAATCGATATGTTAAATAGATCTTAATATAATCGATATGTTACATAATTTCAATGTAATCGATACGTTATACCGCTTTTATTACAATTGATCTCTTATAACGATTTTAATATAATCCATATGTCATACAAATTGTAATATAATCGATGTATTATATCTAATATAATACATCAATTATATTAAAAGATATAACGTATCGATTATCGATTTAAATGTAATAGTCTGTATTTTACATAAATTTAAGTATAATTAATATATTATATCGATTGTAATATAATCGTTATATTGTATCAATTTTAACATAAACAATAAATTATATCGTCATTTTCAATAAATTGTCGATTATCCAGGTAGCGCCAAGTAATTTGATCCATATGTAATTTATGAATTGAAAGAGTTCCCATGATTGAAAAAACAATTTTATTCTTTCAGTTTTTATGTAACAATTTTACAAAACATGCTCTGCATACCCTGTTCTAAAATTTAATATCATAATAAAGTTTAATCTTCCTTAAAATTACATTTTTCGAAAAAAAAGAATTTTTTTAATGTAACCGCTTTTTAAAATGCATTTTCATATGAAAGATGGGAAATGAATTATTTTTATTCTATCAATTTTTCTGGCTCTGACGTGCCAGATAAAGTGGTACACCAGTATAATATTTGGCAGGCCTCGCACGGCAGCGTACAACTACAGAAGTATGACGAGGCATGGACTCCATGAGCTTGCAGACGTATTCTGTAGGTATTCAAGACCACACTTCCTGCAGAGCCGTCCATAGCTCTGTTTTATTCTCATGTGTAGGATTTCTGTATTCCACAGCACGTTGCACGGCATCCCAGATGTGTTTGTTAACTTTGAGAAATGGTGACAGGTGGGAATGTCAAGACCCTAAACTGAGATGATTGATCTTTTAATCATAATGTGGCGTATCTAGATTTGTGTTGTGGAGTATTGTTCCTTTGGAAGATTCCAAACCCATTAGGTGGAAGACAGACATGAACGGGTGAAACTCGTCAGAAGGGATAGGAGACGTTTGCAGACGTACCTGGTCTGGTGTCATTAAGTAAACCACATACCATTACAGAACCACCACAAACATGTACAATCTCAGGTTGACACACAAGATCCATGCCTTCATGGGGTTTTCTCCCGACCTGATCCTTAAATCTGACAGAAACATCCGGATACACTACTCGTCGGACCAGCTTACTCGTTTCCAATCATAGTGCCCATTGGCGATGCTTCTGAAGCCAAACAAGTCACATAAATATATGCCGACTATTCATTAAGGGTATTCGAATTGAGCGTTTGCTCCTAGAACCCATATCTTTGAGGAAATTTTGCAGAGTCCTCATGCTGGTTGTTAAGGACCCTTCATTGTTATTTCCGATTTTTTCGTTAATTTCGACGTTATTTGAATCAGTGTTGCACGTCTATCGCTTGAAAGGATTGTTGCTAGTCACATTCACCCAGTATTTTTAAGGCCACACTATTATTACCGGTTTTGAGTAATCTTGTAGCCATGGTATATCCTTGAAATGGCAGTTGAAATGGGTCCAAACTTCTCTACCTACCGAATGGTATGAACCATCTCACGAGTTCCAACTATTAAACTGCGTTGAAAATCACTCAAATCGTGATACATTACCATTCTCAAGGCGGAAATAGATCTAGATGCTTCCACAACTATCTATTGCCTTATATAAGCACGCAACCAATGACGTGCATAGGAGTTGTTATGCATATTGTATAAGCTCGTTTGTACTACTGTAGTCTGAAACTTTACTATACATAAAATTGCCTGATTACCCAAGTAAAGCCAAGTAATTTGGTCATTATATACTTCATAAATTGCAGGAATTCCAAAACCTAAAAAAATTATTATTGTTTGAGTTGTTATGACACACATTTGCAAAACAAAATTCTACATCCTAATTCTAAAAGTAAATAGTGTAATAAATTTGAATCTTTCCTTCGATATTTAGTTTTTTTGGAAAAAACGCAATTAATTTAAATAATCTATGTATCAAGATATTTTTCCTATGAAAGACAGGAAAAGATTTATTCTGATCCCTATCAATCTATATCTAATTGTCGACCTAAATACCGAATGATTTAGTCAATATATGATTTAATAAACTGAAAAGCGGTATTTAACCTAAAACATTTGTATTAGCGTGAGCTTTAATGTAACACAACACATTTTACAATACAAGATGTTTGGATACGATCATCAAAAAGTAAATATGGAAAGCATATTTTTCATTGTATGCACCCATTAATATCATGCAAAACTGGATGCGTGGCACCGTATTACAACTTGCTGAAAATGATTTTGGCGTAGTGCACAATGAGTTAAATACAATTACATAAGAGGTTAATTGTATGATTGTATGGCAAAAATTTGTTTACTCCCATTTTCGAGACATGTTAAATAAAAACGAGATCTACAGGATGAATAAAAGCAGGAATAAACGAACTTTAATTTAGATTGAAAAAATTGTGAACTTGTATTGTTTGGAAATCCTCCTAAAAGGCATGCCTTCTGTATATTTTGAAAGCAACAGTAGTTATAGTGGAAATATTCTCAAATGGAGCAAAATGTTAAACTAAAACCGTATACTGGTAAAGAGCATTCTAGTAAGTGAATGGAATTTTGCAGTCATACTAAATGCACTTTAGATCTTCAGATACACATTATAGGCATAGTATGTCTGAAATATACAATCTGAATAATAATTCAATGCTCATTTTCATATTATTCTCTTCAGCTAGTCAGTTTATTTCGCAAAATGAGTTCAGTTTAATTCACTTAGTTTCTATTTTATTTGAAATACAAATAATATAAAGAGGTATATACGTCTGCAAATTTAAATGGATGGATAATTTAGGAAAATTCCTATAAGATTACATCACATTTTATAAAATCTAGTTCTGAGTTGTAAATGGATAAATATTTTAGGAATATTCCAATAAGATCGTGTCAAATTTTATAAAATCGAGGTCTGAGAAGTGTTCGAGTTTAAGCTTCTTATTTTCAAATAAACAGCTTATCAAATGAACAACATCAAAATATTTAAAGTTGTTATAAGCATTAACTTTCAAAAAGTAGAATTCATTTTTAAATATCAGCAGGCGAGTACATAATTTTTACTTGCCTGGTAGTCTGTATATTCATTTGTTAACCCTAATACCTGTATATATAGTGCATGTGGAGACACACAGTTTGCTAACGACTGAACTAGCAGACCATGTACCTCATATCACGTAGCGCACTCCAGTTCTCACAAGTACTCATGCGCACGAAGAATTTTGAAGGATTGTAACGAATGAGAGGGTAGCGGAGACGCCAACTTGTAACAATATGAGATTAGCTTATAATTAACTCAACTTGTACTTGCTATCTTGCGCTTTTTGTTATGAAATCTTATACCTCCAAATCTTATCCTTCTTTATTATGAAATACTTAACCCTCCAAGGTGTTTAGACGAGATCACTCGTCCATCAAGATCGAACCTGTTTTGCCAATGACATCTCGTCATCCAGATGTTGCCTATTTTTTGATGATGACGAAATCACTCTTCTAATCATCAGTTTTCTTGGAATTACGAGATATATCTTCCATCAAGATCTGGTCAGTTTTGTTAATGACGATATATCTCGTCCATCAAGTTCTGGCCTGTTTTGTTAATAAGGAGATGCCTCGTCCATCAAGATCTGCTCACTTTTGCTAATGACGAGATATCTCGTCCATAAATCTGTTCACTTTTGCTAATGACGAGATATCTCGTCCATAAAATCTGTTCACTTTGCTAATGACGAGATATCTCGTCCATAAAATCTGTTCACTTTTGCTAATGACGAGATATATCGTCCATCCATATCCAGTCAATTTTGCTAATGACGAAACACCTCGTCGACACAATCTTCAGAGGATTAAATAGTGTTTTACACTGAAGTGTCTCCCTGCGTCCTCTTCATCTATACATGAGTATATGATGTTATATACGCTAAAATATATCGCTAAAAATATGTTAATACTAAAACTTTACAAATTCAACTTACAGAAAAACATCGATTGATATTAGGGAAGTTTGTTAACTTACTAGAAAACTCTTTAAATCACATAACATACTTCTTCTATCTCGTCAATATAAGCCTGATAACTAAAGTTGTATGTACCACACGATGTTAATGCCCTGTTTCTGACATGTATTCCATACATGGTTTACTCTATGTATAAAGAAAAGATTCACCATATTAAATAAACATCTAGAATACATAAAACATGATGATTTTCCTTGTTCCCTTCACACCAACTGCATTTAAAATTTATAAATTATTCAAAGAAAGAAAATATAACGTAATCCTGTTTGAAATCGAACACCAACATGGAAGCTATATCTGAGTACAACTTATTAGATTTTTAATTCCTATAGAAGCATGCTTTGCATTATCGTTAATTGCTATAAATTTAGAGACATATTTTAGGACTCTCACTCTTCAATTTCGCCGCCAGAACCACTAGTTTACATTGAAGCACCTCCTAATTTGCATTTATTAAATTTATGCATTCTCCCATCTTGGATCAATTTGTCCAAATACAGAAAAGAGATGCGATTCTCCCATGTATCTGTTATTACATTGACTGTGAATCACACTGAGACCTGACTTCACAATTATCCTCAGTGAAATATATTTATTCCAAGATAATTATTAAATCCTGCAATTCTGGTTCAGAAGTGCGCATCCGTCCCAGTGAGCTTTCACACGTTTCAATCAAGTGACGGTAAATTAATATCAAACCCCTTTCAGTTGGATTATGACTAGATTATTAATTGCAATTTCATCGCTTAGCCCCAAATTATTCGAGATAGATGGTGGATTTTAAATGAAGCAGGGACTTCTGTCACGAAGCTCGACTGCATTATCGCACTTATTCATTATCGGGAAGTCATTATTTCTGACGATATTAGCCGGCCTAAAGCCGTATTGATTGCCACTTTGTTGGACGGGAAACTTTAATAAAACTTGTTAATCAAGTTATTTTTGTGTATTACAAACCGGCTGTAACCGATAAAAGCGATGTATGTAACATAACGAACGATGGTGTTTCAGGGGATCTCGGATTGGCCCTTGATTTATCTAATTCCGTTTTGGATACGAGATCTATAATTCCTCGAGAAAAGATTTGAAACTTTAATTTGTTGCATGTATGTGTTTGTACGATTGTGCGAATTTATAACCACCAGCAAAAGTTGCGTAGAAGAAGGCTCCCTCTCCTTTTGTATTGTTCCTGCAAAAGGTGTGGTCTGCCCTTTCTTGTTTAGATGGAACTTGAAAAATCGATGTAAGAAATACATTTCATAGCACATAAAATGTAATAATTGAAAGCTCCTGTAAATAAGCTACATAAAATTGTCTTTGATGATCCATTACTGGAAGTTTATTTACTCAAAACAAGCTAGTCCCTATCAGATAAGTTGAATTAGAGATAACTAGAAATAAAAACTGCTTTCAATGTTTAGCTAAAACTTGTAAATTAATTTTTGTAATTAATTTTTGCATTGTTCCTGCGAAAGGTGTGGTCTGCCCTTTCTTGTTTAGATGGAACTTGAAAAATCTATGTAAGAAATATATTTCATAGCACATAAAATGTAATAATTGAAAGCTCCTGTAAATAAGCTACATAAAATTGTCTTTGATGATCCATTACTGGAAGTTTATTTACTGAAAACAATCTAGTCCCTATCAGATAAGTTGAATTAGAGATAACTAGAAATAAAAACTGCTTTCAATGTTAAGCTAAAACTTGTAAATTAAAAAGGTAAAGTAAAGAATAAGATAAAATGTCCTCATATATTTAAGTTTTAATTGGTAGGTAGCTAGTTGAGGATTTGTGTCGCACAAATGGAGATTGGCGGTGGTCCGGGATCAATCCGGAAGGGAAAGATTCGTGGACAAATCCTAGTAATTTTGAATCACCAAACGGGAGGAAAATAAAGTCGTCTTAGTTTTGCTTGAAATTTTATAAAACTTTGTCTTATGTAACTTATTTATATCAACAGATCATAACTTTTTTATTTTTTTTATTTTTTGCGAGATAAATTAAAAACTACCTATATCTACTAACCACAACTGTATTGCATAAAATAGCCGAACTACTCTGTTTGGTTTGACGTCAATTAATGCTGCCCCTTGATTGAAAAGTAATATTAATTTCTCTCTTTCATAAAATTATACTATCATTTAACGTACAGAAAATACCTTAAATATTTCCTGAATTTACTTGTGACGCGTAAATACCTATGTGCGTTACATTCAGCTGTATAATCCATTACACTTACAATTCTGAATTCCATTAACCTGTTCTAAGAGACGGATGACACATTAACCTTTACAGGGCAGGTAGTCTTTCATCAGAGATACTACCTTTCTGAACGAGGACTTCAGTTGCAATGCTTTCCCCAATGCCTTTTATGGGTGATTTGTCACTCGGACCAGTAAATGTTACTTCCCATCTAATGTAGGACATGGGAACTTTATTTTAAGCATTCCCTAAACTCCTCTACAGAAACTAACTTTTAGATGGTCTGTTACCTTAGGTTTATTTGTACTAAAGTTGCTTTTCAATGTACCGTTCTGAAAAAAGAGATGATTTGCCTTCTAAAATATTTCTTCTATTATTTGGATATATCAATTTGATGCTGTTATTTTTAGTATAAATTATCCTTTTATGGATAATTTATACTAAAGTTATGGTTTTTCTCTTCTAGAATTTTACATAACATCTAAAGCTATTCCTATAATCGAATGAAAGATATCTCTTTCAGTTGTACAGTGTTGGCTTGGGGTCATTGTAGGTAATTTTGGATTGCTTCACCTTTCCTTTCTGTTTAAATACCGACTCGTGTTTCGTTTGACTCTGAGATTTAACAAGGTTAAATCTCAAAGTTAAACATAAACACAAATGGCTTTTAACAAACTTCTGACAATTGTTCTTTCTAAATCAATAAAATTAAGTTTCGAAGATAATATCTTAAAAAGGCTTGTTCTTCCTACAATAATGAAATCATTGACGTGGCAGTAATTCAGAATTTGCTGGAGATAATATATTTTTGCATGTGCATTTTGTTGACAAAAGGCAAGGGTTAACACTGGAATGTCATTTAAGACAGTTACAATTATTTGATGATAATGAGTTATAGAAATTTCGGAATACACTAAATATTGCATTGAATATATGTATAATATTCGATATAATTTTTGTATATTTATATAGCTTACATGAAGTGTTGTCCACTACATTTGTAAAGGTATCATAGATGAATTGATTACAAAACACTTTCTGATCGTTTCACATATTTATTACAGAATTATGCACCATTTATTAACCCTCCTGGTGGTTGTCTCGAAGAGGTATATCGCCTTTAGCAAAACTGACCAGATGTTGATGTACGAGGTATCTCGTCATTAGAAGAGAAAACTGACCAGATCTTGATCTCGTCGTCATAAAAAAATTGGCAACATCTTGACGAAGAGGGATCTCGTCATTAGCAGAATTGGTCAGATCTTGATTTACGAGATATCTCGTTTAAACCACTTGGAGGGTCTGTATATAATGTTAATAAAGTTATCAAACTGTAAAGATGAAGAATAGCTGAAGAAATTCCACATGATTAAGACCAACATAATACTTGGTAAAATTGACGAATAAATGCATATGGATAAGTTATGAAGTCTCATGTATTTAGCGAAATCGAGAAATAAGTTTAGTTCGTACACTATCCGCAATTTGCTATAGTAATGGGCTTCTTATTTTGCGTCTAAATAAATCACCATTTTAATCCTTAAGCACTTGGATCTTGTTTGCGTGTGTAAGCTGATTCAGGAGCTTGGTACAGTTTAAGATCATGTAAAAATCTCACTTGCTTATTCGTGGGTTTTCAAATAGGAAACCATTTTTACAATTTAAGGATACAATTTATAACGGTTAATCGATATTTTACAAATATTTTTACAAACATGAATGAATTTTTAAGGAACTCGGAAGATGATCGAGTGGGGAGATCCCTTCTAATTTGAAAACAGTAAAAGCGAAGGAAAGAAGAATACGCTAGTTCTGTTTAGGTTAACCAATTCAAGGAATACTGGGAGACTCGGCTAAGTTCATCAGATATTCTCAATTCTTCTATGACCCACCTCTGCCAGCAGGCCTAGTATTTTTCCATAGTACTTCTATCACTATCAGGAAACCATTTGGAATCTTTTCCAACTTGACCCCCGCCTCTCCCTTAGTACTCCTACTCTTTCTCTCTATTCAAATACCTGTCCGAGTGTCTTTTCCAATGCGATCTTCATACTCTCTCCTTTAAATCACTGTTCTATCTCTCTCTTTAGAGGTATACACGAGAGTCTTTCCGACACGAACTCCATCCTCTTTCTTTATGATCATACTTCCTTCTCCCTCATTCACAAAGGTATGTCTAACTGTCTTTTACAACTTGACCCTCTTTCTCTATACAATCCCAGCTCCTTCTTTCTCTCTCTTCAGAGGTATGTCAGAGTGTCTTTCCAGTGTGATCTCCGTCCTTTCTCCTTGAAACCACAACACCTCTTTCTCTCTTCAGAGGTCTGTCAGAATGTATTTTCAAAGTGACCTCCATCCGCTCTCTTTGGAATCTTAGCTATTTTTATCTCTCTCTTCCCTTCAGAGGTATGTCTGCTTTTTCTGACGTGACCTCTCACCTTGTAATCCCAGCTCCTTTTTCTGTTTTCAGAGGTCAGAAATTCCCTCGTAAAAATGTACCTCTGCTCTCGATAATAAATCGGGTGTGAAGTTCTCTCCCTTCCGTGACCAGCACTCAAATTCTTACGACCAAACATAAAAAGATACACTACGCAATACAAGCAGAACAAAGTAACGAAATAATCAACCCAACACTTACTTTAAGTATTACATTATATCGTCAATGTAGTAGAAATTTGGTACATAAAACCCCAATCAAAAAATATTGCATCCAGCACTTCTTTTACTCATTCATCATTCTTTGAGCAAGCCATCCTCCAATATATTTTCGTAACAAATATAAGTAACAAGTATAAGCAACAAATCGCCCTTCTGATGTCTCTCCAAGAAGGAGATTTAGCCAACCATCCAGTGTGTTAGCTCAATACTCAGAGTAATCAAGTTTTAAGAATAAGAAAATTACTTGAAAAAGAAAAGAGAGGATTCCACTTAACTCTATTTCGTGTATTTTAGTCTTTTGTTAGATTCGTGTAAAAGAGTAATTTTCATTCGCGTTGTTGTCTTCTTTATGGTGACGCTAGCCCTTATTGGACCTTTGGGGATACCGAATTTCTGCTTTTTACAACGTTGGAGAGTCCCCTCACGGTCTCGAGTGAAATTGCAAAGACAACTGCCCCCGTGACATGTTAAGGAGAGATAGAAAATGTATTGCCTCTCCTCCCAGGTGACCAATCTAGAAACAGTGTGGTCTGAAAAGCTTCCTTCTTTTATTTATAATGCTCCCGAGCAAGGTAATCCTTTTGTTGTGTGAAGAAAAAACAAAGATTTCAGGCTCTTATCTTCTTACGGCTACACCGCCGGTTTCTGCAATACTCCCCTTCTATCTGTTCAGCAAATTCTGTGGTGCAGAGAATAGGACTCGAAACGTACACTGTTTTTCTTGCTGAAGGAAGATTTGTATTTATTTCTTTTGAAAGGATGCAGGACCCAGAAGAGGAATGCTATTTATTTTTCCTGATTTTAAATCATGGGGATATAAGAGCAGTTTTATTTCCGGTTCATAGGAATTTATAGTATGTGTAACGTTTAATAATTTTATGAATACAGTTTGTAATGATTTTTGTTTAATAGATCATAAACTAGTTAAAAAATATTAGCTACTTTTATTATAAGGTCAAACATTTTTCTTTAAAAAATATATATTTGTTAATCTATGTTATTTATATTTCTAACACCAAGCGTTTTTTCTGAGATTTTGTATATATTAGTATTATACAAAATACGTTTAGGTCAAATAACATGCATAATTTTTTGTTCATATCCATCATACGAATTTATGATGTATTTTTAATCCTCTGAGCACCAAAAGATATCCGAGTGGGAACATCTCAGCAGGTTTATTTTGATATATCCCTGTTAAATTATGCATACTTAACACAGTTTATCTGTATCTTGGTAAAAAGCAGTTAACCTAACTTACACATATTAAATAATGTTTTAACGTAACACACAAATGTGACTAAATGCAATGCAATCTCAACAATTTAGGCTATTAAATAGTAGATAATAACAGGCATTGTGAAAATCAATGGAATATTATTAAAAAGTATTTAAATCCATGAATAATTTTACTTAAAAAGTGGGAACATCTCAGCAGGTTTATTTTGATATATCCCTGTTAAATTATGCATACTTAACACAGTTTATCTGTATCTTGGTAAAAAGCAGTTAACCTAACTTACACATATTAAATAATGTTTTAACGTAACACACAAATGTGACTAAATGCAATGCAATCTCAACAATTTAGGCTATTAAATAGTAGATAATAACAGGCATTGTGAAAATCAATGGAATATTATTAAAAAGTATTTAAATCCATGAATAATTTTACTTAAAAAGTATCTTGTAACATCTGTTAATTAAAGCAACAGTATCGGTTGGTTGAATGTATGTAAGATATTTATTACAGTTGTATACCAAATTGATATTATTTCGACATTACTTTTAAGATGTAAAGTAAAGGTAAACAAACGCTGATTTAAGGTACTTTTAAACCAATATTTTACAGGACTATTTTCATAATTTATGAAATCTGAAGTAAAATTAAAAGAAAAAGTAAAAGACCCCAACCTTAAACATATATAAACTAATACACAAACATTTAAGAATAAAAGGCACTTTTGCATGCAATTCTTGATACCTTATATCTTTAACGGATAAGTAAGGGAAAATATTTTTGAATCAGTCCCAAAAATGAGTGATTGTGTTGATAATGTTTCTCTCTATTTCCCCCAAGCACACAGATACGTTTACAACAAAAGTTTGTTTTCTCTGGTGTCAGAGTTTGTTTGATATGTACAATTTGCAATCCATCATCTTTTACGACAGCAGTGTTGCCGATAAGGCAACTTCATTTTATATAACGATGAACACTTTTATTCTCATTCATCACATTTGATTTTTTCTCATACATTTTTTAACGTGCATTGGAATGTGATGAACAAAATTTATGGAGTACCACAGTTCTATCTTCAAAACTTCAGATATACTTTATGAAAGTACTAGCTTTACTAACAGGCTTCGCCGGAGAGTTTTTGTTGCTTCAGACAAACCAGTCATGACTGTCTCCTCAGCAGTTTTATTGCGTCGTCTAATACTTTTTGAGCTTTATCCGCTTAACATTCTTGTGTTCCTTTTTCTTCTGATTTTGTATTGATTGTTCCTCCGTAATCTACGTTAAAAACATGTTTTTCTTTGTTTTTCCTTTTCCTGGTATATATATTTTTTCTTAACAAAACATAATTATTACACAGCCCTACAAAAAAAAATTTGTTTGGTGCCTGGAATATTTTAATTGATTTTGACTATATTTGCTGTACTAGTTTCAAATATGAAAACAGTTTTTCTCTATCAGCTCTACTTTTTGAGTATCAACTTAGCTAAATTATGAAATACTTTATTATATAACTCATTGAGTAGTGGTTTTTATGTGGATTGGTTCCTACTTTTTTCTTCCTTCTTCTCTACCGCTATTACCGTATGAAGCCATATTTATTGACATAACCTAGTGTTTACATATAACATAACTTATAAAGTTTTTTGTTTTGAGGATTGATGAAAAGAAAGAATGGCATCCAGTCAAAGAAGTTGTGTTAACCATCCTGATGTATTTTTCTATATATGTGGTGAGTACACCCTAATAGAGAACAGAAAAGCCATTTCTGATTTTGTTAAAAGAGCTTACCTTGGGTACTTTAGCCATAGGCCTGGTGACCAAGATAAAGAACGAGTTAAGTGACCTAATAAAGGATCTGTGTCTCTCAAAAGAATCATCTAAATTACTTGCTTCTAGATTAAATGATAAGAATATACTTGATATGGAACAAAATTACATTCTTCCGTACTAAGGAAAAGGATGTGCTCTTTCTTCTCTCATGAAAACGACCTTGTGTTTTGTCAAGATGTTAGATGACTTCTGATAAAAATTGGTCTTGCTGAATATTTCCCAATTGATTGGCGACTGTTTATTGACAGCTCTAAGTGGAGTTTGTAGTGTGTACATCTACACAGTGGCAACAAATACGGGTCAATACCCATTGCTCACTCATTCAAAATGAAAGAATATGATACCATAGCTTTGGCCATGCAGAAGTTTCACGAACAACAATGGGTAGTTTGTGTGGACTTAAAAATGGTTAACTTTCTCCTTGGTCAGCAAGGGGGCTACACGAAATATCCTTGCTTCTTGTGCCTATGGGATAGCAAAGCCAAACAATACCACTGGATAAGAAAAGAGTGGCCTACGAGAGAGAACATGGTTGTTGGGGAAATAAATGTCATTCGTGAACTCTTAGTCGGACGAGACAGAATCATCTTGCCTCCGCTGCATATGAAGCTAGGGTTAATGAAACAGTTCATGAAAGCTCTTGATCAGGATAGCCCTTGATTTGTATACATAGGACAAAAAATGCCTGGAATAACTACAGAAAAACTTAAAGCTGGAATTTTTGATGGTCCTCAAATCAGACAGCTCGTAAACTATCCTCATTTCGTGGATTCCATAAATGAGAAAGAGCAAAAAGCGTGGATCGCATTTGTCCTTGTTGTCAAGAACTTTCTGGGCAACCCCAAGGCTGAAAACTATGTTGAACTAGTTAACAGCATGCTTAACAACTTCAGACCTTGGTTGCAATATGAACATAAAGGTTCATTACTTGCACAGCCATTTAGAATGTTTCCCTGAAGATCTTGGCGATACTAGTGATGAACAAGGTGAACGATTTCATCAGGACATAAAGACAATGAAGGACCGATACCAGGACAGATGGCAGATTACTGTTGGAATCTGCAAAGAGACTGTAAACGAAGTTCACTCAAGAATTTCAAACAAAGAAGCTCTCGGAGTGGAATAAAATAACTTTTCCTTTTGTTTTATTTGATTCTTCTCATTTATAATTTTTAATTTAGCTATTGTAGATTTACAGGAGTGTGGCAGTTGTTGTGTTTTTTTCATTTAATTCAAATGTTTTACAAAATTTATTAAGGAAAAGGTTTTCAATTTAAAGCCTATACTCTAAGCCTAATTTAATGTGTTAACGTAAATAACGCTACTGTCATATCTCACAAACAAGAGGTGACCGTCAAAAACTAACGTAATATTTTTTTTCAGCACATGAAATACACATAAAATCAGTTAAAAAAATCGGCACCAAATTATGTGCTGGGCTGTGTTATTAATGCCACTCTTCTCTATATATTTATTCTGTTTTAGTGTTGCATTTAAAATCCAAATACTGTTTCTGATTTAACTGAACTTATATTAGACAAAGAGCAACAAAATCTGAAACATCAACAAAACGCAATATCTATATGTATAACTCAAGGTAGCAACATTATAAAAATAAAAGTGAAAAAATACATTTTCATCACTACTGGGACCTTTACTTTCTCACTCTATGTTCAACCAGGTTATGTTTTATAAGCACTTTTGAAGCAATGTGCAATCCATATTACTTTGTCCTTAACATTTTCAGTACCAAAGTAATTATTTCCCTAATAAAGCTTCACCTCATTTCAAGTCGCACTTAAGAAGTTCCTTTCCTTCGGTTATCTGACAGGGAGTTTTAATGCGATTTAAAAAAGAATATTATAATCATTGAAAAGCTAGCAATTCGAGATATTTTAATGTTTTAAAACAAACTCTAGGGGTTTGATAACGTTGTAATTTAAAGTTCTCATTTTGAACAATCGAAAATTAAAAATTCTAAGCATTTATCTAACTTTCGATGGTTGCTATTAATAGTTTTATAGCTATGGAATGGACTGAAATCATTTCTAAAGTTTAAGGCTAATTCTTTTGGGAGCATGCTGAAGTAGAAATATTTGTGATTCGAATTTAAAGTAATCTGCATTGAGTTCTTAAAAATTCGAAGGAATTTGAATATGTTAAGACTTTGGATTGTTAAAGATTGCTGAAGACTAAAACGAGTCTTATGTAAGCTTAAGTTATACATTATTCGAAAAACAAATTTGAGATACGATTTTCAATGAAAAGCAATTATTTTAAGTCTTAAAACTATAACTGTATCGTAGTTATGTATACATATAAAGCAGATTTGTCATCTGTCTTTCTATCTGCCTGTCTGTTCTCCATACGAATCTACATCGTTTGATCAATCCACACCAAATTTGGTACACATATTCTTTAAATCCCTGCGGGTACATATTAACCCCCCGTTATGTTTGTTCTAGGTGCGCAGAAGAGACTAAAAATAATTCGAAATCCCCATAGGAATAACATTAATTATAAAATGATTGCAGTGTGCAAGTTTGTTTTACCAGTATTGCTCGAAAAGCAATTTTTTTCAAAACATTTTAAATTTAATTTTAATATTTATGTTTGACTGATTTTTTTATTTCTTTCCCTAATATAACTCATGAATATTTTATTGATGATATAAGGATATTTAAAATATTTAATTTTTCATAACTTACATTTTGTAATGAAAGATGAAAAGCCCAAGTATAAAACTCATTGACCATAAAAGCTACAGTTACAGCCCCCTTCCAAAACTGTCCCAAATTATGCACTGACGAAATAACGAGGTGATTTTAAATAAAGGACCGATTCGTCCTCTCACTACGAAAGGCACATTTCAACCCTCGAACTCCGAAATCATAAGGCGCAGCTTGCCCGCTTTTGAATCTTGCGTCATAAAACCCCAATGGGATCCGAAATCCAATCGAAAATCATAAAAATAACTGCCTCACAAAACAGAGCCGCCCGTACATTTAAAAGAAAAATACTTCAAAAAGGAAACCAACGTGTGAGAACAATTGTGGAGGAGAAAATATATTAAGCGTGAATATGAGAAAAATGGAAGTAAAAATAGATGATGGAGGTATTACTTGGGGAATATGAGGCGCTTTGAAGGTTCTTCACTTCTAGAGAAGGATCTATGCCAACTTTCTAACCTATACTATTTTTATTTAAAGTTATTTCAAGAGTAATGCGAGTAGAGTAGTGTATAAGTAGAGACACTACACGTAATGGCAAAATAAGCACGTGTATAGGTTGAAAGAATCCTAGGAAAGATTTTATTGATCAATAAGGTCAAAACGGTGTAATTTATAGAGGGAAGACAGCAAGTTGGAGAACGGAATAAGGTGTGTGAACCTCTCATAGGGTTAAAATTAATATAGCCCTACAGTTTGGAGTTTTGGCTCTTCCTGAATTATACACCAGTCGACATACCAAGTAGGTTCGAAACAAAGGTCCAATCCGCCTCTCACTATGAAAGGCACTTTGATCCCCAACTCCGAAATAATAAAAGCAAGTACCTCACAAAATAGAGTCCGTACCATTTCACAAAGAAAAACACTACAAAAAGAAAACTCGTTCCCTCGAGTGAGGACAATAGTGACAGTAAAAATAATAAGCTTGAATAAGAGAAACTTAGAAGTAAAAAGAGATATTACTTGAAGAATATGAGTACTTGTTTTTCACGAGAGAGTTTCTGTTTTCATATTTTAACGTGATATGCAAGCTCTAGTTCCACAGCACCGTACCATTTAAAATTAATACAGTCCTACATTTTGGAATTTTTTCTGCGGATACGGTCCCTTTCCCGACTTTCCAAATTATGCACCAACCGACATAACGAGTCGGTTCGAAACAAAGGGCCGATCCGCCTCTCACTAGGAAAGGCACATTTCAACCCCAACTCCGAAATCATAAAAATAACTACCTCACAAAACAGATCTCGTACATTTAACAAAAGAAAAACATTCCCAAAAGGAAACCTGGTGAGAACAATTGTGGAGGAGAAAAAAATAATAAGCGTGAATAGGAGAAACATGGGAGTAAAAAGAGATGATGGAGATATTACTTGAGGAATATGAGGCGCTTTGAAGGGTCTTCAGTTGCCGGACCGAGTAACGAGATTTGTTGGCAAAATGGAAAGAAAGAGAGTGCTTCGGGGATAGATCATTCCTCGGTTCAGTGGGGTTAATATAAATCTCTCTTGCAGATACTGATGATGGGGGAAGGAGTGGGAAGCTTTGATTGCTGGCATTAAGCTCGAATCTAGGAGGGGTTAATCCATCGATTTTCGTTCCATTTCTGTGAAATACTTTACAAACGATATTTTATTTCCCCCGATTTATGTTCTTTCTCCTTCCACTGACTTGAGATCGGGCTGTTTCATCATAAGGACGATTTAACTCGCTGGGGCATTGGAGTTTTCATCACGTCGTGTGTTTTGTTTTCGGGGCAAATGAGATCTCGCCTGCGCTCTGGCTCTTCAAATTCATTAACTCCGGATAACGTTCATGACTTTGGTCGAAGTGTAGTTCCTTACTACAAGGTCAAGTTTTATTTATATATGAAAGTTGGCCGATGGTTTTCTGAAACTCTGCATCTTTTGTCGTATTTCAGCCATATTTTTCGCATTTGCTCCTTATGAATATAGATAAAATTGATTCATGTCTGATGTTTCAAGAAGGTGGTGAAAATTTTCGCAATTTTCCATTGGAATAAATTTGAACATTACCATCATTTTTTTCTATGTAGACTTCAGTCAATTAAAGTTTTCAATTTTAGAGGCATAATATTGGTCAAGTGCACTATTAAACAGCGCCAAATTCTGTCGACAAAATGAATCCTTTAATGTATTATGTAGCTTGACTTACATCTTCTAATGCATTATGAAGATATTTTTAATATTGTCTAAATATTTTTTTTTACTCAAAGTTATGATATATATTCACTTTTGCTTTGGTTTATCACTCTACTATCATTTTTGAGCAAAAAGAGAGATAATTACAGATAACGAAAAACCCACTAAAAAGAGAATAATTGGAGAGGTAAAACTAAAATAATTCATTGATGCTGTGATGATGCTGCAAAACACATCAGGAGAAGAATGATATATAAAGAACCAACATACGAGTTTATTTCTCATTAGTCAAAGATATATCTGCGAAACATTCATTGAAAATAAATCTTTTTCAAAAACTACACTGCTGGCCACCCAAATTGCAACACCAAGAAAGACAAGAGATATCACAACAAAATTTATTTTGTAGATAACATGTTGACCAAGTATCAAATGATTAAATTTATAGACTTCTGTGAAGTGTGGTTCCTGCCAAAATCAGTAGCCAGAGTAGCCGCCATTGTTGGAGATCACCGCTGCCACACGCCTCGGCATTGATTCAAAGAGACTTTGGATGTGTTCTTGGGGTTCAGCAAACCAAGCAGCTTCCACACGTTGCCAAAGTTGATCTGGTGTGGCAGCTGGGGATGTATTCTGGGTCAATCGTTGAGCAACCATGGACCACATGTTTTCTATCGGCGAAAGATCCGGAGAGCGAGCTGGCCAGGGAAGCAATTCAATCTGGCGATTGACGAAGAACCCTTGGACAATGCGTGCCACGTGTGGTCGCGCATTATCCTGTTGAAATATGGCTGTGGGCAAGCCCTGAAGGTAAGGAAGGACAACTGGCTCCAACACCTCGGAGATGTAGCGCTGGCTGTTTAAAGTACCGGCAATGCGTACTAGAGGAGTGCGAGAGTGATATCCAATACCGCCCCATACCATAATACCCGGTGCAGGACCAGTGTGGCGGTGCATAACGCAGCTGTTCAGCATCCTCTCTCCACGGTGTCTCCAGACTCGAATCCGACCATCGTGGTGTTGCAGACAGAAGCGTGACTCGTCAGTAAAGACAATTTCATTCCATTCTGCCGTCCACATCCTTCTTTCATCGCACCATTGGCGGCGGAAACGTCTGTGATTCTGCGTCAAGGGTAGACGAAGCAATGGACGTCTTGCGGACAGACCACTCTGCTGTAAACGGCGTCGAATGGTACGCGCAGACACTGGATGATGCGGTACAGACTGAATGTGCTGTGCTATGGTTCGTGATGTGGCTGAGCGATCCGTCACTGCCATACGCACAATATGCCTGTCATCACGTGAAGTGGTGCACTGAGGTGGATTCGATCGAACACGTCGGTCCGTTGTACCCTCCTGCATCCAACGATCACATATCCGCATTACAGTTGTTTGGTTTCGTCCAACACGACTACCGATTTCCCTGAAAGATAATCCACAATCTCGGTAGGCCACTATCCTTCCTCTGTCGAACTCGGATACTTGATCAAAAGATGATCGCTGTTTTCTACGAGGCATAATTGATCGTTTTTTTGAAAAAACCACAAGAAAAACACAATTGCCGTACTTGAAATCGTCGAAATCTCCAAGCCTTAAATAGCGCTTTGAAGTGGCGCCACAGGCGCGCGTGATGTGCGTCTGCGCTGAAATTCTAATCATTTGCATATCTCACCTCCGCTAATGCATGTTGTAAATTTCATATTATTTGCTTCCTTCAGGGTGTTGCATTTACGGTGGCCAGCAGTGTATTTAGTTTTTGTAGCATGGAAAATATTGATTTATTTTATTGTAGGTTTTTCATTGTACGTGGGTTTAGATTAAAAAGTGTTAAGAAAAACGAACGATTTCCTTTAAAGAAAGAATTCCTAACTAGCATATTGAATAAATTTGTCA
The DNA here is from genome assembly GCA_933210815.1 of Meta bourneti. Classification (NCBI taxonomy): domain Eukaryota; kingdom Metazoa; phylum Arthropoda; class Arachnida; order Araneae; family Tetragnathidae; genus Meta; species Meta bourneti. The sequence continues at coordinate 63,339,008 of OW119922.1, forward strand.
TCTATTGTTTAGAAAACTGATGATGTTTATAAAAGGCAGACATACGTGAAAATTTTTCGAAAGTTCAACAAACGTTGATAAGAAATATTGCAAATTAATTTCAAGGCCCAAAAAGTATTTATATATTACTTTTGTAAGGAAAAAAATTGTGACCTTGGAACCCATAATGAATAACATTGAGCTCAGAGTTTTTCCTTTTGTAAATAAAACAAAAGTGGCACATTACGAATATTTGAAATGTAATCTGTGTAATTAATTTAACCTATTGCTTTCGTCATCCAATACTAAATATTAACTGAATTTGTTCAGTCTAGTTGTTAATTTGAAATATTAATTTAAATGTGATTAATAAGTAATCAATATAATAAATATTTTGTACACATATTTAAAAACATTTTCGCAATACAGGTTGAAATACAAGCTTAAACCAGATTTAATCGGATAACGATCATCAAGGCCAAAAATCGATTACCTGGTCCAACACTTGAGAAAATTTTATCCTCCTGCATTTTTGTAACAACTTCTTTTTATTTAAAAACAACTCTTCGTAACTGTAAGCTTAAGTGTACCACACAACAAACAGCTCAATTAAAGTCCTTTGTTTTCGAAACTCGGACGGATAAGGCATTCATAATGGCTTTCCTAATCAGTCTGAATGGTAAATATCGAAAACGTTAAGCCACGGACACAAGGAGTAGCCATCACCGCCATTAAGGGATACGTCCAGACCGAGGCAGGACTCTTTAAAGATCGAGGTAATTCTGTTAGATGTTCTGGGCTGGAACGAGTTATCTCGTTTAACAGGCACGACTTCCCCTTTCATTCTCGGTCTCTAGAGAACAACAATCACTCGTCTTTACCCCGCGATCGATGAATGGTTTCCGTTCCCTCTTACTTTTATTTCTGGGTGTTCTTGCATTGTCATAAGGCGTCATCAATTTTTGGAGAACAGTGGCGTGAGGTTGGGAATAAATACGTTTCCGTGATCAATGGATGGGTCTGTGCTTAGCGGTTGTTTTGAGGAATGTTTAGAAGATTGTCACGATTTCCGTGATTTGAAATAATGCAAAATCAAATTTGCACCCGGTAGATGCAGTCGAAATATGGCACAAATAGACACGGTGTATTTCTGAAGTATCAATTGCTTTTATCTCAAGAAGAAAATACTAGAAAATCATTGGGGAATTAAAATATAAGTTAAACATACTCGCTGTACACAGAGTTAGTTGGTCTCTTTATTTTTATGGTGCATGGGCCATATTTGGACTTGTGCCAGACATAAAACATACAATATCAAGTAGTGAAGATACTTACACAATGAAAGTTTTACTGAACGGAAGACAAATACACCCAGCGAGGAAACGAAATTTCTTGTATTTTAGTTGACGTTCTTTGGACGACATATACGCCACGTTTCAAATTTTTCAGGAGAGTGATTTTCTAAGTTTTAAATTCCAAAATTATATTGGAATTTAAAACTTAGATAGTATGTATATTGGCTTGTCCACTATTTAGAGCAAATAATCAGAAATTCTTTTGATCTTAATGAATATTTTGTTTTTCATTTTCTTTTATTGTGGAACACCTATTTTAAGGCTTATTACTATGTGACGGGGAGCCTTTCAATTATTTAATCATCACTTATATCAAAAGTTTAGGTACCACGAATTGAAAACTTAAGAACAGAAGCTTGGCGCATCTGAGAGATCAAAAGAAAATGGAACTGAAAGAAAAGTTTATTTGAGTTCAAAAAACTTAAAAACCATCGATTATGTTAGACAATTATTTTGAAAACAATTGTACACATTTAGAAAAAATTATTAACTTGGGAGAGTAGACGGGTATCTGCCAGATAAAAAAATGCTAAAATTACAAACACTCCTTACGGTGAACTTAACTGCTCATTTTAAGTGCAAAGGCCTGAAGGCACATAACTTACACCTTATATCGACAGTGCTTGTCTAGAAATACCAACTTAAGAAGATAGGCTATCTGATAGATTGTGGCGCATACTAAAAAGTAAAGAAATAATGTGGAACACATTGTGCTTTTTTAAAACAAATGGATTATTATTACTGAATACCTGAGGGTTTGTCAAAATTTTACTGTAACAAAGTATAATAAATACTTCTTGTTGAAAATAATTGGTTTTATCTGACAGATCTTGATTATTGATATTATTGATTTAAATAATAACTTTATGGGCAAATCGGAACTTTAGAAAATAAAAATTTGAATGGATCATGTTGGGCCGTTATACATATTTATGAATACATATCGAGAAAAGCAACATATATATTTACACGTCATTTTTAGAATTGACTTTTAACTGCACGATACTTTCATTTATCTTAACGTTAGACAAGGATGCAAATAAATTTTAAAGTAAACATATTCGCTCAGCACCATAGTCAGCAATACAAAAATAAATTATTCTGTACACAGAAAAATAGAACTTATAACCGATAAACTAATAAGTAGTTAACTGATACTGATGAGGAAACTGATAAGTCATACAGAATGCATTATTTTCATAAGATGTGCATTTATTTAAATACATAAATATAGCAACAGCATGGGGCAAACTAAGCATCCTTGGTATTGTAAATCAATAAAACAAACAAAACATCTATAGCAAAAAGAACTAATATAACTGCACAGTATCGATTAAATGAGACTCGAAAACACTCCTTTAGCAGAAACGCGTTCCAACTCAAGGAAACTACACAAAGAACAGACTTGTAATTCGTTTGTTCACATGTGCCAAGCCTATTTAATCGGATTTAAATTCAGTAAGCACACGGTCAGTCAATATATTCAAAACTGTACTTCAGCATTTATTTAATCAGCTGTGCTTAGTGTGATCAATAGGTTCGGTGGACGTATTATCCCCCGTGAGGAGGGAAGGACTTCCAAATGCAGCTGCATGTGGTATGACGAAGTGTTCTCTTGATTTCTTCCCCGGTAATTTCCTGCAGTCAGTGAACCATTTTTGATTCCTTAGAAGTCATTATGATTCAAATGCTTGTTCCTGCTCTAACCAAATTTCCTACTCCTTGAAATGGATATCGTTTTGCACAAAGGAGAGTTATTTCGACTTCCTTTCTTACGTCAGACAAGAAATCATTAGTTATTCGGCTATACTCTAACTTTGTCTCACCACTAAATAGATCGCCGAAATTCTGCATCAATGTATTTTAGCCCCCATTTTTGAGCTCTACGATGATTATTCGTTACTATCGAAGTACAGACCCTACAACCTGCTTCATATTAACTCGTTAGTTATCCCACTGTACTCTAATCACGTTTCACCGCTAAATAGATATCCAAAGCTATGTAGTATAGTCCCCATTTTTGACTACGAGAATTTCGAGTTTTTGAACTCTACGGGGATCGAGTTTCAAACTCTCAACCCTCCGGTTGCTAATCCGCGACTCCACCAACTGGTCTACAGAGGCACAGCAAAACTAATAACTTGATGCGATTTAAAAATGTTTTTGGGAGTGAAGATAGATAAAAAATGTTTTTGGGGCGATGAAGTTATTCAAATTATAATTTGGATAGCTTAACAACAATTGAAATATTTATAAAGCTGAATGAACTCATGATGTATTACAAAAATTACGTTTCATAGAAATTTTTCTTTCAATACTATTTAATGCTTATGTTATTGATTGATGTATGTTGTATCGTAAAAAACATCTTTAAGGACGTTTTATTTAGTAAAAATTATCGTTTGCCTTGGTTGACTTTACGCATAACATACAGTTCTATAACTCACGGTAAAGTAACTCACTATTCTTCTTTCTATAAATAAACTTTCCTTTATTGAACCCAAAAGATACAGATATGTAACCACCATTTTGAGAGAGAAAAAGGATTTGGAGTTGATTTATTTGTGAAACATAATATCGGACAGCAATAACTCCCATAAGTTAAAGATCACATCATAAACTCGTAAAAGGAATGTTCTTCTCGCCACACTAATTTCCTTTCACGACATTACTTCCCATCATGCCCACTTCTAAGATGCTGCAATACATATAAATATACTACAGAACTCCAATTTTAGTATAACTTGCTAGATATATAAAGGAAAATATCCGTATAAGGATTCTGAAATAAAAATATAATTCGAAATGTTTTCCAAGTGGTTATTTTACTGGTACATTCGATCAAGAATAATGCCAAGAAAAAATGATTTATCAGCAATAATGCCATAAATAAACTAAAGTATAATTGTAAACCATGTAATTGCAAATAAAAAAATTTAAGAACAAACTCGTAATAAATAAATATTAAAATTACGAGGTTTGTCCTCGGATCTTTTTCGTCGGGATTAATCCTGGACAGTCACGAATAGCCAGTTGGGTTGTTCCATTGCGACGTTAATTCAACAATTAACCAACGGAATAAACACTTTGCGAGTTGTAGGCAATGGTTGTCTTATTTATGTAACATATCCCGGGTGTATTTCTCTTCTCTGTGTCTGTCAGAAGAACTTTCCTTGTGTACATCCATTACTTGACGTTATTTAGTTCAGTTAGACCAAGTATGACCCTTGCTCCTAACCAACCAGCTGAATTAAAGACTATTTCCCATTAAATTGCAATTGAAACTGATATTTCTCATTCCATTCAGATTATGTCACATTGTGATGCGCTTTTAAAGATTATTTCCTAATTGGGCCAAGGTTTGACAGAGAATACATCTCAGGGTCCCGTTCAAATTTCATTAAATGGAGTATGGTGGTTCCTCTTGGTACCAAAATAATTCCAAAGTTGCAGCAAAGATATCGTTTGGACACCACAATGTTCCAGCAAGATCGATACCACCTTATATTGTATGTTCTGTAATGTAATCTCTACATTTGTTGATAATAGAATACTTTTGTGAAGCTCTTCACACATTTAATTTCCTGAATTGAATCCATGTGAATTTTTTTTATGAGAATGCTCAAGAAACAAAGTTTTGCTCTTGAAATTTTCATTTTACTCCTGAATGTAATAGTGCAGCATTTCTCCAACATTTAGCATTACATGTTTCTTTGAACATATGAAACTGAAGAATCGCCTATATTTAGAATATCATGTGAAAATTTCTTAGGTATGCCTGTTAAAATAATGCTTTGTAATTAATAATTAGTTCATGAGTTGGACATTAAATTCATTCTTTGCATTTGCACGTTTTTCAATCGTGCCTTAATCCTCAAGTGATTTCCGCGAGATATCTCGTCCATCTAGATCTGACCAATTTTTCTAACGATGAGATCATCATCAAGCTATTGCCAATTTTTTATGATGGCAAAGTAAAGATCTGGTCAGTTTTCTTCTAATGACGAGATATTTCGCCCATCAAAATCTGCTAATGACGAGATACCTCTTCAAGACAAGCACCAGGAGGGATAAATATTACTTAGTGACAAATGTATTGTCCATAAATCGTTTATTGCTTGTATAGTATTCTTGGAGCTTATTCACCAGTAAAACAGCTACCGTGGAGATAGTGTTACTAATATTTTCTTTCATAATTATTTTCAAGATACTTAAATTTCCCTAATATTCTACTTCTACCTGAGATTTTTTTATGTCAATCACAACAGATCATTAATTCTTTAACATCTAAAAAAGAAATGCACAAATGTACTTCAAAGGATGATCTATAGGAAAGTGCTGTCTGTATTGAATTGACACCAGGAAATAAATAGCGAATGTTACATATGGATATCAGCATCAGCATGTTTTATCTAATGCAAGCTACTCATCTCGTAAGGATAGCTATCATCTTATATATCATTAACCTTACGTAGGCCATACGGGTTTCACTGTAAGGGCAAAAAAATTACATACTTCTTTACCCACATGAGGATTTGCTTAAAATATATAGATATTTTAAGCAACATATACAAGAGCAACATACATAAGCGACATATTCCTTTTACCCATATGGGAGATTTGCTTAAAATACACTCTATAACATAAAAATCGACGCACCAAGAAGGAGTTATCCGAATGGGACGAAATTGCGTATGCACATACCTTACGATAGAATATGCAAATGATTAACTTTTGGCGGCCAATGACTGAATAGGTGGAGCTCCAGCGCATTGCAACGGAGCATCCGAATCGTATATAAAACAGACATTCCAATGCTAGGGCATAACTTCCATGCGAATGTGGTTCCGTCGACTTACGTGGACTGTACTAATGTCTCGCAGGCGGGTTCGCTAACAGTATAAGCAGATGTCACCACTTGAGAGAGGACGTGAAATTGAACTAAAGGAAGCAGGATGGTCAAATCGCAGGATCGCTCGACATTTGGGTCAGAGCAATGCTACCATTCGACGATGTTGGCAGGAATGGGTGAACCATGGCCGTACAGAGCGTCAAGAAGGTAGCGGTCGACCAAGAGCGACGACAGAACGCGAGGACAGAGTGATCGTCCGATCGGAGATCACAGCACCTGATGCGTTCTTATCAACGATCCGACGTGTAACCGGGACACCAGTGAGTGCAATGACCATTGATAGGCGAATCAGCGAACGGGGGTTAAGGTCACGGAGGCCATTACACCGACTGCCCCTCACCGTTGCACACCGCCAGGCGCGTTTGCAGTGGTGCCGGGTGCATTCGACCTGGAATCTCACGGACTGGAGCAAAATTGTTTTCAGAGATGAGTCCCGCTTCGAATTGAGCCCCGATGACCAGCGAAGACGTGTCTGGAGACGTCCAGGACAGCGGTGGGATACTAACCTGACTCGTCCGCCACACAGCCCGACAACCAGGTGTTATGATATGGGGTGCCATTTCATTTGATAGCCGGACCCCTTTGGTTGTCATCCGTGACACACTTACAGCACGGCGGTACGTCGACGAGATTCTACGCCCCGTTGTGTTGCCCTTCCTTTCACGGACCCCTGGACTTGCATTCCAACAGGATAATGCCCGGCCGCACACGACACGATTTTCTACAGATTGTCTTCGTGCTTCTCCAGCACTTCCCTGGCCGGCGTGATCGCCAGATCTCTCCCCAATAGAGCACGTTTGGGCTCTGATGAGCAGACGTTTACGACCGCCTCTGGATCGCGCCGTTCTAACTCGCCAATTGAAACGTGTATGGCGAGCAATCCTGCCTCCAACTCTACGAGACAATGCCCAGTCGGATAATAGCTCGCATCAGAGCCAGAGGTGGGCCAATGCATTATTTATTTATTTTTTGCTCTTGTAGCTGTATTTCCCGAATAAAACATTCAATTCCTATTATCGTTTCGTTTTCAATACATGTACATCACACCTACCGATTTTCAACTCATTCGGATAACTCCTTCATGGTGCGTCGATTTTTATATTATAGAGCATATATCGATAAAGATCGAAAGGCACAAGTATTTTATCCACATGGGGATTTACTTAAAATAAATAGATAAAAATATGAATAAGATATATATAAAATACTACAAAAGTTGAATTTTAATCTAACTTGCGATATAGACAGCTATGATAGTCGTAACTATCTCTTCAACACGAAAGGAAGCCACTTGTTTTCGATCTGGTTCAATCCGAAGTGTCCTCTGGATTCAAATTTTGAGATCATTTTACGTACTGAAGCATCATATACCCACATCTTAAATGCTTCTAAAGCTGAAATTACCTAACAGTTGTAGCTGCGTTAATGCTGTTCTGACAGCATGATTTCACTAATCACACCTTATCATGCCAATGCTATCAAACCAATTGTGTTAATTGCAGCTGTAGAGCAGACAATGCATAATTTCGAGGTTACTGTGCTTTTAAGAGCTGAGTTGTAAATACTATGCAGATAACTTACGTGACTAACGGATAACTTAAAGTTAAGATACATGACGTTCAAGTTCCTTTCATTTATGAGTTTTATAATCTGCTAATGAGTCCCTAAGTAAGGCAATACATTTATTTGAACTTTCCTGAAAGCATCAATCAAATGATTAATAGTGTTTGTACAGATGTATTGCTGCAATTTAATGGTAGGATAAAATATAAGTATTAAACGTGAATTAAGAATCTATGTCAATTTAATCACATTTGACAAAAACTTATGTTTTATACTTGATGAGAAATACAACACATCAGAAATTATGCAAAAGTTCCGGCTAAAACAAAATTAAAAAATGTTCGTATGATCGATTATGCTTTTTATCATATTTCTTGGATATACTTTTAAATGCTAATGAATATATGAATCAAAGTAGGATCCATAAATTTGATCCACCAAGAAGGAATATCGTATTAAAAGTTTAAGTATGTTACTTTAATAATGCACTTATTTCCAAGAAATTTTATGGCTAACATTCAGGCAAATTTCGATCATAAATACAAAATCTACAGATTAACTACAACGAAATTGCATGGGTGCTCTAAGTGGTTTTATTAAGAAATAATAAATGCTAAATTAATCTCAACTTAAAAGATTAAGCACACAAAAAGTGCTTCTTTTATAGACTACCCCATTTTTACTTTAAGTGAAATTTTCCTATCTTCACTTTGAGACAAAGTGTCTCGATCAATTAATGTTCATGAGAATTAATCGGAGAATAAACTTTTTTAAGGACCGTTAATTAAAGCTTTCCAAGCGAAATTTTCCCCTAGATCTCAATGGTTGGTCTGAAGTGTTATTTTTCTCCCTTTTTGTTATTAACTTTCATGTACTCAACGGCTAGCAGAGTTTACATTATACTCAAAGTTTGAAGTATGGTTGAATTTTAAAGCTGAATAGTTCCTTAGAAAAAATTATCTTAAAAGCATTAAGGATTTTTTTAATTGCAATTTAGAAAAAGGTCTTGAGCGTAATTTGTCAAGATTGAATAGAGATATTCATTATTTAGATGATACATGCGCTTCTTACAATATCAATTGTTTAATTCTAGCAATGGCAAAAATGGCTATTTAGGGAATAATATGATTTAAAAGTAGCTGTTGTACGCGGTATACTCTTAAGGGAGGATATTTTAGAGATATAAGATAGATTATATAAAAGAGTAAAAAGCAAAAGTGAAAAAAGAAAATAGCAAATTACTTACATGATTTTAATAATTCATACTGCAAACTAATCGCATTAATTATGACCATTATAGTTTTGTGTAAAAATAAAATTTAGGTCAGTAAAGAAGTAAATCAAATTTAAAAAATGTGTGATTTGAGAATCGATTATAAATAAACTAGCATAACTTTAATAACAAATTTTAAAGAATACTTTTAAGCATATCACCCTTTGTAAAAAGGTAGTTTTATCTTATAGCTTACGAAATATACTTAGAATATACAATAACATAGAACATGTATTACCTTTCTCATATAAAAGAAAATGTTTTGTACTAAAATAATTACTGCATCGTCACAGCTTTAAATTGATTGCATTTACACAAACCTTTCTACTTATTTTAAAATGATGTAATTAAACTAATATCGTAAGAGGGCTAATCTTCATTGGATAGCAAAAAATATATTTTTTCACTCCACCCTTGAAACATTGAAAAAGAATTCCAATTAAGATTAAATCCTGCTCTTATCGCAAATTGTAGCACATAATTTACCAATAGATTGTACTGTTGCTTTTCTGCAATCGTAAAGGCTTAGAAGTTAGAAGATCATTTCGGAACATTTAAAAGCATTAAAATAGAAGTCTGAAATATCTTGAGTCCATTTCTTCTGAATGGATAACAAGAAATGAGATTCTTCCAAAACGTATATACAAAGTACTGACCATGAGATCTTAAAAAATTACTTCATTACATTTTTAACTTTAAAATATGTCTAAATCTTAAAATTTGTTTCAGCAACTACGAGTCATAAATTCCTCACAGAAAGCATGCCTATGTTTTGATTAAGTACATCTTAAGAAATGTTAATTTTAGGTTTCACGTTCATTAAAACAATTCAATGTTTCTAAAAACATCCCTGAGTATCATACTTATTATACCAGTCTTGATAGAAATGTTGGTATTGTGTGCATCTTTCAAAACACAAGATTTTCAAATGAATAGCAAACATTGTGGTACGATTGAAATGCGCTATCTAAAACTGGTATATACAACCCATTACTACTAGTCTTGATGCAATAATAGTCATCACACATTTGCATAACAACTACAATAGAAATAGATCAAAGCCTTAAAATGAACATAAATTAAATTTGACTAAAATGTAGGCAGAGTTTAGGTAGGGAGTTTGGATAGTATATAAGTACTTGCAACTTAAAAACATTCGTATTTAATTTCCTCATTATAAATACAGAGTTGTTTTTGTAAAAAGGTTGCCGTTTTACTTTGGTACAAAACAATGTTTAATTTAATTTTTGTATATTGTTTACTCATTTAATGACACAATTTATGGAACATGACATCGGATAATTGACTCCCTATGACCATGCAGCAAAAAAGTGTTTTTCAATGGATTTTCAATTACGTCTGAGCACCTTTGCGGAGTGACATGCTCGATTTCGTCTCAGATGTTTTGCTTAACCTGTTGAATCATTGTCGACTTGTTAGCGGCGACTCGTTCTTTCAATTAGCCTGATTGAAAAAATCTGGAGTGGTCAAATCAAGAGAACGCGGGGAAGGGGAAGTTCAATCGCCATCACCAGATTTTGTCATTCGGTCAGGAAATGCATACTTTAGCACGGTTGTACGAGTTATATGACATGTGGATATAAACCACGCAACCAAATTAGAACGGAACCCAGACGCTTAAGACAAAAGTGACGAGAAGATATTGAACGAAGTATACATGTTTCGAAAGAGTCCCCTATATACAGTGCGAGCAGAGAAAGTCATTTTTCCGATGTCATATTCAATAAATAATGTCAATTGAGTAAACGTAGGTAAAAATAATAAAAATAAAAATGTTTTACTTAAAGGTTATTCCTAAACAAAAATGGCATCCTTAAATAAAAACACCTACACTAAAACGAGTGTGAAACTAATTTGTCATCCCCCATGCATTTGGCTTTTACTACTAAATTCGAACTCACTACCTTCTAATTCCCTAACTTCTAACCCTCAAATCATCAAGCTTTATCATTTTCCAATCCAAATGAACTAACTGGAAGTTTACACGTCTGGTGATTATATCAATGATGTATTCTTGAAAAGTATTATTATTTTTCAGTAGCGAGTGTAGCTTAGTAATGTTTCCAAACGGAACAAAATTTTAAAATTAAAATAAAGATTGCATATGGTTTTACCTCTACATCCAAAATTATTTCATTTCCAATACTAAAGTAACATCGATAATTCAAATATACTAAACTTACAAAATTGCAGTAGCAAATTAAAGCAGAGCCTACACGATAGAAATCCAGTTCCCTTGACTACCCCAAGATTAGATCCAGAATCACTTCCACAACCAACCGTTAAGAACATTCAAGGAACTTAGGATGCTTTTGATCGCCTCTATCAATCGATGGAAGAATACAGTGAGGCACATACCGCTGCTATGGAAGGTCGTTTATGACACCTGCTGTGACTGTGACATACATAATTGCTCTTTTGGATCATTTCAAGTCTTCTGTATAAACCGGAATAAAATCTGTCCTTGACTCAAAAGAAGCAACGAACTGCAAGGTATGGCATGAACGACCTCATATATTTAAAAATTTATCTACCATTATATGTATGGACTCGGACATTAGGCTATCCATAAAGTTAGATACAAGTTTTCTTTTGGTTGACTATAAAAATGTATTTATTCTCGTAAAATGTCTTGTATTGTGATGCAATACCATTCACAGAACTGTCAAAGAGGATGAAATATGCAAACTTAGAGACGCATGTGACTGAGCAAATGGGTTGGAAAAGAGAGTTGGAGAATTCTCTAAAAAATCGAACACTTTAAAATATCTGCTGAATAAGTCTTGTTTTTAAAAAATGGAAATTGTCAAGTTTTGTTTGATTAAAATTTTATTCTAGGAACTGTACTTTAATAATTGTTGTAAAATGTACCTCTTGTTATGTAGAGTTTGTTTGAAAAACAAGAATTATGAAGGTAAAAAGGTTTTTTAATTCAAAATACATACAGTTTACATATTTAAATTCAAATGACAAATTATTTTAAGAAAAGTAATATTGGCTTTGGAGAACGTCTCACGAGAGATATATTTTATCATTCATGATATTTATACTGGTTTGTGAAGTGTGTCTAAATGTAATAATTTAAAATGTTCGAACTATTTCCCCAGCAATGTAATTCCAATAAAAGTTATAGAAATTTAAACGAATGAAACGAATTTATTTTAGGCGATTTATTATTAACATTTTAAAATGTGACTAATTTAAGATTTATTAATTGAAGACGAATAAATTTGACAAATATGACTTTAGATGAAATATTTTGTTACTTGTAAAACAAATTTATGTTTAATGCAAACTGGTAAATATATCATCTTGCTTTGTGAAAATAATTGAAATAGCGTATTAAACATTAGAGATCACCAATCAAAAACTTTAATAACATCCAATAAAACTACTTAAATCATGCAGATTTAAATAGCGATATATTTTAATAACTGATCCCATTTGATGAATAAAATGGTGTAAGTAAGCATATTTTTTGTGGAACTTGAATTCATTATTATTCTTAATATAATTTCCGAACATGGAAATCAGTCTGCCGAATAACAAATGAAATTTTGCATACTCCAGCGCTCAAGGAGGATTTTTCATTAAAGGAATCAGTCAAGAAGTTGTTATCGGTTCAAATGGAATTTCTCGCCACGGCTTATCTAGCGAAAATTGCATATTCACAATTGGCTGAAGAGTGTTTCTCTTCTTAGAGTTTCATTACAGCAGCCTTTCGGAACTTTGAATTCTTTTGAAAATTAGTTTAAATGCAAATTGCATGCAGACAGGGAATTCGTATCTGAATTAATGCTCAGTGATTTTTATAAGTGTTTATTCTATGAATAAGTCCCGTCAGAAAATTCATATATTAATATGACACACTTAAGTAAATTACCAGATATATTGGATGTAAAATAATTCGAAAACAGTTTTAGCCCAAACTTAATATCTGGGTGATCTAGTGTTTTAATCCCTTGATGATTATTGAAACCTGGTGGATATTGAGGAATTGTAGGTTGCATGGTACGTGTTATCGCTCATTGTCTAGTTGAAAATTGGTTGCAAGGAAGCCTTGAAGGTAAGGGAGGAAAACAGACTCCAAACTTCAAAGATGTAGCTGTGGCTGTTGAGTACCGACAATGCGTACTAGGCAAGTGCGGGAGTAGAATCCAAAAGTACCACATACCTAGCACCAGGTGAGAGACCGTATGGCGATGCATAAGGCAAGAGTCATGCAGTCAGTCACCATAGTAGGATGCGACCATTTGTTTATCCATTTTAGCCCCAGACGCTTATGGTATAGCCAAGGCAGTTGCAGCAACGGACCTCAAGAAAAATTCCCCGCTGCTGCATACGATGTTGAATTGTACATGTTGATACAGGTTGTGCAATGCACCTTAATGCCTGAGCTAGGAGTCTTGATGTTGCAGTACGTAATAATTCGTAATCAGTAATAGATATGCTCACAATATGTCTGATCTCTGATTTGGCGATGTGACAAGGCTGGACCAATCGTTCACGTCGGTCAGTTTGTCCCTTTTGCACCCACTAATTTCAAATTCTTCTCACTGTGACTTCATTTTGTCCAACAAGAGCGCCTATTTTTCTGTAGAATAATCCAGTCTTGATTACCCACAATTCTTCTTCCGTCAAACTCAGAAACGTGTTCTTACGACTTCCGTATTTTTCGACGAGGTATAATTGAGCTGCCTATACATAGAAACAGCGAGAAAACACAAATGCAATAATTAAAATCAACTATTTGTTCCCTAATTTTATTCTGCTTACACAGAACGTTACTGGCGAACATGATTTTCATATATGCTACTGTGCTAATAATTTGCATATCTTTCCGTGGCAAATTTTAAGACTATTCTATGCTTCCTTCATAGTGCTGCATTTTCTATGACCAACAGTTAGTTTAAGAGATATTCAGTTTTATGTCTGACATACGATAGAAAACTCCAATAACTAGATAAATTATTCACATAGAGCTATGAAATTCTACACGCATGTTCATTAAACCTTTGCAATTAATAAACAACAATAAAAAAATTCGATATTTTTGGACATTTTCAGGGTAATTTTCTCCTTAGCGAAAATGTACTCATGCATAAATTGTTTACTTCCTACAACATTTGTCAGAAATGTGTGTATCCCTACAACTTATATTTGATTGACAAAAAATGTGCAAAAGAAATAAATCCCAAACTAAATAATTGATAAAATACACTATCAAAGAAAGTCCAGATGTCTTATACAATTTCGTATTGAACCCTTTCTTAAGAAAAGAAGTCATAATTTGAATGATTTATCAAAGAAATTTGGGCGAATTATTTCAACCAATAACCGTCCAAGTGAAAGAAAAGTACAGTGTTTCAGGAGTACCTGTCATCTTAGCATTTGTCATGCATTCAACGGCTAAGTATTTCCATTTACTCCAAGTGATTGGCGTCTAATGGAGCGACATTTTAAGCTTTCACATATCATTATGGATTTTGACTTTTTTCTAGCATGCTATGAAGCAAAATGGCAATCACAGGGGCACTTAGGGAATTTAAAATTATAATGGAACCTGTACCAAAGATTTAAAATTCTTTTAGGCATTTTTTTGACAATTACTTTTTATAACATATTGTAAGAGTTGTTTTTTTAAATAAATCGATTCGAATCGATTCGTTCTGAATTATTTTAATGGGTGAGTAAACAAATTTTTTTCTCTTAAGTAATTTAACGGTTTTTCCTTACTTTGCTTTCGTTGAGGTAAAATTAATTAGATTTGCGATTTGGAATCCTAGACTAAATGTCATTATCGTTTTAAACAGAGCTTAAAATGGAAAAAAAGATAACTAAAGTGTCTTTATTTCCATTTCTGCTCTAATTTTAAAATGAGATATAATTTAGAACCATTCCAAATTTGTTGTGTTGTTTTCGAAATTCGAACACACTAACTAGAATGATCGTTGAGGCAACAAATAAAACGAACAACCAGTAAGAATTAAACTACCAATAGAAATTTTTACTTGCAGCTAGATTTATTTTATCCAATAGCCCGTTGTGTTGCTCTAGTGCGACGTTAATTAATCACCACGATACCACCACCGGATTGCTTTAATCAACAGTTTTCAAGCAATCAAGCGATGCATTTGAAATTTTTAATTACCTATAATCAAGTGAAATTTTTACATAATGAAGCTATATGGAAAGGTTGCCAACAATTTAATTGCTCTTACTACATAACATTTTTTATATTTGTTATGTAGTAGGTTTACTGAAACGAAATCCACTTTAATTGAACATTTTTTTAAATTTCATCTCAGAAGCATCCAGTAATCCTATATGCAGTAGTAAAGATATCATCAAATACAAGAAAATTTGCCAGATTGATATTGTCAACTAGGGAATAAGTAATTTGATCAAAGCCCTTAGATCCTTAGGGAATGTTAAGTAACTACAGGGTAGACACGACTGTTGAATGATGTAAAAAGGATTCATATGCGACATTCAAAGACCATTCATAAAAATGTGTACACGATTTGTCTTTTGCAGAATACATTTAGACAAGTGTGTAACTTAAATTATAGAATTGGAAAGCATTCCCATTATAGAAGCTAAATAAAATAAACCCCGTGTTATGTTGATTTTTGTGAACTTTTCATGGTCAGTATATGAATGGTAACTATTGTACGTTATCATAAAAATCTTTATAGAGATAATGAATTTCAATAAAAAAATAAATTTAATCAGTCATACGCATCCTATTGTTTAAATAGTTAGGAGGCATATGTAGTCAGCAGACTATATTGCATATGGTGGTAAGAGCTTAATATCATTCATCACTCTGGGTTGAGTTGTTTGCTAGCATTGAGAAGACAATGTGAATTTATCGTACCCACATTTGGCCCACAGATTAGCGATGAAATTTACATTACTAAGTCGCACCGAAGTGTGAGATACTAGTCTACAAGGATTATTACATATTCCGATTTGACATGGAATATTAGAAATTCGTAGATTTGTTTAGACATACACGTGATTCCATATTCCTTTGTGAAAACTGCTCACTATTGTCTATTGTATCATAGTATACTGGAATAGAACCAAAGCTATGAGTCAATAATAATAGAACAGTATTGTGCTGGTATTGCTCTAAAATTTGACTGGACCCCCTAATTAATTAGTAATTAAAAAAATCCAATTCATGCAATTCTGTATAAATTAAAACCTTGTTTATAAGAATACCCTCAGAATCATGGAGAGAACCTTGCAGTTAGTTAAATGTTTAAGCTAATTGACGCAGTTCTAATAATCTATAGAATGCCTAAGGGTCCTAAATATTTTCTTTAGCTTTAAAAAATATCATCCTTATACTAACGTTTGTTATTATAATTTGTACAAAACAGGAAAACTGATCTACTCTTCAAAGAGGGGTTAAGGTAAAAACTTGTAAAAAATTGTATTTTGCTGTTATTTCCGAAGATTGTAATACTAAGTCGAAACCATCAATATATACAAAATGGTATTAAGGAACAAATTAGGAATCAAAATCAAAACTAAGACAAATGATCAGTTTTTTGTTTGCATTATAGTAAAAACTCTTCCAAGCGAAGTTTTATTATTTCTATACATAAAAAATATACTAAACATAGTTTTGATTATTGATTATTTATACATCGAATACTGGACTAATATATAACAGTTATGACAAGAATCTTCGGATTCCCTTTTTCTGTAGCTATTCGAGTGTGGTGTTGAAGGCCTACCAGGGTAACTGCCACTGTTATCTTTATAGTCGAGTTCCATAGAAGTTACATTTGGGTTAACTTTCATAGTACTCTTCTTTCCATACAACATTTCGAGTGTGACAGGGATTCTCTGGTGGTAGCGAGACTTTCAAACCTCTTTGTGCTTTCAAACCTCTTGAAAATGGCAACACACATAATTCTTTGCAAGAAGACGGATTTCCATAAGTCGACGCCAACAAATTCGAAGGTTTGGCCTTTGGCCTTGAGCACGAGCATAGCGAACGCTGGTCTTATAGGAAACTGATGTCGTCGCATTGAACATCTGAGTTGACTGCTTAAAACGAGCGTGATTCGAAAAAGTGTACTTCTAAACCAGATTGTTTTTTCTCCAGTCAGTCATCGCCTTGATGATGTAGCAGAGCTCGTTCACAAGCAGTCTCTTTCTATTTCAGAATTCTTCTGAGACATCCAAGGCGCACATCACATGGCAATTCGTTCTTCAGCTTCAGTTCATGCGATTACAAGTAGGCAATGTCGAAATGGGGTTGAGGAATTCCGGCGTCAATTTGAGTGCTCCTTCTCGTAGGTCCTTGACTGAATAGTAGCTTTGATAGATTTCGCAGTCTTCAGATAGCTGCTCAATGATCTCGGCTTTGATCTTAATGATGTCTTTGTATATAGCCAGGTCCTTCATTCCCTTAAAGGCGAGGCAATTTCCGAAGGCTTCGTAGATGATACTGTCACATAAGAAAATATGGGATGTATTCCGGTAGCTCAATTTCTAATCTTTTTTTGGTTAGCCATCATCCACTGAATGCGGCCATCTTCCACTCGAACGTAAGTATGAACCGGATACTGCAGAAACTTCGTCTACTTAAATGCAAAGCGTCGAAGTTGGTTAGACGCAGATTGGGATTCATTATAGTGCTTTCTATGGAAGGTTCTTGCCCAGTCACTGACAAAAACAGATTATGCGTTGCGCCAATTCAAGTCATGTAAGATGCTGACGGTTGGCATAATGTGTTCGCAATTACAGATACACTGAGTAACTGAATGTTCCTTTTGGGTTAAACAACGGGTAGCTTGAAGGCTCCACGCATTTGTCGGTATTCCTCAAAGCGACAGTCTTTTAGTCATGCTGATACACCACCATTTCGTTGTCCGGAAAGCGTTGATCGACGTTAAGTATGATGACGGCACATACTTCAATCGATAAGGGAACGTTGAGTCTTCTGTAAACTGAGTATTATATCATTGTGAACAGGAGTCAGACATGCAAAGGCGTGATTCCTTCTGTAGAGTCATGTTGGTCGACTGATTCTTCCTCTCCTCTCAACATCATGAAAGCTTGCGTGAATTTGTTTTACGATCGAATAATTTCCTCGAACAATTCCATTAGAACTTAGCTGATTACATGTTTAAGAAGATGCTCGAATCGTTCGGTAACAAAATCCCATCGGAGTTCAAAAATAAATTTGGCCTTATTGTGGTCCTTCAAATTCACCTTTCGCGTTATATATCGGATTGGCTGCCATATCTATCTTCTTTCAAACTCTGATAACGTTCTTTGAAGCATTCTGACTCTCTTCACTTTCTATTTATTTGGTACATTTGAAAGAGTTTTTCTTCAGATTGAAATTAATTCAGTACCATAATACCATAGTATCATAATAATGGCAGAGATTCTTTCTAGACTCGCATTGGTCTTGCAGACGTTGTAGGTTAATCTTTTTCATCCGAAATAAGGTCGTATATTTGGAGGCGGGCATCCAATCGGAAAGCAGTGACTCTTCAATGCAGAGGCATCAAGCGGATATAAGAAATATACAAATTCAAACATTACGGAATTCATTCATCTATTTGTAGCTTATTATAAAATATGATTAACATGTGCAATAACATGTGCAATAATGTGCGTGTGAACTGCTTCAACTAAAGGAAGTGTTAAATACTAACGGGGAGAACTCGGCGCTCTAATGAAATTTTTCAGCAATCTGATTATAGAAGGAAATGGGAAATCTGGAAAATATAAATCAGTATAAAGAAAATGTGAGTTAACTTGAAAACAGGTTCAGACGTTAAAAAATAAAATTTTCCTAGAAATAAATGGAGTGCTATTGATGTGAACTTTCAGAAGCTAATTGCTGTAGTATGACTAAGCTGTGCACTTTTTATATGCATTTTGTTAGAAATAAGAATAAACACCAGTAAGAAGGACACAAAATGTTGCTTTAAATTGTTGACAAACTTATTCTATTTGAAGATATGAAATATGCACATCGATGCTAGTATGGATTTAAATAAGGTATCAAATGTGAGTAATGACACAGTCCTCAATAAATATAAGTAATTAACCCTTCAAATGGTTTTGACGAGATATATCGTCCATCAAGATTTGACCAATTTTGTTAATGACGAAATACCTCGACATCAAGAATTCCGATTGAATTCCGAATAATTAAGATATTGCCGTTTTTTATGATGACGAGATCAATGGCCAGTTTTCTTATAATGACCAGATATCTTGCTCATTAAGATCTGGTCAATTTTGTTATCGACTAGACGCCTCGTCGAGAAAACCATCAAGTGGGTTAGGTAACTTTAATGTAGAAATGTTAGTTTTGTTTATGACATGAAAAGTCCTTCTAAATACTATAACACAATAAGATAGACATAAAATTACGATTTCCATGCATATTATTACAAAACGTAGTTAAAAAACACTTACAAATTGTACTTATAATTTAAAGGACAGCTTTTTCA
Source organism: Meta bourneti (assembly GCA_933210815.1). Lineage (NCBI taxonomy): Eukaryota > Metazoa > Arthropoda > Arachnida > Araneae > Tetragnathidae > Meta > Meta bourneti. The sequence continues at coordinate 63,358,607 of OW119922.1, forward strand.
TTAAAAAAATTCTGAACATCATGTTTATAAATCAGTTAGATGAATAAAACTTCAAAACACATTGTAAATCATTAAAACACATCTAAGTACCATCACACATCAACCATTAACACGTCTAAATAATTTTAACTTAAGAAAAATGAAACATTGCTGTCCCTCATCCATAACTTAGAGCGGTAAGCTGATAACAAACGATAATCGTTACGTATTTTATTATCATGTCTTCTAACAGATGCTGTTTTCTTCCTTTCTGAGGATCGCATTATCATCGCAAGGATATAGTCCCAAGTGTGCAATATTGGGATATTTAATGAATGTAATTTTTTTGCGGAAAAGAGAAAGAGGCATTTCGGAACTACGATATGTATGCCTTCCATAAAGCAATATAATGGGCAGTATCAAAAACAAGATTGCGTTGCTTCTACCTCTGGGACTAGCAGCTTTTCCGAGATTGGACAGAAGTGGTAATTTGATTATATATGGCGTTTTGAAATAATCATGAATTGTTGCAATTATTCGACAGCACAATCGAAAATAAAGTATTGCCCTCCCCAAAACCAGCACTCATGCTACTAGTTATTATGAATTAAGACTTATTGGACACTATTTTTGAGAAAAGTAAATTGTTGCTAATGATCAAGGTAATCATTGTAGTACGGGGTCATTTCAAATGATTAATCGTTTTCATAACACCATTTTGCAAACAACGATATACAAAAAACAATGTTCAAACACATATACAAAGCAAACAACTTCATAAAAATAGCTAGAAACTGTTCAAGCTTTAGACATAACACTACAAATATTTGATGCGTGCTTCTTTTTACAAGACATAGTCCCATGCTTTACTCAAGTATGGTACGGTGAATCATTTTTAATAAAGCTGTATTATTAATCGATTTTTAAAATACATAGACATTTCATCTTAATTTAGTCAACCCTACGAGTAGTTTCGACGAGATATCTCGCCAATCAAGACCTGACTAATTTTGATAAGGACGAGATATCTCGCCATCAAGATATTGCAGGTTTTTTTATGATGACGAGATCAAGATATGGTCAGTTTTCTTCGAAATACCAGATAGATCGTTCATAAAGATCTGGTAAGTTTTCCTAATGACGAGATACCTCGACGAGACAATAACCAGGAGGATTAAATCTAATGTGGCATTTCTTTAATATGTTACTTGCAAATGTTATAAAGTTGTCTACCTATAATCTCTACAGTCCGGTAGGGTGTATCAAACTAAACGTTTTTGTCAAAAAATGTGTGTATGCAACTGTTGCACTTTAGTACTAGAGGGGCTGTGTAATGCGTTCGCCAAATCAGTATTTTAAAATTAAAAATTCATCGTTTATAACGCAAATTTCCCTAGTTTTGTTTTTCACTGTACTTATTATTTCGCACAGAAGTATTTTTATATCAACCTGTTTATGCTGTTTTTCTCACTCTGGTTTCTTTTATTGTATAGATTTATGCAAAGGAAGACAAATTCTAAATTTTCCCATTGGTGCTCGCAATAACTTCTCATCCCTATTCGGAATCTCTTGTGAGAGATCTTGATTTATTCTCAACGTCTTCAAATCCATACTCTATGGTAAAGTAAGCCGTAAACCCTTACGAAATCGGTTTCATGGGGTGATCAAAATAAAAAGAATCGAATCACCCTGCATAGATAACACGATTTACGCAAGCTTATTTTTCTCAAGTACGTAGAAAACGGAAACGCTTGTTCAGATGTAGATGAGATTTGGCTTTTATAAAGAGAAAGCAGAAAATGGATACATAGACGTAATCTAAAAATAGCATTTGAATAGAATAGGAATTAAAATTTCTATTTCATTCCTCGTGATACTGTTTCCAATATTTTATTTTAATATATACGTACATATGTGCTAAACTAAGTGCAAAATAACTATACACTGCGTTGGTAAAATATGCATTTAAATAAATCTTAATATGGTGGTACGTCCAGCTTCTGATGCAGAAACCTGTTCCAAACTGTCACCAGTTTGGGGTGAGGCACAATTTTCTTTTCCTACTTGGATCCTTATTCCCTTGGAGTAACAGTGTAGTTTTGTCTTGACGACATATCTCGTCCTTAGAAAAATTAAACAGATCTTGGATATCACGTCAAAACACTAAAAAGTGTTTAATTAGTATCATAAATACCACTGAATCTATATATCTTGAAACGTTAAAGAATATCATAGGTAACACTGAGTTCCATGGAATTTAATGTTTAGTACAAATTATGCTTGTTTCCAGAGGTATTATTTTACTGATTAAAAGTAAAAAGTACCTCATAACATTAGCACGATTTAAATTCTTACTAATTTAATTCAAAATAATGTAAAATGAAGTAATCCTATTCAATCTAATTCCCATGCATTTAATTCACATTTATGAACTCCAAAAAGACCATAGAGTAAAATAAATTAATAAATCAAAACTAAAATCCATAGTTTCATTCATAAGCTGAAATATTTTCAAGTGCGACCGAAATGACAAAATGATTCTCGAAACTTGGTGTACCTATCAAACTCTCTCAGTTTACATGTAATATACTCATTACTGTTTAAAGAACCCGATGCGCATTTGGAACAATTTGTTCTGCGAGATGTCATACTTTGACAGCTTGTCCCTTACTGATCACCAAGTAAAACAATCTAGGAGAACAACACTTAAAGTCTCCTCAATCACACTAAAGCTCGCGTCTAACATGACATTGCTGCTTCCCAGCTGCAACATTCCCGTGATCCGTCATAAGGACCAAGAACTGGCCGCTTCATTCTTTCTGCTGTCCAAATTCCCATCCTATCCTCTAACGCGACAGCATGTGTTGTCATTTCGGTCACATAACCATTACAGGGGCAAAATGGCTCCCGAGTAGATTTCAGTGGACTTCATCTAAGCAGCATAGTTCTTTGAACGTCTTACATGGACGTTAAGAATCAGATAGTAAAAATATATTGGGACTAGTCAACAATATTTTGAGATTACCACTATTCTTAAAATTTAAAATACCAAAGTTTATTTAATAACATTAATACCAAATGTATCTGTGTAATTAAATCACACTTTTTAATAACTGCAAAAATTTACACTAGCTATAACATCTTAAAGACTATTGGACTTAGCATTAAACGTTAATATTGAGTTTTGCTGAGAATTTACTTCGGCCATATAATTGGCATCTCATTTAACTCTAGTCGTGGTAATCACGATTCATTATCAAAACTGAGCAGATTTTGATGGACTAGATATATCGTCATTATGGTAAAACTAACCGAATCTCGATCTCTTCATACAAAAATTGTCAATATCTTGATGACGAGATATCTCGTCACCAGCAAAATTGGTCAGATCTGTAAAGACTATATATCTTGTAATAAACCACTAAATGGGCCAATGGAGACATTTTGACCTTACCAGAATTTCTTTTCATGACTGATTTTTTTCTATGCACAAAGAGCAAAGTGATTTTGACTTTTAATAAAATGTATAGATATGCCTTCCTCGGGAGTTTTTGGGGCTTCCGTGGTCGCTTTAGCAACTTGTGTGTTATAGGCCGCTCAGGTTCGATTCCTGTAACGTATATTGGTGTATTTCTTCTTTGTTAGTAAACTTTTCTTGCATGTTTATACCTATTACTTAGCGTTGTCTGACCTGTGTTTAGTGCATTTTGGCCAAATATGGCCCTTGTGCTGTAAAATTCAATCACTCAATATTTTTGTCCTGCTTTTCAAATCTCCATACTTTAGTATATATTTCTAAGCATAGTCGTAAACATTACAAGGGTCTTTTTGATACGTTATAATCCTTTAATCTTATTTTTAACGAAGAAATTCTTATTGGATAACTGATTCTCTGCGAATTAAAGAATCAGTTGAGTGTGTTCTTTCTTGCGTATTCCTTGAATAGCGTTTAACAGTTTGGCGTCAAGAACGGGTTCAGACAAAATTGAGACATGAGGCATATCTACGTGTTTGATCAAATGTTCCATAAATATTCGGTAAAAGTAGCATCGAATAGATAGTCCAAACGCGTATTTTATATTTTACTTCATGGAGCTTCTATAAGTGCATGGATAAGTTTGAAACTAACCACTAGAGTGGAAGTGAGGGAAAAGAACTAAATAACACGGAAAAACTCCAAAGATAACATACAAAAGAGAGGCACATTCAGGATCTCTAAAAAGTTGCAGAGATAGGAAATATTTGCATTAAATTGCATAGTGAAATAGTGCAAAAGGAACAAGGCTCACGAGCAGTGTAGAATTTCAAAAAATGCTGTACACTTGGATGGTAGACAGATATCCGTTTAGGTAAAAACTAATGCAGATTCCTCTTGAAATTTAATTGATTTTTTATAATTCTTTATCATTATTTTAAACACAATCCATTCCTTTTCAAAGTAAAACCATATACTTTATGTATTTAAAAGTCTCAATTGGAAAACATTGAAAATCTAGAAATGAGTCAATTTCACCTGTTCGGCTAGTACTAGCTAGCTATTAACTTGGTAGAAAGAAATTCAGCGCTTCTGGTGTTAAGAGTATAATAGAAATATATTACTTTTATTTACTTTATTTCAAGGATGAAAGATTTTGAGTAATAATATTTTTATTAAAACTGATCTGAACGCGATTTAAAAGTTTTATTCGGATAAATTTTTCAGAAATTCAGATTATCTGTTATTTCTTTACAAAAGGATTTATAAAAATTCACTTAACTGGTTACACTCAGAAATATATACAGCGTCTTCTGTAAATAATAGCATTGAAACATATACACACATGTCACTGTGAAGCTTGCTACATTCAATTCTATATCGTTATCATAACCACTAGACTACACATTACATTTTGTGTGATCACGAGAAGAAAAATGCAGCAGAAGCATGAACATTTTTCAATTTGTTTTTCAAAAAGCTGTCCCATCAAGGATAGAAAACTTTTTAATGGTTCTAACTGAAATATAAACTTTTTGGGTGTGATAAACTTGGAAAAACTCATCACAATTTAGACATTGATGGATAAGGATAAAAGTGATTTTGATATGTTTGGTCCCACTAGGTCTTCCATTATATTGTGTGATGATAATGTATTTTCAAAGAACGCTATTGATATAAACTTTCTTCTAATAGAGTCTTCTCATTTCTACTATCCACCGATAGACGTTTATTTTCTTGTAGCTGACGTATTTTAAGTCTATGGAATATTTTTTAATATCTTGAAGGTTTTCAATGTAATAACCTCTTAGACTTACAACTTTTCTGTACGACTTTTAGTTATATAACTATCTGCCTTCAACAAATTTTAACTTTCCGTAAACTATTGAATTGGCTTTAATTGTGGCCTTGGTGTGAAGCTCCTTAATAGATAAAATGAATGTAAATTTAAGAGGGTATTGTATGTTATAGTGATTCAGTTAATCAAATTGTTAATTGAAGTCATTTTTGGAATATTATTGTAAGATTAAAACTTTGATACATAATTTTAACGGAAAAGCTATGAACTTAACTGTATTTAATAGAATTCCATTAGAGGGGGAAAATGATAGTTTGAATACACATAATAATTAAATTTTGTGATAGTGATTTTCATAATTTTAGAAAAAAATACTATATTTCTTTTTGTGCTTATTAAATATAGAAAGGAATGCACGCATTATAAATTTAAATTCAATATTCAATGATCTATTAGTAACGTTCTAATATTTTGAAATATTACAAGTATTTTTCATTTATTTCATGGATTTTAGTTCATCCAGCAATGATGCGAATCTGTGATAAAATGCGTATTCGTTGCTGATACTAATATTTTATTTGTAACTTAAATGGACCCAGACAAATCAAATTCCATTTTTCCAGTGATATAAAATGTTTTAATACACAAATTTTTAAGACAAGGGATTAAACTATTTTATCCCCCTAATGAATTCATGACTCGATATATCTGTGGGAAATATTCTACTCCTAAATAAAATTTATTTGTCTTGTCGTTGCGATAGAAAATGCACTGAAACCCTGGTATTTTACACGATTCTATAGGGAATACGTTCTCAATAATCTGCAGTCCTGCTTACTAATTATTTCCAGGGAAGCGACAAGGAAAATATTATCGGAAATGCACTCCCGTTCGCAGTCTATGTGGATCTCGACTGTACCTTATCGATACCTGCAAAATAAATTACTGCATTCCTCTAGATACTTAATTTTCCTAGACTAAGAATAGATTCGAAAGCAACAATTCACTGCTTTGAAACATTTGCGTTTTATGTGGTCTTGTGCATCGAGTATTGGGCTTATATCTGCTTTTCGGGAGATGTTAATTAAAATCTGTGGTCGTACAGGATTATTGTGTTGGTCGTTCTTTTACTGTTAATTGTATTTGCTTTAATATCTCGACCACGTACGATTGCAGTAGAAGCAACATTAGGTTAAAAAATCTTCTTTGCAGGAATTAGTTTCAATTAAAGGACTTCTGTTTGGCTTATATTTGTAACTAAATTTTTCCATTGGCGGCGAAACTTTGCGGAATCCTGAAAAGGAATATCTAATATGAGCCAAGTTATGTTAGAAGAAACATATATTTACTTAGTGAATGAAATCGCATTTGTTTCATGCAAGTAATAAATTAGAACTACGATAAAATATTTATTTCGTGAAAAAGGAAGATATTTAGATGGTTTTTTGGGTTGAGTTTTATGACACAAGGGCTATATTTTGGCCAAGATGCTCCAAACGACGTCAAGTAAATGGACATACACACAAGGAAAGTTTTACTGACACAGAAGAAATACATCCTAGAAGGAACATAATCTGGCAAAGGTTCAAACAGGAAGAAGGTGAAATCATTGAACCATGCAGTTTAGAATAATATCCTTCAGTATCCGACAACTTAGCTATCGCACAAAGTATTCTATCGCATTTTACTTCCTAAGACCTGGTTGCAGTCTGACTCTTGGTTCAATACACCTAAAGTTCAAAACCCTGTGATGGCATGGATATTTGTAATGGTTCTGAACCCACATTAAACCTTAGGTCTTGGTCTAATTAGTTCACGTGTAGCAAACAAATGACCAAGTAAATCATATACTTCCTCTCTCAGCATCATGCTAATTGATATCCGTTGATACTTTGACGAGATTCGTTTGCAATCCCATATGTCAAAAGTGTGTATTTATTTCAAAGGATATAAATGCAGACACTTAAAATTTTGACTTCATGCCTCAATCACTTCACTTCAAGAAGCTTCAAACCTCAAAAAAGTATAAGATTTCAACGAAGTCTACGTTTAGAAATGTTATTCAATAATATTTTACTATAATATAAAATAAATGTGAATTTTATAATTAAGTTTTTAATATTTTTTTAAATATGGTGATAAACCTTATATATTATTCAAATTCACACATTATATTTCCATTGAACTTGTGCCTTTAACTCATGAGACGCAGAGCATGTATTGATACTAATATCACCTCCCTATGAAACCAATCCTTGAGAAATATCTTCACATTTTTACTGTGATAAAAGCCATAAAACCATTAAAATTGCTTTGATGGTAACTGCAACTCACTTAAAATATATTTCTTGAAGTCGTTACGCTTCTGTGTTTGTGAAATAATAAACATAATTTCTCTTCAATTGTCTTCAATTTTAATTCCTAGAAAATACAATTTGTCTTATGCGTAAATACATTCAGGGGTAACTACTCCCCATTTTAATTATCATAATAGCCTCCGTAATTTCTCATTGATCAATTATTTCATACAGTATTACTTCAACTCTGGTGCGTTAAATACTTGTATTTACAAGTAATGTCCCCAGACATTCCGGCGCCGAACATTCCCGGTTGGAAGAGTAACGGATTAGCAACCTGAGGATTGCAAGTTCGAATCCAACCAAAGACCGTCATGTACAAAGGGGGCTGGTGCACGTTAAATCAGTCGTGGTCTGAAATATCCTCAAGTTTGCTTGGTCTGAAAGTTTAGAGAGTGGAGTGTCAGCTGAGGTGTCATCTGACTGGTTCAAAATTACGTGGTGTTGTCCTGGGATCTTCCCCTTCAGGACCTGGATTCTCTTCCCCCTGGACCTGGGATTCAGGACCGTCGCCAATACCCCGTTGCGTTGCTCCAGTGTGACGTTAATTAAAATACCTACCAACCCCAGACATACCACCAGTAACTAAATTATTTTTCGCTAAACCTTTATAAATGAATGTAAAACAATTTTGCAGTAAATATATTTTTTAAACTCTACCATTCTTTCTCGTAGGGATATATCGTATGATGTTTTCAATTCAATAAGTAATCTGCTTCAATGAAGTGTTTTTATCTCCTACCGAACTATGTATGTGTTGGCTTTTTCCTTACATTATTTTACTCATATATTTATGTCTGTGTGTCATAGGATATTTTTCTGTGGAGAAACCCTAATTAAATAAATAAATCAGAATAAAAGAAAACAAAAGAAAACATGACGGAAAAAATTTAGTTACTTTTAGAATTTCTTGAAACACGAACTATTTAAATAAATCAAAACAATATCCAGCATATGAAACCATAAATATAAACTGTCGGATTATAAGAAATACCAAATACACTTACGAAAGCAGTTTTCATTAAAACCGCTATTTCAGAGACGAGACCACGGAGGAAATATAAATTAGCTAATTTCTCAATTAAAGAATACGAAAACAGCGACCAGGAATTTCTAATTTATATTCTATTTTCGTTCTGCTGTGTACCTTCCATTCTTTTATAGACAGTAATTATTAATGTGCTACATACTGCATTGCGACAGCATTGAAATTCTGAGAATTCTGCAAATAGTATATGAAACACCAAGAGCAAAATATTGCTGTGTTTGTCTAACGTTAAGCAGCTTAGTCCAATGTATTGAGCTCAATTTAATTAAAGCAAATACGTTCTGAATATTTTGTTATCCTTTTAAATATAGGAGCTACATTTTAAAATGAAAGACATAACTGATCAAGAGCTTGCGCTGCACCAATATTTTAGACAGTAACATTGTAGAAAATGTATCCGTGTTTGCAAAACTTTAAGCTATATTATTTAAACATCATCAGCCCTGTCACAGTAAGTAATAAAATTATACTAGCAGTCAATTTGTAGATATACAGAGGGAAATGTTAATTAAAATACTCAAACCTGATTCTAAAATCATAATTGGCTTTGTAACTGTAAAAGCCATTAAGATCGGCCTGACAGTTTTAATAAACACAAAAATAAAACCATTTATATTCTGTTTATTAGTAATACTATAGTTGTTCAAGTACATCATTGTTAATTCATCACCTTTCAATAATCCTTAGTTGCATATGGCTTATTCTTTTCAACCATTCTTTAATCCCTTTTAGCATCACTTTTTAAAAAATGTACAACTAGCATAGAATAATTTTGTTAATGTTTATATTTTTAATCAAGGTTGGTCGGGTTTTATGGCGCAATAGCCGTATTTGACCAAACTAATCAAACCATTTCGAGTTAATGGGCACACACTCAAGGATACCTTTACTTATAAAGAGAAAATACAACCACAAAGGAACCGCATCTGCGTCGCTTACAACTCGCAGGTTAATAAAGTAGTGGACAAACTCATTGAGACATGGCGGTCCCTTTTAAGGTTACTTAAGAAAAAATATAAATCAACCTATATAACACACTTCTAATCCGAATACGAATAATCTTTGTTTGTTTTGTGTCGTGTTTGGCATGCCTTGTCCAAAAAAGTGAGGTCTTTACTTTACAAGAAGCAACCAACCACAAGCATTTTCCAAGAAAATGAGAATCACAGCACCAAGTTATCACACCTCTAAGAAAACAATACAATCTTTCTCCTAGAATGAGCATTCTGAATTAGAGATGGGAGTATCTGAATACAAAAGTACTAGTGTACTCGATTCTTTCTCATTTTTTTGGTGTACAGTAGTATTCATCAAAATTACTTCAATACCAGTGTATTCGAATACAAATTACTCGAATACCAAAGTATTCATCAAAAGTGTTTGAATACCAAAGTACACTACTGTTTGTAAAAATTGAAACACCATGAATGAATCATGCAAATTAAACGAAATTTGCAGGAAATGCAAAACAGGTTAGGATATGAAAATGATTAGAATTACAAAACGATCACACATGTGTGGGCCAAAAAACACCCTCTAAACTTCCAAGTGAGCCGTGTATAAGAAGCACTGTAAAGGTGCGTTAAAATGTGTGTATCGTCATTTGACTGCTGCAAATAATTCATTAGAAGTCAATATGCCTCACCAAAAACGCAGAGTGCCATACGAGCAACTAAAGGAGTTCAAACGGGGCCGCATTGTCAGCCTTCTTGAGGGTGGACTTTCGTATCATGAAATCCCCACTCACACGGGGCGTAATGCGTGTGTGGAAGGGATGGACCATGGAGAACCCAACAAATCGAAACCCCGGCAGTAGGTCACGCAATATGACGTCACCACGGGACGACAGACACCTCATCCGCATGGTGGTGAAGGACCGTACAGCGTCCTCTCGTGCGTTGCCACAACATTGGAGCACGTCTACAGGTGTGTCATTGTCTGCCCCCACGGTTCGTCGACGTTTGCTGCGCCATGGGCTACATGCAAGGATTCCCCTGCTCAGGATTCCCTTGATGCTGAACCACCGACGCCTTCGGCTACAATGGACTCACCAACACAGCCAATGGCGTGCCTATTGCCAAAAAGTCGTTTTCTCACATCTGGCTACATCTGGACTATAACGATGGACGCGTACTCGTCAGACGCTACAGAGGTGAACGCCTTCTCCCGGAGTCTCTTATTGAGCGTCATACTGGACGAACGCCTGGCGTTATGGTCTGGGGCATTATTGGATATCATGGGCGATCCCACCTACTCCAAATTGTGGGGATCCTGAACAGCGGGCGCTACATCAGGGAAGTTGTGGAACCCGAGGTTCTACCCCTCCTGCAACGCATTCCCGGAGCTGTATTACAGCAATACAATGCCCGTCCACATGTTGCTCGGAATGTACAAGCCTTCTTCAGTGCGACAGGTTCGACTTCTTCTATGGCCTGCACGTTCCCTGGATATGTCGCCCATTGACCATGTCTGGGATTACATCGGACGGCGATTCGCTCGTACAGCTCGTCGGGCAGAGAGTACTGCTGAACTTTGGCATCAGATAGAGGCCATCTGGAATGTCATTCCTCAGCATGACATTCAGAATCTGTGTGATTCGATGTCACGACGTGTACAGGCTCTCATCGCTGCGCGTGGCGGCTGCACAAGATATTGATTTTCGGCATTATTTTTGTTTTATTGCTCTGTAAATTTGATTGTTTATTTTAACCACTATAAGTAATACGTGGAATAAATTTCATTTATTTCTGTGATGATTGCTTCATAGTGTTGCAATTTTCACAAACAGTAGTGTATATAAATAGTGAATTATTCATCCTAGGTATTTGAATACCAAATTATTCATCCTAGGTATTGGAATACCAAAATATCCATCCTAGGTATTGGAATACCAAAATATTCATCCAAAGTACTCGGATTCTAATGTATTCGAATACAAAATTACTCGAATACCAAAGTACTCGAATACCAAAGTACTCGAATACCAAAGTACTCGAATACCAAAGTACTCGAATACCAAAGTACTCTAATACCAAAGTATTTGAATACAAAATTACTTAAATACCAAAGTATTTGAAAAATAAATTACTCGAATACTAAAGTATTCGTCCAAAGTATTCAAATTCCTAAGTATTCATCCTACAATTCGAATAAGTATTCATCCGAAGTATTCAAATATCATCCTAGGTATTCGAATACCAAAGTATTCATCCAAAGAACTTGAAAACCAAAGTAATGGAATAGCAAAGTATTCAGATGTCAAAGCAGCAATGTGGCATTGTTATACGTATCCATGCCGGTAGTTTGTCACAAATTATTATTTGATTGTAGAAAAACTAACTATTAGTATTCGATTCTTAAAAGTACTCGATTCTGCCCATCTCTACTCTCAATCTCTAACCCCTTCAACTCGACAAACTGAGTCTTTAGGTAAACGAGATGAGTGAAATGAATAATGACGCGTCATGAAACTTCCACACGCCTACTTCCAGGAACCGTGACAGACAACCCGCAGAGAGGAACCACAACCACACAATACCCTGCGCATTCGGAACCCTCTGCATAAACCCTTCAAAGCGTTTACTGAGCAAAACGGTGCTTGGGGGACGGGGAGGCAAAATTCGAGCCATGGGGATTGAGAGAATAGAGAATGGGCTGAAACTTTCCACGTTTGCTGCTTCCCCTGACTAATGAATATTGTATAATCTCCTGGGCCAACAGAGAAATTACTGCTCGGTGCAAGGTTCCCCAAAAGTCAATTTCATTACTTCGCATTCCGGCTTATATCCAAGGTAACCTGGTCCGAGAGTATACGTTTGGTTATAAGAGGGGAAATCAGAACATTTAATGTCGAATTTAGAAAGTCGTGTTTACGTGTTTCCGGGAAGTTGTATTGGATTTCTAGAAGTGACATAGGAGAATCTATACATCAATCTCATGATTTTAATAACGGCTAGTTTTGAAAATAGCGTCTGTGTTCTCGTTACACACGCGGATGTGGAAATATGTTGGTCTATAAGTCAAATCCCACAGCAGTTGGACCTATTTCCGGAAGGCTTCAAGCTACTCTCAAAGGATCCACAGAACTGAGACAAGCATTTAGACTCAGTTTTTATGTGAATACCCCTGTAAAATCGGAACAGTACTGGGGCATTCATAAAAATTCAGCGTTAAAAAACGTTACAATTGTTTTATCTTATGATTTTTTTAATTCAAAAAACATCCAGAAGATAAATATAGAGTCCTATAGACAAATGATATCTTTACCTAATATGACCTTCGGACCGAGTGCGCAGGCACACTTAGCGCTGGGAGGTGTTGCGTAATAAGTCGAAATTCTACGGTGCTGGGCGAGTTTTGGGTCAGTGTAACATTGAATTGCGAGGAGTGAGGACTGCGTAAGTGGTGTCATTCGAAAGCTACTGAATTATGCTACGATTAATATTGCATAGCAACAATCTCTCAACAACAATTAATATCTAATTGCATTTTAATCGTTCAAACAGTAAATTAATTGTTTAATATTAACAATAAACAATCGTTCAAACTTCTGATGTCTGCTTCATTCATTCTACATCAACCCCGAGTGAGCATTCACGTCAAACCTCATGGTTTGTGTCCTCGACTCAACCTACCAATCTCCGTTATTGTCATGATTTGTGAATACAGAATTCTATTTTTTACGAACGTTCTCGTTGATACTGAGAAATTAAGCACTTGCGGAATTGAATTGTTTTTACAATATGCATAACTGGGATATTCGTGTCTACTTATGGAAAGTTGATTGCATTTTCCATTGTGACTCATGTCATCCACGTACATACTGATGGTCATAATTTTTTGCATGATGCAAGATCTTTGCAGAAGGATATAAGATCAAATTATAAAGGCTGGAACTGGAAACATTTCCGCCAATTTCACCAGTGAACTTATAGCTATAAATAATGCTCTTAAAATATATTTAAATCTAGAAGCAACAGCAAATGGCTACTCAAAGCCTAGAAGCAATAGCAAATGGCTACTCAAAATGTGCTCAAAATGTCCATTCACGTCTCCACCAATTCATGTGCTTGGAAAAAAAGTTGCACTTTTCAGTGGATTCCCACACATGTGGACATTGAAGAAAATGGAGCTGCAGATCAATTGGTAAAGCAATCCAAATAATCAAATGCTGAACGAATCCCAATAACTCTCACTGATGCTATTGATTCAGTAAAATTCAAACTCATATCTCAAAAAATTAAAAAAAAAACAAATTTGTGAAAATACTGATAGAAAAACCACCACCACTATATCCAGATTGAGAACAGATATGTAAAGGTATCAAAATTAAGAGTGATGGAACAAGGACGTATGGACATTGCAACAACTACCAGGGCATTAAACCCACTCCTAATGATATATTCACCTGGCCTGAAATACTAGCTGCCCTTCAAACCATCGATTACTACCCTGAAGAACAGCTTTACAGTGAGAAAACAATCGACAACTCTAAAGCTGTAGGAACACACAAGGCGACTTCTGACTCAGAAATGGGCACAACATTCGACCAAATTCAATCACAATTAGTGTAAATATTTTCATGACTATGAGAGCTGATTTCGAAAAACATTATTATTGCCGATCCTGTTTAAATATGCTCTATGAATTTGGATTGTGTTTTGATTATTGATGCTAACACCTTATCTGATCACTTATTACTCATCAATCTTTATCAAAGAAGCAAAGAATGAAAACGTATATTTATTTTTAAAAGTTAATTCATTAGAAATTTTTGTGTGGACATTTGTCTTAGATTCTGTTCGATTCTTGTTATTTACATAACTCTAGATTTCATACCTTGAAAATCTCAAGTTTCATTGCAATTCGTTGAAAATTGCGGTCGATAGAGTCTCTATATAAGGGAAGGTACTCTATGACCACTCTTTATAGATAACTCAGGATTTTCATGTATGAGGTAAATGTGAAATGGCGTCGCAAGAAGAATTCAATAAGCAATAGTAGATGCGCCCATACATAACTAATAGTAAATAAGTAAGTAGTTGAATTAAATCGCAATGGAGCAGCACGACATAATCAATAATTTTCATAAAGTAAATCTTATTAGGCAATCGAATTGAAAGCAAGTAATTTGTATGCTTACCCAATCACATTTGCAAAATAGACAAGTATACAACCCAAACAATAGGCTACTAGGTTAACTTCTATAGATAAATTATACTTTTTAGACAATGACATTTATCTCAAATACAATAAATAAATGTTCACTCCAAAGGAATTAGTAACTCAAATTACTTTCAAACTATTACGATGGGTTAGTAATTCTTCACAGTTATGAAAACGTTGAGGCTTTTATATGTACTAGAAACACATATATTTAGCGCTGTTTTACCCGTCGTTACATTATTACTAACTGCTTCCCGGGATTTTGTTATTTTACAGGCTTCCTGTTCCAAGCACCTTTAAGCTGAGAAAGTCATTAAATTACGCTTTTTCTTCCTCTTCTATTTCCTGCTGTTCTGCTCCGATGATAACTCTTATCTAGGCTTGAGAACTGTGCCCGAACTACAGAAAAGTCTTGCAGGTTTTATTTTATTTAAGACCATAACTCGACGTGATATGCTTGGAATTGCGGATGTACCAATAAAGAAAAAAGGCTGTAACTATGCACTTGGGATATAGTACTTATTTTACCTTTGAGGATGCTAGGGTCATAACGCATCATGATTTCCCATTAAGAAGAAGAAATATAATTCTTACAATGGGAAACACTGCGAAAACCTCAAGTCTTACTTTTGAAGGATTAGTACATTTGCTTGCTTCAGAGATTTGGATGATTGTTCTATAAGCTATTTTATTTCCAGTTTAATTGAATATGAAGAATGCTGAAGTATAAAAGTTTAAATTGTTAGTAAATCTTTCGATTTTTCTTGGATTTGGTATTTAAGCTAATTATTAGTATTCAAGCCACCTGTTACTGGTTTTAAGGAGTGCTGTTTAGTGTATGAAAGGTATTACAAAAATCGAAGTTTTACTATTTCATTCTGAACTATGATATTTTCGCTTTCTAAGAAAGCTGGACACTAATAATTAGATAGTTTTATAGAGAACTTTAATTGCTCTAAATTAACCAAAACTATTTAGTTTCTTGAGAGGGAAGTATTTTTTATCTAACTTTTTTAAACACTGAAAAAGACTTAAATAAAGCAATTAATGTGGTGATATTTTTATTCACTAGCTGCTATGTCGTGTAAAATGTGGTACTTGGCTTGAAATTTCAGAAACATCTCAGATGAAAATCCTATTTAATAGGAAATATGTTGTGCTAATTTTACACAAACACGCAAATTGAACAATCAAGTGGGTCTTCTTTTATTTATTTCGAGCAATTGCAAAATACTTAAACACGATCAAGTGAAAGTAAAAAAAAGGAATTTTCGTTTTTATACTGAAGCATACTACAAATTAATTGAAATCTTTGCGATCGGAAGACATTACTCAAGTAAAGCGTTCGTTTCCAACTCTAAAAATAGAATTGAATAAAATATTATTCTTCCTCAGAGCGAAATAAAAAACTATTTGTGTTGTAATTACTGCTTGTTTTGAAAGGGTACTTTAATCTTAGATATAATACATAACGACTTAGAAAAAATGTAAATGTTTCACATTATAACTAGCAGATACGCCAATTGTATCTGTACCAAACTTCCTTAATTGCTTATATCTCTTGATGACAAAGTGTTATTACCCACATTTCACATTTATAATGAATAACAGCATTCATATTCGCATGGTTTGTTTAATTTTACTGGTGTCCATTATTATTTCCATTTAAATACATTTCAAAAAGTTCACACCTCAGTCGTGTGTTATCACAGCTAGTTTCTGACTGTCTACTCGAATACACCCCGTTCCCTTGTTTGCAGGTTATTCAGTGTTTTTTGAGGCTAAACTATTTTATTTCATACATCCTTTTTCTGAGTTCATTTCTATCTTCTAGATATCTCATTGTTTCTGTAATCAGTAGAATACCATAAGTGGCGTGGTTTTCCTTGGTGTTTGCAACATTATGAAGCCCCATATCTCAAATAAAGCTTATTTGAACTAAGCTGTAAAATAGCGAATGAATCCTGTAGCAGTTGATTTTATATTCTTTATATATGCTGTTGTTATTCGACAATAAACAAATAACGTCGACCTCTGTGCCAAATATGTTAGCGAAATATATATGCAGATTAGGACATGAAAATCTGTTTCCTTACACATGTACTCCTTGCTTTCCAACATTGATGTGTTGGAGTAAATTAATACGGTACAAAGCATAATATTAAAAGTCCTTTACACTTTGGAAGTGCATTTCGAAACAGTATATATCCATTAATAACCTTATGCTAGTACAGCAAAAGACTTTTAATATTTTAAACGAAAACTATGATCACCAAATAACACCAATTAGCTTCAACAAAAAATACACACACAATGTACACTATTTTTAAATAACATTTTTCAAATTTTTAACAGCAGTCAATAAAATCCTTTAAGAAGTTGCCGTGAGAAAATTTGAAATTGTCAACAAGTTACAGACCTCTTTATATTTGTTGCAAAAATGAATAAAATGAAATCAAAGTGACGTTAGAAAATAAAATATTAAACCCCACATAATTCGTGCATGATTTTGCACCAATAAGCGAAAACGTATTGTTTCCTAAACTGATAAACTTCCTTAATTAATTTTGCATTTAAGTTCGTTTCCATACAAGATGTGGGCACACAGATGCGGAATATTACAAAATATTATAAATTAGGTCTTAGCTGTAACCCAAGGAATGGAGAGTCTTTCGCGAATGATGGATTTCTTCTCTACTATTAAATTCCTGACACATACATTCCATCTTAATCAGACAAGATTAATGCTTGCCTCTCCCTTTTACAATCTCAACTTGACACAGAATGAAATATTTCATTCTTTGAATCGAAATTATCGCATTTTCAGTTCTGTGTTTTGGAAAATGAAAAGATACTACGTATAATAGTTAAATAACAAACAGGCCCGCGCATGCGCTACAGTTTCAAAATTATCCATATCTATTGATCCAATTGTCGTTGCTCCATTTCATACCGTATTTAAATCCTTTTGCGATGTAATCGCTACTCGTAATTCGTGCCTCCAAATAAAGTAAAATCAATTTAAAATACAAAACAGCATTTCTCTTGTACTTCTTACTGGTCTTACGTATTCTTACATCCAATGAAGTTATATGATAAAAAGAGCACACCTCGTCATATTTCCACAATTAGCTGTTCAAAATTACGTGGTGTTGTCCTCGGATCTCTCCCTTGGGATTGATCCAGGACCGTCGTCAACAGTCCATTGTGTTGCTCCAGTGCCACGTCAATTAATTACCTACCCCAATTAGCTTCTGAAAGTCCATTTAAATAGCATCGGATTTGCCAAGGTTCCACGACAATTTTTAACATCTAAACCTATTTTCATTTTTGCAACCTTTTCATTCCTATGCTGATCTACATCTTCAAGATTTCTCATTCACTTATATCGTCTGATTGCTAAAGAATTCCATTAGAACGGCGAGGTCTAAGCAATATTATTCAACTCTAATCGAGCATATTTAAATTGAGTGCCGAAATCCAGTAGTGGTTAATTTATATTTCAAGATAGATAAGTTTGTTAATTAATTAAAAGTATTACACCAGATTCTCAGCTGCAGAGTAAAAATAAAACTTTAGCTTGGCTGTTTAACATTCTGTGATTTTGTTAAACAAAGTGAGAAAGATTCGATCACAATTTCAGTAAATTCCAGAGCGCTCGTAAGGGCATTGAACTATTCCGTTTAAAACAATGCTATTCAATGGAAACTAAAGGAAGAAGCTAAATAAACTCTAAATCAAATCGCTTCAATCAAGTGAGGATTCAGTTTGAATAGGTAATACAATCGCTCCACATACACAGATGGGCTGCGTTTTTTGTTGGAGTACACACGTTATTTTTCTGAGAACGAATAGATTGCCAGACTGCGTGAACTGTGAGTGCTAGTGAAATATGTTGTACTCTATCTTTCCTTTAAGCTTTCACACTTTCATCTAAGTCACACATTCTATACTTAACAATTTATCAGTGTTTGTGAGAACTTCTGTAGAGGGAATTGAGAGGAAGCCTTTTTGTATTTCCCTCTATTTTATCGATAGAATGGGTTTTTTTATGTATCAGCCAACGAAGTTATCTCTTTATGTTCTAGGCTATTTCAGTTTAAAATCGGTTAACATAAATTCTTTATGAAACTATCACCTTTGAGATAGTGATTACTTTCATTTGCACATTAATAGATTATGAGGAACATTTTAAACTTTCAATGCTTTTGGTGTATTGCGCTAGAAACATTTTTACTACAAAGATGTATCAATCACTGTTTCAGATAATTTCATCTCAAATGCATATTCGCAATATCCGTCTCGAGCAGAAATGCGTAGCTGGGGATCATTTTGATGCAATAAATCAGAATTCTGAACCATTTTTATTCCTATATTCTGAACTACACTCATTCCTACAACTTGAATTATTCTACTTGCATCTAGCTAATTTTAATATTTTTTGTTTTATACAGGTTTTGAGGTGAAGAGACCTAAGAATTAAATTATCACGACAATGTTAAACATTATTATTTGTGGTTTTTATGTATAGTATCATGAAAGAACTCTACATTAGTTTGCAATGAAATTCAAATAAAGCTACTGCTTCAGGTAATGAAGAGTCTTGGTTAAAAAAAGTTAAATAAGAAAGTGTTGTTTGAGTTTGCTCTTTCTCAATATTATGCGATTAAACAAATAAATTGCCACCTACTGAAAACAGTACATGCTACAAAGTCTATTGCTTTACAATTTATATTTTATCTCGCCGTCACGATTGACACAACACCGCCACAAATAGGCAGATCGAATAACATCGTTAATTTGAATATCAATGCACCACACTTATTGTATTGAAGTAGCCCAAAAGTTTTACTATTCCGTAAAATCAAAATTTTACAACTTTTCCAAGTTACTTGTTTCGAAATTTATTTGAAACCCCATAAAAATACCAGTAGATTTATATAATAATGTAAACTATAAATATTTCAAATGAAAAACATTTTAACTTATCTAGAAGCCACATTTATACAAAACCCACCTTTCCAAAACGAACTATTTTTATATTAGTTTACTTTTTAAACTTCTAATCTTACGCGTTAAAATCTATAAGGGTATAAAAATTACAACTACTGTATTTAAGGGTTAAGCCCACTTCAAAACTAATGAACCTTCGTTTTCGCTGCTTATTATTACGTCTTAATCTACAAATAATAAGAGCTGACTGGTGTAAGTAAAATATCTTTATTCGGAATTAAATCAATTTGATTAAAGGTATTGGTCAGTTAGACAGACAACTTAGAAGATAAAATAACGTCATCTCACCGTCACGATTAACATAATGCCGCCCTATATCGTCAGATCGAATATCACCTAATTTGAATATCGATACATCACACTTATTGTATTGAAGTAGCCCACAAGTTTTACATTTGTATAAAATTACGGTAGCCCGCTTAGTATTTGGTATTTGGTATTTTCAATTAACGTCACACTGGAGCAACACAACGGGCTATTGGTGACGGTCCGGGATCAATCCCAGAGGGAAAGATCCGAGGACAGCACCACGTAATTTTGAACCACGGTCAGATGACGAGGCAACACCTGAGCTGGCACCCCACTCTCCAAACTTCCACACCACGCCAACGTGAAGCCCGCTTAGAAGTGTAGCGGATTAGCAATCTGATGGTTACGAGTTCGAAATTCAATCTAAATAGACATCGTCGTGTGCGTGGGTGCTGGAGTAGATTAAATCTGTCGTGGCTTCAAATGTCTTCATTTTAACGAGGTAGCGAGGTGTAGAAATTTGGAGAGTGGGTTATCAGCTCTCAGGGGTGGACCTCGTCATCTGACCGTGATTCAAAGTTACAAGGTATTGTCCTGGAATCTTTCCCGTCGGTATTGATCCCGAACCCCGTCACCGAGAGCACGTTGTGTTTTCCAGTGTGACGGTTACTTCAACTACCTCCAGAAAATCAAAATTTTACAACTTTTCAAAGTTACTTGTTTCGAAATGTATTTGAAAGCAGCATAAAAACACCAATACATTTAGGTAATCATGTAAACTATAAATATTTCAAATGAAAAATATTTCAAACACATCTAGAAACCACATTTTTACAAGACCCACGTTTCCAAAGCGAACGATTTTTATTACAATTTACTTTTTAAACCTCCAATCTTTTTACGCGTTAAAACCAATAAAAAGAGTATAAACAATAAGACTACTGGATTTAGTGATAAGCCCGCTGCAAAACTTTAATGATATATTCTTTTTTTCATCTTCGGAGTGCTTCGTCTTCGAGATACTCGACCCATAAACAACTGTTTTTATTACCGCTCTGAAGTTTATACTCTGAGGTTTTCAAATTAAATTTACCTCCCCGCACAAGCCGTAATTATTTATCAGAATACGTCTCCCGTGCAAGGCTCACTCCTTTGAATTTCTCTTCGCCTCTCTTGGAATTTAAATTCCTCCCATTCACTCATAAAGGTTTCTACGTTCCCCTGAAATACGTGCTTGGAAACGATGAGGAAGTGTTTTTTATTGATTTTTTATATCTCTTTTCGGAATTTTTTCTGCACCTCCCTTTACTTCACTCGCAGTTATATTTACATTTCAGATGTCTCATGGAACAAGCGAGAAAATGCGCGTGTATATGTTTGGAGGCGTGAAAACTGGAGCCCTATCCTGCAACGAAAGCAATCCTTTTTCTGGTTTTTTACTTTCGGATCTTTCCCGTGGAAAAAACGAAAGGGGGAACGCTCTTCCTTATCGAGCGAGTTTGATTCTTTTTTCTAACGCTTGCCTCTTTGTGGAAGTTTTTTTGGGTCGTTAAACTTCATTGTTTTATTATTAAATTGTCTAGTTTTGGGGGATTCGGAGCTTATAGATACTAAACTCAATTTTATTTCCATTTTGGAGCTTTCAATTCAATTGCATATCTTTTTTAAGTAGTAAAACGGATCATATTTACAAATGTGGTGGGAAAATCTTTTAGTATGCAGTTTGGATAATGTTTTTCCAAAGGAAAGTTTAGACAAACATTATAACTTTTAATAATATTTAACGTCTTAAACTTAGAAGAAAATTAAGAAGGATCTAGACAAGAACTAGAGTTAGAAACATTGCAAATTTTATGCACATTATAAATTTTTCATCATGGACCGTCACCAATACCCCGTTGTTTTACCCAAATTACCAACCTACCTATAAATTATATGTATGTTATACATTTATTGCATACACATTATAAATTTAAATACATTACACATTTATTAGATACATGTTATAAATTATATGTACATTATAAATTTATTAAATGAGCATTATAAATTATATTCACATTATAAATTATATGCACATTATAAATTTTTGAATGCGAATTATGAATTTACTAGATGCACATTATAAGTTATATACACATTATAAATTATATTCACAATTTAAATATATGCACATTATTAATTGTATTCACATAATAATTTACTAGATTCACATTATAAATTATATGGCCATTATAAATTATGTAACCATTGTAAATTATGTAACCATTATAAATTCATTAGATACATTTTATAAATTGTATTTCCATCCTAAATTTATAAGATACACAATATAAATTTTATGCAAATTATAAATTACATATTTTAAGTCAACCTGCGAACTGTAGGCGGTGCAGGTTTGATTCCTGTAACTTAGCAAGTGTGTGTTTCTGTCTTCTGAGGCAGTAAAATGTTTCTTGTGTATGTCCATTACCTGACGTTGTCCGTCTTATATTTGGACCAAATGTTCAAAGGTGGCCCTTCCTCATAAAATACAACGCATATTTTAACATTAATGTAACTGCTGTTTGGAATGCTAATCTGTGAGTATATTCTGTTTCATTCTCAGGTTTTTATTGAAATGATGAAACTTCTTTAATACTATAATAATTTCTGTAATTTATAAATATACATTTTTATATCTAACTATTGACAAATTTTATCTTTAACTACCTACCGTTATCAAAGTGTAATGATATAAAACTTTGAAAAAGGTAGGTAGTTAAATTAACGTTGCACTGGAACAACACAAAAGGATATTCGCGACTGTTCGGGATCAATCCCGATGGGAAAGATCTCAGCACAGCACCTCGTAATTTTGAACCATGATCAAATGATGAGGTCAACACCTGAGCTGAAACCCCACTCTCCAAACTTCCACTCCATGCCAACGGGAGCACATTTGAGGCCACGAGAGATTGAATGTGAACCAGCCCATGTAAACGAGTCTTTTGTTGGATCGAGTTTAGAACTCGTAACCCTTCTGTTGGTAATACGCTACTCTTCGAACCGGGCTACTACGGTCCTACTATTTGAAAAAGAAACACGAAATGATCCTAAAAGCAATTTTATCACATAATATATCTAATTATATACTGTTCATATTTTTATACTCATTATGGGATAAACGTTTGTGTGGAAATAACTTTTCATGTGAGTTTTAAATATATCAGTTGGCTGATTGATTTGGGGTTTTATGATTCAAGGGCCATACTTGGCCATGCTGAGCCAGACATAATACATACAATATCAAGTAATAGACAAACACACATATGAAAGTTTTTACTGACACAGAAGAGAGAAATACACCCAGGGAGGAATGCACCTGACAGGAATCGAACCTGCGCCGCCTACAACTCTAAGGTTGCTAGCGCAGTGGACATACTCACTGAGCTACTACGGTCTCTTAAATATATCAGATTTAAAAAGATATATGATACAAAATTGCATAACAAGTACTTCCAATTGAATTTCAATCAGTTTTTCTTTTTAATACACAATTCTTATTAATGTACCCCCTCTTGTACCCTCAATGTTTATAATACTTTTTTCCACAGGTGTTCATGCTTAATCACGTATCTCTCACATTGTGTTTCAAACAAGCTTGAATTTACCGTTATTCAATGATTCGGTTTGGTAGATAAAATTTTAAGTTCAGGTAACGAATTCATTTTTGAATATATCAGATACTGTGAGGCGGAAAACTGCCCGAAGATCAAATACAGCAATCTCGTGATGCCCTCCAGAAAATATTCAGATTTTCAATCCTCAATCGATAAAAAAATATTTTTTATACTCACTATGCAGTTCTTATATTGAAAGAAAAAGTATTTCTTTCGTGAATCAATTCTTTTGAAAACAATACAATACCCTTGCTTTTTAATATTTATTAAACATGATTCTAGCTTTTGAAGAATCATATATTTTAAATCAAGGAAACTTGAAATATCTTTCAACTGAAATTTCAAATACAATTAAATGTAATTTAAATCGTATGTTATGTAATAACACAATTTAAGAAATATATATTGCTGTAATCTTACTTCTCAAGCTTTTTAGAAAGTATTTAAATGTTTGAATGTTTTAATAAAATATTAACCAAAATTACTGGGTTTTTGTGTATGCATTTCAAAGTTCTATAAAATTTATGTAGTTTCTTCATGCTTCGTATGATTTTGTATGTGCAGTTTTTAATGTTACTGGGATAATTTTTTCCCTACAAACTCAAATTTTCTAATATCTTTCTCTAGTGACTTTAAATTGCATTGTAATTTATTTACATTTAATTTATAATATAGTTTTAGTTAAAAAGTAATAAAAGCTCAGATTTCAATTGGAGAATTCCTGAAACACGATATGTAAGTTGATAGCCAACGATATATTAGATAAAAAATAAAAATTATGTCACTTCTTTTAATGTAAGTTACATATTTTTATAATAATCAAATTTTTAAATGTATGTATAAATAAGAATAATTCTTTTACATAAATTGTTTTACCTGTAAACATAACACAACCTATTATATCTCCAATTCAACATATATTCCTTCAAAAGTTTATATTCTGTAATTTCCAACTTTTCTTCATTGATTGAATGAGCATTCATGGATTTCACATTGATTTGAAGGATACGCTTATAAACTGTCCAGTAATGAATGGTTTTCACAAGGAAATGTTTCCTGGAAAGAAAAATACACCCACAACCAGGTTAATTTACAGGAAACGAACTGATGCTACCTATAGTTCAGACTTTTACTGCAGTGGTCAAACCCACAGCCATGGTGGCTCCGTTAAGATACTATATTTTAAAATATAGATCTTAAAGCAAAATGATAAATACCTAATGTGTTATGTTTTAGCATTAAGTATATATAAAATTTCATTTGTTCAACCACTTTGGGCTTATAACTGATACAAACTGTTTTTCAGACATCAAGTATTGGTCGTAATTCAAACTTATGCATATTTTTAAATAATTAAAATTGTATCCATTATTATTTCCTTTGAATTTAAGATTTTTAATCAAATAATTATTTTCTATTACATTTAAGAGAGTAATTTATGAGCTACATACAGTAAAAGACATTGGCGTTCGGTTTCAGACACCACCAATACCAGTTGAGAACTGACATGATTAATAAGCAAAACTACAAAAATTCAGCTCATTATTTACTCCTTTCCATCGACTTTTGCTCATCACTTAGCACAACGCAATCCCTCGTGTTGATCCACATTTTCTTTCATAACATCCCCCTTTGAACGAAAACTGTTTCCCCATCGCAAGGCTCGACGCACCCCATTGCTTGCCGTTCTAGACCATATTGTGTCCTTTACCCGATTTACTTCAATGATTTTTTATTTATTTATTTACACACTTCATGTCAGTTTCGCTCTCCCACCGGGTCTTCTTCCTTCGGGGTATTTGCATTTCGAGGAGTCTTCCAGGACAAGGGGGGGGGTGCGTTTGCAAACACTCACAGCAAACTTCGAACATTGCGGAACATCCGAAGTGGCACAACGACAGGGCACCATGTTTCTTGAATTATCGATTCCGGATCCTTTCTCTTTTCCACCCCTATTTTCCTTACCTTATTCCCGGCAAAGCCATTCAGCGTGAGAAAGTCATCATATGCCTGAAAACTAAGCCATGCTCACCACCCTTTTCGGCGTTGCGTAGTTTAAGGTTTCAGAGTTCCGACGGTTTTGCCCCGTAAAAATAAATCGGGACTGTTAGCTTTAATTTATGACTTTGCCGACAAAGCAGGGGCCTTTCATACATCATTGTTGATTTTTCTGTCCATGTTTTTTAGCTTCTGCCTGTTCTGCTGTGTGTTTGGCGATATGGAAAAAATTGATGCATACTAAAATACGGTTTTAAAATAATGGTGGCGATTCCTGGGCTCAAGGGTAGTAAAACTTACTCATTTATCAGGGAGCTAGCTTCAGGGGTAACGCAAATAACGCGCTGTCATTTTCTATTCATAAATGTATGCGTTATGGTAATAACACGTATAACATTTGTAGATGTATTTGTAGATGTAGATGTATGCCAAAGAAAGCTTTGGACTTTGTAAATTGATTTTTTATTTTTCATCAATTAAAAAGAAACTTTAGATTTCAAAAATTAATTTACAAATTTTTAAATTCAAATAATTAATTATTTAGTATTTGAATGTTCCCGGAAGAGATCCATCTGTCAGAACTGTTTAAGAATCTAATTTACTAACTTAAAAATACAGGCACAATTTCTGCAATAACAGTGGCATTTTAGATCCCGTACACGTAAAAAATGATTATTTACATTTATTTAATTCAAACAATTAGTAATTCACTATCTGGATGTTCAAGGAAGAGATCCATCTGACGGAACTGTATTTAAGAATCTTATTTACTAACTTAAAAATACAGCATGATTCTCTGAAATGAAATTGGCATTCTAGATCCCATGCGTTTCGAGAAATAATTATTTATTACTGTTAAATTTAAATAGTAAATTATTCGGTATTTGGATGTTCAAAGAAGGGATTGATTTGAAACTGTTCAAAATCTAATTTTTTACTTAGTAAAAATGGAGCATGCTTTCCTGTGATGAAAGTCATTACAATATCCTATATTGCATCCCTAATTGTATGTAGTAATTTTTCAAAGCATTTAAATCTGACTCGGGGCAATTAAGAGATATTGAAACTTTATGTGTTTTTACTGTGTAGTTTGTTTTAATTCTTCTTTTAAAAGATACATTTCAAAAATTGCATTCAATTTGGTATTTTGGTATTTTCAATTAACGTCACACTGGAGCAACACAACGGGCTATTGGTGACGGTCCGGGATCAATCCCAGAGGGAAAGATCCGAGGACAACACCACGTAATTTTGAACCACGGTCAGATGACGAGGCAACACCTGAGCTGGCACCCCACTCTCCAAACTTCCACACCACGCCAACGTGAGGACGTTTGGGGCCACGACAGATTTAACGTGCACCAGCCCCCTTTGTACACGACGCATTCAATTTGATAGTAATATTTAGGTACAATATATATTACATGAATTTATGTATAAATAATAATAAATATCTTAAATATTTTCGTAGAAAAAGATTATAAAATACTAAAAAATTGCATTTTTTGAGTTCATTATTTTTTAATTTAATAAAATTGGTAAACAAATTATTACAACTATGATTTAGATTTGATAATTCATGAGCACCTTAAAATTTATGAAATAATTTGTTTTATGAATAAGAATGTTATCAAATTATTTGCGTCTTAAATAAATCATAGAAATAATAAAAATGTTAAAGTGTTAAACATTTTATTTTAAGGATATATTCATTTTTCTATGAGAAATGTGATTATTCTTATCAATTTTTCAGTTAACCCATTCAACCCGAGTAACGCCGGGTAATTCGTCTAGTTATCAAAAAAGGCAAATCAAATTATTTCATTTCACTTTCTTTCTCACATTTCAACCTACAAATTAACACTATTTAATATCAATGGGTAGCAACACATATATTAATATTATAGTCGTTATTAACTCAAGTAGAAATGTTTTTATTTCGGAATTTCAGTATATCCCATGCACAATTGCCTGCCATGAAACACTATACAATTTATTCACTTTAAACCTCAATTTCAGCATTTTACTAATACATGTCTTATTTTATATTGGAAAATAAGTTGCAGACAGAAAATCTCTAAGTCTGTGTTAAATCCTTACTTTTCACACTCAAGGAGCAGGAAAACTGCTCCACATATATTTTCGAACCCACATCAAAAAAGTCGGTTCCTTATTTTATTTTAAAATTTTAAAAGGAAACAGACTGCTTTTAATAAAGTGTGAACGAAACATTCGCCTTTCTCGAAACCAACTGGAAAAGGGGAAACATTTTTACTTTCTCAGAGCCCAACACAACGGAACTCTTCTTCCTTTCACCAAACTCCGAAAACGGCGAGTTTAAGAAACTGTCAAATGGTCTATTCCGAACCTTCTTCCAAAGGTTCGGTCCATTGTTGTGTGTAATTTTATTCAGCTTTCGTCCGTTTGCCATTGAGTCTACCTAGAGAAATGGATTCCATTGAAGAGCTCAATCCCCGGTGTGATGTTTGATTCCGAAAATCCAATACCTTTCAAGTCTCTGGAGATTTTCCAAGCCATTCATCGGCACTCAAAAGGCAACGGGTTTGAGAAATGGCGGATATCGAAAGGATGGAGTTTCTGTGTTCCGTGGCCAGTTCCTCCAAAATGTTCTGCTTTGGTGGAACGGGGCAGAACTTTTAGATATGCAGCGATGAACTTTTTTCTGGGTCAACACAACGGAACAGAACATGGTTTTTGGATTTCGTAACATTCTGGTATTTTTCGAGAGTTTCTCTTCCCTTCATTTATGTATACTATTTCTTTGATTTTTTATATGCTTTGGCATAGAGGCCCACATGCGTTGTAAAAAGTTAAAGAATAATTTGCATTTATTCATTGCAAAGTTTTATACATATTATCAACCCTCCTGGTAGTTGTCTCGGCTATCTCATCATTAGCAAAACTGACCAGATTTTGATGAACGAAATATCTCGTTCCTCAAAACCTCGTCATTAGAAGAAATGTGTCCAAATCTTGATCTTGATAACAAAAAAATATTGTCAATAACTCGCACAAAATAACTCGTAATAGCAAAATTTGTCAGATCTTGATGAACAAGTTACCTGGTTGAAACCACTTGAAGGATTAAAATTCCAAACAACGCTAAGGAAAATATCTTGTACAATAAATTGTGTGCATTAAAAGTGTAAAAAATGATCATTTTAACACTGAGTTCATTGACATTCCAAGACACACAAGAGAAATGTCATGATATGTGTTGTGAAAGGTCAGAGGTGAAATTACCTGAATTTACCTTAATAATGTGGGAAAGATAGTTCTGAAATTGTAGTAGCTAATAAATTCAAAACAAAATTTTGTGAATGTAACAAATCTGTACAAACTTAGGTATTTTTATATTGTTTCCACAAATTAAGAATGACTTCAAAATAGGTATGTTTACTTGATACGTGGAAGTGATAGATTTTTTTCTAACCTATACAAATTTATGCGAAGCATTCAAATTTAATGTTTTAATGAGTTTATGCTAGAAGAATAGAAATTTACTTATTTCCACCATGATTTAATTATAAAAATATGTTCTATAGAAGTTACCAAAATATAATAAAAATGAATGTGTAAAATTATTTAAATGTCCGTATTCTTTTCCAGAAAAAGAGATTTTTCTAATAACTCCAATCTACAAAACTTAATTCTGCTTATGTAACTATGCAATAATAGTTGGTAGGTAGTTGAATTTACGTCTCACTGGAGCAGAACATCAAGTTATTTGTGACGTCTGGGATCAACCCCGAAGGGAATGATCACTGGACCACAGTTCGTTATTTTGAACCATGATCAGATGACGAGGTCAACACCTGAGATAGCGCCCTATTCCCCAAACTCCACAACATGCTAACGTGAAGATTTGAGGCCATGACAGATTTAACATGCACCATCCCCAGATACAATATGGTAATTTGTACGATCGAATTTCGAATTTGCAACCCTCAGGTGGCTAATCCGCTACACTATCAACTATAATATGGATTCATGTATTAAACTTTGCTTCCATATAATGAGTACTGAAATATTGGAATAAGAAAAATGTAATGCGTAATGAATTAATATTTAATTACTGACAAAATAAAACATATGCTGTCAACTAGAAAATACATAATTAAATCTATTAGATGACTAAGAAACCGAAAGAGATGAAAACCAATGAAATGCTTTAGAAAATACCTTGATGTACTTGCAGGATACTTTGACGTTTCTTAATTGGCACTTTGTGCTTTATGTCCCCAGTGACTGCCAATCATTCATTATGTCGTAGGCAATTTCCGTAATCATTGTATAATATGGTGGTAGGAAGTTGATTTATATTAGCATAAGTAACATATTAGAATGGAGGAAATTGTTAATTAAGTACACTTCCATGGAAGAACATTTCCATACTGCTAATAATTATCGGTATATTAAATCAAGTTATTTCATTTTGAGGTAAAAATATTTTTTTCAGGTTAACTTCATTGGCTGTATGACTCTTATATTTAAATATATAGAATCAGTCTCCAAGGGAGCTTTTTTAAACTTTTCATAATTGTAAATGATTTTTGTTATTTTATTGCAATAAGTAAATTATCGAAAATATATGTATCATCGTTTTGACCCTCCTATGCTGTTGTCTCGACTATGCATCTCGTCATTAGCGTCATCTCGTCATCTTATAAGATATTCATTCACGAAATATCCCTTTCGACATTAGAAAATATTTATCAGATCTTGATTTCTTCATCTTCTACCAAATAATCAGTTATATATTGATGAGGAGATATCTCGTCATTAGCGAAGATGCGAAGATCTTAATGGACTGACTCATCGAAACAATATGGAGGGTTAAAAATATTAAACTTTGAAGGTAGTATATATCGGATATATCAGTACATAACTAGATGAAAGGTATTGCTTTCGTTGGATCTTTAGATAGGCATTTCGTAATGAAACCGTTAGAGTATTTATATGTAATAGAACAACAAACTCAAGATGGTGATAATAAATAAGACTTGAGAATTGGTGCGGTTCGCTTTTCAAGCAGCCTGAAAAATGTAATAGAATTTCGCGAATGTCTGGTAAAACGAACATGACTAATCTTGCTTGCAAATGAAACGGATATTCCAACATTTCTATTTTTCAAATGTAAAATAGCAACCTCAGGGCATCCATTTTATAGTAGTTTAACCCCATCGGGCGTTTTGTTTTGCTTGATGTGTATTTGAATTACCAAAACTTTTACTTAATATACGTTGATATATTTAGTATTGAATGATAGTTTTATTGATTTAGCATTTAGTTTTATTGATTTAGAATTAAGGCACATTTTCAATGAAATCGGATCCTGTGAATTCAAGAAATTAAATATCCGAAAATTATGTTTCTCATTTACACAAAAACATATTACATAAATTTGTAATTTATTATATAAATGTGTAGATGATATTTGAAACAAAATAGAATAACAGTTCAAAATAAGCTTTTGAAAAAGATGTCATCTTGACATCTCTACGTTAAGGCTGGTGGTAAGATGATGTACGTTTTAAAGCACTTAGCATGAATACATAGAAGTTTGAATAAAATGATGAATCAATAGTAAGGGTTTAGTCCTCTAATGTCACTTTCTTGCACTTTTCCCCCAATCATTGCAATTTTTTGCATAAAAGGTACAACTTTTATGGAGCTACAATGCATTGATACTGATATTTCTGGAATATATTCCAGAAATAGCTTTCTTTAAAGCTTCTTCGAACCACTTAGCTCAACTTAGCTCAAGTTACTCGGAATATTTTCAAGAATAAACTTGCTACATGATTATATTGATTTAACAAAGTAAGGAATTGAATTATTTAGAAACTTCAAAATATTTTTACAATAGTCTAATAAAATATGTTGAGAAAATAATTATTTTGGAACGATAGATTAACAATAGAAATACTCTAATACGTCTTTATACGATAATGAAACAAACATATGTGCGTCAACTCAATAGGTGCGCTTTGTATCCCAAACGTCAAAGAAAGATATCATGCATTTGGTAACAAAAATGACAATATGCTCAACATCATACAGTTTACTTTCCTAACTATTCCTCGACAGTAAAAACAACTGAAATAAAGACCCTTAAAGATATGCTTCTCACACATACATGTTTAAAATTACAATAAAAACATTTCTTGAATTTACGATTACTCAAAGGACGATAATAGCTATGGATTAAATGAGAAAACGACACAGCTTTCTGCACTAAATCTTGTGAAGCTACTGAGTATAACGGAACAAAAAATTCAACGACTACTCGATCAGCATCCGAGTAATACCTACAGCGTCATCCTACCCAGTGATTTATCTATCTCTGACTTGTCTATATAACTAGCACTTTCTTACAATATCAAGATACATTTCACTAGCATCGCACATTTTTTCACCATTATACTTATTTTTTGATTCGTTGTTTAGGCTTAATTATTTCGTCACTGAAGAATTTTCTTGCAGCTTTTTATAAAAATAGTTTCAGGGAAAAAAATTTAATGAGCTTCATTTGAATAAGACAGAGGCCTTTTAAATCTTCTCTTTTTACGTGACATATTCACCTACACTGAGTGGCCAAATTGTTAGAAGCACTTGAATGACTTTTTAGCAGATTGACATCCGACGATCAGCATTATAATGCGTCTCAACTATTATTGCATTAATCAGTATAATTAATAACTAATGTTAAAAAAGTAATTTTTATGACATAAGTTTATGTGACTGTAACAATAACAACGGGTGGTTTGAATATGCTCCAAATGCGTTGTTGAATATATCGATAGTTAGATGATGTGTTACGAGAATTATATTTATTGAAATCTAGTTTTATGTATTTTTTGTGATGCCAATCTTAACCCTTCAAGTGCTTTCGACGAGATATCTATAAGGTTCGACCAATTTTGATAATGACGATATATTTGTCATTGATCATATGACGAGAAATCTCGTCACTCTTGATGACGAGATAATTGGCCATCAATATATTGGGGATTTTTTATGGTGATAAGATAAAGATCTCGTCAGTTTTCGAGATATCTCTTCCATCAAGATCTGGTCGGTTTTTCTAATTATGAGATAGCTCGTCGAGACAACCATCAGGAAGGTTAAAAGTAAATATTACTTACTTATTTACCATCATTTCTTGTATGAAAAACATCATTATACACAAAAATATGGCTAAGATCGTGTGAATTAACACCTAGAAAGATTGTAGAAAAGATCTGGTTGGGCACCGAAAATTATTCAAATCAGAAGATTCGTCAAACATTGAACATTTCTTAATCATATTTGAGGCAAATAAAGGAACAAAGAGTGACTTGAGCTAGAATTTAGCTCTCTTAAGAAAGGGAAATTTGGTGGGAACCAATATTCATCACATGATCCAAACGTTACTTTTCATGAGGAAAATGGATTTTTATGACAACATTATTAAATACACTGCTGGCCACCGTAAATGCAACACCCTGAAGGAAGCATGCAAATGATTAGAATTTCAGCGCAGACGCACATCACGCGCGCCTGTGGCGCCACTTCAAAGCGCTATTTAAGGCTTGGAGATTTTGACGATTTCAAGTACGGCAATTGTGTTTTTCGTGTGGTTTTTTCAAAAAATCGATCAATTATGCCTCGTAGAAAACAGCGATCATCTTTTGATCAAGTATCCGAGTTCGACAGAGGAAGGATAGTGGCCTACCGAGATTGTGGATTATCTTTCAGGGAAATCGGTAGTCGTGTTGGACGAAACCAAACAACTGTAATGCGGATATGTGATCGTTGGATGCAGGAGGGTACGACGGACCGACGTGTTCGATCGCATCCACCTCAGTGCACCACTTCACGTGATGACAGGCATATTGTGCGTATGGCAGTGACGGATCGCTCAGCCACATCACGAACCATAGCACAGCACATTCAGTCTGTACCGCATCATCCAGTGTCTGCGCGTACCATTCGACGCCGTTTACAGCAGAGTGGTCTGTCCGCAAGACGTCCATTGCTTCGTCTGCCCTTGACGCAGAACCACAGACGTTTCCGCCGCCAATGGTGCGATGAAAGAAGGATGTGGACGGCAGAATGGAATGAAATTGTCTTTACTGACGAGTCACGCTTCTGTCTGCAACACCACGATGGTCGGATTCGAGTCTGGAGACACCGTGGAGAGAGGATGCTGAACAGCTGCGTTATGCACCGCCACACTGGTCCTGCACCGGGTATTATGGTATGGGGCGGTATTGGATATCACTCTCGCACTCCTCTAGTACGCATTGCCGGTACTTTAAACAGCCAGCGCTACATCTCCGAGGTGTTGGAGCCAGTTGTCCTTCCTTACCTTCAGAGCTTGCCCACAGCCATATTTCAACAGGATAATGCGCGACCACACGTGGCACGCATTGTCCAAGGGTTCTTCGTCAATCGCCAGATTGAATTGCTTCCCTGGCCAGCTCGCTCTCCGGATCTTTCGCCGATAGAAAACATGTGGTTCATGGTTGCTCAACGATTGACCCAGAATACATCCCCAGCTGCCACACCAGATCAACTTTGGCAACGTGTGGAAGCTGCTTGGTCTGCTGTACCCCAAGAACACATCCACAGTCTCTTTGAATCAATGCCGAGGCGTGTGGCAGCGGTGATCTCCAACAATGGCGGCTACTCTGGCTACTAATTTTGGCAGGAACCACACTTCACAGAAGTCTATAAATTTAATCATTTGATACTTGGTCAACATGTTATCTACAAAATAAATTTTGTTGTGATATCTCT
This sequence comes from Meta bourneti, assembly GCA_933210815.1. Taxonomy (NCBI): domain Eukaryota; kingdom Metazoa; phylum Arthropoda; class Arachnida; order Araneae; family Tetragnathidae; genus Meta; species Meta bourneti. Next base: position 63,393,156 of record OW119922.1, read on the forward strand.
TGTCTTTCTTGGTGTTGCAATTTGGGTGGCCAGAAGTGTACATGCTAGAAAATAATAACATTCCCCCATTTGAAAGAATTGAATTTGAGAAATGAACTTCAAGGATCACGATCCCCTCGGAAGCTGCTGCTAGAAAACAAAATAATTAAAATAAGCAAAATAGTACAATTACTGAGATTTGAACTTTTGTAAATCCATAATGAATGTATTAGTCTGTTCTCTTCTAATAAATATCGGGTGTGAGTTATCATCTACTTTTAAGCCAAATGTTTGTAATATTTTATTTTATTTGATCAATTATTTGATCTTGAAATATTTGATCAATATTTTGTTTTATTTTGGTCAATTGGATAATATTACATTTAGAATTTTTGCTAGCAGTTCTCAGTTTTTATGTATAAGCACTTGTTAATAAATGTTTTCAAAACCGTGTCGTAACTGGGATGAAATACCGATCCTATTTATGACATAATCAGTAAATACGTGGCAAAAACTATGGGTGTCTTTAGATACATTACAGAGGACAAAGCAGATGACCAAGGGAGTTGTTAAAGGACTAACTACAACATCTAAAGAATATTTTTTAAAAATAACCGATTTTCATTCTCGAAATACGTTCCCTGGCTTCAACAATATCAGTAACATTATTTTTGCTTCAAGACAATGCTCTTCGGTCGCCTTGATGGGAAATGTTCCTGATGTAATTTCGTTTGAAGGGCATGAAAGTTAATGAAGAGAGATGTCACAAAGTGTAGGATTACTACCAAAGATATGTAAATTGGGAAAATTGTCTCGCCTGAACTACAAAATCAAGAAACTGTACGAGTATAAATTAACAGTATACCAAAGCTAATTGAAAATTTGGCAGCCTCAAAAGTTACTCAGCAAAACATTAAAAACTCATCACTTCTTAAACTGTACATGTATTAGACAAAATGAATTAACAAATCGGCATGTTGTATTATTCCTCCGATATTCAAAAACAAAAAAAGGATCAAATGTAGGATTTAAATGCTAAGTGAGTTTTTTCTTCTCCCAAAGGGCGAAATTTTTTTTTAAATAATTTCAAACACATCTAATAATTTGGCCTTGGACTACAAAAATGCTTAAATTTCCCTCTTGAATAGTCGGATAATACGTAGATATTCCTACATCATTGACATCCGTAAGTTTACAATCGAAGTTTTACATTTCGTTATAATGAAATGAGCAGTTTTGCTTTTGTATGAGTCTTAAACTATTTTCAAGTTTTATAAATATGATTGGAATTAATTTTAAGCTCAATGCTTTTATTCTTAGAATCAATGATTGAGTATCATGTAAAACAATCTTTACTAAAGCAGAACTTGGTAGCAAAGATTTCCGTTAAACAACCGTAAATCGAAATTAAATATTCTAGTCAAGTTCACCGTGTCATGAAATCGACATAATTTAAAACATAGAAATTGGGTTAATGTTAGTTAAAAAGAAGCGAACTTAAATCATCCCATTTTACATGTCTAGTGTGAATAAATAGCAAATGAGATTTAAATAGTTACACATTTTTAAATTTAAAATTTTTGAAATCAGTCGGGGTAGACAGTTGTTTCCAAGACCTTTGGTAATATCAGTTTTAAAAATTAAACACATCGTTCATCGAAAGGTTAATACGATATTGTATTTGAAAATGCTTGCATTTGAATACAGAACATCGTATTCTAATAAATCGAACACTCCAAAGGTGATATTATAAAACGGAATAAAAACTTTCAAAATGCACTAATACTTATTTAAATATTAATTTAAGAGCATATTTTCGAAAGTCTGTAATATTTACATTTTAGCGTTGGTCGAACAAATACATTGAATGCCCTCTCTGAATAAAATGCTTTCCTTAATGAAAAGACGCAATTTTAAAAATGATTTATATTTGCGTTGTAAATATCCATCAAATTTTTTCATTTGTAAATGTTTTATATTTAAATAAATTAATCGAGTAACAGAGTAATTTGATCCATTTTTGTAGAAAGCATTCAGCGCTTCTGAGATTCAATTTTTTAAAAGCTAATAGCGCATTATTAATTCTCTCCCTGTTAAAGATTTTTACCAAGATTAATTTACATCTCTTGACTTGTGCAGGAAAAATTACTTAAATTATTTATCCTGGCCCGTAATATTTTATGGTCGGTTTGATCGATTTACTTCCTTCTTCTCTTTCCGCTTTTCATTTTGTAAAAATCCCGCTGCTTATTTAGCAACGCGTGGGTGCTAATTACCATTAATTGCGATCAAAAGAGCGAGCTTGTTTCAGCAGTGAGGTTCATGATATAACGTTCCACCACTAATTTAGGTCATCGGAAACTTATGGATTGCTCTCAGATCCGGAGATACTCTGACTGCTCTTTTGAAGTTCTGCCACTTTAAAGCACATACTTTACCCCTTTCATTTATTATTCATGTTGCTTTAGTAGAAGATTGTCCAAAAATAAAAACTTGATTGCATTTGTTAGATCATTATCTAAATTGACATATTTGGGAGAAACCATTGACAGACTCACTAAAATATGTATAGTAACCCTTCGATTGTCACGTTTATTGGGAGGCAGTAAAAACACAAGAAACGATAATTCATTTGCTTAAGAAAGGCAAAAAGTTAACATTGAATTATGCATTTTTATTTAGTTATGCAAAACTACAATTTAAAGCCCGAAGTTATGGTTAAATCCTTTTAATCCCCAAATGTCTAGACTAGATACCTCGTCCAAGATATGATTACTATTGCTAAAGACGAGATACCATGTTGAGACAAAACTTTCCTATTACTCCAAGAGGAAAGAAGATTCCAAGTAGGAAAAACAAATTGCCCCTGTTGACAGTTCATAACAGGTTTTTACACCAGAGGCTGGTTACTACAGGGCAGTTGTTGATGCGAAGAGAAACGACCAGGATGAGTAAAAAGTACTAAACACTGTAAAAACTTTTGAAAACAGATTTTTTATTGATTCTTTCAATATATTAAATCCTTTTGACCAGTTCAGTTCACGAAAACTTCTTGAAGGCTTTTTAGCTCTAATCCTAAAGATATTCAGATTTCATCTGCAATTTATCTTTTTACCATTTGGAGATAGGTAGGCAATGTAAATTGCAAAAATGCACCAAATAAGGTAAGTAATTAAGATATGTGAATAAAATTATCACGTGATAACAATTTAAGCGGATACAGTTTTTAATTTGTATACAATCTCTCTAGATAAAAATCCGAGATAGCAAAATTGTTTCTTACCTGCTTCCCTATCGTTTGTAAAAAACCATATTTCTGTAGGTTGAATAGTAACGGAGGCATAATGACGCAAAAATGTTGACTTATACCGCTTGTGAACAGCTGTTCAAGCAGTATACACAATGCTAAAAAGCATTTTTTTCGGTCAGAAAGTGCAACATTGTGCAAAGTAATGTAGTATTGCAACTGCAGATGAAAATCGCAATGAATAATAGTAGACAATGTAATCTTCAATAAAAATATTGCAGAAAAAATGGTTTAAATAAAAATAAAAGGAAATTTACAACACATGTTCAAAATGTTTTCCATCTGCAGCAATGCAGAACTTCGCTCTTCATTTTTGGCCATCATTCTAAATTAGATACGGCCCCCTTAAAATGGAAACTCTTGTATCTCCGTTACAATTCAACCTACAGAAATATGGTTTTTTACTAACGATAGGAATACAGGTAAGGAACATTTTTGCTATCTCGGATTTTTATCTAGAGGGGTGGTATAAAAATTAAAAACTGTATCAGCTTAAATTGTTATCACGTGATAATTTTATTCACATATCTTAATTACTTACCTTATTTGATGCACTTTTGCAATTTACATTGCCTACCTATCTCCAAATGGTAAAGAGATAAATTGCGGAACAACCTTTTTGGGACACCCTGTATAGTAAAGGGAGCGATAAATAAAGGGGTTACCACGTAAAATTGTCATAATTTTTTGTTGCTTTATATCTATTTTATATCTTTTCTGTTCTTCGTCATGCCTTGACGTTTTTAATCACTTTAAAATTGAGCATAAGTAACTGACATTTTAGATTTCTATAATTTGGAAGAGAAAATACACTTTGGATATAGTTTCTATCCTCATTTTATTAATTTTTCAAAGTTTAAAATTTAAAAAACCCTTTTCAATTTAACTTCAAAACTAATAATGTGTTGTTCATATTCATTGTTAATAAGTAAAATATAATTAGTTTTTACATTATTTATGCATTTTCACGTAGTGTAATTAAACACATTCTGAGCATACATTTTTCAGTCACAAATTGAATGTTCCATCACAAATAACAGAAGCAATTCAATGCTTCTGGTAAACAGTATACATTCCAGTTCCTTTAAATCACATCTCATTCCATACTTATAAGATCAACAATACCATTTGCTTTTATGAATTAAACATTCTACTTTATACATGCATTAAACACACTTTGAATACATATTTTTCAATCACGAGTGGAACGTTCGCAAGCGAAACACTTGCTTCTTACAATCGATGCAATGTTTCTCCAGTATAAACTGCAGTTTCTTTAATTCGTATATCCTTCAGTACCTGTAAGGCTAACAATCCCATTTGATTTTAAGAGCCTCTTCTATCCGAAGAAAGCTTGTCATCGACTGGGGAACACTTAGTGACCGCCACGTCTCAGAGCACTCCCCGTGCCAAATCCCGAATCACCTCACTTAATAGACGGGCTTCCCAATGCATAGGATGCAGTTTAGGGATTTTAACATCAGTATTAGGGATTAACATTAAAAGGCCCGAGGGCATTTTAATCGACTTCAGCATTTGTTAGTACTACCCGCCTCAGGAAACTAAACTCCGCTATTGCATTCTGATGACTATACTATACAAATGGGTTTGCTGATAAGATTTAGCAGTAAGTAAATGAGATTATCTTTGTTTTGCTTCGAAGTGGTTTTCTCGAATTAATAAAGCTTTGAATTATATAGTGAAGTAAGTATATGTGTTATAGAGAAACAAGTAAGTAAATTATAGCATTATATTAGTGATAAATTGCATAATGAGTTAGTAGCATCTATGCTTCAAAAATATAATTCACAAATAACGAAAGAGGGATGATAGAGAGGGAGAGGAGAGAGAGATGTGCGTGTTTGGTATTCTTTTCAATTGTACTATTATACAAGTAATTATCTTAATTTGAGACACATGGTTGAATGAAACATCTACTCAGAATAAAAAATAATTCAGAGTAGTATACATTACTTTCTTTCATTCTAATAAATTTGAATCTATTTAACCCTCCTGGGGGTAGCTTTGATGTGATTGTCTCGTCATTAGCAAAACTGACCAAATCTTGATGGATGAGATATCTCGCCTTTGGAAAAGAATTGATCAGATCATGATCTCGTCATCATAAAAAAGCAATATCTTGATGACGAAATATATCGTCATTATCAAAATTGGTCAGATCTTGATGGACGAGATATGTCGTCGAAACCACTTGGAGGGTGAAAACCTATAAAAATGTCAGCTTTATTTTCATTATACCCAATTTAAAATTTTACATGCAATACAGTTTCCGAAGTTTGATTTTTAAAGGAAGTTATGCACACTCAAGATATAACGAGTAATATACTCATTTTGTATTCAATTAGAGTTTTACGTATGCATTTCCTTACAATTGACTCTTGATTCCATATACCTTTTACTTCATTTAATTTTAAGCATATTATTTACATGATTGCATATAAATTTAGTACATTCCTTAGTTTAGAATAATATGGCAAATCAAGTTGTATACTTTCTAAGAAGTTTGAGTAATTTTAGTATTCTAATACTTAGAAAGAGTATTTTTCTACACTGTGTAAAGAGAAGAATCAGTTGTGATATATGAATTGCAATAATATAATAGGTAAAGCTGCCCTAAGAATAGATTTCCTCGATAAACAAGACGAAATAAAATATGTAAATGTTGATTGAGCTCGATTATTTTATCAAGGGGAGCAAAGCCGGGATTCACTTAAAAATGGATGCTTTGAGTTTTTTGTACTTGTGTGAGGCCGGGCAGAAGAGATCAACACAAGTTACCCCCTGTGTTGATCTCTCTTCTTGTTATTACTTGCATTTTGTTTTTGTTTTATTTGGGTTCTCTTATTTAATTTTGGTGATGGTCTCTCTCTCTCTCTCTCTCTCTATATATATATATATACATATATATATATATACATATATATACATATATACATATGTACATATATATACATATGTACATATATACATATGTAAATATATATATATATATATATATATGTATATATATATATATATATATATATATATATATATATATATATATATATATATATATATATATATAAACCATCACCAAAATCAAATAAGAGAGTAATCAATAATGTATACTTATTCCATTCTTTACGTTTCTCAAGTTGTTTTCTCAAGAAGAAAGCTAACTTTCATGTAAAAAATGAATGAGCTAGTGGACTTTACATTGGTAGCATCGGTCTACGTATGAAAATTTATCGCATGCCTCAGGCAATAGATCAAATTAAATTAGCTTTTTTTCTTTCAGTCGTACTGCTCGAGCTGGCTTCAAATTAAATATATTTAAAAATACATCATGATCGATTGAGATATATTAGCCTCCATGGTAAGCCTTTTATTTTGAAGAAAGACACTATGCTGGTAAACTAGCCAGACTATTTTGTTTATTGAATTTCTAATGAATTTTTTTATTACAACTACTTTACATTTTCCACCTGCCTCGTTATTCGTTAAACCGGTCAATATCTTCATGTGGCTATGAGAATTAACACATACCTAGACATACGGCACTATAAAGATCACCATATTTTGGTTAAGAAAAATTTAAAACTCATATTTCAATATTTTGACCCAGTGTGTCTCACTTGTAAGCAGGTGTATATATGTATTTTACCTTATTTCTCATAGAAAGTTTATGTTTCTCGAAAAGCAAAATAACAATACATGAAAACATTGCATTCGTTCAAAATTTAAATAAAAAATAAACATGCATATTTGAACATTACAGATATCTCTAATAGAATTTTAAAACGAACTGTGCTTTCGATGGAAGGTGAAAACATCCTTTATTCGTAAAAGAAAAATCTGCTCATAACAAAGAATGAAATCGTTTCTATTATTCAAACATCTTTGACAGATAAAGAAGTGAGGATTCAGCAGACATTTCGAAGATTCATCTCATGCTACTGTAGAAAAGTACATATTCTCAAGCGAAAAGAAAATATTTCACACGGAAGTGCGGATTCATAAGGAGTGATGAGTGAGTATGAGAGAGTGCGAAATCATTTCTTTTCAATATACTTCAGAGGCATTTTCTTCTGAATAATGCTGTAGAATTTTTTCAGGCTTATATAATAGTTTACAATCGAAAACGTTTTGTATTTATCAGTTGGTTTGTTTCATGTTTTAATAAATAATTATCCATTTACGTATAAGAACGCTAATAAATTGTTGAATTACACACACACATTACACAATGACGATGTCGTAAAACTAATAAGAAAGTAATGTTAGCAAAAGTGTAAGAAATGTATAACAACAAATTAATAAAATAGATTCAATAAAAAATGTAACAAACAGCTCTCACATGAGAAATCAATAAAATATCTATATAAGAATGGAGTGTTTGAACATTGAATATTTTCGACCCATTTCAAGTTTTCTATCCGTTTTGGGCCCTTCTTATACAAAATACGTCTCTTAAGTGTATGGTGTCTGTCTGTCAGTGTGCGTGCCCGTACAACGTCCAAGCGGTTGAATATATTTTCATGAAACTTTGCATACTGCGAGTACTTACATTCCTTTAGCGACTGAACTTAGTTGCGTTAGTCTGTCTGTCCATCTTCCCGTTCTATGTTCGATTTTGTGTTTGTGTGTTTGTACATGTATCACATAAAATTGGTTTAACATATTTTAAATCGATGTTCTATATTTGATATACCATATTTTAATTTAGTAAATACATTTTTCGAAATTTCTTTGCTTACATATTTAGGCAAGTTTCATGTTAAAACAACAAAATGTACTTAAATCAACCATAATTTGGTAGTTTGGGAGCAGCTGAAAGGTATATTGAGCAGTTACTTGGATAGTTTTACTAGTTCTGTGAAAAATCAATTATTTTTCCAAAAAGTATTTTTACGGAATTTAATTTCTAATACTTTATTTATTTTGAGCCTTATTTTTTCTTTGCAAAATATAAAAAAATTATGAATATTTGGGGCAGACTATAAAGAGAATAAAACATTATAATAAAATACACAGAAAAAGACTTTTTAAATTTTAATGGTAGCTAATATGGCAACCTTGGTACTATTAAATCGTTTGCTTTTTTAAATTTGTGCCCGTTGTATTCCAAGAATCTCTTTTCTTGTGAAAAAACGGATACATTCATTAGTTTTCGTTCGAAGCTTCTTTAAATTTGTTTTAAGGTGTATTTCTGTATTTTCAATGTGATGTTTTACGTTTAATAACTGTAATCAAGGTAACTAATCGTTTAATTAGTTTTAAAACATTTTTAATTATTGTATGATAATTTTGGGAAATGCTTTTATTTTTAAATGACATACAAGACATTTATGTGCACACTCTGAACTATTTGATGTATTTTGGGTGACATTGGCACAATCTAGACAATTTTCTGTCTTACTAAAAATTTAAATTTTACAAAAATATTTTTATTCTTCAATATTTATATTCTGCAAATAATAAAGCAATTTATTTCAAATGGCGTACGGAAACTTATTTTACTCATTGTAAATAAAAATGGAGTGTTTGTTTCTACATTGAAAATTTTCCACCCATTCCAAGTTTTCTATCCGTTATCGGTCCTAATGCAAAATACTTCTCTTGCTTATTTGATGTCAGTCTGTCTATTCATCGATCTGTCCATTGATATGTCTATCTGCCTGTATATATGTGCCCGTACTACGTCCAAACGGTTGCATATATTTTTATGAAACTTTGCATAATGTGAGTACTTACATCCATTTAGTGACTGAACTTGTTTGCGTTAGTCTGTCTGTCCGTCTTCCCGTTCTCTGTTTGATTTTGTGTTTGTTTGTATCACATAAAATTTATTTAACATATTTTAATGCAATGTTCTATATTTGATACACCTTATTTTAGTTTTGTGAAAGCATTATTTGAAATTTCGTTGCTTACATATTTAGGCAAGTTTCATGTTAAAACATTTGAGTAACTATACTTAAATCAACCATAATTTGGTAGTTTTGGAAGGTTTATTAAGCATTGTGGTTACTTGGACTGTTGAACCTGTACTGCTGAAAACTTAATTATTTTTCCAAAAAACGATTTTAAATTCTAATACTTTTTTAGCATTTTTTATTTTCTTTGTGAAAGATAAAATATTTCCGAATATTTGGGACTGAAATATTTTGCAACGAAATGGAAACTCGAGTTCGTTTGTCGTGTGCCGTGATCCTCAGAGATCAAGGTGCAAGAGTACCTCAGGTCAAAACATTTGGCACGTAAACTATGGGTGCGAGAGTATTCGGCGTGGATTCGTCATTTTTACTAATTAAGTTGCGCAGTTTTACAGGAAAATAACTTAAAAGAGGGAATTCCTAATCCTCCCTCAAAATCGTGTTTTGTAGTAGTTACCTTAGTGTCTGACATTTCGTCAGTTTGTACCTTTAGCATTGGTGCGATATGTGTGAAATTTATGACATGGGTTGATATGCATGTATAGAATTTATATCCAAAGTAGGTCGTATAAATTGTAAAAATTTCGAAACGAAATAGGAAAGTGATTATTCTGATCACTTTATTAATCTGTAGTTAAGCAATTCAACCCGAAGGAGGTCGGGTAATTCTGCTAATATTTAATAAAGACTGAAATGAGCAATTGGGAAGTATGAGAAATGAATGAAGTAGATTCAATAGAGTGAAACAAGCAACTATCGCGCATAAGAAATTAATAAAAATAGGTTTAATAAGGAATAAAACAAGATACTCTCGCACATAACAAACTAATAAAATAGATTTAATAAAGAGAAACAATCTACCCTAACGCATAAAAAATTAACGGAGAAAATATAAAATCTCACGCATAAGAAATTATGTACAATTTTAAAGAACATTATAATGTTCGTTTTCATATGTTCTGTCATTGTATTGTTAAATATTGAATGTAATCTTTTATTTATTATGTTGTATTACGTCTGTTTTTAGATTACAATCATCCTTGTCCTGTAAGGTAACGGTTTATCTATAATTAATAGTTTTAACTTTGATTAAGACTGACTGAATTTTACAGATTTTCTAAAAATAAATTAAAATAAGGCAGTCAAACGTACTTCCATGTTGCGACTAATAATATGGACCTTCATTAAAATTGTGTATTAGTTGCAATAGAAAAATGGAAAACCATAAAAATAACAGTAATAAGAAAATTAAAAGAAATAAGAGAGTGAACCCTACGAGTTCAACTCCAGTATATCCAATTGTATCTGAGGTTTTCCATTAAAAGATGATTGAAATTACACGCTCAAAATGTGATTACCTTTTTCATCAAGATTGGAAAAAGGAAGATATGCATGTGTAATGAAAGGCGGCTCTATTAAAATGATACTTAGGACTTCAATTAAAGTTTACTTATTGTTGTGATGAAAAGTGTATTCTCTTATAGCGGCTTGTCTTTCGTAAGTTTTGTTCCAATGATTAAATATATTCAAGCAGAATTTTTCAGAATTGCTCAATTTGAACCAAATTAATATGCTTAGAAGTATCACAATAACTTTCCTTCGTAACTTTTCTGCAAAAAACGAAATAAGTATCAATTTTTCAATAGAAGTTTACCACTCCTCTTTGGAAGCGAAATAGCGCAATGCCCAATGCAATAAATTGTATAATGTTATTTAGGATCATACTCAAATTCAGTTCCTATCTTGGTTTTTATAACTGATCCTGTTTTAATAACTTATTTTGGAGAGAAAGATAAAATAATATTTTTATTCCGAAAAAAGGGGGCACCAAATATATAAAATTAGTTATATTATTTAAAGGTATACCTGTATAATCTTATCTTATCTAGTATTGTACCATGTATTTTATAAATATTTACATTAAGGTTTAAAATTAAGATTCAATTATATGTATGCTTCATGACTAAATATAAGAACAAACTAATGCATTCTTATGGGTAAGTTGATTTTTCCCATTTCATGGAAACTAGCAGACCCACGAATAGCATCTGCGCTAAAATTTCTTAATTGCTCATATCTATTAAAGCAGTGACATTGCTCACATTTCCTACTTTATTTACATGCATTTATTATAAATATAGGCATCGATATGTACATTTCAGATCATCAAATGAAACAAGTGCATCGCAAAAAGTATGCACCTCAGTCATATTCCCACAATGAGCTCTTGAAAGTCCGCTTTAATTGGCTTGTTCAAAGGCAATTCGATATTTTTATATTTAAACCTATTTTAGTTCTCACCGCATTTTCTTTTCTCCGCAGACATCTATGTCCCAAATTTGTCTCATTGCCTTCTTATAATTGTATTGCTGAAGAATTTTGACTTCTCCAGTGTGATTTTAGAAAATTGTTAGCAAAGAATCCCATAAAAGTTGATTTTATGTTGATTTTATTCATGTTCTACATTAGCTGGTATACAAATAACGTCGCATCTGTGTGATAGTCCTTTGAGTTAGTCCTTATAAAAACTTGGGAGGAGGTGATAATCTATACATTTACTGGATTCACTGCTTGTTTTTTTTAAATATTTCGATTCCATGTTAGATCCAAAAACGCAATGTTTTGCTTTCACAGTTAATGACACAAATTAATTATCCCAATCTATTCACTAAAATTTAGAAAAAAATTAAACTACACAAAACAAAATGCATGTTGAACATGCAGACAATTTTCGATCATGATTTAAATCCTATTTGCAAACTTATCCATTACAATTTTCTGAGCACCATTAAATCAATAAATATCTGCATAACTTGATTAACCTATAATCTTTAAATTCATAACGCAAATTCCAAAAGAAATCTCATTACGCAAGCCGAGAGAGTTTACCAACAAAGTGAGTTCACCTTTTAAACGCTCTTCTTTAAGGCTCACAGATTCGGTATTTATTGCTGAGAGTGACGTAAATGTATTTCCCCATTTGCGCTCTAATGCTTCTAATTTACATTCTTTGAGACAAGTGTACTACTGAACTAAGCACTTAACTCATCGTTGCGAGTAATTCGGAAACCTAAGCGTATCAGTGAAGAGTGCTTAGCGGAGCGCGATTACCATCATGATCTGGCAGTGGAATGTATAAGTTATAGTACAGCTGAATTAATAATTTATTCTTCGTACCAAGTTAGATTTCGGAGTAAGTAATTACACTTCCATATCAGCTGGGTCATTATTCTTGATTAAACCTGGGATACAGTAGGTGATACGGAACACAAAAGTTTAATTGTTAATCCGTCCGAACCTGAGAGATTGGTTGTTTTCAAGTCAGCTTCTATTAATATCTCTTCAGCTGCGCTGAATAGAATGAAATCACACAGCGTTCAATGAAAGAAGCCTAAATATCCCACTGCTAGTCAAGACAAATGGGAGTTCATATCTTGCATTAACTACTATAGCGAGTATTGTACAAATGATTCAGGTCAGGGCAGAAACACTAGGTGCTTTGTCCATCTCAAAATTAAATTAACGCTAAGACCAGCGAGATTTCCGATTAGTGTAATATTGCTTTTCCTCCACGAACCGCATAACTAAATAACCACATCTATTACTTGAAAGGATTCTAGTAATGATTCTATTTGTCAAGAAAATTTAAACTGGTTAGTAGTCATGGAGGGAAGAGTGCAGTGAAGAACTGATATATGCGTGTGAACCCCTCATAGGATTAATGTGTTTTCGCATTAAACCTCAGAGCACGGGCTAATGCATTTTCGAATGTGATATGAAATTTTTGCATTGACCATTTAACCTGATCCTTCCCATGTCATGCCAGAAACAATTGTAAATTATTTTCTACAACTTTGCTTCCTGAAATTAACAGTTATTTTAATCAAGTCTGAGGAAATCTATTTTGATATATTGACGAAATACTATGTATAGTGTTATTAACTATCTTACACAAAATTGGTTTCAATTATGCTTCATTGATAATTGGAAAATATTAAACGGATACATTTAATTTGCAGAATTTGTCCATCTTGTATGCCGTTCACCACAATAATATTTAAAACAAAGTTTTTAAGCGAAGTTTTGGTTCGTCAGTATACGGTCACGTATTTTGCTATATGAAGGCTACTTAGACCAGGTCTTAGGGCTTAAAGTGGATTCTGAACCACCACGGACAACCATGCCTAGATAGGTTATTCTAAGGGAATAATTTGTAATACAAAGGGATAATTCATTAAAATAATCCGAAATCATGTAAAAATGTACTGCTAGTGAAGACAAAAAGTAATTCATCAGAGTATGCCGATTTAAATCAGCTTTATTTAAATCTTGATTAAAATCAGGTGATTTTTATAAAAAATCATAAAATCAAAATTTTAAATTTTATTTTTCCTTCTGCTATGTGTAATAGTATTGGAAAGGAAATAAAATAACAAGATGCATATTCGATTCCTTCAAATATAAGTTAAGAACTTCACTCGTACTGTGTTCACACCAAATTAAAATTGACAAACATCCTCCCTTTTGAAGACACTAAATAACAGCGTTTGCTGATTGGGATCATAATTACCACACAAGTATTACTACACAAGTAAATTGCCACCAAAAAGGGTCAGGTCCCATCTTGGGTCATTGACCAATAGGTGTCACTCACAAGCTAGCACATCAGTGTTGGTTTTGTTTTAAACATTCCGTGTGACTAAATTGCACATGGCCAATTTATTTTAAACCATTCACTATGTGATGAGTGAAGATGCTTGAAATATATTCACTCAAATTATTAAAATTGTGGTAACTTGCTTTTTTTAAAGATGTTCTAGTTATTTATTTAGTATTGTAGTCTATTCATAAAAAATATAAAGATACTCACAATTAAGGATTTTCTGTAGTATCATAAAAGCATTCCTATTTTGCACATAAATCTTTATAATTGACAATTTTAATAGTTTCATTTTGTTTTGTGTAATATATTGGTTGATTTTTATTTCAATTTAAAGGAAAATTGTATGCATTGATCCCTTAGAATTCTTTACACTGCTAGAATATCTATTAAATATTTATGGAATTGAAATTTGGAGCATAAGAGTTAATTCCCTCATCTGATAATTGAGTGAGCATGTTGAGAAAATAGTATGGGTTGAAGCAGGAAGCTATTGGAATTGGGATTTTTTGATTGGATAAATTTTTTATTGCATGCTCAAAAATTCCTCGGAATTGTCATGTTCTGGGGGATGCTATTACACTTGTTCTATGCTGTTCATAGAAAAAAGCTTAATTTTTTTGTTTTATATATATAAACCCTTTTTGTGTGCTACGAATATACCTATGAAATACTTGCCAAAGCTCAAAGAATTTCAGAAATAGACATATTTGATTTCATAATGATGTATTTTCATGTCGTCTCATTTTTTACTGTTAACTTACAAAAATAACAATTTTTCACCAATAAGTTATTTTTGCAAGCTACAAATTAATGAGAACTATGGATTTTTTCAAAATGCAAGTTCCTTTTATTTTATCTTCTATTGGTGACACGATTTTTTCTCGAAAGCAAATCTTGAACCAATTAATTATTTTATATCAAAATAATTGAAGTAATTCAAAACGTTTTATTCACATATAATGAAAAAAAATTCTGAAATTTGTATGATTGAAAAAATTTATAATATGGTATCGCTGGGATCCGTCAACCTCATTTATCTGGGTCCAAGAATTCACTTCACTGTTTATGGGTTCTCACAGTAATCTAAACCACTTGATAACAAAATGGAAAAACATTGCTCATGCTTGGTGTTTGGCACTGTTAAATTTACTCTACCATGTGATTTACTTTACTAATTCTTACGTCACATTTTAATCTTTCTAAAATTTACCCAACTAAATTTCATAATACATTAATGTTTTACATAAAAATATTAGTATTTAAATAAATCAAAACTATCTAGAAGCTACACTGTAATTTCCGTGTCTCATGTCCAACAAATCTAAACAAGTATGGGCAAGGAATTGATTAAATCATAAAAATCCGATTTAAATAAAAATCTGATTTAAATCAAATAAATCCGATATTTTTTATTTTAAAAAATCATGATTTTTTTTCATACCATGAAATTCATATCTCGCTTGAAGTAATATACCAGTGAATTTTGGACAATGGCAAGTCAGAAATCAATAATACACTGGCATTGCAAAGTCAATTTAAATATTTTGTGCTTAAGGAAACTAACATTGGTTAGTTGTTTTGTGCAAGCTAATATTTCCATCTCTTCAGTTGTGCTGAATAAAATGAGATCATAAAGTATTCAATAAGAGAATCCTACGTAACGTTGAAGTACAGACATGAGCTTTCATGTCTCGCAACTAGTAATATTTAATTGAAATTACTACAATAATGATGGCAAGACACTATAAGTGATATCTCTATTACAAAATCAAATGAAATTTTTTCTGAAAACTTTTGGTTGGTTTCGATTCTATCTGTCTTTCCAGTTAATCTGAATAGAAAGAAATCATAATATGATTCTGTAAAAAATCCGAAGGAAATTGAAGTGCGCTGATAGTCAAGAAAAATATGATATCATATACCCCACAAACTGAGATAGTATTAGCAAATATTGTACCAATAGTCAAGAAGTCCCTTAACCATTTCAAAACCAAATTAAAATTAAAATACTATGAGCAGAAAAAATTGACATTGGTTAGTTGTTTATGAGCAAGCTTCTATATGCATCTCTTCATCTGTGCTAAATTCAGTGCGATTACACAACATTCAATAAGGGAATCCTACATAAAGTTACAGTGACCTGCAGGTTCAGACATGTGATTTTATATCTCGCACAGAGTCCTATTTAATGGAAAGTAGAGTAACAATGGTCAAGCAAGACACTATAAAATGTGATGTCCAACGCAAAATCAAATGAAAAATTTTGAGAATGTCAACTTTGATTGGTTTAGATTCAGATTCTATTAGTACTTCTCCAGTTGATCTTAAAAGAAAGGAATCATAGATCATTTAATAAAGGTAGGTAGGTAGGTAAGTATTTTAATTAACGTCACACTGGAGAAATACAACGGGCCATTGGTGACGGTCCGGGATCAATTCCAAAGGGAAAGATCCGAGGATAATACCACGTAATTTTGAACCACGATCAGATGACGAGGCAACACCTGAACTGCCATCCCACTCTCCAATTTCCACACCACGCCAACATGTGGACATTTGAAACCACGACAGATTTAAACTTCACCAGCCTCCTTTGTACACGACAATCTATGGCTGGATTCGAACTCGCAACCCTCCGGTTGCTAATCCGTTGCTCTTCCAACCGGGCTACCGCGGCCCTCAATTCAATAAAGGAATCCTAAGAAAAGTAAAGTGCAATGATAGTCAAGACAAATGTGATTCCATATACCCCACAGAGCAAATAGCGCCCCAATAGTCAAATAAAAAGTAAACGTCCGTTAGCCATTTCAAAATCAAATTAAAATCATTTGATGAGTGGAAAATCACTCAAAATTGTAGCTATCGTGACACATCCTCCTTGAGTTTGAGGGTGTGGTAGTCATTAAACTAAAATCGAACATCATTCATACAATTTCTGTAGATTGCTAAGATTTTTTATGGCTCAAGTTCTACAAAAAATAAATCGTTGATAGAACATGTGAGAAACTATTTTCATACCTTTATATAACGTTGTAGAATTTTACATAAATATTTTTATTTTCATACTATAGTCTAACCTATTTTTCATACCTTTATAAAATATGACTGCATGTAATATAATTTCAGTTTAAAATAAATACGTTGTTTTTCTTTTACTTCTGTTCTATATTCATTACTCATATATATTCATACTGTTCTGCATTTAAATCTAAACCAATCAGTATTCATCTTGCAGACATGAAGTCATCTATTCATTTTTGCACTGTCGTTTGTAGGGTCTTAGAGTAAATACACGTTTATGACTTGCGACAATAGCTGTATCTATCACACCTTCTCAAGAAAGGTAGCAGAACTCAAAAGGACGAATTTGTGTTTCCAATCAACAACGGTTCTACTACGCTCGCATATTTTCCCCAGAATTTTAATAAAAGCAAGAGCGAATTCCATTCATTTGAAATTGAAAAGAGAAGTATGTATCTCGTCTACTTACAAGAGAAACACACTAAGTCAGCATTTTCAAATAGGAGTTTTTATTTTTTGTTTTCTAAACCATAATGTAGTTGTCTTTAGACTGGTGAAGTGTGTGTGTCCACTAAATCATTTTTTATTTGCTTAAAGATTAGATTTCTTCCTGAGAAACGGGCTTAGAAAACACAAGTGAGAAACTCAAAGAAATTAACACAAATGTACATTATTTAATTTAATGAATTGCTATGCTATAACACTACATAATAGCAACGAAAATACTCTTCGTTGAATGATTGATAAATTGAGTAAAAGCAAAGTGCAATAAATAATTCTTTAAACGAAAAAAGTTACATTCTCATATTGCCTGAAAATTGGAATTTTACTTTTCGATTTCTCAGAACTGTTTTTGACTTAACTTTTGGCACTTGCAAAATTGACGACATATACTTAGAGATTTTTTATCTTCTTTAATACTCATGTAAAATTAGCTTTTTTAAGCTCCGTTTCTTTTTTTGAGAAGGCACTTTTTGCGTCTAATGGATAATAAGTATCTTAATTCTGTTAAACGCCCAATATTGTTATTTAATGCATTTTGTCATTGTTTACTTTCGAAGAATTCTCCTTGCTCTAAGTGTAGAATGTGAATGCCTCCATACATGGCTACTCCCTTGAGATATTTCTGGTAAGTTCAGGGGTTTTTAGAAGTTTCTTTAGATTTTAGCTAAAGGAGTGGAGTTTGAGAAGAAAGAACTGAGTTCAACGAAAATATGGAAACTGAAATTTATTCAGGTTTCATTACTGATCAATGTTAACAGAGATTGCTCCCAGTCCGTCTTCTGTTTGTGTCTAAAGTGTATGTTCTACTGTAGTTGGATTTTGATTCTTCACGCTTGTTTATCGTTGGTAAATTGCGATAATAGTCAGCTTAAATATTTATTTCCATATCTCTTGTAAAAGTAGTTTCATTGGTTTTAAAAAGTTTAGAAATCAACTCTTTAAGTGGTTTCGACGATATATCTCATTCATCAAGATCTGACCAATTTTGCTATTGACGAGATATCTCGTCAAGAAAGTATCGCCGATTTTCTTAAGAGGAGTCCAAACTCTGGTCAGTTTCCTTCGAATGACCAGGTATCTGGTCCATCAAGATCTGGTTAGTTTTGTTAATGACGAGATACTTCATTGAGACAAACACCAGAAGAGTTAAGGAATATTTATGAAAATACATAATTACGGATATAATGATCCTTCAGAATATATATTATAATCTCTTCCATCTTCTTTCTTTCCCAGTGAAAAAAAACAAATTACACAAAGTCGTTGAGTCTGTGCGAAAAACGTTTTTGCGCAATGGCAGATGGGTCCTTAAAATGTCTTCCATGCAATTCAGGATGTGTGAGGGAGAGGCTGGTAATAAGCCGCAATTTCTACAAGTGGGAAAGGATTTCTAGCCATCCATGAAAATCATCTTTTTCAAATGACCAGATCGGAGCCTGGGAAGCATAGAGAAAGTTTTCCGGAGCAAATTTAAGTCAAGCAGCTCTCCTTGTGTTCCACTGAGATACCAGTGATGGAAAAGTACTGGAGATGATCTGCGCAGTTTCTTTTTAAGTTTGCAGGCCTAGGGGTTTTAAAAGTTCGGGTTGGTCATCTTTTTTGGAGCATTTAGACATCAGTTGCGCTTTAAATGTCACTGTGGGTCGTTGTTCATGTGGAGGGGCATGAGTGCTTGGATGAGAGTTTATAGCGATATCAGTAAGCCTGTCAGTAATTGCTATATGGAGAGGTGAGGGTCTTAAATCTTACATGAAATTTCCATCCCTTGATAAATTCTCTTGTCCTGTATCCTGGCGCATTAATTCTTTAAAAGATAAAATGTGCAAGAATGATGGTTTTTCTACGGTTTTTGAGCGAAGGTAGATTAGCTTCGAATTTAGATATATTTGCTGGGCAGGAGAAACGAGTTACCCAAATGATTCGGGAGACACTAGCCTGGATTCTGTCAATCTTTTGGAGTTTGGTTTTGCAGGTTGAAATCCAGGCGGGAAGAGCATATTCAAGCGAAGGTCTTATTAAGGTTAAATAGGTAGTTCGAGGAGTCTTGACGTCAGCGCACCAATCTGTACCATAAATTTTCTTTAGAATCGTAAAAAATTATATTAATTATTAAAGTATTAAATATAAAGTAATTAAAGTGTATTGCATGAAAATAATTAGAACTTGGGTTGGAAAAGTATTTTTAGAGAAACTGATTTTAATAGATTTCGTTAGTTCTAATATATAAATACGAAAAGTTTGAGCGTAAAAGTAATTAAATGATAAGCTTAAATTTGGAATGAAGTAATTAATATCAAACTCGTTTACAGAAACTTCGCTTTGCTTAAAATATATTGCAAAGCGTATGTATAAACACAGAAGTACATATGTGCAGAACTTTCTTTTCTTAACAAATTTTTTCTTAACAAATCTAGTTTTTCTCCAGCTAAGAACATCATAATAGTTAAATTAATTCATTATACATTACACAATAAATCACTGTAAGCCACACTTATGCAATTAGAGGAGAAACAAAATTTTGAAACTTCAGTACACAATTTGTGTTTTATTTTATTAATCGTTTTTACATTTTTAATGCCTCAACCAATGACTTCATTCCTGAAATGTACAAAAGAAGAAAAATAAAAGATGGGAAAAATGAATAAATTATTATTTCTTGTTACTTTACATTATTAATTCTTACATTGGATTTATTAAATTTTTCTTCATAGTTCACTATTTTCTCTGCATAAATAGTATGATATATGCCTGTTAGGCTCATTTGATATATGCTTTATTGCTCACAGATTGCATCTGTTAGTTTAATCCATGTCCTTTCACCATACAGTTATGCTCCTATGTTATGTAATCCAGTGATTTGCTATCAGCGTTAACAAAATTGCCTATAGTAAAAGTCGGTGAACAGGGAGTTACTGTTGAGCTTCAGACACTCCAAAACATAATCAAAAAATTAAATATATATCCATTTCCAAGAAAATACCTTGTAATAGTTTTCGTTTTCTTTCGTCAGGAATCTCGTTTCAAGGTAATTTGTTTGTTTTAAGGTTGCGGTTATAATAACAAAGGATCTTGGGAAATATTTGTTATGTGATGTCATAAATCACTAAGGTGTTTCAAAGTGATTGAACTCAAGATGCATCTTTTGCTAATTCATCTTCATTTCCTTCATGGCCTGCATGAGCTTTAACCTTCTGGTTACTGAAATGGCCCAAACGGCTGATAATTTTCCCTTCCTGTCGCTACAGGTGGGTCAGATTGTAGTGTACCTTTGAATCCTGACGAAACGGCCCGATTCTATTAGATTTCAAATTCTATAGTGATAATCTTTTGGTAATTGTCCTCAATGACTGATTTAAAAGAGAAAGCTAGGAACATTGAATATCACTAAGGTAACATGGAAGTCATGATTAGTTTGAAGATTGTGTTATCACGTCCCGAGTGTTGGATAGTGTATAAAACATTCCTAAAACGGATCCGGCCCGACGGGTAGTATTTTAAGGGCACTTACGTTCACGTTTCGTTGTTACAAAGAAAATATATTTGGTGGAAGGTACAGCTAGAATATAAAAAAGCAACGCGGAATTTATCTGACCTAGAACTATATTTCTTCCGCCGTATCTGCTTAAAAATGGAAGTGATTAAAATCTCCCGAACAGTTTTAACATCATCAAGGTTGATTAAAATTACTCCGCGTTTCACTAGGTTAATGATGCATTCCATAATCATTTACGTTGAAAACGTTTGGTTGCCTGCAGAATCCAGTCGAGCATGTAATAAATATTTATTTATTGCTTGTTTTCTTACCCTGATGTTCCATTTGTAATTTGAAGTTGAGTTGATTTATACAAATTCAACTCAACTTCAATTGAAAGAGTTTTTAGTTTCCTAAAATGTTGGTATTGTTCTAAAAATAATTTGCAACGCTTTTAGCTGAGCTTATAAGAATTATATCTCTTTTCCTTTAATATTGTATAGCGTTCGAAAACATCTAATTTAAGTTATAAAAAGACCACGTGAACATAGAGGATAAAAACTTTCAGGAAAATTGAAAACATCGAAGTACTTTATAAAATTAAAAGTTTCGCGTATCACGGTATAGTATAAAAGCAGAAATAATAACACAAAACAACCAGTTTTTGCTTTTGACAAATAAAAATCTATGTAGGAAATGTATTTATTTCAAGAAATGTATTGTTTCCTAAAGCTTTCTTCTAAAACATTAATAAAATACCTGTAATGATAACACCACGCATGTAGTTGCGGGGAAAATCAAGCTACCCTCTTTTTGTTAGCTAATTCTTCATATTAGAGAAATTCAAAAGTGCTATGCAATATGAAATAGATGTGTTCATTAAATTAATATGCATAACATTTTCTGAAGTGATGGTCTTCACATTACAGACTAACTTCATAATTAATACCAAATTTTGAATCAAAATTCTGAATCTATATCAATGTTTAAATTCAAATACTAAGTTCCAAGTCATTGATACCGTTGTTTCTGGATAATGATTAATTATGGAAAATTTGATGCGCTGGGTTTTTTATATAATGTTGGTCAGATATTTTTATAGATTTCTCAATCATTTACACCCTACTATGCCGAGTAAATGTCATTCTAAATGCCTTTTATATTCTATAAACCTATAATTTCCTCAGACGATTGTGTATTTATACTTATATTCACTAAACCAATCTTGTATCATTTGCTTCCAATGCATCTAAAATCCTTCTAGAAACGCAAATTTAGCACAATTCAAAAAGTGCGCACAAAATCAATGTCTTAGAAACCTACATCTACGAAAGTTTTGCAGACCGTATATTACCCTAACTAAATCTTTTGTACAATACATACCAAAGAATTGATTATCAGGAAACTTAACAAGACGAATAACTTTCGTCAAAACAAATGATGGTTCCCAGAACTTGAGGGAGTATCCATCCACAGGTGATTAATTTCAGGTGTTGAAATTAACATTCATGCATACCTATGTATCGAAAACGCGTGACATTAGAAATAAATTATGCCCCCATAGACTGAAATATGGTTAAAGGTGCAAGTCCATGGTTTATTCGCAGCTCTGTTATCACCGTATCACCCACAGTGCATATTACTTGCATGAAAACGTGACACCCGTAGCAATTTATTATTTGCAATTCATATGTCTGACTAATTCAAATTATGAAATGTATTTCGTAACTCCCACATAATTACTGTAGCTGGCCTAGTTATTATTGTATCTGGAGATGAGGTCGTGGATGGAGGTGATGAATTACTCACTGAACATTGTTCAGATGATTGCTGGAAACTTCACGCTATTCACCAGTTTTAAGCTGTCATTGTTGCAGGGCAGGTTTTCCACGTTGTATGCTCGGAATGAATAGCCTCAGTTGGAATATCGCGTGGAAATTTGAGAAATGGGAGGGTAAGTGACTGGAGTGTAATCAAATTTAGAATGTTTGGCAACGTTTGGTGTAGGTGTAGAATTTAGAGTGTTTGAAAATTCCCCCAATTTAATAATTGAAACACAGAAAAGGGCATGGTTGATGCGAAAACAGAGCATACCAGTTCATACAACGAAGTTAAGCAGGACAAATAATAGGGTCTAATATTCTCAGGTATTTCAGGTCAATATGCAGGGTGTTTTTGATCGGAGGGTATCATTTTTCTTTAGAAAAATTTTGAAAACATTTTTGATTCAATTTCTTTACAAATATTACTTACACAATTGATGACATTATTTATGGAACATGACAACGACCAAATGACTGCTTCTGTAGACCGCATTTTCCATTACGTTTCAGCAAAGTCCGGGGTGATTTGTTCGATTTCTTTACGAATGCTTTGCTTTAAGCGTCAAGTAGTTTTGACGAGATACCTCGTCCATCAAGATTGGAACATTTTTTCTGATAACGAGAAATCTCGTCGTCAAAATATTGTCAATTTTTTTACTGTGACCAGATCACGGTGTGTCAGTTTTTCCAAATGACGAAACATCACGTCCATCAATATTTGTTCAATTTTGCTACCACCATCGAGACAACCACTAGGGGTTAAAATTTTGACTAGTAATCGGCTTGTTTGTGCACACTCATTTCTTTCAGTAATCCCATAAAAAAAGGCGTGGTCAAATCAGGGAAAAAGGGAGCTAATCGACATTATCTGATTTTGAAATTATTCAGTTATAAAATGCGTCACTTAGTTGTGGTTGCACTAGCTGCATTACACGTTAGTCCATCGTCGATCAATTTCAGAATTTTTACGAATTCAAGCAATACCACCCACAATGTACAGTAAACGCATTCCGCGTTTTCATTGGAATCCTCTAAAAATATCTCCTAGTTATGCCTTTAATTCCAAATTGCTTATCATCTTTAATCGAGTAAACAATATGCAAAAATATAATTAAATGTTCTATTTAAAAGGTATTCCAAACCAATTGGTATTCTTATATAAAAAACAATCCGTGTCTTTTCAAGAAAGATCTTGGACAGGAAATATTGTATAGAAAAATTAAATATTAGATAAAAAATTATGATGATTCTTTTGATATGCATGACTTACCATTCCCATTTTTATTAGATCATATTAGCTCAATTATGCCTATTATTATCCTTAATGATTTTTACTCCAAACAACTGTAGAGGTTTCGTCCGGTACCTCTAGACTACCGCGTAGTGGGTGTTGGCGCGTGAACTTCTACAATTTACTTCGGACGCAAATATGTATAGACAATATATCCATCCATATAATCCATTTCATATTCATCACACTCTTGCTGTAAGACATATACAAACGCTTTTTCTGAGATGACTTCTTCAGAAGTCGATTTTGAGTTTTGATTACGAATGCCAATTAAGTTTTTTTTTGAGTAAAAAAGAGGAACTTTCAGCGTATAGTCTTGCAACAGTTTTCCTATCAATCTTTATTATTTGTGGTATCCTTGTACCATGGATTTGATGTTTTCGAATTACATTATCATTGTGAGAGGAGGGAAAATTAAACTGTTACGACATTCGTGGTTAATTTATTTTGAAGCACATTTTTTTCTTGAAAATTCCATTCGGCCACACGTGGAATATCGGAGCTTGTTTTTAAAACAAATGTCATCAGTGTAGACAACGAAAATTCAATCTACACTTTTTACAAAATCATAGTCTTCAATGAATGTTTCACAGGTACCTATGTTGTATACTAACAATTTCAACTTCAAGTATTGAAACCCCATATTTCCTACTTTCAAGGTCCATGGTAAAGTGTGTTTTATCTAAAAAAATAACTTAATCATCCAAATGGATTCGATGAGATATCGCGTTCATCAAGACCAGATTAATTTTGCTGATATCTCGTTATCAAGATATTTCCAATTTTTTATGATGACGAGATAAAGATCTGGCCACTTTTATTAATGAATTATATATATATATTATATGTATGTATATATATATATATATATGTATACATATATATATATATATGTATACATATATATATATATATATATACATATATATATATACATATATATATATATATCTTTATATACATATATATATATAAAGATCTGGCCACTTTTATTAATGAATTATATATATATATATATATATATATATATATATATAATTCATTAATAAAAGTGGCCAGATCTTTATCTCGTCATCATAAAAAATTGGAAATATCTTGATAACGAGATATCAGCAAAATTAATCTGGTCTTGATGAACGCGATATCTCATCGAATCCATTTGGATGATTAAGTTATTTTTCTAGATAAAACACACTTTACCATGGACCTTGAAAGTAGGAAATATGGGGTTTCAATACCTCCAGGATAATTTTAGAATGGGCAGATCCCCAGATGGGGCTTTACCTTTTCTCATGCCCTAAAGTAATGCAATGCAAAATTTGGTAAAAAGAAATATTAGTTTAAAAATTAAAAATATCAGCTCTGTAAGTCACCGTTCATTGATATTTTCAGGGGTACTTACCTTCTGGTGTTCCTACTCCTGAAAATGATAAAGGAGATTCATACTCTGAGGGACACATTCAAATAAATTGCTTTGGCAACGCGCACATCTTCCCTGAATGACTTCTGACCCGTTTTGACCTTCTTGACCTATAGAATACTTCCTATGATTCTTTTAACTAATAGTTGTAATCATTTAGGCATTAACCATCCAAGTGGTTTCGATGAGATAAGTCGTCCATCAAGAACTAATTTTGCAAATGAGTAGATAGCACGACATCAAGATACTGCCGATTTTTTATTATGATAAGATTTGGTCAGTTTTCCTCTAAAGACGATATATTTTGTCCATCATAGATCTGGTCAGTTTTGCTAATTACGAGATACCTCGTCGAGACAACCACCATGATTGTTAAATGTGATATAAGGTAAAATCAATACTACACTACTCGGAAATCTCGTGACGATCGGAGGGCTAACTTCACAAAGTCGAAGACATATACTAAATATTAATAACTATATATATTTCTATACACTACATGATGATTTCTGATGGTCGATTCTTTTACATTTCCAGAAACTTTCCCAGTGCCAGAGTACGAGGCCGTGGCGGGAGGAGATGCCCACCTACCTTGCAATTACACCCTTCCCGAAGACCCCGAGTTGGTGTCCTTGATGCTGTGGTACAGAGACCAAGAACGCGCACCAATTTATACCGTAGACTTCCGCAAGGGCACTAGGGACAACCCGAAACATTTCACAGTGCCCGAATATGCTGACAGGTCTTATTTCGATGTGACAAAAATTCTTCCAACTATTAGATTAGATTCTGTCACAGTCGAAGACGAAGGCTTTTATCGGTGTAATGTAGAATTTAGAAGGTCTAGGACCGTGACTAGAATGGTGAAGCTCAAGATATTGAGTGAGTTTTCTTTCCTTTTATTTTTACAGTCTAAATGCACATTAGCACTTGTTTCATGATCTAAGAGCATTTCTATGTAACTAAAAACTTTTACTGTTTTCTCGTGTAACTAGAAGTAATAATCAATCAATCGTTATAGTTAGTATTTTAAGGCATGTACTGTGGCATATTTCAGTGTTAGCTATGCTTCTAAAAATGAGACTCCCGTACTGAATTGATAATCCGGAAGTTTAGAAATAAATTTTCTTTTAAACATTATATAAGCTATACTTAACTATTGTTAGAGAGTTGTATGTGTCAGAGTAAATAGATCCTCTCATACTAGAGATGTTCGAAGTAGTTTTAAATTTCACTTAAAAAGAGTAGTAAAAGGTAGCAATAATATTTTCTATAAAATTCCGAATATGTTTTAAAAAATGGTTAACTATTATAAAACAATATAGATATATAAATTTTTCTATCCTAAAACATGCTATGCTGCGGATGTCTTACATCCTTATATTATCTACAGATTTCAAATTAAAAATCATAATAGCACAATTAAGGACAAGGTAATGATATTTTTTTATTTATTTGGAAGTGACTCAAAATCTGTTATTATCGTGAAAGAACAAGCTCTAAAACTGGACAGTAACAAAATTTATTGCATACATTTCCACCGAAACTGTAGTTCAGCATCAATGTTTTGACCCAGAGGTCTGGTCAGGTGTACGTTTCAATCGAAATAACCAAGCACTAGGTTTACTATCAATGGGATTTAGCAACTCTTACATTATTCGGTTCACGGTAGCCCGTTTGGAAGAGTAACGGATTAGCAACCGGAGGGATGCTAGTTCAATTCCAACCAAAGACCGTCGTGTAGAAGGGGTTTGTAAGTTAAATCTGTCGTGACCTCAAATGTCCTCAGGTTAGCGTGTTGTGAAAGTTTGGAGAGTGGGGTGCAAACTCAGGTGTGACCTCGTCATCTGAACGTGGTTCAAAATTACGTGGTGTTGTCCTGGGATCTTTCCCTACGGTTTGAACACGGACCGTCACCAATAGCCCGTTGTGTTGCTCCAGTTCGACGTTACATCATTACATTATTTCAATAAACTAAGATATCGTCTAATAAATATTAAATAAAATAATCCACAAGCCATTATATTTCTGAAACTGTAGGAGGCAGGGTAGCCTAGGTGTTAGAGTCGTGGATTGGCAACTGAAGAGTTACGAGTTCTAATCTCTATGAAAACAGAAACCGTCGTGTACGTGGGGGCTGGGGCAACTTTAAATCTGTCATGACCTCAAATGTAATCATGTTGGCTTGATGTGGACGTTTGGAGAGTGGAGTGCCACTTCAGGTCCTCGTCATCTAGTTCAAAATTACGAGGTGTTGTCATCATTATCAACCTAAATCATTCCCTTTGGGTTTGATCCTGGTCCTTCGTCAATAGCCAATAGCTCTAGAACGACGTAAATTATACTGCCTACATACCCTTTGAAATTGTAATTATTATGATTTAATGTTATAAATACTTTTGCACTACATAAAATCGCGTGAACCTCAAAAGTAATAGCGTTACCAAGAATACATAAGTATCTAGCTACCGTTATAAATCATACAATCCATATAAATTATATGTGTATTGATGGTATCCAGTTCTGATCTCCTTATGAATAAAATATATGCAACGTATATTATTGTGCATTACTAGCTGATATGTCCGTCAATAGTATTTATAGTTAACAGCATCTATGTCTCTATTGTATATTATTCAGCAGCGGAATATGCGTGTGACATCCCAAATAAAATTCCCCATTTAAATGTTATTTTAATGTTTAGTTTTTCTTACTAACTCGTCGTAAGTAGTCTAGGTAATTTAATGCACAAGGGTAAAAAAATATTAGCAGAAATAGAAATCAAATGTTCGTAAAATTAATCGTAAATTTTTATTGGTAGTAAAAAGAGTCTAAAAGATTTTTAAGTCATTTCCAAGCCGTCTGGAAAGGCTTATTTAGAAAAGTAAGTGTTGGCAACACCTAGTAAAATTATATCTTATTTACAAACTCGAGTTTCCCACTCAAGTTTATTTGTGAGCCTAAATTTTGGTGGACTCATACTCCCACTGAAATGGCCATAAACTCTTTTCAAATTCTTTTAGTACCAATGATTAAGTATTGTCAGAGATTTTACTCGTTAGATTAAAATACCGGATAGTTGCCATTTTCGAACTATCTTATAAGCGTAAAAGCTTGCACATTTAATTGCATCTAAATCAACAGGCTATTTTTCTGTTTACAGCAAACCGGGAAATATAATTTTGTTTGATACTTTATCGAAAGAATACGACCTTGATTTATCACTTAAAGACATTTCAAATTTGTGGTTTGAATTGCCATGTGCATTGTGCCTGTGTAGACAATAAATAACTAAATCGCCCCTGTGAAGATAATAAATAACTAAAAGAAAATAAAAGATCTCCTTGTTCGAAAACTCCATTGAATCTTGATGCCAGATGAACATTTTTCGCAACTATTTTTACAATAATGTTTGTAATTCTGACAATGACATCTCAGAACTTTCTAGAAGTATCTTGAAAAGAATCTAGAAACTTAATAAATAAATCTGCGTTATGTAATGTAGTAAACAAGTTTTTTTTTATTTCTTCCCATTTCTCCTGTTATGCTTTGCTGAGTTTTTCTTTTCTCCAAATCAACCTTTAAATTTTGCTCTTTCGAATTTTTAATTATATCTAAGCAACAATGTTCATTCATTTGTAGTATTATGCGTGAAATGTAATATATGGGTATATCAAAAATCTTCAATCTACATATTTGATATGAAATTATCATC
This sequence comes from Meta bourneti, assembly GCA_933210815.1. NCBI lineage: Eukaryota > Metazoa > Arthropoda > Arachnida > Araneae > Tetragnathidae > Meta > Meta bourneti. The sequence continues at coordinate 63,422,290 of OW119922.1, forward strand.
CAATTGTGTAACTATTCTCTGATTTGTAGCATAATTTATAACTGAAATGCGTTTAATAATATGTACCATCTTTTATGTAGTTCCTCCTCATTCAGTTGTGATAATGGATGACCGAGGACAAAGGTTAAAGGGCTTAGCCGGACCTTATGATGAAGGAGCTTATCTCTCATTGCTTTGTGAAGCAGAAGGAGGTAAAGAGGTTATCTCAGCCCATTCAGATTACCTTATCAGCAGCTCCGATGAGCAAATTAATGATAACGTGGTGGGAATAATGAAATTCACTGTTCACTTTTCCTAATCCCTCATAATGATTCTATACTTAAACGTCTATTTAAATACGACTCATTCATTCATTATGAACTGATAACGGCTAATTTCATTAATGGATTGATCATTCCGTTTTAAGTACTTATTGATAAAAATATATATTCTTGCAGAAATGTGAAAAGTACTTTTTAATTTGAAAATTCCATTGTTTGAATATTTAGTTAATGGCGTTTTAATAACAATATGTGTACACCGTTTAGAAATATGATTTTTAGGTAACATTTTGCTTTTAAATTTCTGATTTCAATTCATTCGCAAAATGATTCATTTATTTGTTTACATTCATCATATAACCAGGAAAAGGAGCTAAAAAACAGGAAAAAACTAATAAAACATGTCTGTAAAACTGTACAATCAATTTATAAGTATAATAATGTTAAAAGAATACACAATCTTGCATACCAAACCCACTACCATTTTGAATTTTAGGTAGTTTGAGTATGTTAATCTGTTAAATAAAGCTTGTATTTTATATTTGTGCCATTAATTTTTCTATTATAACATTTATGGCGGAAATTAAATGAGTATAAAACGATTGTATTTTCGGGATTGACTATTAGTTTTTAGATTCAAAAATAAAAGTAATTATAAGCATTTTGATAGTAATAACAATCTGACGACTATCTATTTTTATCACTTAAATTTAATGAAGGTTAGAACAGAAAATACATGCAAATATTCTCCAATCAGTGCATTATGAATGAATCAAAACATCGGAAAATATTTTGGTACTCTGTATTAAAATTAACCTGCGACCAAAACTTGCAAAACGAACTGTTTACTTATTATACCAAGGTACATAAACATCAATTCCTGTTTCATAAACACAACAGTGTGCTTATAAAGTGAAACTTTTATATTGTCTGACATTTTTTTCAAATACATTATTTTTTCAAAAATGCTACGTAATTAAAGCTATTGGTAAAAACAAGCACAGCCTAGATACCTTTAATTGCCACTTTACTAATGCTTAGAAGGAAATACCTACAATCCTATCTATTTTCTTTCAACTAATGGACATTGAGAACCCTATTATGCATTTATTGAGGGTCGTAACTGTTGCATTACAATTGCATGTTTCCAAACAAAGCCTAGATTGAGATGTGTTGTTTGTAAGCTTTTGTACACAGTCCTATCAAATAAATCATTCCACGCGTTTCCATAATTGAAGCGTTGATCTAACGTCACGGCTTCCCTTGTTGCAGGCAATCCATCACCTTCTGTAAGTTGGTGGCGTGACAGATCGCTATTAGATGACACGTTTTATCGAGCTTCTCAAAGTTATGTCAGGAACGAACTCGTCATTCTTGAATTGAGACGGACAGATCTTCTAGTGGAATTAACGTGCCGAGCTTCCAATACAAATCTCACACAGCCTTTGAGCGAGCGTATCAAAATAGACTTGAACTGTAAGTATATATTATTGAGTTTTGTTTATTAGCTTGTTTCCTTCTTGTGCACCATATCAGTTATTTGTTTCATTGAAATAATAGAGTGTATAAATGTGGCGTGGTTGCATCTTCTTGAATAGGAAGAGCTTAGATATTTTAAGAATGAGATCAAAGGTTAAAAAATCAATAAACTAATTTCAGAAGTTTGCGCATTATAATTTCTATTGTTTCATATTTTAAAAACGAAATTTACAAAATTTAAATTATTTAAAATATGTAAAGTATTTTAAATAGAACTTTTACAAAAATTCGAATTTAAAATACTTTACATTTGGAAGTGTTCCTTGTAATTTTGCGCATCTGTTTTTAAAATGATAATATATTTGAAAATCTACTATTAAAACCTTTTTATTTTACAGAAAGTTTTATTTCTCTCTCAAATAGGTATATGTTCAATTTGGAATGAAATAATTGGTTTGTTTGATATCACTAAACCTTTGCAGAGAAAAGTTTATGAAAAGCTTCATTAATATAAATTTACACTTAAATAGATTATTCAAATTATTAGAATATTAAGGGTGGAAACGAGTGTTGTGCAGGCACAATTAAAGCATATGTAAAGCACATTGTAATATACGGATATTTTTATACCTTTTAAGTCTTGAATGTATATAATATTTAACTGCGTAACATTAAATATTAATTTAAAGGTACCTTTATGCCCTATTTTACATAAAAATATGCTTAAATATATCTAATAAAAAGGTATGGTGTTAATTCTGCAACAAAAATTAATCTACTCCACAATCCTGTAAGTATATTACACGCATGCAATGACAATGAACTTTAAGTATTTGAAAGGAAGAATTCACCATTTAAAAAACCTTCACTACGCACACACATTTAGTTGAGTCCATGTGTTTGAAGCACTTCCTTCGTCATCACGTGAGGCAGGAAGTAATTATAGCCTTAATTACCAGTCTTTTATTTGGCGGTGAACCCTTATACAAGGTGCTCCCCATAGTGCCCCAACTTTTCTGTAGGAAAGAGAAAATTCTTGTCTATGAAACAATTCTGAATTAATCTTGCTGTGAACAAGGAAACTAAATTCATCTTAAAAACAACAAGTGCACTACCAGAAGAGTGATTTCTGATGGAAAAGATAAGTGTTGTTTTGCTGTAGAGTGGTATCAATGTTTTGTATTAGCTTGACCACGAATGCCTCAAGGCGTTAATACTATTTGCTGATATACATGACGTACGTAAACTTTGCTTGATATATTTCGGCTTAACTCAATTCGGTTGGTTTAGGAGAGGCTTTTTCTGTCAAGCTAAATGTAGGTGGCGGTATTCCTTTTGTGATGGAACAGGCTTCATGTTCGGATTTCCTATATGATGTTTCGAATGCGATTTCAATACTTCTCTGATAGAACATTTCAAAGAATAAATTCCAAATTGATATATGGTAGTCGATTTGTCAATGTCAATTAGACTAAACGCCAAAATGTTGATAAACTACATTTTAAGGTAACACTAATGTGTATCATATGAGAACTTTTGGGAAACATAATGTAAAATATCCACTTTCCTTGTGGTTCATTTCTTTAAACTGAATGTTACTCTTATAGCTGTTATGTTACATGCCCATAAGTATTTACAAATTAAATAAACTGCAGTTACTGTACGTAAAATGACTCTTTTTCAAATATTTATCTTGAAAATATTTTCTCAAAATCTTCGCCAAAACACCAATAAAAATGGAATTTATAAGCAAACTATTTTATTGTGTCATTAAACATTATTTCCATGCATAATTCATTAGTTATCATTTCTAATAAGAAATTGTTTCTCTGTTGCAATCGACACTAGTTCCAACAAAATCCCATTATACGAAACCACTCGATATTACAACCAATAATAAAATATAATATAATTTCCTTTTAACGAGTTCTCTATTTCTACGAAATTTTCTCTTGGTCCATTGAGGTTCATTAAAAGTTGTCCACTGCATTAAAAATCCTGATTTAATTTTAAAATATCCTAAGTCAGTCTAACCAAAGTCGAGCGAATTATTATATGGCTTTACCAAATAATTTATATACACTGCTGGCCACCCAAATTGCAACACCAAGAAAGACAAGAGATATCACAACAAAATTTATATTGTAGATAACATGTTGACCAAGTATCAAATGATTAAATTTATAGACTTCTGTGAAGTGTGGTTCCTGCCAAAATCAGTAGCCAGAGTAGCAGCCATTGTTGGAGATCACCGCTGCCACACGCCTCGGCATTGATTCAAAGAGACTTTGGATGTGTTCTTGGGGTACAGCAGACCAAGCAGCTTCCACACGTTGCCAAAGTTGATCTGGTGTGGCAGCTGGGGATGTATTCTGGGTCAATCGTTGAGCAACCATGGACCACATGTTTTCTATCGGCGAAAGATCAGGAGAGCGAGCTGGCCAGGGAAGCAATTCAATCTGGCGATTGAAGAAGAACCCTTGGACAATGCGTGCCACGTGTGGTCGCGCATTATCCTGTTGAAATATGGCTGTGGGCAAGCCCTGAAGGTAAGGAAGGACAACTGGCTCCAACACCTCGGAGATGTAGCGCTGGCTGTTTAAAGTACCGGCAATGCGTACTATAGGAGTGCGAGAGTGATATCCAATACCGCCCCATACCATAATACCCGGCGCAGGACCAGTGTGGCGGTGCATAACGCAGCTGTTCAGCATCCTCTCTCCACGGTGTCTCCAGACTCGAATCCGACCATCGTGGTGTTGCAGACAGAAGCGTGACTCGTCAGTAAAGACAATTTCATTCCATTCTGCCGTCCACATCCTTCTTTCATCGCACCATTGGCGGCGGAAACGTCTGTGGTTCTGCGTCAAGGGTAGACGAAGCAATGGACGTCTTGCGGACAGACCACTCTGCTGTAAACGGCGTCGAATGGTACGCGCAGACACTGGATGATGCGGTACAGACTGAATGTGCTGTGCTATGGTTCGTGATGTGGCTGAGCGATCCGTCACTGCCATACGCACAATATGCCTGTCATCACGTGAAGTGGTGCACTGAGGTGGATGCGATCGAACACGTCGGTCCGTCGTACCCTCCTGCATCCAACAATCACATATCCGCATTACAGTTGTTTGGTTTCGTCCAACACGACTACCGATTTCCCTCAAAGGTAATCCACAATCTCGGTATGCCACTATCCTTCCTCTGTCGAACTCGGATACTTGATCAAAAGATGATCGCTGTTTTCTACGAGGCATAATTGATCGTTTTTTTGAAAAAACCACAAGAAAAACACAATTGCCGTACTTGAAATCGTCGAAATCTCCAAGCCTTAAATAGCGCTTTGAAGTGGCGCCACAGGCGCGCGTGATGTGCGTCTGCGCTGAAATTCTAATCATTTGCATATCTCACCTCCGCTAATGCATGTTGTAAATTTCATATTATTTGCATGCTTCCTTCAGGGTGTTGCATTTACGGTGGCCAGCAGTGTAGTTTGTGCATAGCTTTATGTAAAGGTACAATATTTCATTATTATATGTATAATTGAATTGTTATATGTATTGTTCAAATAATTGCAAGCACCATTTTTCTGTTGTTTTAACTATCCATTTAACAAAAACGAGGATTATTTTATTTGTATAATGTATAATTTTTCGTTAAAGTGAAGCCTCTGTACGTCCGTATAACCACTCCCCACAAGGCTTTAAGAATTGGTGAAGATGTGAGACTGCATTGTGAAACATCAGGGTCAAGACCTCCTGCAAAAATATCCTGGTGGTTGGACAACACTCGCGTGCAAAGTGGAAAAGATGCAATTCCCAACAACCGGAATATCACTTACAGTAGCTTAATGCTCAGTTCAAGTATTGATAATAATGGCAAAACAGTTATATGCAAAGCAGAAAATACAGCTCTAGCACATCCTCCACTTCAAGACAGTTGGATTCTAAACATTCTGTGTAAGTACATCAGATGAAAGTATATTTCTTTCTTAAAAATATAATTCACTTCTTGTTGAAAGTATATTTCATTTCTCGTTGAAAGTATATTTCGTTTATTTTTGAAAGTATATTTCACTTATTGTTGAAAGTGTATTTCACTTATTGTTGAAAATATATTTAACTTACTCTTTAACGCATATTTCTTTCTAAAAGTATATTTCTCTTCTTATTGAGAGTATATTTTACTTCTTATTGAGAATACATTTCACTTTCTATTGAGAGCATATTTCTTTCTAAAAGTATGTTTCACCATGATAAAGTATATTTTCTAAATTTATATTCCTTATTTATTGTTTTATGTACTGTAACTTGTACCTTCCGTTGAGTGTCTTCACGTTGGCGCGATGTGGAAGTGTGTATAGTGGGGTGCCAACTCAGGTGTTGACCTTGTCATCTGATCGTGATTCGAAGGTACGAGGTGTTGTCCTCGGATATTTCCCTTCGTTCCGGACAGTCACCACGTGTTGCTGCTATGCGACGTGAATTCAATAACCAACTTAACTTATCCGTTGAAAAGTATATGCGATATTTCAAGTGAATAGATCGAAATTATTAAATGCATATTAGAGCTTTGTCTGTAAATGTATATTACCCTAGTGCTTTTGTGGTCGAACGTGTTTCATATACGTATTCCAGAAGTGATGTCATTAGGCTACATTATAAGAGATCCGTTAGCTAGAACATTGGATAACTAGAAGTAAAATCATTTTCTTTCAGTGGTTTGCTTATTTTGTGTATCTCTTTTAAATTATCTTTTTTTAAAGATATTCAAATCTACCATTCAATTTAGAAAACCTGCAATATTTTACCAACGTGATTAAAAGTGCTTTCATAAGAGGTTCTTGAGTTCGCTATAAAAATCTTCTCTTCTAAAAATATAAAACGGAGATGATAAAATAATGTGTATGTATATGTTGGTATGCATACAGTCTATATTTATTTGTATTTAAATTCTTATAACACCTTTTTTATGAGGAATTTTAAATAATCTTGTTAACTTCATTAGCTTTGTAACTATCAATATACCAATATACCAATCTTTAATTTATCTATTATAATTTACTGAAACAAACGCAAGAGAGATAGCGTCAAATAATAGATACAACACAAAGAAACTTTTATTAACACCGAAGAGAAAAATACATACGGGGATCAATCATACCTGGGATCTATATAACTCATAGGTTGCTTGCGCAGTGGGTAAACCCAGAGAATCACATCAACACTTGCGGAAAAAGGCACCAAAGAAACATTTTAGAGCTATCTAAATAATAATTAAATTTATTTAAAGAACTTTAAATAGATTAAAGCATCGAGCATTAAGAAATGTTTTCAAAAGCTTATTAATTAATAATCATACAAATAAATAGTAGAACATACTCACATTACATACTTAAATATATATTAGTCAGAATTCAACAATTCAGTGAATGTACACTGCTCACGAACTTTCTTCCATCCTTACTTCCATATTCCACGGACCCTCTCAACGTATTTCGTAATGATCAATACTTCCGTTATCATCGTGGAGCACACCGCAATTTCTGTAGGAAAAAGGGTTTCACACAGCATTTGATTGCTTATAACTTTGGAGCAGACCACATTCTGCCGAAACAGATGACTGTGTGTTGTATTCTGAGAGCCGGTACACAAGAATGATTTATAAAGAATAAAACTGACTGTGAGCTTATAAAAGCTAAAATAACAATGTATAGGGCTTTGCTAAAGATTTTTCGACAGTTGATAAATGTTTTTAGTCAACCCGGGTTTTTTTCACAGTTAAATTTCTACATTGCATAAAAGTTTTCATACTTTTTCAGAATCTGTTATTTTCAACCGCATGAAAATTTATATTACTACAAATACATTAAAATTTCTACATTAGTAAATGGGCAAAATAAAATTTTAAATTTATTCGAGAATTTAATTTAAAGTAATGATTAAATAATGCATAAAAATCACACCAAAATAAACTGTGTATTTATTGACGATAAAATTAACTATTTGAAATTGATTATTTAGTTTTAGTATGTGTAACGAATACTTTTAAAATCCAATTTCTTAATATATATTTAAACTACATATGATTTTTAATTGTGTCTGTAAATTAAATTAAAGTAAAAATATGTTTTATTCTATAAAGTGCATATTCCAGAACCCAAATACAGCATCTTTGCATTAATTTTCACTTTTTCACAGATTTTATAGTGAATATTTTAATCAATCAAAATATCTAAAAATAAAATACCTGAATGATTTTTCCTTTCAATTAGTATAATTATAATTTGGGCTTGAAGCTTTATGTTTCTGTATAAAAATGTTAAAGAAAGTATAGCTTTTGTTTTATTTAAGTTTCCACGGGGGTGAATCACGTAATACGAAATTTTAATGTTTTTTATATATTTGATTGTAAGAGTGATTCTTTAGCTTTTATATACATAGAAATAGCTTTCTACCGAAGACAGATTTTGTATAAATAATCTAGAACGAGTTCATGTTTATAATTGGTGATTATTTCTATTCACTTATATTTAGAAAAACGTTTTGTTACGGAATTGAATGATGTTTATACTTTAACTAATAATTGATAAGCTTTGTGAGGTTGTATTATATCTAATTTTTATAAACGTTATTTTACGTTGAACATTACAAGCAAGTTCTTTATTTTCATAAAAATATAATCTTAGGATACACCTTTTAATATTTTTAATACATTATTGATTAAAGAGAGAAATTTTAGACATTTGAAAAATAATAGTTTAATTTACTAATATTTAACAAAAGTATGCGGAACATAATGCGCTTGAACAAACTTTATTAAACATAAGTTATAGTTAATGCTCTAGATATGCCTTTTCTATATTTTAATGAAGTCTTACTTTGATTAAATGTATTTTGATGTCTTAGAATGAAAGTTATCGAAAACACTGAATGAGGATGACGCACTTCTATTTTCTCGTGAATTACTTTGATGCGGCTTTGCAATAAAAACATACTTTGTCTTACTCAAATATGTCTCAATTCTTTCAGGGTACAAAGTGTATGAAAAATTCATGAGAAAGCAAAATGACTTGAAATTTTTAGCTTAAAATATTTTCCAGCAATATTCGCAAATAGCTAAAACAGTAGTAGAGGAGGAAATACTTTTTAAGACAATGGAGGGAATTGTATTATAAAATTATATTTTCCCTTTCTATTTTATTATTTATGTGCTATTTAGCAAGCAGCATACTTTTTGAGCTATTGTGGTGTAATTTTAAAATTTAGGAATATAGTTAATTTTTCTTTCAAACGTATGCTTGTAGCAATTATCCAAACATTTTCTTATTAAAAATCAGCTACATTATCGGTAGTTTTCTGCGTACCTATATTATATTCTGTCTTTAGAGTTAAGTGCTGAAGCTAAAAGAAAAGCTTTATTGGTCGAGTGTAACATCATCAACATGTACATTTTTTACTATATACGGAAAGCTCTATTGTACTAAAACGTTATAAAGAAGTCTCAGTAGTTTCTACGCTATCAGTAATGTTCTGCGAACATTCACTTTCGGAGTTAATTGCTGAAGCTAAAAGAAAAACTTTTTTAGAAAGTAACATCAAGGAGAAACTTTTAACGTAAGGAACTTAAAGGAAAAGAGGAAGTAACATCAGCAACCTTTTACGGCGGGAAATTTCTATTATGTGTAAAAGTAATTCAAAGGGTTAAATTTCGATTTTTGTTCTTGGTTTGTTTAATTGGGGTAGATTTAGTTATAATCTCATCTTCAAAATGTATTATAATATCGTAAAAATCTATTTGACTATATTTTTTATAAAACCACTAATTAGAAATTAAAACTACTTTTGTGCAGACCACACCTCTAAGGATAGATACTTAGTTTACAGTTAAAATAATAAAAAATAAGCATGTTTGTACATTGTACGTCTGAGAAGTCAATGATTAGATTCATATCACCAATATGTAGACTACGCTTCTTCGAGTAAAGCCATATTTTGTTAATTTTAATGCTGAACTTAAGTCTCCTGGTGGTTGTCTTGGAAAGGTGTCTTGTCATTAGTAAAACTGACCACAACTTGATGGACGCGATATCTTATCATTAGAAGAAAACAGACTATTTCATGATCTCGTTATCATCAAATAATTGGCAATACTTTGAGGATGAAATATCTCGTCATTAGTAACATTGGTCAGATCTTAATTGACGAGATATTTCGTTTAAACCTTTAGGAGAATTAGTATTGTTTGAAATTAATTTTATGTATCACCTTGTACTTTTATTTACAGTTCCTCCGGAAGTGTCACTACATTTAGGGGCCAATATAAAGTACTCTACAATCAAAGAAGGTAACGACGTGTACATGGAATGTTCAATACGGGCGAATCCACACATATCCGAACTGACTTGGCTGTTTGAGAACAGACCTTTCTACAGCAATGCTTCCGCAGGTATCATTATATCCAACCAATCATTAGTCCTGCAGAAAGTGAAAAAAGAGCACAGGGGGAAGTACAGATGCATTGCTACGAATTCCGAAGGAGAAGGAGAAAGCAGTGATTTGTATCTTGAAGTGAGATGTGAGCATTGTTTTTATTCTTTATGCATGCAAATACATGAATTATTGCATCTTAAACTTGACCTTAGAATGGTACACATACTTCAAAATGAAGTACTGTAATTCGGAATAAGAACCGAGCACATTTCTCATTGTTCCACCACCTTAGCCTAGTAGTGCATGTTCAGTTTCCTCCATTGCACAGTGAAGGAAATGTTTCGATTATTGAGCTTTATTTCAAACAACGAAACAGAGGTGGCGCTTTGAGAAACCGTACGATTTACGATGAGGGTTGTCAAGGGTAGGAGCTTCAAAACGAATACAATGTGAACTGCGTACGCCAAAGTGACATATAGTTATCAATAAGCGGATAATGATGCATCCTTTGCTTACTTAACTAACGTATATTTATCTTAAATGACTGAATAATGATCTTTTCAATGAATGATGATATTTGAATAAATTATTTCACATTAATTTCTATGTGGAAAATGTATATTTTCAGTTTTCGCCTATATTATCGAAAAGGGAACAAAATCCAGTAGTATTTTAATTTTCTTCCATTTTTGATATTTGATAGTGACCTCTTAAATCCAATCTCAAAATTATAGCTTACTACATATTTTTACTCTAAATATTTTTTTGAAATTAAGAATTGTGAAATGTAAGTAAAATCGAGGTAAATGGTTCCAATAACATGATTGTATTGAGCATTAATGTAATGATTTATTATTTATTTTTCCTATGCAGACGGATACTAGCGGTGTATCTCAATTTAATATTTACAAGCAATTATTAATTTATTATTTGCAGGAGTTCAAAATCGTTATTGACCATCAACCACTGTTTGAACACTTTTCGAAGTCCAAATCTGCACCTTACATCATTTCTCTTCGAATGCTGAGATGCACTGTTATGCTTAATGCTATGATTTCTGGCTAATTTATCGTTCAGGAAAGAAAATGTAGACTTTTGACATATGAAGTTGGCTACCAAGACGAATTATAGTTGCTGAAATGTTGTCGCCTCTAGAAGGCTTGTTTACTGAAGAATTGGCCGATTTCCCCTAAGTTGTGAGGATTAACCTAGGCGATCCAAGGATGTTCAGAGTTCTCCACTGGGTATTGAGGGGATGGTCAGAAGAGAAACCTGCATCTGAGCTTTAAGCATATTATATGAAAATGAATGAAATATCTTTTCACAAGAACTGTCTTCTCTGGGGAATGGAGTAATTATTCCAATGCAGGATCTAAATATATTTTAGAATCTCACATACAGGAATCAAACGCATGAAAGAACTTGCTCGTTCCTACGTATGGTGGCCCTTGCATAATATCAACATCAAAAAATATGTAAAAGTATGTCTTACAGGTCAAGAAACTCGACACAATCCTCCAAGTGGTCCATTTAATTCTTGAAAAATCACAAGCACGCTTTGGTCCAGATTGCATATTGATTACGCAAGAACATTCCCGGGACAAAATTTTATTATTGTAGTCGACTCTTTTTCTAAATGAATCGAAATAAGGCGTATGACCGTAATTTATACTACAGGAGCTACGATTGATGTTCTAAGAGAAATTTTCAGCGGCCTGGGAATACTTGAATTTGCGATGACCGACTACGGACCCCAATTTAAATCAGGTGAATATTTAGAATTTTAGAGAGGAATGCTATTCGCCGCCGAGTTCCGACTTCTTCATACAGACCAGCTGGAAATGGACAAGTTGAAAGCAATACAAACAGCAAAAAATTCACTAAAAAGAATCATTAAAGGAAACTGGAAAAAAGAGGTTAGCTAACTTTCTCCAACTCTCACCTTGCCTTCCTGTTCTACAGGATTCTGTCTTGCAGAGCTTCTAATGAATCCAAGATAAAAGACATATTTAGATCAACTCACCCTGATCTCAGTAATGAAAGATGAGAGAAACAGGAGATTTATGTAAACCAACAATTAGATAATCATTGCATATAATCTTTTCAATCAGGCGATTCCATGTACGTACGTATTTTTGGAAGAAGCTCATGCTACAGTGATTAGACCTACAGGTTATATGTCCTACCAAGTTAAAACACTTTCAACGGAAATATTTAAGCCCCATGACTACATGCCAGATAGATCCTTATAACAATATTCAGAGGATCAAGGAAACACATCCGACCGCTAATCAACCTGATGATCCGGAGGCAGTAAAAAATATAAGACCTTCGACTGGCGTCAGACTCCCGTACCTAATCACAACTATCCATGCTGACAAATCGTAGCATTGTGTAGCAATTAAAAACTTATTTGTGCGCGTGCAAGCTGCTATTTTAATTATAATAATATGATGTATGTATACTAATGAATGCATTTTTAATTTATTCTTAAGCTGCAACTTTAATATGGAACGATAGACACTTTACATTTTCAATTCGGGAAAAATCGTTTTCTACTGAGTTACTGGTTTGAATATATTTCTGTGATCCGCTTAAGATATTCTATGTATAATTAATTATGTAATTGTTAAATAAACATACTACCATAACAATTACCATACTGAAGGAAAATATTATAAGCTTTGCTTACAGTAGACAATGCATTTGTGCATATTTTAAAGAATTATAGCTCAAAATCCTGGAAACACTTACTATTAACTCTATGCGGAGTTCACACGTATATATCTGTTCTGCAACTTGCAATTTTTCTTGTATGACTTCTAACTAGTTTTGGCCTTCTTGATCGATATAATCCTTCCACAAATTCTTTCAATCTATACATGTGGTTATTTAGCCATGTGTTGTAGGGAAAAATCAATACTATATTATTCGAAAATCACATGATATTCAGAGTGTTAATTAAAAAACTATGTAATGTAAAAGCAGAATAAGTATACAGTCATGTATATGATATATTTATAGCTTTAATCTTAAATATTTCTGCTCCGATCAATACTTGTCCAGGGTGCCTTATCATACCTTGCTTCAATTACATTTCACAAGAATTTTTCAATTATATTTCTGTCAGAAATACGTTTTCAATTTCCCAAATTATTCATGTTTCGAACGCTTTTCTTTGTAGCTGCATGTTTCTCAGAATTGGTACGATTTTTTTCTCAAATGTTGCGTATCGCAAGTTTTAATCGCAATATCGAAAAAGATTTAGAAGCAACATGGAATTCGCACACACTCGATATGTGAATTTCAATTTTGTCCAATGTTACAAATATGAAAATGACAAAAGTAGCTAGACAGGTCTTTTCTGTTACTTTTAGATTTTTAAATAAAACTTTAAGAAGTCGTTTCCTTAAAACATTTTTATGATGCAATGACTAAATCCTTCCTTTTCTATGGATTGCGTGGTGTTGTCCTCGGATCTTTCCTTTCGAGTTTGATCCCGGACAGTCGCCAATACCCATTGTGTTGATCCAGTGTGGCGTTAATATAAATACTTACCTACCTTCCTTCTTTTCTATAGATGTTTCCCACTGAGAGATTCACGCGCATATATTAATTTTGTAACCTACAGTTTTCCCTGTATGAATTCTAGCCCATTTTGACAATCTTGACAAATAAAATATTTACTACGGCTATTTAAGCAAATAGATGCGGTTGTTTCGTTATTATGTTTGTTCTTGGGCAATTCTACACTACTCGGAAACATCATAACACCCATAGATTTAAAGGAGCCAGAATCACTCTTTATGTGTCCTACTTTTTACCTAATATCTCCTCCCTAATATTCCTATTCCAAACTTTCCTCTCTAATATCAAAAAAGTGTTTGAACTCCTTTTCGACTTCTTTTCTATTTTGGAATCACTGATATTGTTAATAGTTATCTATTGACAAAAAAAGATCCGAAGTGAAGATGTCTGAGGAATATAGGGGATGCGGTAGGTTCCCACTCGAGCTGGTAATCATTTCCATGGTTTCTCTTGCTGTATGTGGTCTGGTTATGTCCTGGTGGAAGAGAAATACCTTTATCTTAACCAATGCTGGCAGCCTCTGGGTCAATGTAACTAAAATTCGTTGCAATTGTGCTGAGTAGACTTCAGATTTAAAGGTTTCCTCGCTGGTCGGAAACTCAAAGTTGACAATTCCAGCGGTGATGCTTAAAAAGCAAAGATCACTTTTTGTTGGTGAAAACTGGGTCTTTCCGTTAATGGCTTTTACTCATTTGACGACAACCAATGGTGAGGTTGTTTCATATTATTGTATTATATCCACTTTTCGTCGCATGTCAATTTGCGATTCATAATTTGTTCGGTTCTGTGGAGAGATAACCAATGGTTAGTCGCGTTACTTGTTGGTTGCGTTCAGTTCGTCAGGAATTCATTTGCTCAGCTTAAATATTTTTCCAAGGGTCGGGTGATTTCATCGCTGACATTAAACTGTCTTTCAAGTTTTTTACAAGTTTGATTTGAATTTGATTTGATAGGATCCTTCAACTGGGTCTCATCAAGGCCTCATTGTTTGAACGGGGCCTGAAATGGGGAGTACATTTAAGAGTCTCATGACTATATGAAAAATTCTGGATCCACTTTCATCAAAAACATCCATACATCATCTTCATCTGTGGAGAATATTTTTCCATCGGCTTTTGAAGCTCTTGTGCCTAATTCGAATTCATAAAATCTACAAGCCCAAATAATTGACTTTGACACAATCATCCTAAGATCCCTTTTCCAAACTTTAAATGATCAATTTCCGTTAGTTGTTATACACCGATACTTTCTTTGTTAAATAAACTTTTCTTTACGCCCGTATAGCCATATTTTTAAGAGAGAGAGAGCGAATGGGCAGTTTCGCAAAGACAAAACCTGAAACTAGACAATTTATTTTTATTATCTGATAGTATTATTATATTGTAAGATAAATTTTGCAGTGGTAGCATCACAGGCTCAAAAGATTATTCATAAATAAATCCTGATGTTTGAAGCTGCTGAATTTGCTAATGTACAACCGATCTACGGATTTTATTACATGGCATCAATTATATCATCAAGAGGTAGATGTGTTTCTTGCAAATCACAATACAAATTTATACAAAAATTAAATCGCAACTCAAAAGTGATATGGATAAGCTAAACGGAACATATCCAACTTAAAAATAGGAGTTGAGTGATGTTCTAAGGGGTGAAACCATATACGTGTTATTGACCTCTTATTAAATATATAATACATTGAAAACAAATACGTAATGATATATACTTGTAAAAATACATATTAACAAAATGTAATTTATAATCCTTCACTATGTTATTTAAACAATAAAAATTGAAAAGGCTTGAAATGGAGCCATTATACAGTATGCAAAGTTTATTTTAATTCAAAGCAAAAGCACATGTGAAAATCATAATATTCAGTAAGTATAGAATTAATCCATATTATAAAATCATCTGATTGTACAAACTACAAAATTGAGGTTTTAGTCATTTCAGCATAATATATTAGTATCTTGTTTTAATAATTCAAGAGTAATTATTGAATTTTGGAATACCAAACTCTGGAAAATTTACTATTACACAGTAGGGTGTATAAAAAACTGGTTTTTGAAATTCCAAATTTCAAGTTGATAAAAAGGGCCCCATATTAACCAGAAAAATGTTCAGTTTAATTGAAATATATATAGGTCATGAGGCTTAAAGCTTCAATTTTTCTTTCAAAACCGTGATTTTTTAAATATTTTTTTCAATGAAAATAATTTGAATTTTTATTTTCAAGTTAAAGAAACTTGGCTTTAATCTATGATTTAAAGGTAAAAAAATTAATGTCGTAGTGTAATATTTAGGTCTTCCGCATTCAGCCGATAACTACTCATTAAAAAAATGATGTATTTCCTTTAATTATTAAAAATCTACTTTATTTGTTTGAAATAAACTTTCATGAGAAAAAAAAATATTTTGATTAACACAGGTTCAGTTTTTAATATGAATATAAATTACTAACCTTCATATTAAAATTATCATGCCTTATGCCTAGTACCCAAATTGTGAAAGAAATTAAATAATGAAAAAATAGGTATTTTCAAAGTGGTTTATTTATCAATAACTATTTACAAACCAAATATGAAATCCCAAATCAAAACTCAATCCTTCAGTCAGGTCGTATAACGTAAATGATGCAGTTTTTATCTCTATATTATTAAATTTTGAAACCTCCAAAATACACATGGCGTGAAAGCTCTGAGCGCCAACCTGCAACCAAAGCTTCTCATTAGGCTGGTTGTGAGTGACAAACTTATGAAAATGTATTTATAGGTTATAAGAAAATAATCAAAATAAAGCGGAACTCAATAATTAACAAAGAATATCAATGAAACTGTTTCGGAATAAAAAATACTTATTTAATTGTGCAATCCTTGGTAGTTGCAGTAGCTGTTGTTTTGAAGTGGCTTTTTGTTTCAAAGTTGGGAGAAATTTTCGGTTTAACAATCTGGACCTAATGAATCCATCTCGCTCCCTATGACCGCAACCTGTTTCGAAGCTTCTGTAACCTCCTCAATAATTCTCTCAACTGCTTGAGTGTGCGAAGGAATTTTAAATTCTTTCCTATCACTAATTCCAGTCTCGGCAATTAACTCTAGCTGTTGATTGCTGAAGCTAGTTAAGAGTGGTGTCTCCGTTACGGGTGTAGACGTAGAATGCCAGTCAATTTAATCAATGTAATCTCGTGCATCAAAATTCACTTGTGGTGGTTTAAAGACCCTCTTTTTTCATATTGTTTTGATGAGCTTTTTGTATCCTTTTGCTTGCAAGTATTCTAATATGTTTCCGTGGGTCAAACAATATTTCCAAAAGAAGATGTTCTGGGTGAACCATAAAAGCATTCCTCTGAAGAGTTGAATGGACAATAGTCTTTAGATCAGCCTCCAAGTATTTGCTGCATTGTACTAACTTAAATTTTGTTTGCATGTATGAATGATTTGTGGGTGACTTTTTATAGTAAACCATGAGGGAGTATAAACCTTCATTACAAACTCAGCTAAGTTTTTAGCTGCGGACTTGGATTATCTGATGCAATGTATACACTCAAAATCTTATTTGCCATTGTCAGCCATCGTGCATGAGAGATGTTTCCAGCGTTTCTAAAAGCTAAATCTTGAGGACATTCACTTGTCATTACAGCCTGATATATATCCCATAGATATGTCTGGTCGGTGCTTAACTCTTTTATGTCTACTTTTGGAAAAACAATATCCATCTTATTGAACCCCACCACTGGTACTAAGCAATTAATAAAAAGTTTTCCAATTGGACCACTGAATGAATGAGGTCCAGAAGTTCGACCATCGAGGGCAACCATCACTTTTCTAAGAGGCAATTCGTTTAAATGAATCAAACAAACCACTGTTTGTAATGGGTGTTTTAAGGCTTCTTCAAATAGTGCAATAGTTCCATTAGAGGTTCCTGTATTTATTTCCGTGCCATCGCAACCAATAGCTTCAATGGTATTTCCATCAATGCAATTTTCTCTCAAAAAATGTAGTATTGCTCATACAATTTCTTTCCCAGTTCTACTTACCGGAGTTATGTGTCCAACATATTTTGAATCTTTTTCTTCAACCAAAGATATGTGTTCTTCTTGCACAGTTTTTCGGACAGATTTACCACCGACAACTCCTCTTGGTATTGTTTCGTCCGTCAAAGTAAAGTGCAATGAGTTCTGAGGTAGTACGAGTTGTGCTGATGGCATAGCGAGATTTCAACTTTTCACGAAAAGTATTTGTTTTATCTATGGCCGCCGCCGGATTTTCACTAGTTACTACACAAAGATCCTGCAATAGGGCACTAGCCAATTGAGCTCCTGCTCTACTAGAAATGGCTCTGCGTTCACGTGTTCTGGCAAATGAAGCGAGATTTTGTGGTAACTCTTGTTTACTGAAAATTGTAGCAACTTTTTCTGTTCTGGTTTTAGAAATTGTTTATCATATTCATTTTCTTCACTTGATATTTATGACATTGAGTCACTTTCAGATTGCGACTCATCCACAGTAAGCTGACTTTCATTTTCCAATTCCGGTTTTTCCGAATGCTGTAGGGTTACGTTCAGAACTGATTGTAAAGATTTATATTTTCTTTCGTTTCTTTTCTTGAGTTTTTTTACTCTCTGTTTTATCACAAAACCCTATAATCATAAGTCTTAGATTCCGTTGATCGCTGAGAAAATCACGCTCTATTAGCGGGACTTTTCTTGGAGCTGAGCACTGGCAATTACTTAAATCGCATTTACAGAAACAAATATCAAAAAGACTATTTACAATGTTGTACTTTAACTTCTCTACAGATGCCTTATAACTGTTTGAATGTTTCCTGGTACCTCCTGAAGATTTTTTTATTTTTTCACGTTCCTCGTGTAGTTTCAGAATCATAAAAATGATGTTGTTTTTACTAGAACAGGGATATAATCCTTTTTCCGTATTTCTTCGAACATTCGAGCAACTCATATGACAATTGCCTTTTTTTTCTGCTGATAGCATCCCTCTGATTTCAGATGATTTTTTACCCATTCAAAATGCCGCAACATTACCAATTTAGTCGGCAAAACACTGATATCACTAATATCTACAGGCTTGACCGATTATCGGCGCTTCAGTTGTTTTTCTAGTTGAATGAGCCTTTTTACTCATGGCGTTTAGCACGTTACAAACTAGTTTTGATTACTAGTAAAATCTATGCACATATCACGGCTGCTGTAAGCCAACTGACAGAAAATTGGGTGTGTAGGGAAAGGTTGATGATCACGTGACCGGTGCGTCAGCACCGCGTATAGCACTAAGGCCGCGCAGTAACGACATGTACCGTTTCTGTGCGTAGTGTTTACCTTTACATATAGACTCTCGTACATTTAAATCCGATGTTGTTACACTTTACAATCTTAATCAAACACAAAACGGAAACTTAATAAGGTGAAACTATTTTTTCCTAAATTAATAATAATAGTTTATTTGTAAAAAAATAAAAGAGTTTAGGTCAAATGAGGAGATGTAAATATTACCCTACAACATTAATCTTGTTTGTGCTTTTAAATCATAGATTAAAGAAAAGGCTTTTTAACTTGAAAATTAAAATCCACATTATTGTCATCGTAAAAAAATATATGAAAAATTCACGTTTTTGAAAAAAAATTGAAACTTTATGCCTCCATGCGGGAGACCTAAATATATTTCAATTAAACTGAATTTTTTTCTGATAAAAATGGAGCCCTAGGGACAACTTTTATTAACTTGACATTTTGAATCTCAATAAAACGTTTTTTCGATACACCCTATTATACAGTGAGGAAAATACATTTTTAAGAAACTAAAATGCGAATTCCCTAAAATTTTAAATACAAAACACAAAACAAAAGTTATACAGTTTTAGTGAACTGACATATTTTGGCTTGACGGGGCTGTGGAATATCAGGAACCTTGCCTCCAAGAAAAGAATTACGAATTTTAAATTTTAACTGCTTGTTTTCTCGAAAGTTACTTATATGTGAAAGAACTTAAAGTAAAAGTATGTAATAGATGTAAAAGAACTTAACCATAAAAGAACTTACACTCCTTGGAGGCATCTGTATCTGAATCGAATATACCAAATGGAACCATATTCGGTATTGAGGCTTGAAGACACGGGGAGATTTATTCCACAAAAAATTAGTACCAAAGGTCGCCAATAGGGGAAAATGGCGCTGTTGTAGTCGAAATAGTCGAACATTTACATTAAACGCAGATAAAATGGATTATGTAGTTTCGACTGCGAAAGCAACTACCACGCCTCTAATTCCAGCTGGATATGTTGAGTGTTCAATTAAAAAATGGTAATAGACACGAAAACTAATATAGATTCACCTCACAGGAAACGATCGTTTAATTCACCAGAATCAGGTAAACCATGTCAGCATAGATCAATTTCAATGTTGTTGACCTTTCTCTATCGTGATATTCTGTGCTAACCGACTCATTATGATTAGCTGTAGAGCATGCCTCACACCGAGTGCATTTTGTTGTACACAAGAAAGATCATCACATTGAAATTGACCTGTGTCTCAAGGGGAACCTGATTCTGATGTATAAAGGATTGTTTCCTGTAAGTTGAATCTCTATATTAATTTGTGTGTCTATAGCCAGTTTCATCTCCCCATGTTTCCAAAATTTCAAGTCTCAATACCAAATTTGGATCCGTTCCATTTATTTGATTTAGACACAGATGTTTCCAAAGAGTGAAAGTTATATGGCCACCCTGAACATAGAGCAATTACCCAATCAACAATTATGGCGAGCAAAAATGATAATATCTTATTGTCTGAAAGGTATCTGGCCATGTGAAAATATGGCGTGGAGGGAAATATGAAATTACCTATCGGATTCAGGTGCTCAAGCATTTGTCATCATAAAATTTTGTAATGAGTCATTTTCTGTTATTTGCAGGAAGTCGAGAGAGAGGAATTGTCTAAAATGTATGGGATGAGTTATAAAGGAATCATGAAAAAGAAAGCATCATTTTTACTATGTGTAAACAATAAATGTACCTTCACCACAGAATTCTAAATTGTTTGGGGTATATATTTAACACTCTTACAAATAAGTTAACGTCTTGCTTAGAAATCAAACCTGTGAACAATTATACGCATAAAACTTTAAAACGTATCGTTATGCAATATGGGGAAATGAAATTTGAAAATATTTAAAGAAATATATGCTCGGTGGAAAATAAGAGACAAGAGTACTAATATAATATGCTTTAATATTTATAAAAGCTTGGAAGTTATAACTACTTCCTTTCTTCAAAATGCTTTTTGTAACGATAAATAAGGATTTAATCTTTCAGCAACACATATTTTTTGCACGAGGTTCTTATTTCCCTTGGTCTATTCAGGCGGCATTTTTCACCTCTTCGTTGAAAAAAATGTTCTTCAGATTTTGTTTATTTTAAACTCAGCTGTTGTTTTTATATTTCTATTTGCTTGCACTTGTTAGGTTTTGTACTGCATATCATGTAAATAAGTCCCTCTGAAATTCCGTCTCCAACTTTCACTACGGATCCTAGAGTTAAAAAATGAGTCTTATTTCACTCTTCCGTAAGCTATTACAGTTTACTTTAGCATTTTTTTACAACTGCAACCATGTTTGTTTTTTGGAAGGCGTGTCGTATTTATATTTTGTTATAAAGCAAAAAAAAGCTATACCTGACTTGAATAAACAGAAAAGAGAAATTCTAACGCGAACTCTACAAACTTTCGAATGAAGATATCTTAAGTTAGAATTCTTAGGAATGAAAATTTATATTTTCACTTAAGGTGTAAATTTATATAATGTTAGTTTTGAAATATTTTATAATTGGTTGCTTAACGAGGTAAATTACTTTTAGTAATAAGTATAAATGTAAGTGTTACTTTTTAATTTGACGTTAACTTATTCAATTTCGGTAATAAATTATAATCTTTTATTAAAATTCTAATTTAATTAAGATTCTAATTTAATTAAGGTTCTAATTTAATTAAGGTTCTAGTTTAATTAAGGTTCTAATTTAATTAAGGTTCTAATTTAATTAAGGTTCTAGTTTAATTAAGGTTCTAATTTAATTAAGATTCTAATTTAATTAAGGTTCTAATTTAATTTAATTCTAATTAATTTAAGGTCTTTATTTACTATCGCCGCACATAAATTTCAGTTTTGTTTTGAACCTATGTAGAAATTAATCGAAGTAAGACTTTTTTGTAAAAATCCTAATTAAACTTATTCCTCATTTTAAATCCTAATTATACTTATAATTATAATTATAAGTATACTTATAATTATAATTAAAAGTTATATATACTTATAATTATAATTATAAGTTATATATACTTATAAATATAATTATAAGTTATATATACTTATAATTATAATTATACTAATTCTCATTTTAAATCCTAATTATACTTATAATTTCTATACAAGGTATTTCAAAATACTGATACATATTTTCAAGTATAACGACGGCTTACTCACCATATTCCTACGGAAATTGCCGCCAGTTCGTCCTTTGTAGTGCCGATGGCCCAAGAGGTCAGTGATCGGAAATAAGAAATAAAATAATAAAAAATAATGCAATAAATAAATATCATCTCTTTCAATTTCTATTATGAAGATGAAATATAAAATAATTAAAACTAATTAGATGAGTTCATTTTTGTGGCACAAAGCGCGATAAAATAGAATTCAGAGAATCAAACCAAATAACCGAGTAATGATGATTTCAAGGCATTGGTTGATTGGTTCATGAAATACTGGACATCAAATTAGATTTTATAAAGTACACTGAGGAAAAGATAGGTTATGTAAAGATCCAAGAAGTGCAGTTTGAATCAGGCATTCAACTAACTTGAGAAAATGTGTATTTGATGTCAATGTTGACGAATCAACCTTTTTCATGATAGGTATTAAGATTCAATATGGTAAATCACTCCAGTCAATAAGCTAAGGATAGAATACATATGAAAAACTATACTAAAAGGTCAAAAAATGATATTAGTTCTTTTTTAGGGTAAAAGTTAGATAAGATTTGTCACGTACAGAAATATTTTATCGCTTAATTTTGCGTATATCCCTCATTTGAAATTTTGCATAGATGTGATAGACAATAATCTGTTCATTTTTTGCTATTTTTGAAAGAAACTGAAAAGCAGAATATACTTCTACAACTTAACAAATTAAAGAGTAATGGTTAAGTAATATTTTAATTATAATTTATTTCTAAGCATCTAAGAAATATTTCTGTTCTTAAACTAAAAATACATATTTTTGTGATTTATTTTCATTTTCCTTAATTAACGCACAGTTTAACTAACACATAGTTCCTATCATTAAATGAATTTCTTTGACAAATTCATATAGTTAAATGCCTTTATTGAATTTTACTCTTCAATAATACCTAGTTTATCAAACCCCATTAAAAATTTTAAAATAAAAATTTCAGTTAATACGACAATTAACGATGCTTTAAAGTTTTACGGAACTTCTTGGAATCTACTTATTCGAGAGATAATTAATTCCGTTTTTCGTTCATTTTACCCTCTGCACGAATATATCTTACAATTAGAGTAAAATGAAAAAACGAATTTAAATATAGCTCATTAAATTGATAACCCCGGAAATTCCTTTTGAAGCGTAAGAAAAATTTTTAAATGTGCCTAGGTGCATCATTTTTAAAGACCTCATTTGTCAAACAAAAATAAATTTTAAATTATGATTATTAGATTAAAACAAATAATTTCAGATTCTATTCAAACTTTTTATAGTCAACCAAAAGTGCATCGTCTCCGCCTGCTGTAAAACTGCACTTTTTCCATTGCTGAGTTTTGCATACACATCTTGCTAAACTTGTTAAATTACTGGCTGCACTGGAGCATCAGAAAAAAGTTAAAAAGAGGTTAAAGAAATGGCGATGTTCCCAGTCAGAATCTTACAGTAATCTATTGCTATTCTTTTTGACTTCATTCTGTAAAAAGTATTGTTTAATTACGCTCTTTTTATAGATGTCCCACGTTCTTTAACACGCGTGATTAACTCAGTTAAGTTTTTTTTCTCCTCCTCTAAGCTCCGAAAGAAACCGAAGGGCAATTATCTCTTCCTTAAGAAGATTGTAAGCCAGCAAATTTGAAAAAAAAAATAAAATATTTTTAATGCCTGAGTCAAATTTTTGCTACCACGAAACAGCATCTAAAAAAATACCGAAGCATGAAGTATAGTTGCACAATCTTGATGCCCGTAATTAACCTGAAAATAGCACTGCGTCAAACTTGGTATTAACCTGATAAAAACGTCGAAAACCTCCTCTTTTAAAAAAATAAGAGTGATGAGCGCTCCCTTAATACCAACTCCGAAATCTTGCAGCCTCGCTTAAAACTGCCTAATTGTTTCTTTTCTTATCCACTCAACGAGATTATTGCAGTAATTAAAATATCGGCATTCGTTGAGGTTAGCGTTTTGCAAACTCTTGGAACTGTCAACATTTGTTTTTAATTCCCTTAAAGCTTATAATTTGTTATCGATTTAGTTTAAAATGGGGGATGGTGGAACGAAATTGCGTTAATTTTTCTGCCTTAATAAAAAATTCAGTTGCTTACTTGGCTGAGATGAATTTTTTAATTGCTTGTTTTGTTATTTGAAACATAAAGTACTATCTCTTTTAACAGTATTATATACGTTTCTGCTTATTTTATATTCCACTTACACAATCATTAAGATAGCAAACTGTTTTAATTACAATGTGGATTAAGATGTAATTGTCCTCTGAAACAAAATGAAATAAGTAGTAAATTACTCAAGCAAGTTAATAAATTTTTAACCTTTGGCAGGTTTTTGTCTTACTAAATAAGCAAAAATAATACATTCGCCTGCTTTTATCAGCAAAACAGATAAGATGTTGATTAGACTCAAGAACACGGTTCCATCGCCAATTGTCAATAACTACAATCGTCAATTGGAGATAGTTTTGTAATGTAACCCGTCTGGAAGGCATCCAATATGGATATCTATCCAAATAGGCGTTTAAAGACAAAAATTTTAGTTTCTTTTTGGTGAGACCGGAACCGTGTTCTTGAATCTTACCCAAATGTATTTATATTTCTCTTCAAAATATTAAATATTTCTCTTGGATATATTTTGATTGAATACTCTCGTTTGTGTGGGAGACTTCAAAATAATGCAAATAAAAAAAGCTTTCGTTTCTGTCTAACAGAAATGATATATTATCCTGTAACATCCAATTAACTTACAAAGTTGAGTGGAAAGTCCGTGATGCTGAAAGTGGATATTTTTTAATGCTTTTACAACAGCTTGAGGTGTGAGATAATATTTTAAACAACTCTGCGATTATTACATTATGCTGGATTGCTGCAGTGTGATGTAAATTCAACTAGCTAACGACATCCGTTACGTTTATATTCTGCTTTACGGATCTACGAATATCACCTAAGTTAAAATTTATGACAGGGTTAAAATTAGTACGTTGATTATTTGATGCGTTTGCATAATAGTCTCATAAGTGTATAAGTTTAAAATTTAAATACTTTAGAGCAATCTGGTAATTTTAGGTTTATGTTGTGTTGTACACAATTTGCATGCGTAACCTTTGAAATATTTCGATCGCATTTGAGTGGATAATTCAATTTGAAGATTAACCAAACTGGATCATGTACATTGAACAATGCCTTATTGTTTTTGAAGGAAAAGGTGTTCCTCTTACGTTACAACCTGGTACTTCCTTTAAAACCATTTTTAGCAATTAATCACAACATAATTTATAAAATTAACATTAGCATATCCTTATGTTTTCACTTTTGTTTAAATAATTGAGCAACTAAATATAATAAATCCAATTGTATAAAGGGAATCTATCGTCGTTTTACAATCACAATCTCGCAAATCCAATTTTTTTGGTTTATGAGTTTTCAACATTATTTTGTTACAAATATGCTTACAAACTTGTTCCAGTCATGTGTCTACATTAGTTATGAGCCAGTGATTTTTTAACCTAGTAGTATATCATAACTGGTCTACATGGTATCTAGATTTTATCATTCCTGAAAAATTTCAATTTCAGCCTTTAAGAGATTTAAATAGTAGAACGAAGCTATATTAAATTTAATATCGTTTCTGTAGTTTCAAAATTTTTGAGTGCACACCACAGATTACGATTTTCATAGTTAACTTGAATATTTAATATTAGCTTCTGTGTTTAAATCGTTTGAAACATATAAATCTCTGATATTTAATCTATTCATAAAGAAGCAATGTGTAACATTTAAATCTGCTTGCAAAATGAAACATTTGATCTTTATGAAATATCCCAATGCTAACAAAATAATGATGCTTTATTCAGAATCCAAATTATGCTTAGTTCATTTTTTTCAATTTCTTTATTTGTACGTAACAAAGAAAATAATATCAATATACAGTTATATCTTAAATAATTAACCATCTTTAAAGGAGTATTTGTTACACAAGATTGATCGTTGTTTATTATAGTTATTAAAGCATTGGAATTTATTTTTAAATGATTACTGCATTGAATTTTAATCTTTTAAAGAGAGGTTTTATCTTCAGTTCTACACACTCAGGTTCGTATTCGGGGAAGGATATTAATTATTTTAGTAGAATTCCTGATGTTTGACTCAAAAACTCTCCATCACCCAAAGCCATCAGAAAAAGCTTGTTTTTACTGAAAAATGAAAGTTACAATCACAACCGTTGCAATAAAAAAGCTCAGCGTCCATCCAATCTTTACACCCAAAAACATTTTTCTCATCTGAAAGAATGCTTACAAAAAATTGTTTGTTCTTCGTGGTTCATATATAATTGGCATCACAAAAAACAATGAGAATTCTTCCAGGTTCCTCCATTTTCTGCAACATCTACTCGGCACACATTTCACGGGAAAAAGTTTAAACAGCCCAAGGGGAAGAAACTCGACTTTTCCTGAGTCTTCTCACAAAAGACCTCGCATTTTTGAGAGGGAGAGAGGCTCTCCCTACACACCCGGGTAAAGACGGGCAAAAGACAAATAACAAGCACAGCAGCATCGATTGAGAAGCTGCGAAGCAAAAGTAATTTCAATCCAAACTTGGAATAAATCACATTCGCCACTTTTGATCTATGATATTGGAAAACTCCGGAAAAGAATTGAAAAATATTGTGTTTTCGCAACGATATTTTTCACGCTCAGTTGAACAATTTATCCCCTGTACTCGACAAAAGGCAACCCAACTGTGAAACCCTTTGGTGCTATTGGGATTCGAACAAAATTGAATATTATGGCATGCTTTAATCAAAAATAGATGTTATCACGGGTTTGGGAAACAAGATATCGGTAACACATAACTCAAAGCATAGAATTCGAATAAAACGATTCACCATTTTTAATTCCTTCAGTGTCAACAGTATTCTTCTCATGAAAGGCCTCTATGGTGACAGGAATTCGCGTTATGTCGGATTCCCAAATGTTCAGCGAAATGCCACAGGTTATAAGGAGTAAGGGTAATTATTTTTTTCACTTACACCATATACACACTTATTGTATCAATAACCATGTCCCAATTGCAATACTCTATTGAATCTTTTATATTGATTTTTTGATTAAAATCACACGTATCAGACTGCTAAATAATTAGATAAACTGTGTCGGATCACAGCCGTAATTAATTCAAGCAAGTGACTTCGTGAATACTTCTCGTTAACGCATATTATTCATTTGGGTAAATGAAAGAAAGACAAATTCAATCGTCGATTCTGTGTTTATCGTAAGCTGACGAATTGCTCTTCCATGTAGCCTTAATAGTCCATTGTGTTGTTCCAGTGTGATATAAATTCAGCTACCTACATTCTGTGTAGACTACGTCCGATGTATTTTTCGACAAGTATATGGCGAAATTGTGATTTTTTTTAAATTTTCAATTGGGATCCCAAGTTTTACAATCAATACCGTATTCTATTTCACTTTTAGTGTCCTAAATCAGCAGATCTTGACGTTAGCTTTCGTTTGAGACTAATTTTAACGTCGTAGTACTTCTTAGTCCCGAGTTATACTGATTTGAAATTTGCAGGGGGCAGTGGGAAGTTCCCAAAACGCCGAACCTTCCCACATTCCCCGCTTATCACGGAGCGCAAAATCAAGGTCACTAGAAAGTCTTTGTTCCCTCAGCTATCGAATAACTTTACGTTGGTTTTATTCACGTTGATAATATAGAAATTATTAGACCGAACTTTTTAGCCCATTTTTTCGTTAAGCTCAACTTTCTGTACTGGTCATCTAGTACTGGTCTGATTTTAAAGTCTCATTCACGTCACAACATCTTCCAATTCGGCGTTCTTCGTATAATTGAATATTGTCTATAGTGTTAAAACGGTACCACGCTCATTCGTGTTGCGCTTATTATTTATTGATCAGATAAACCACGATATTTTTAAAAGAGTTCACGGGTTCACAAGAAAACAATTTTTTAAATGTTCAGTTCAAATCACTGCGAAATATTATTGGTAAAGTTGAGATATTAGTGGCGAAAGTTCTTGAAACTAAACCATGACAGTCGTGTTTAGCTTACGGTTGTCAAGATAGATTGAGTCAAAAGTTGCAGTGCACCAGAAGTATTGCATCACCTCACCCGCCCATGAAAAATAAGACGAGCAACGGCCGCATGGTGTATTGCTCAGTATGCGAATTAGGCTTCATGCTGTTTATGAAATATGCTAAAACAATTACTAATCGGTAAGTATTTTTAGAGATATATCGATTTCAATTCGAACCTATTTTTGTCACAAGCTATTACCAAACGCCGGAAGTCACCCTATGCTACTTAGTTAGACGTAGTCTTACCACCCCGTCAAAAATAGCAATTTACTAAAATCACATTTACACCAACGACACTCTAATACCATATAATTTCGCAATTGGGACAAGTTACCATCACCGCCTCACTCCATCTAATCAGCACTCTGACTCCTCAGAAAAATGTCGTAACTTCCACGAAAGCTTTTTTTGACAATGCGCATCATAAGACTTTATCTTCTCTTCCCTCCAGCTGTTCTCTAACAGGAATGTACTGCGGGCATCATTATTGGCTCAATAAAAGCCATATAAAGAGAAATGTTACTGGTATACCGAGGGTTTATTCATCTTTCGACCATACTGGAGTCTATTTACAAACTGCTGTCACAAATAAAGTTTCATTCTACTAAGAATTAATGTGGTAATTTTTAACTTTTGTTTCTATATATATGCATATAATGTAAAGTTTAATACTCAAATTATCTAATCAGACGACTATGTTTTTACACCTAAATAAAAATTATCGTTATTTTTACATAATTTTTTATTTATCATGGACAAATTACCCAGATACAACATTACAAATAAAGTGTATGTGGCATATTCCAATGACCTAAATCTTCAGAATGGTAATTATTAAAATACTAAAATGTAATTTTCTAAGTTATTACACATTAACATTAACAAAAAAGTATAACAAATAACAAGTCGAGTATTTACGAAGGCAAGCTTTGCTGTGAGAAATTCCTATTTGGTAAACTATTCTGGTAGAACTCAAGTACATGGTACCAACCCCTTTCCTAATTAGCGGCAAATATTTTCGTCACCAAACGACTATTTGGGTAGGCCACCATATTGTATGTCTTCAACTTGCGAGCAAGTAGAAATGCCTGTAGGAAAACCTACGATGGATTTTTATCGTCAAATTTCAATGGTAATTGTTACTAATTGTCGATGATACCATGTTCTTCAGTTTGACCAGCGATTTCTTAGATATACGGTCAAGAGTAGGATTGTTAAATGGCAACGCTTGTATTTCAGTTACTAGTACATGCATTTGAAAATGTATTTATATCTTAACAAGGTTGAATGCATATCTTTCTCTCTGACTTTATAATACTCGAATGCCTTAAATGGATGTTATCTTGATAGAAGACGAGTATATGAGAATAGCACAAATATATAATGCAATGTAACATACACAACACAATAATATGTGAATATGCGAATACGCGTATTATTATCTGCAAATGTATCTTATAAATTCTCATGAAAAGAAAATTTAATTTGCGAGGTTTTCGTTCATAAAAAATTTTCAGTTCTGTGCATTAAATATAGACCACGAATGACAAAATAATATCCTCAAAGGAATATAGATAACTTTGCGAAGCTATGAATTCGAAAACTGGAATCCGATTTCTTTGGCGGTTGTTTACTAAGCCTTGTCCACAATTCGGCAAAGTATACAAATGTGCTTACACAGGAGTCGGCTGGAAAAGATGAAAAAAATTCAACTATAGCTATTCCGGATAAAAATATCCTTCCACATTGCCAATAGAATTCCTCTAGCTTATGTTAGTTCTTCCGAGAGCATCCTACTTCTGAAAGCGGGAGATTTTTACGCAGCCTCGAGCAATCCCAACATTTGAAGCGTACTTTCTGCGTTATCTTCGAAAAAATACATGTACGTAATGGTTTGCTTTCAACTTCTCAGCTAATGTGGTAGAATGGATGATCACTAAGGGTTCGTGAGGTATACGTTTGAGTTATGTGAGTGAGATATCACTCTGCCTCCTGTAGGCATTGTTGGCAGAAAATCTATTACTACGATTTAACGTTCCTTGGGAGCATCAAATATGAAAGTCGTCAACGATGCTAAGAGGTATTAAGGTATTTCTGTAACGGAACATAGGTTTTATGTCTTTTTACAATGTTAATTGTAACTTTTATGAAGTATGTGAAACTGATGAGAGTGCTGTAAGGAGGTATAGACGACATGGATTACTTTAAAAGATTTAATAAATTTACAATTATGTTTTATTAAATTTTTTTTAATTTGAGAATTTATATTTATATTTATTTATTTATTTAGGATATTAATACTTCAGAAGGAATTTTAACAAACATGATAATTATGGTTACATATTTTCACAATGAGTCTACAATACGAGTTTTAATTTTTCAAAGAAGTCTGAATTAATTTTTAGAATTAAAGTTAAGCAAAATTATGAATGTAAGCTATTATACCTATCTAATAATCTAATTTTTACAGCTGGTATATATAAGTTGTAAGTAATTTTGAAGGTATTATCTTGCATCAAATATTTATTTTTTGATACATGCTGTTTATTGCAAGAATTGATTTTTGTCCACATTTCGATAGCTTGTGGAGCAGATACAAACTTAAAAAGTTTATTTCTGTGAAAATAAATATTATTTCGGATTTGATGCACTACCATATACTGACTATGTACTAAAAATGCAAAAATATGCTTTTATTTTGCATAAAATGATGCTCCGCTAATCTTATTACAATTTATTTATCTTCTAAATGTACATACGAAGTTGACGCTTTAAGAATATATTACCAAATTCAACAAAGATATGGGTATTTCAAAATCAATTTATTGAGTTAATGACTAAAATAATTCTGCTTTTATGACATAATTTAAATTAGCGAAGTAAAAAGGAACTGTGTCAAAAATATTCTAAGCAATTTATCTTGCTTTAGAAATAACTATAAGTGTATTTAAAAGGGAAGCATAATCGTTGACGATTGAAATTGCAACATCCGTGGAGAAACCATATAATAATTTTGAAATTTGTTCAATGCGTAGATTGTGAAATTACATGGCATATGATTAGCACTGCAGCCTAATTATGTGCGCCAGTAACGTCTCATGTAAACAGTATAAAAAAGATACCAGAGAGTTGGTTTCAAGTATTAGAATTGTGCTTTATCGATGTTTCTATGTATATGAAACTCAATTATGCCTCGTCAAAAAAAATGTCATATGAGCACGTTTCTGGGTTTGAAAGAGGAATAATTGTGGCTTATTGCAACTGCAGATTACCTTTCCGAGAAATCAGTGCTCGTGTTGAACGGAATCAAGCACAGTGATGCGGATATGGAATCGATAAGTGCAGAAGGGATGAGCTGACCAACGCGAACGAATGCAGCATCCTCGTTACATCACCAAACGAGAGGACAGACCTTTCGTGATCAGGGCTATTACAAATGATACGGCAACATCAAAAATATTATATCAAGAATTAGCGCGTGTTTCTTAGAAACCTGATTCATCACGAACGATTCGACGTCGCCTGCAGCAGCAGGGTATCCATTGCTCTGACTACCTTTGACTCAACACCTCAAGCAGGTACGTCGGCAATGGTGAGTATAAAGCCGTGCCTGACAAACGAATGTCATGATAATCTTTCTAGACGAATCTTGATTCTGTCAGCATCACCACCATAGTCACATCTGAGTCTAGCTGCATTGTAGCCACAGACTGCATGACTCTTGCATTACGCATCACCATAACGCTCGGCTCGTCACTTGGCGTTATGGTATCGGGCACCATTGGATTCTAGTCTCGTACCAAACTAGTACACATCGCCGGTACATTCAGCAGCCACCGCTACATCTCTAAAGTGTTTGAGCCAATTGTCATTCATTTGCCTGTGGTCAGTTTTCAACAGGACAATGCGCTACCGCACGTGGCATAAAACGTACAACGATACCTCGATGCTCACCCGGTTTCCCATATTCAATGGCCCCGAATTCACCAGATCTGTCACACGTCCAACATGTCTGGCCTACTATTGCCCGCCCACCGGCACACCACAGATCATTAGTATGAACTTTGCAATGTGTGGAAGCAACAGGGACTGACACACACCAAACACGCATTC
This sequence comes from Meta bourneti, assembly GCA_933210815.1. Taxonomy (NCBI): domain Eukaryota; kingdom Metazoa; phylum Arthropoda; class Arachnida; order Araneae; family Tetragnathidae; genus Meta; species Meta bourneti. The sequence goes on from OW119922.1 coordinate 63,454,772, forward strand.
AAAGCCTTTTTTTCAATGCCGAGACGTGTAGCAGCAGTTATTGCCACCCATGTCGGCTACACAAAATATTGATTTCTTAACGTTCCGCAAGTCAAACAGAGATGTGTTTTCAATCCTCTCACCCTTTTGCCTTATGTTATTTGTATAATGAATATAGCTTTAGTATCTCTGTCCTTGATGGGGTGATGCAGTCCAGCAGTGCAGAATCGTCGTTTGATAGTAGAAAGTGATATGCGTACTTAATATTATAATGCTAAATTATAGAAATGTAAATTAATGGATGAAAATCGAAGTTCTATTAACAGAGGGTTGTACGAAATGTTCGATTTTTCTAGATACTCCTCTTTGTAAGCCCAGCCAGCGAGACATCTATGGAGTGGCACGGGAAGAAATTGTCAACATTAGCTGCGAAGTGGACACGGATCCTTCTGATGTAACCTTTCGCTGGACGCTGAACAATTCCCTCGAAAACACTGAATTGCAGAATTTCGAGTCGAATGGTCCAATTAGTGTTATTACGTATTCCCCTAGAACTGTTATGGACTACGGAGCACTTCAGTGCTGGGGAAGAAATTCTGTTGGAGAGCAAAAGGAGCCATGCGTAGTTAGAATAATACCGGCAGGTGAGATTTTTTGTGTCTAGGAATGAAACTATATATATATATATATATATATATATATATAAAATAAAATATTTTAAATCTATCTCTAATAAATTGCATCAAAAATGCAATATGGTACTTCGATTATTTTGATGTGTGTATAGATATAATTTGCATGGAACGGATTTATATATTCTGTGAACTACGTGGTAAAATTCACTACAATTCTCATGCATGCAATTTTTAAAGGTCTATTCCCCATCTAATGAAGTAGATTAACACCATATTATTAACACGGCTTCATCTAATGCTTTATGAGATAAAAGTTATATAACTATTTATTTTTCATTTCTGTCATTTGTAAATATTAGAATGAATTGATATTATACCGTGAGTCACACAAATTGAATCACTATTCACTCAAATTCCTTTACATACAGTTTTGGAAGGTAATATTCATTCAATTACAATAACATGTTATTAACAATGGTGTCTTCTAATGTGTCATGAGATGAACGTAATTTAACCATTCCTTTTTCATCTATAGAATTTTAAATATTAGAATAATTTGGTTTACCTTCAATAGATCTTTACGCGAATTGAATCGCCTTATAACCTTAGAGATGGAATTTATTATTTATTTAAATGACATGTTAATCCTCCAAGTGGTTTCGACAAGATATCTCGTCAATCAATATCGGAATAATTTTGATAATCAAGATATACCTCGTCATCACGATATTACGGATTGCCTTGTGATGACGAAATCAAGTCAGTTTTCTTCTAATGGCGATATATCTCGTCCATCAATATCTGATACGTTTTGTTAATGAAGAGGTACCTCTTCGAGACAACAACCAGAAGTGTTAACGATTTTTTGCCTTATTTCATTATTTCACGTAAGAAATTTCTGATTCATCTTTCCACAAAATGAGGAAATTACAGTATAAAATCCGTAAAAACTAGTGCTCTAAACATCCCTTAACTTTGATGTAAAAGTTTCCTAACCTTTAAAAAAATCTGAGAAACCTTACATCAAACGCACAGGAGTTTATTGCACAAGACAGCACATACAATCCTAATCCAAAGCATAAGCTTCTCACCAAAATTTCCGAATCTCTCTGTGAGCTGACCATCCATCCCATTTTCTTCCGATGATAAGATCAAAATCCAGGAACTCAATTTGGACGGAAGTCCATCATGGTACAGAAATGGAAATAAGGATTGAAGCGAACAAGTGTATGTATAGTAATGCCTTCCTTCTTATCCTGCGGATACTTACAAGGGAACATTCGGAACTACGTGGTCTGAAATATTGGTCCCACGGATTCCGTGTTCTCATTTCCTCCGCCCTGCAGTGGTGTGGGCACTCGGCCAACGCAATTTATACGATTCCGTTTTTCTTATGTATTCAATCGTGACTGAAAGTGATATAACCGAAGAAATCGAATGCGAAATGACATTGGTCGGTTTTGTTTCTCGAATGGAAAAGCAATGGTCAGTATACATCAAAAGAGATTGATCGGGTTTCGCCTATCTTAGAGTTGGGGATGGATCGGTGAAAGAACACTTATAAAAGTCAATGAATTGTTGTTTCGCGATTCACTCTTTCTAACTATGGACTTGGTTTAGTTGATATATTTATAAATAATTCAGTTAATGGGGTTATATGTTTTGCTTTCCCTTCTCTCCTGAGATCTACAGGAGCAGCTGAGTCTCAGTGGATTTGTCCACTGCGCTAGCAACCTGTGAGTTGTAAGCGGTGTAGCTTCAATTCCTGTCAGGTTCGATTCCTCATTGGGTGTATTTTTCTCTTCTATATTGTGTTGTATTCAGTATCAGTAAAGCTTTCCTTATGTGTTATCAGTACATCTTTATCACATTGTGTGTTGTCAGTAAATCTTTAATTGTGCGTGTGCCCACTACCTTATATTATCTGTTTTGTGTTTGGCACAGCAGCTTGGCCAAATATGTCCCTTACACTATAAAACTCAATGCAACCAACCAATCATTTGAGACCTATCTGTAATTTGATAAAAATCAGTTCTATTTTTATAATTTCACTAGCTTTACTTCCCTGCTTCGTCCAAGAGTTTTTGCTACTTTTGACAAACTTAACCGCTACTTTATTTCTTCGGCAGTTTTGTTGCAATGTTGAACAGTATTTAAGCTCTGTCCGCTTCATGCGCTTGAGCTTTTCCTCTTCCTATTGCTCGACTTGTGAAAGCTTTTAGCGTTTTATGTTGATTCGAATTTGATTAAAACTCTATATCATCTTTCAAAATGCTCGATATAAATTATACTTACATGGTTTTAAGGGAACGACGTAGCGAGCTGAAAACACTTACGTTAATCTTGAAATTTATAGGCGGAATAAGCTGTGCAAATTTCACGACGCCAGAGCTCAGCCTTCCGGAGATTTTATTGCTTCCGACAAACAGATGTTCTGCTTTAAATACACTGACGAGCCAAAACATTATGACCATCCCCACATTTTTCAATGAACTCATCTGGATGACGTGGAGGGCACGTGATTATGCTTTAACTGCTGCTGGAGAAGGTAAGTAATCATTCTTGCACTTACTTTTGCGAGTGATGGGAAAGGCTGCTGATGTAAGCGAATTTGATAGAGGGAAGATCGTAATGGCCCAAAGACTCGGAACGAGTATCACCGAAACTGCACTACTGGTAGGGTGTTCACGATCTGCCGTTGTTAGTATTCATGCAAAGTGGATAAATGACGGTGACACCAGCAGTAGACGCCAAGGTGTTGGTCGTCCACGCGTCATCAAAGAAAAAGGACGTCAGAGACTCCCGCTTGGTAAAGCAAAATCGGCGCGAGACAATGGCTCAGCTGACAGCCCAATACAATGCAGGTCCAAGCGCAAGTGTTTCGGAACATACAGTTCAGCGGACACTGTTGGATATGGGACTGTGCAGCAGACGTCCCACTCGTGTGCCTCTGTTGACCAGGCGTCATCGTTAACTACGCCTACAGTGGGCCCGGGAACATCGAGACTTGCGACCCACACCCCTCCAGACACACCCTAAGGCGTAGAGCCGTACATTGGGCTGGGGAATAAGTTGACTCCCAGCACTAGGAGGCCAAGGGCCCACTAACCCCACCGCGCAGGGAAGGCACGCGCCGGGACGCCCCTACGGCTTTTATTTTATAATTCTAAAATTTTACAGTGTCTGCATAGTTACAGTTACAGATAAGAACATCATTAAAAGAACAATAAAAGAACGATGAACAAACAACAAACAAAATACATTCGCTGACAGGCGAAGCAGCTCCACAGACAGCTAAGCGTTCAGGTGGAGTTTGCCATGCAAACAGGTGGGCATCACAAAATCGAGACTGGACCATGGATGAGTGGAAGAGAGTTGCCTGGTCAGATGAATCCCGATTTATCATTCATCACATCGATGGTCGTGTCAGGGTACGCCGTATGCCAGGCGAACAGTTGCTTCCCTCTTGTACAGTAGGTCATATACAGGCTGGTGGTGGCGGTATTATGTTTTGGGGGACGTTCTCATTGGCGACACCGGGACCCGTAGTTGTGGTAGAACAGACTATGAACGCTGCGAACTATCTGAACATCATTGCGGATCAGTTGCACCCTTACATGGCGTCTGTCTTCCCAACTGGAAATGGAATCTTCCAGCAGGACAATGCCCCATGTCACAAGGCTCGGAATGTGTTGGAGTGGTTCGAGGAGCATACTGATGAATTCCACTTAATGTCCTGGCCACCTAACTCGCCGGATATTAATCCGATAGAACACATTTGGAATGTCATGGAGCGGCAGCTCAGAGCTCAAACACCACCATGTCCGAATATCTCGACTTTGCGTGACCGCTGCTTAGACATTTGGTAAAATCTGTCTCCAGTCATGTACCAAGAACTTGTGGCATCTATGCCCAGGCGAGTTGCAGCTGTTTTGCAGGCCAAAGGAGGCGCAACGCGTTATTGAGTAGGTGGTCATAATGTTTTGGCTCTTCAATGTATAAGATTTTGAAAAGTTCGCGTAATTGATATACGTATTTAACGGTAGCCAACTATGATTCGGTATAAGATAGCTTCCCTCTCAGAGTGGGGAATGATCGTCTACTTCCAGGATGGGTTACCACGCATTTTTAACATTCAAACACGAACAGCTGGAGTGAAATCACATTTATTTCATATTACGAATTATATTTGGTTCCCTTGAATGTAGATCGCCTTCTGAAACTGACATTCAAAACTATACACTGGAGAGTCAATAAAACTGGTACACTTGTCTATTATTTGGATGACCTCCAACCGGAGCGCATAACTGCAGAAATGCAAAGGAGAAAGGACTCCACGAGCTCGAGGAAGTACTCTGTAGGCATTGAACACCATACTTCTTGCAGAATGACCCAACATTTTGTTGTATTCTGAAGTGCATGATTTCTATGTTCTACAGTTCGTTGAATGACATCCCAGATGTATTCAATAACGTTGAGATCTGGTGACTTAGGTCGAAATGGTAGCCCAGTTAGTAAATTCGGAAACCTGAGGATTGCGAGTTCGAAATTCGACCCAACCAAAGACTGTCGTGTAAGTGAGGACTTGTGAAAATTAAATCTACAGTAGTTTCAAATCTCCACGTTGACGTGGTGTAGAATTTTGGAGAGTGGAGTGCCAGCTTAGATGTTGACCTTGTCATCTGAGCGTGGTTCACAATTACGAGGTCCTCAGATTTTTCCCTTTCGGATTGATCCCAAACCGTCACCAATAACCCGTTCGATAAGGAAAAACATTAATGAAAGAGATGCATCGTTATTCAAATTCTTAAAATATTTGCAGTTTTGAAAAGGAGAATTTAGCATTTTCCTTCTACGGCAGGCTTAAATATACTGTACATAAAGTAATGATGTATAACACATCAGAACATATAAGAACCCTTAAGTTCACAATACAAAGAAATCTAGAAACATTTTCCTCGGAAACGTGATTGAAAATCAATACATGGCTTCTTGAATATCTAAACTGATGAGCAATTTTTCTCTAATGAAAACATTATTCTCCATATATGAGTTCTGTCGCTGTTTGGTGTCACGTCAATATTTGTTGACGCTTCCAATTTTTCTATTTAAAAGAAAATTAATTGTATCAAACATTTTTACTACAGTAAACACTCAGATGTCGATACTATCACTAGATAAAATTTTTTTACATAGTGTACAAAATTTATAGTTATGATACAATTATCACATTTAAAGTGAGAAAATTTAAGTTAGTTTCAATGCGATAAACTTAATGCCCATATAAGTTCATAATGTAAAATTTGATTTGTGTTTTACAGACATTATTACATTTTTAAATAATTTATATCTATCAATTATTTGAAATGCATTGCTATAACCATTATCTCTCATAAACACATCTCACATGCATGAAGCATCATGAAATATTACACTTTTTAAAGTAAAAAATCTAAAACAAAAATCTTTGAACAAAAGCGTAAAACATCCTTTCCATTATTATTTTGAACAATCCAATTCAGAAAGAAGTTCTAAATTGTTTAAAGTATGTAAGTTTTAATATTAAGTCAATTGGGATTAAACTACATCTGACAATTTATATTAAAAACAACTTATAGCAAAGTATTAAAAAAAGTTGAGGGGAATTTCATAGGGATTGGCAATGCAATTCAATTCACCTGGAAAAAAAATGAATTTTCCAATGAAAATCCCGCTTTATAAAATAACTTCCAGTCCCTCGTCTTGGTATCCCGTCTGAAAGATCTGAAGGAATTTTAGATTCAAAGTCGGAAATAACTGTAAAACTCCCACCAAGTTTTGTCTCCGGAAGAGTACATCGCCAACATATGCTATATTAAATGACGGGAAAAATCTCCTTACATGTCTCTACCAAAAAATTTCTTCCTATTTTCGCCTCCCTAAAAACAGTCTTCGATCAATCATTTCATTCCTGGTATTCCCAGTTACCAAACGGAATAGCTTCAGTTGTCATAAAACGAAAAAGAAAAAGGGAAAACTGACCACTGGGTCGGTGAACGTAAATTTCCTGTTCGACTTCCTAGCCATAATGCGATTTGAACGGAACTACAGTTTTTCTATTTCTTTACGGTGGTTCGGCAAAGTAGTGGCATTACGATGCGATATCGTTCTTTGCAAAATCTGGACGTGATAAAACTGTAGAATGCAGAGGAGAGTAATCTCTTGACGTATGATTTCTGTTTTCACCTTCTTTTCTAACTTGTTATATGATAATTCGCACTTAAATATGAATGAACATGTTTGTGTTATGTGCAAAAAAAGCAAGGACGTGACTGGGTTTTGCAAAAAAAAGGTCCTTTTCTTCTGGTCCGATCATTTATCAAAGAAAGCTGATCTCGGAGGACTTACCATACAAATTATAGAAAAGAAAAACCCTAATAACGAATAAGACTCACGAGTAAGATAATATGAACTAAAAATGATATTTTCTCGTTCCATTTCTGCTTTATAATGTTACAGTGTAGGTTTCAATGAATTTCTCCTAAATTTTCAAAGCATATTTTGTTATAATTTATATGTTTAAATGTATAAATGAATAAAGAATATTATCCATATGGTAATATTTCCATTTGATTAAATTGTCTCTTTATCTTCAGCATAGATTGGCTATAAAAACCAACCATCTGATTAAGAACATAATTATTTGAGTGAAAAACCATGGCCAATATTTATTTCAAAAAATATAATTAAGCATTTTGAAATAATTAACTATGAAAACTACCAACTAATATTTTATCGAGATAGAAATTTCCTAATTTCCTAAGCGTTTGACACGCCTTCCATAGCTACTTAGCATGCCTTATCTAAATTTGAAATTTGCGTTATTCATGGAACAACGAATGAGAAATCCAATAAACCATACCTTATTTGTTAAAATTAAAATAAACACCCCAAATAATTGAGGTCATAGAAGCAGACTCATTTTGAATGATGTTTCAAACAACTATAAATAAGCTAACATCAAGCAAACTAATGGAACATCAGAGCATTTTGAAATGGTAGAAATAAAAGACGACTAAAGCAACCACTAATCAAGATTGAAATCTACATTGTTTATAACTCCCAAATTTGAAACAAAAGTTCATATATTCAATTATGATGTAAAACAAAACTAGAATCGCGTTCCTGTTTATCTCTACGTTTCAGAGACAACTTACGTATGATAAACCAAACGTAGCAGGTATTAAGTTACGCAGTTCTATGCACAGCATAAAACGAAAAGATTGTGAAATAATACTGACCTAAAACAATTTCAAATTTGGAAAGAGTTGATACATCAGAAAAATAGTTAATACTAAAATATGTAAAGTAAACTACGAGAGTGCATTAAATCTATTCGATTCAAATTGCTATCAAATGTGCTAAAACAAAGCACTATGTATAATACTGATATGTTTTACCGGTGATTACCTTATTATCAATACTTGAAATGCAGGGTTGGCTTTCAAAACGAATTTTAAATTGTAAGTATGATGAAAAGTATTAAACTGAAACATAAACGAGACCCACGAAAAATATACACATTCCCTTTTGATCGTAAAAATATTCAAACATGCTACATGCAAGTATACATGTAGAGCGCATATTATCCTCTTTCTCTTACTGTATAATAATCCAATTCGTGTTCAGCATCTGAATGTATCAGTCGGAACCGCGTTCTCCATTAAGTCCTTGTTTGGCAACGGGAATAGTGTATGTCTAGTGTGTTTTACTTTTCCATTTATTTTGAAACTGGTACATGCCTGTACTGTAAAAGTTACGACGGATAGTAAACGCTAGATAATGCTATACAGATATTAATTTGTAAGTTGCATTTATTTTCGGAAAAAGAAAAAGTAAATGCAGCACTTTATAGAAGCAAATTTATTATTAGAAGAAATTTTATTATATCTTAAAAACTTTTTAAGTCAATTTATACGCTGAGAAAATTCAATTGATAATTGTTGAGGTTCAGTTTGATTGTAAGAAGGTACAAATTAGAAAAAGGGAGATTAGACAAGTGTATGCCTTACATTCACAGAAACACTAATGTTCATTAAATGATGCATAGACAGAAAAGCTGTGGGCATTTTCAGTATTTTATTGATTTAGCACACCTGAATTTTTATCTCATTAAACTATTTTACATGAGACAGTAATAGATAGATCATATATCTCCGTCACTGCAGCGAGTTTCGAACTAAGAGTTATCTTAACATCGAGAAGCTAAATATAGGTGGCGTTAGTGTTTCTGAGGTAATACGTGTTTCCTGTACGTATTCTGAACATGATGTCAGTTGGCCTGTTTTTTTAATGTAATTTCAGTACTGTGTAAACAAAATTCTAAAAAATGAATTCCGATTTCATGTAAGATAGCTGATTGAATTACACGTTAAATGTTGCCAAATGGTGATAAAATACATTTTAAGGTAACAGAGATATGTATCATCCAAGAGCGTTTGGGTAGTTGAAGTAAAATCTACGCATTCCTTCTGTTTTTTTGTTTTACCCTGAAAATCCCTCTCTTACTATGGATATCATGGGTAAATATTTGTGGTTAAACATTAAAATTTAAATGAAAGAATAAAAAAAGAAGTATTGCAATCAGATACTCATACAATCTCATCAAAAGTCAATTTGTTTTCTTTCACTAAAATAAAACAGGGGTTCGATAACAATTTCTTCGTCTGCATTATGTGTTATTCATAAATTTTAAATATATATATATTTTTTTGAGGATCCAAAATATTAATCACATTCTACAAATCCAAAAATTTGATTCTCTGCAAGAATATTATTAAAATATGTTCAGCTTGCATTAAATAAATATGTGAAAGATTTCACGTGGGTTTTACAATAATTTGCGATGTTATTGTAAATGATTCATTGTGCATTCAGTGCGTATCCTAGCGTTGTTCAAAGGTCATTTCTAAACTCGAAAGCAGGCATTGAATAATTCGCATATTTAGCGACAAACCAGTCAAAATTAGATATCCACTCAATCAGCCTTATGCTTTGCGGGATTTCGAATTACGCCTGCCTTTATATACGAATATTGTGTTCACAATAGGAACTAACACCACCGAAATCTTCTCATCCACTGCATTTGTCCTTTCGCAATATTGAAATGAATACTTACAGGCAGAGTCGAGACTAAACAATATCTTGTAATTGAATTCGTGCTTTATTAGAGTGTAAAATTAGAACTTCGAAAACTTGGAATCTGGCAGGTTCATATTTTAGATCGAAAATAGACGACTTTCAATTGCGTTGTATAGCACTCTGAGTAAGATTGACGCTGGAAACAGTTGGATGGATTTAATAAATTTAATTTAATTCATGGTAAATTCAAAATGTACACAAAGTTTGTTTTCATAGCTGTCAACAATCAAGAACTTACGATTTAATTTTTTTATTAATACAATTGTTATATCTAAGTTAAAATAATATCATCGACATTATTTTACATAAAAGAATGCACATTTTTTCTAATTTTGTTAAAAGGAATAAGTTTTATTGAAATTGAATTCGCTTACAATTTTATCGAAGTGATACGGCAGGATAGTTTTATCCAGGGAACCACTTCAGGCCAATGGTGTATTCTATGATGCTTTAATAGAAATAATATATTATTTAAATATGAAAGCAAATGGTACATTAAAATGAGAAAAAAAAAGTAGTTTTTCTTATTCCTAATGAATGTAACCCTAGTAACACACACTCTATCACTCCATTTTACGTTAATAATAATGATGTTTTCGTATTGGTTTCATACAAATATTAGGTAAGTTTTTAATTTACTATTTAAAAATATCTCACTTAAATAGTAATAAATTGTACCCTATTCATTGTAAATGCAACTTGACTTGAGTTACTGCAATGCATTTCGATGGTTGTTCCACGATGCGCAGTTGAATATCCAATGCAAATCAAATCACTTCCAACTATTATCTGAAGTACTGTGATAACATACATTGTAACTAGTATCAAGGTTTCAGTCTTCCTTGCTATACTTAGCTTTCTCTTCACACGGCGTCTCACTTATCCAGCTGCTGGTGGCAACACATGAGTATTAAACGGTCGAAATCATGCTTTGCACGATTACGCATTTGGAGTACACCAGTAATCTTATTAGAGCCCACATAAATCTTTAGTAATCGGATACCAGAAAACTATAGGAAGCATCTATCAAATTCAGCCACTGAAAATTTCTAGAGGGAAAGTACTGTGGTGAGCTTAGTCACCACAACAAAAATGAATTTACAACACACCCAGTTGCTTTTTGGAAATGCAGCACCCACAATAAATTTAAATACATTTATTTGAGCGATGACTTGAGACACGATGTATAAGTGACGAAAATTACGGAAATGCAAGTCAAACGAAACGTGCTTTAAACAGTAACGTGATATCTACATTCAGCAGTTACAACTTCTTGTATATGACTTGACAATCCTCAGCTCGGCCAACTGTGCTGGCCGACATCGCCCTAAATGTGTCACCATCCTTCATTGTTGTACTAATACTGCGGATATTGATTCGTCACTGCCATGCAAAGCAAATGGCTATAGTCCCTTTCTGACGTAACCGTAGGTGCTCCAAATTCCTCACGACAATGCGTAAAATATTCTTCTGTCCATTGTCTTCAAGTGCGCATTACTAGCGTTTCGCATAGAGAAATATTGAGATACGACAAACCGCCCCTTAACTCATAGTATTTCCCCTCACAAATGTTCTTAACCCTCTTGGTTGTTGTGACTACGAGGTATTTGTTCGCTTCCAAAACTGACTACATTTTGATATATGAGATATCTCATAAAAATATAAAACTGATCAGATATTGATCGCGTTAACATAAAAATCAGCAATGTCTTGATGATGAAGTATCTTACTACTCATTAGCAAAATTAGTCTGATCAGGCTGGACGAGATATCTCGTCAAAACCACTTGGGGGGTTAATGTTATTTCGTATTGCGTCGAGGCATGCTTATGTACTAGAATTGAATTCACAGACACAATGTTTGAGGCTTAATTTGGTTGGATTTTATGGAGCAAGGGCCAAATACCAGACTTGCAACGTCAAGTAATGAACATACACACAAGGAGAAGTGTTAACTGATACAGAAGAGAAAAATACACTTAGGGTAAGTTACAGGAATTGAATCTGCACCGCTTTCAACTCGCAGGTTCCTAGTGAGCAAACTCACTGAGAAATAGCCACACACAATGTTTGGGATTTGCTTTATGATGCTTTCTCTTCTATATTTCGAGTCACATTTCACCCTGTGTTGCTCGCGCAACCTATTTCAGCTTCTGGTTAATCCAATTCTGCTTCGTTCTAATGAACAACGGTGTATTTCTGATCAACGATGTGTGAGTCTTTTAAATATTTATTATTACTTGTATCCACTTTATTCGAGAAATAATTGATTTGAAAACTAAACCTTCATTATCTAAAAACCGGTTTCGATTTTGTCTAACTGTAACATTGAAAAAGAACATTTTAAACAGTCCATCTTTAAAAAAAACGAAATTTCTATTCCTAAGCGCGACAACAATCTTAAGCAGAAGACATTTTTGTAGTCCTGACAGGTCCCCGCTGAATTTTTTCTTCCGGTTTAAACTCTCTCACCATACACATTATCCTCTTTTCGTCGAATGAAGAGATAGTTTTTGTTTTTGTCTTACGTGCCAAAAAATTCGTCTTTCCCAAGAGGCGCTGGGGCATTCGTGTGAAATTTCGTCACTCGGGGAGGGAGCGTTGCGTTTTGTGCTTGAAATACCAATTATGCTTTCCCAAGCCAGCACTTGCAGAAACGTGTGTTGGGTCTCTAAGAACCTTACGCATCTATTTATAAATAATGTTTTTGAGTTTTACTTAACCGTCATTGTTTCAAGACATTGTTTTGTCTTAGTCCACTGTGCTGTAATATATGTAGAACATATGAGATTGTATTTATATTGTCTTAGATTTGCTTTACATTTCCGTTACCATTAGATTAATATACTTAAGAGAGGGATTTCAATGCAAACTAACGCAAGCTTCCGGTGAAGAAAAAATACTTCCGGTCAAAACATGTTTTATTTATCTACGAATTGGTTATATTTGGCATTGCATTTTAAAATAAATGCTAGGCTGAAATTGCATTGGAATGCCGTGCAAAGTTACGCCACGTTAAGAAAGAGGTTGCCAAAATCACTAACGCCCTCTGTATTTGGCTTCGCTAAAAAGCAATCTCATACAAAGAAATGGCAAATGGTATTCTTTATAAATGAAATTATTGTTTGGAACTAGTTTAAATTGTGTTAAGGTATTGATTTGTTTTATCACACGATGCCATACAGCATGTACGTATATAGTAGAATGCATGGAATGTTATTTATATTTTCTAAAATATTTACGTTGTATCTCTATAAATATTTATTTTTAATACTTGCAGATATCACTATCTCTACTATCAGATCTTTGAATATGATACCCCGATCACTTTGTTAAATTCCGCCATTCTAAAATTGTGATATTGAAGATTTTCGAAAGCTCTCCTATAATTAATTTTATTCGATAATGCTAAAAAAAGTTTTCAAGTATGCCAGTTTGTTCAATAAATTTTGTACATTCAATGCTTTTATTTTGTTGAAATAAAATGCACAAATATTACTTTGGTTAGTGTTTTACGTGCATAAAAATGATTATACTGTTACCTATCCATGCAAGGATACCAAAAGAGAGTTGTGCTTACATATTATACTTATAAAACATGTATTCGAAACAGGCATCGAAGAAAATCGAAACTTTTACTAAAAATAGTTTATGGAGACAAATTTACAAATAATAAACTAACACAATTGCAGATCACATTTCAGGAACTCATTAGTAAGTAGTCTGATCATGATGAATGCTATTATCCAAATAAATAATTTGAATTAAAGATAAACATTTGAAACTGTACACCATAAAATTAAACGTTCTAGGAATTTCCTTCAAACAATGCTACCACATACAAAAAATTGCAATATCCAATAAAAGAACCTATACCTTCATAATGATATTGAATACAATTATATTTTAGTTAATTGTTTTGCTCGATTTACTGTTGCTTCTCTTTAATTACTAAATAATAATAAACAAAGATTTCTCGTGAAACGTTTTGTAAAGAAAATATTTGTTTCATCGTTTTCAATTAAGCGGTATTAATTATTATGCATTTTTATTTTATTTTCTATTATGCATGATAAAACATAAAAGGGATCGTTGCTCACACTTTTTTAACTCTGCACTTTATCTTGAAATAAACAATTAGTCGTAATTTCAATTATTTCAAAGCCCAGACTTGCTTATTATTATCTTAAATTGTAATCCCTCGCATATGCACATTTTTTAGAATATGTTTCCTAAGAACAAGTCACAACTTGTATTTAATTATATTTCAATTACATATTCTCTCTCTTCATACATATACTTCGATTAAAAAATTTATAAAACAAAACAAAAGATATAAGTAAAAAATAGATGGTTCTCTAATCAAGCGTTAACAACTAGTATACCCGTTAATAGCATCTGCACTAAAGTTTCTTAATTGTTTGTCCATTAATGGCACATTGATACTTACATCTGATACCTATTTAAATTCATTCATAATGAATGTAAGCATCGATATAACCAATTGCGCCCCTCCAAATTAAATAAATAAAATTAATCAATAAATATAAATCCACATTTGATACTTCCTTCTTGTATTAATTCATATTTTGAATAAATGAATGATTAAAATTGAACAACTTAGTCGTATTATCACCATTAACTTCTGAACGTTGAATTCAATTGCATCTCATTGACGTTTATTTTTTGACGCCAAACCTATTTTCGTTCATATTTCTTTTTTTTAACTGTGATTTTTATTTTACGTATTTCTTATTGTTTTCAAACTGCTGAAGAATCGCACTACAATATCGAGCTCTTCAGTGCAGTTTTAGCAATAATATGCAGCTCCATAGCTCAAACTTTAAAGCACGCGTAAAATTTGACGAATAATGCAGTAGTAATTGAATTTGAATTGTTTATATCCGTTTTGTCGTCTTTCTCTAGTATACAGATAATATCGATTTCTCTACCACGTACGTTAGTGGAATATGCATGTAGATGGAAGCTTAACACAGAGATAGATAAAATTAACTTGATGTGGTTTTTGATCAGCTAATGGCGTAAACCATGAAAACATGTGCTACTATTCAAGGAATATGAAATTTAAAAACACATGGGTCCTAGGGGTCCACGTGTTATTAATTCCCCTACTAGCTGTTGTTTCGAAGAGGTGTCCGTCATTAGCAAAACTAGTTGAGAACGAGCTAGATGAACAAGATATCTAGTCATTAGAAGAAAACCTACCAGATCATGATTCCGTCATCATAAAAAAAATCAGCAATTTCTTGATGAGATATCTCGTCATTAGCAAATTTGGATAGATCTTGATTCCGTCATCATAAAAAAATCAGCAATTTCTTGATGATGAGATATCTCGTCATTAGCAAATTTGGACAGATCTTGATGGACGAGATATCTAGGCAAAACCACATGGTGGGTTGAAAACACTATCCTTATAAAATTGTTATTCCCTTAGGGCCACCTGATCCAGTTCGGAACTGCCTTGTCGTGAATCAGTCACATTCATGGCTTCAGGTCGAATGTGAACCCGGGTATAGCAATGGACTCCAGCAGAAATTTCATTTGGATGTCTATAACTCGGCAGTGGATCACCTACAAATAAATATGACATCACTGAGTGCCCCAAAATTTTCAGTGCATGATTTACCAGCGGGGACTCCCTTCGTTCTGGTTGTGTATGCATCAAATGAAAAAGGCAGAAGTAATACTTTAGCAATCGTTGGACATACATCCCAAAATCCCAGGGAAAACACTGGTAAGTATTGGCACAGCTACCTAATTCCATATTTATAAATTTTGCTAAGGTAAGCTACTGAAGCTAGTTATTTTTACCCTAGTTGGAAATACATTAATTTAGAACTATTCGTGTTTTAATATCATAAATGTGTGTGGCATGGCACTACTGCATATCATCAGCTTACAAATAAAACACACCAAGTCAAAACTTTCGAACATAATTTGTTTTAGTTTTTCTAGACCAGAATGAGGTGAATTTTAGATAAGTGAAGTTCACTAAGTCATTTGTTCTTTGTATGAAGGTTTGATTTCTACGAGAGAAACAGACTAAACGAGTTTAGCTAGAGAACATAATTTTTTCCACTTCGTTTTCTCAGAAAATAGATTTATTGACATAGTGTAGACTTGTAAGCCGATGAAATATTTCTAAAGTATATATATATATATATATATTATTTCTGACTTCTGATTTTTCGTGAATGCTGTTATTCGTTCTGATTTCTCCAAAAAACGCTATAGCGTACAAATATTTATATTTTATGGAATGACGTTTTTCAGATATTAAACATACAAATGATTGCAGTATTCTGAATTACTTACTTTTCAATAAAATAATTCGTGATAGAATGGCTTTGTTACTAAAATATTAAATTAGACACATTGACTTTGCAAATAAATATCAGAAATAATAATATATAGTAAAAACCTCATTTAAAAATATTCGTAAATTCAGTTTGAGATTCGTGTATTCATAACTAAAGTCTGTATTGTAGCTCTGGGTAACATATAAATGCATTTTGATAATAATTGTAATAATATACATGTAAGTGATGAATTATTATTTATTAATATTGGTAGTAGTTTAAAGAGCATTATACCAAATTCACATTTCCATATACAGCTCGAAACGACAAATTTCAATTTACTTGCGTTTTGTCATTTTAGAATCAGCTTTAATGTCGAAACTTAGTCCATTAGTTGGAATATTATTGGCGGCTCTTGGTACGCTTTTGATGATTGGTGTTGTCGGTTTAGCTTTAGTGCAGATTCGGAAGAGGAGACCATTAAAAGGTAAGAATAAAATACCATTCTCTATATTTATTTTTTCATTTCCTTCCTATCAGTATACAGAATATCACAAAATGCATCTTTGAAATGCATTAATGAGAATTTGAACTTTATCAACATATATTCAGATTCCCTTATTTTTACTGAAGTGTTTTGTGGAAAAGCAAAATATTTCAATGTTACAGCCTTTTGGTGCACGAAGTACACAAAGCCAAAATCCAATACCTGCCCGTGTATATTTCAAAGTGTATCCTGTAAGAAATGCAATTGCATCGGTTATTCTAGTTGTCTGGTTTTCAATAAACATTGAAGTTCTGGATTTATTTCCCTGGATAAAATTTTATATTGAAAAAGTTTAGAAGCACTCAGAAATAAAATAACTGCATGTCAAGAAAGATACCTCTATGACTGTATGCTGCACTCGGAAACTAACTACCACAGAAGGAACGGTTACTTTTGAAAAATATAAACTATATTGTTAACTCTTATTTATTCTGTTTTACACGCACTTCAGGTTTTAAATATTTCTTAAAAACCCTCTTAGTAATATTAGAATTGCTATAAAAGCATTTTTATAGGCATTATATTCTGATTTGCATCTTTTTGATAGTTTTGTTCTTTACGGGAAGTCGAAATGTGTATAATAGTAGATATCAAGCATTCATTATTGAAACTCGGAGAGTCTAGCATATTATTTCTCTGATCGTCATGTTTTTCATTAAAAGTTATTATAAGGCTGAGATCAAGCATTTTGCCGAAACGCTTCTGATTGAGTGCAAGAAAATGATTTGGTACCAACGAAAAGTCACCCAAATACGATGTCAAAATTTACAGATCTACGGTCATATAATATAAAGCAGTGTTAATGGTTGCAAGCCGGATTAGTTTGCATTGGATGATATGTTTACAAAAATATTAACGTTAAAGTAAATTAAAATCTGAAACAAATATATTTTTAAACCCTCGCTCTTCTGAAGCCCCTTGGATATCAGTCAATTAGCAACCCAATAAAGATATGAAAGGGTACCAATACCTTTAAAATTTATCCTTAGAATCTCTACAGTATTTGTACAGTATTCAACAATTTTCTCTGATTCTATAGTTTATCTCTATATTAAATATACCTAATTGCAAATAAAAAAAATATTTATTGAGAATCAATAGACAAACCCAAACCAAGCCAATTTGGTTAACTCTATGATTTGTCACCTATATGAAAATAAAAAATCTGACAATTAATTATTTTTAAACCCTCCTGGTGGTTGTCATTAGCAAAACTGATCATAGCTTGATGGACGAAATATCTCGTCATTTGAAAACTGACCAGATCTTGATCATCGGCATCATGAAAAATCGGCAATATATTGATGACATCTCTTCATTAACAAACTTGGTGAGATCTTGATGGACGAGATATATCGTCGAAACCAATTGGAGGGTTAATCCTACAGTCGTCTCCAGCCTCTTGATCAGTTAACGAGTAACCCAATAATAGTATAACGATGACTAAGTAAAATGTATAACGATGAATGAGTAAAATATCTTTTAAAACTTACTTATATCCCTTACAGTATTTGCAACTGTATTGTCAAGAATTTTTGGCAGTTAACAGCTTATATCAGTCATTTTGTAAAGTTTGTTGAGGAAAGATAGCTTATTCCTCTTCTCCAATAGGTGTAAATGCCTTCGTAAGTAGGCATGTCCAGTAAAAAGTCAAAAACAAACTATGTTAACAGCTCTGAACAAGGAATCTGAGAAAAAGCTTTATTTCTCAATAGAACATCCCAGTTCTTTCCTGTCGACTTAAATATTTTCCTCAAAACAAACGGAAAGATCACTAACAAACATTCAGAAATATCTTATTACAAATATTATTGAGAATAAATGCATGAATCCAAACAAAACGACCTCTACGATTTTACTTATTTTTAAAATTAAAGGAATGGTCAAAACCTTTAAACGGATGTCATTTAAATAGCACTCAATTCTCTCAGATAAATTTTAATCAAAATCACTGAAAATAAAAGTTTTGCTTGTCAACGTGTATGCTATTTTTAAAGATTTTGAGAATAAAAAATGTGGTCCTCTCTCTCGGGATCGCAATAAATTTAATAAATATCACTTTAACCAATATTTCATTTGAAATGTGACTTTGCAACTTAAATGAATCTTTGAAGATATACTTATGTTTGGATCATACATATTTTCCGAATCATTCCTCTTATGTTCATTCTAAAAAGAATTATTTTTTTTTGGTTAACCTAAATTATGTATAAGATACAGTCATCCTAACAATATACAGCCCTATTAGTCCTTTTTATTCTCGTCTATTTTTCTGAAATTCTGCACATTAATATAAAGATGAAGTATCTGGGAATATTTCTTCAATATAAGCCGAAATGTTGTCTTCCAATCCGAATTATTATAAATCAGTTAATCACACACAAAACATATTTATTTCATTAAAATTTAAAAAGTATAACATTAGTTGGAAGTAAGTAAAATAAGTAGCTAAAATTGATTTAATATGTGCTTAAAGCTTATTGAGTAAAATCTGGATGCCAGTCAGTCCACTCTTCATTTTCCTCATTAAAACTTTATTCTTAATGTTAATCACATATGCTCATGCTCTATTTCAACAACGGTGTGATTCGCTCGGGTATTTACTCCAAAAAGCGCTATGATTTTGAAACGGAAAACCTAAAAGGTAAAATTTGCTATCTGCAATTTGAATACATTTGCATCTAGTAAATTTCCCGACCGGGAAAATTCTTCTTTAAAGTCTTTCTGATACTCCTTGATAAAACCGGTACACACTCTCTGAGCACATGTGTGCGTAGGATCAAAATAACGTAGATGTACACTCATATCCAAAAGTTCCGAATTCTGAATGTGCCTCAGTGTGTGATCTCCAGATTGTGGCAGAGGTTTCAAACCACTGAAGATGTTACCAGACGACCAGTACCAGGTCGGATAAGGGTAACAACCACTTTTGCAAGACAGATGTATGGCGATTGCTGCGCAACGTCAGAGGAACGGTTCTGCCAGACAACTGGGTTCAGTCCTGACAGCCGCCACAGGAGTCATAGTTTCGAGACAAACTATTTACAGGAGACTCAGACACGTTGGTCTCTATGCAGCAGTTTGCATCCCCTGACGTCTGCACAGAAACGCACGGGTCTACAGTGGAGTTTGGAACATCGGCAGTGGAGTCTACAACAGTTGGGAAATGCCATGTTCATTGATGAGTCTAGATTTAGTCTGCAAACCGATTCTCATCGTACCACGATATGGAGTGAACGTTGACCCGAACGTTTCACCCAAGAACATCACGGAAAGACATCGTTTTCCTACTGGGGAGTCACGATATGGGCAGGCATAATGCTGGACGGCCGCACAGATCTCCACATCTTCGACACGGGGTCGATTACCGTCAAAGATACAGAGACGAAGTCCTTGAGCCTACCGTCCGCCTGTTTCGAGGTGCTGTCGGTCCTAGTTTCATATTCATGGATGATAACGCGCCTCCTCACCGTGCAGCCCTGGTCGACGCCTTCCTTTAAAGTGAAGATATTCATCGCATGTAGTGGCCTGCCAAATCTCCTGATCTGAATACTATAGAGCATGTGTGGGATATGCTCGGGATACATATTACAGCCCTCCGCCACCCACCAAGCTGCGTTCCGGTTTTGAAAATTGCTCTCCGTGAGGCTTGGAACTCTTTGAGAACACAACGCATCCATACCTTCATCGAAAGTATAGGAAATTGCCATGAAGCAGGCGTGGATACCAGAGGTTCCCACACAACGTATTAAACTTCAGCATCACATTGTTTAAATCATTCTGTTTCACTAAAGTTGACACTGGTATTGTGAATCTTTTTCTTTCAACACTTTTCTGTGGATAATAAAAGTCATTATTATCCTTGTTTTGCATTGTTTTCTTCTCTAAACATATTACACCCTCATACGGCATTTACTTCCATTCCAATGTAGATTTTCTGAAATATTGACATAAACAGCAATTATGCTTAACTTTCGGACATGAGTGTAGACTATGGTCACGTACGAAGCCCACTATTTCAAATTTTGGGAGTAAACTTGAAGAGAAAGGGAGCGCCTTGTTTTTAGCATTCAGGAGGGTGATACGTAGTGTGCAGTGTATGAAACCGATCAGTCTAAAAAGAAATGATTACGCAGGCTGTCATATTCCACCTGCCAGAGGGCTGCGAAATTGGGTAAACTGAAGGCATATCGTCCTACAGTTGTTTATGAGCTGCCACCAATTGCGGTACTTTGTATTCAAATTTCAACTTTGAAAAGTTTTCCCCTGTCAAAATTATGGCTCCTTTTCGGGGTAGTTCCGAGTAAATATAACCCTGTATAATATATGTATATATAAACCATCACCACAAATCAAAAAAGAGAAACCAAATAAAGACAAAAACAAAATTCAAGTAATAGCAAGAACGAAACAAGAACAAAAAAAAAAGCAAAAATAACAACAATAGTATTGACAATAATATTGACATAGATGCTATCGCTACATAGATGATTTAATCATTTTTAGCTCACCAGAGTTCACTGACTTTTGGAAAAATATTTATCCCACTGAACTCATCCACAAAAAAACAAATAGTTTACCTCTATCTACTAACTTCCTTGCCATTCATATTGATGTCAGTTCTAAATCTACAACCGATATCTATGACAAAAGAAATGACTTTCAATTTAATATTAACAAACTTGTTCCCTGGGACTCTAATATATCTTTCAGCATCTACAGAAACCTTATTTATAACCAAATCTATAGAATTCATCATATTTGCAGAGACCAAACTACTATTGATAATCAGCTCAAAACCCTTAAAACCACCCTCTTAAATAACAAATTCCCCAACAATTTTCTTAAAAAGTTTTTGCTTTAAGATTGATTTTTACCTTTACTTTCTTTCCTTTCTTCACAACCAGATGGAGCCAAAAAAACAAAACACAACTTTATATTTATTTTTTCACTTTTGCAATCTTTTTCCCTTCAATTTCATCACTGCCACGATCTTTTCTTGTTACAATTTTAATTTCTTGTTAAAATTTACCTTTATTCCCTCCCTTTCACTTGCACAAATTTTTCACGTTATCTCCAAGCCACCCTCTTGCTCTTTTAAAAATCCGTTATTCTACATAGGACGGAACTGGCAATGTTCTGCTCTCCTGGCTTGCGCGGCAACATTCGGTAAGGTAATACTTTGGCTGTTCCTTTTGATTGCTAACCTTGGTAACAGGTATTATTTTTATGATTTTTTTCTCTCTGGTAGTACTTTCAGTTTTCGAGGAGTAACTTGTGATAGTAAGAGTTAATTCCTATTAAATAACCTTCCATTTTATTGTTTTAAAATTACCTTAATTTTAGCATTTCATTAATTACACTCCTCCAAACTCTTGTTTGATTGCGTTTTAAAAATTAAATTTGTTTTCATTTTGTGATTTAAAAATTAGTTACGCAAAATAAAGTTATTCAATTCTGTAAAAGATAATATCTTCATCTATATGAACGAACGACACAATTATACTCTTTCCAATCATTCGTGGCACAAAAATTCAGTGAAATATACCCTGTTTTAGAATAAATTATTATAAAATTATAAATATATTTTTTAAATAGTCTATCCGGATCATTAATATTCGAAAGTTCACAGCATTCTAGAAGTGTTTAACGTCATGGTACTTTTTTATTTCAAAACAAGCATATTCATGTTACGAGTTATAAAAATGCTTTCAACGCTTATGAATCGTTAAAATTATTTACTCTGTAAAGCAATTATTTCTTGAAAGCACACTTATATAAATTTGAAAAGAGTTGCTGAAATCTGCATTAGATATGCTACAAAATGCGCAGACTGTTTTAGTCCATTTACATACGAAGAGGAAAATTGTTGAAAGCGATGTTTCGCAAAATCAACTACGTTTATTTACTTACTTTAATGCACATTAGAGTTTTAGGAATAGAATTATTTATCTAATTACTTGAATGCATTTTAGAAGCAGAATTACGGGACCGTATTGACAAAGAAAATCTAAAAACAATTTTCAATCTTTTCTAAAATGGTCGTTAAAAATAGTTGGGTTCGAGATTAACGAAAGTCGTCTGGCCATGGTAATTGTCTTTGCTGTTTCGCATTGAATTACTCAGTGGTTGTGTCTTCATCCTTGTTTACAATACTGTTTTAATCTCATTTGTATTGTCATTTCCATCCATATAATTTGGTGGTAAATTGGGTTCCTTTCGATTTCATTAATACTAACCTAAGTCGTCACAAACCGAATAATTTTTTAAATGTTCAAAAAAGACGTTGTTGAATGGGATTATTTTGTAAACAAAATGATAGATTTGTTAGACTCGGCCTGATCTACTGGCTAGAGGAAGAGCTCCCTCCGTATTGACGTCATCACTTTACCGTCAATTTTCTTTTTACATTTAAGAGGTTTTTGCGTATTGATTAATCAAAAAGTAACATGTATGTTCCTTAGTATCAATTAAGAATACGTGCGAATTGTTCTTATACTTCTGTACCATCTAAACCTTTGTCTATCAGTTTTAAAAACATCTCTCAGTGAATTCAAATATTAAAATGTTAAAGAACAGGCATATATTGCATTTTTCTCATCAAAATTAGAAAATGGTGATAAAATATCAATTAAGATAATACATGAATTATCCTTAATAAGGTCGTATATTTAGGAATTTACTTCAATTCAAGTGCTTGTTCGTTCTGGAACAATTTGGAAGAACTATATAAGCAGTCAGTACCAGAAAATATAAGTATGCTATTAATATAAAATATTTTTATTGATAAACAGTTAAATTAGACTCATGCACGCTATATACGAAGTGGTCAAAGGAAATATAAATATAAATGTATAACATTTGTATCCACTTTGAAAGATTAAATAAATTGATTTATAAACTTTAATAAAACACTTGAAATTTGCGTTTTTTATTATTTTAAATGTTTTCAAGCACTTTAATTTTAATTTAATCAAATTTATTGAATAAAACAACTTATTAAATTATTTATTACAAGTGTATTGAAAAGGTAACACAAAAATTAAAATTTAACATTCGCTAATACATTGTATTTCGTGTTTTCTGGTGGGTTACTTGATATTACAAATTTATCACATAATGTTATAAGGGTCCCAAAATCTACATAAAATATCATATGTCTCTTGAGTCAGCAAAATTCATCAGCCAACACAACGTCTTTTTTCCTTTATCAAAAACACCTTTCGTTTTCAAATACTGAAGTTACACATTGCGCGTCTTAAACATCAGAAAATAAATTTAAAATCAAAAGGTCAAGTAAGATATTTATGAATTTGTGTTATATACAAACAACTTTCGCGTATATATATAGTATTCAGCCTATTTAATTTAGATAAATAATAGCTTTATTATAAAAGTTGCTTCTTATCAAGATCAGCATCTGTAATAAAGATGTGTGGAAAGATAAGCTCACGTTCGAATAAAGAAGTTTTAGAATCCATGAAAACTATTCCTATGCGGTTATAATTATAAAAAAAAGTAATTTAGCATATTTTATTAATTGAAATCCATTTTCAACCGATGCTATACTTAAAACTCTCGTATTGGAGCAATCGTTGCAATTTGCAACAACTTTCTTAAAGGGCCGATTCTTTAAAAATTCGGTCACGCTCCGTGCGTGATATGCATCCGAAACGAAATAAAAACCCTCAATGAAGTTGTTCCAAGCCCAGACAATAAATTCCAAAACTTAAACTTTTCCAGCAGCGCTGCAGACATTTGTTGCTGTACAATACCCGCCGCATCCGGTGCGTTCAAATCAATAAGAACAATTACGACGATCAAAAGCTTCTTTAAACTAGTTTACTCGTTTGAAGTCTGAATAAAGCCCCCACGATTCCGTGAGAGCCACGAAGCATAAGTAATTACTTCTCGTGCGAACAACCAGTGGGCGAACATTTTGCGACTCCTCCCCGGCATTTATTACTGTCGACTTCTGCGAACAAATATGCGCCTAATATGCGTTGACGTGTTTTGATCGGAATGCAAATAGAAATGAAAAGCACTTGCTCAGGAGGGTAAATTGATTTTAAAGGTCTGAAAGGGCGCGGGGTCTGAGTTGAAATATAGTTGGAACAAGTGCGTCGGGAGTATGTTGAAAACGCTCTACTAATATGTTGCTTTATTACCACACATGCTAGCAAGTTAAAACCATTTAAATGAAAAGTAAAATATGGGATGCTTGGGAAAATGATTGGATCGACGGAGAAACACGGAGTCAATCATTGATTCTTATGTTCCTTGATTTTCAGCAAACTTATATTTATAAAACAAAGGATTGAGTGAAATCGAATTTAACCCTCCAAGTGTTTGCCGACATATATAATATCGTCATTCAAGATTTGATCAATTTTGAAAACGACGTCATCGTCGCCAAGAATGTGGAGGAAATTCCGAATGATGATTTGCCGTTTTCTTATGATGACGAGGTCAATATCAGGTTAGTCTTTTTTAATGACGCAATTTCCCGTCCATCAAGATCTGGTCAGTTTTGCCACTACGAAATACCTCCTCGAGACAACCACTAGAAGGGTTAATGCATTTATTGTCTGCATGTGATGAACATAGCCAGCATTACAAAAATTAACGTACAATGCAGTAATATATTTGCAGTGTAACCTATCTCCACTATGAAATAGTTTTTGGTAGACAAGGGATTCTTGCTAAATTGGTGACCCGGAAGTAATTATGCCTGGGACTTCTGAGTGTCAAATACCCAATTCAGTATGACATGTTTAAGACAGTGCAACTTTTGACTGCCAAATACTTTATAGTAGAGATAAGTTACACTTTTATACAAAACTACATTACTGTAAGTTAATTTTTGTAGTGGTGCTATGTTCATCACAATAGTCCCCATCTCTGTACAGAAATAGGTGTCTATAAATACAAAGTTTCATGCACATAAACCTAAATTTTAAAATGAAAATCGCAAATTCAAATATCTACAGAACTTTATAACACTATAATAAGACGTTTTGTACACAATGAACAGTTTAGAATAATTAGTGCTGACTGACTTCATTTCACTAACATTTGAAACAGCCGTCAGACATTGTTGAATACCGAATACATGAAATGTTATCTGAAGTAAATAAGTAGTGTTGCGAATTGATTTTAGAATTTTAAGATGTGACATTTGGATACGAATTTTGGGCAAAGTAAATCCGCAATTTGAAATTAATACTTTATGGTAAAGCGTCAAAACTTTGTCTTCCGTGTGTGTGTTTTTCAAGATTACCATCAATGTTTGCTTTGTTTTCAAAAGTGATGCATAAATCTGTAAAATTATAAAAAAATTGTAGACTATGGCATACGTCAAAGAAATACTAGCATTGCTAATATTCTAAGAAACAAATTACAAACGACTAATAGGGAGTGTTACAGTTCACATTTTGACCAAAATTTGAAAACATTTCTTAAGTTATTGGTAGGTAGGCTTACTACGAAGAATGCTGTGTTTAACCTAAATTATTTAGCTGAACTCATTCACTAAATATATTGTTTTAAAATAAATACCTACAAAATTTTATTTGGTCAATAGTTCTCAGATGTTGAGATGGTGAGTGTGGTAAGTTTGAAGATTTTCCAGTATTTCGAAAAATAAGATCCAATTCTACTAAATTTAAGAAATACATAAATATAACAAATGTTTAGTTAAAGGAAGAAATAAAAAGAAAATAGAAATGAAAAGGCTATTAATTTATCTTAATCCTTGACATATGCACTTATTTCAAAGCCATTTACCATTGTAGAGGATGGACTATTAAAAAGCAGTCTATCTCGGTTTCGTTACTACTATCACGCGAAATATAAACGTTAAAGACGTACATGTTCCCTAGGTAGTATCCCTACCTACCTCTTACAGAAAATGTTGAAAATGATCTTGAACATTAATGCACCACTGTGCAGATCGCAGGATGCTTTGAGATACTCGTTGCAACTCACTGACATCAATGTTTCGTATAGCAACCCAGATCCTTCCGTTCGTCTATTATCTTGGAATTGTTGACCTTTTTCTTTTCTAAATTTCGCCAAAGGTAAAAATCACACGACTTGATTCTTTATACATACAATAACCAGATCTAGACGGGCTGCTTTTCGTGGCGCACTTTGTAGAAAGCCTGTCTTTTCTTTAACATTTACAAAGTACCCATACTATGGTTTCTGGATAACTATAATTGTGTTTATATTTCGGATGAAGTGAGCTTTCTTATCCTGAGATTACAATTAGATCGGTTCATGGTGTCGTGTGTCTTCCTGCGAAAAATTTCCTAAATAATTCTTGGATCATCATGAATGTCCTTCCGTGATGAACCGAAACACTTCAGTACGTGGTCAGGACTAGCCATGAAGTTATTTTGACAGTTGTTACATTCAGGGTAAATCTTGTTTCCTGTCATGTATATCAATGTTTTGTGTGTTCACATGTTTTATAGGAAATTAATCTTTTGTAACCAACATCACCGCATATGTTTCGTAATAAATTAGAATAATTCATGAGCATTTGTAACAATGTAATTAGTTGTAGAAGTTCAAGTAGCAGTAGTACATGAACATATATTAAATACATAAATAAGATTCAAATACTGAATGGACAGATTGTATGCTAATTATTAATTGAGTATTTATTTATTTTTATTAATGACCATGCGTTATTTTATTCAATTCTTTTTTCTGTTAGTACTTGTATTTTTATCGCTTTTAATGTACATTACGTGGTGTGAAAGGAAGATAAAATTTTGCATGCTATGAACTCTCTTCTAAGTTAGTCATGTAAATGTTTGTGATACAATATATGTTAAATGTTTATGAAATACAATACATATTAAATGTTCATGAAATAGTATGGAATGTATGTTAAATTTTCATGAAACACAATGTTTTTATGAAATATATGGAATGTAAAATGCGATTGAAGTTTAATTTATATTTCATTTTAAATGCAGCATCCATTGAGGAAGATAAAAGCAAGTGAGTATGAATTTAAGTGCCCCAATAATATTTTATTTGACATTTATAGTACGATAAATTCCTCAATTTCTTATGAATATCGCATGCTTTACTCTCGCAGAGTTGATATGATTCTTAAGAAAACAAGCGACGAATTTACTGAAAACGCTCCAGCCTGCCCTGATGTAGTTCCTCCGAATAATAGTAAGTTCATCTTTAATTCGTATATTTTACCACCTATATATTTATTTATTTGGGAATGCTTTTCTTGGAAATATATGATTCACCATATGACTGATAAGTCATTTCTGATGTCAAGTGATTACCGATAGCAGAGTGAAATAGTTGCCATTCATACATACTGAAAAGGTGGGGTATCTTTGCACTCAAGACAATGTTCCATAATGTTTACTCTATGATGACGAATCTTGTATACATACATACCACCAAGGAAGCTCCTGTATGTGACCTCTACAGAAGATTATGTAGTTTCATGGGCATATTTTCGAGGAGAAATTTTAAAGACAAAAAATGAAAACGAATTTAACCCTTCAAGTGGTTTCTACTAGATATATCGTCCATCTTGATCTGACTGATTCTGCTAATGACGAAATACATCGTACACCAGTGTCTGATCAGTTTTGCTTATGAAGAGATACCTCGTCGAGACAAAACTGCCTTATTACTCCATGTAGGAAAAACAAATTGACCCTTGCCCAGAACTGGTGACAGTTTGGAATAGGTTTTTGCAACAGAGGCTGGCAACTACAGGATAATTTTCGAAGCGAAGATAAACCACAGAGAGTTAAAAGTCCATGAACCTAAAAGGAACGAGGATCTTCAGTGTCCATATTCTAGAATACTAGTTCCAGTTCTTCATCGTGAGCTGCTCGTAAATTCAGCAGTTTCGATATCTGGCTCCGAAAATCTCTATGAAGGAATTCATTTCTTCTCCACTCGATATCTAGGCAACCTGAGGTTTGGCATGATAGGATTCCGTGAGTGGACATTCCATGACGTAGTGTAGAGTGACCAATGGATCCGTATTCATAGAGATGTGCTTCAGAGTCCAGACCTATAGAAGTACATAAAAGGGTCATGACCTGTGAAAATGTGAATTATCCTTTGGTCTTTCGTTTGGGAACACTCTTTCACACTGGGTGTGACTTCATGAAGTGGTCTGTGTATCACTCTGGTCTCATTCCCTCTACCATTTCTGAAGCAATGCTCTTTCGATCTGTTTGATGTCATTTAGCAGAAAATCGGAACTAATAATTGCAAATAGTCTAATTTGGGGTGAAATAATTTTTTCGCCGATGTTAACTTTAATGGATCGTAACCTTCAAAGACTAATGTACCAGGGTATGGCAGACTCTGCGTTACCCCGGGGCATTATGGGAGGTGCTACTATATTGCATCCACAGTGAACTGTGGGGGACATGCCATCTTGTATGACTTTGAGAAAGCTGGGTCGCATTTATATGTAGGCTTGATTAGATTGGATTTTGAATTTCATAGCGAAGATACTAAACAGGACAAGATAAGGACAAGCAGCACAGGACAAAACAGGACAAGCAGCACAGGACAAAACAGGACAAGCAGCACAGGATAAGACAAAACAAGCAGCAAATCCTTCGACATACGCGATTCGAACTCATAACTAAGCGCTTTCAGGTAACTAGTTTTGTAAGAGGGACTATTTTAACCGCTCGTCCATTGGTGAGCTTATCTGTATCGATCTCTTATGTTAGATTCCAAATCACGCGATCACTTCACCGCTATAACAGGCCTTTCTGTCGCTGAAGTTCCATAAACCTTTGTACTACTGCTTATGTAGAACTCTCGTATGCAGCCTTTGTTGTACAGTGCTAGTAGATATAAACATTGTTGAGAATCTAGTAACATACGCTCATAAAGCTGCTGTAGCTTTGTTATTGGGTATGATCAGACATGCTATTTATGATTACAAGTAAACTTCTATAGTTCGAATAATAATGTTACTCGTATATAATTGTATTCAAAATTTCGAGGCGGAATGGTGAACACAAGCAAAATTTTAAACCTACATGTACAACTTTCATGTACAAGTACACCTTTTTATTTTAAATAACAAATGGATATTTTGATGTTAAATGGTATGTATTCTTGTTGCAATGAAAACCTTGGACCTACCCACGCCTAATCTCGCTATCTGACTATCTGCATTTAAGGGCCGCGGTGGCCCGGTTGGAAGAGTAACGAACTAGCAACCGAAGGGTTGCGAGTTCGAATCCAGCCAAACACCGTCGTGTACAAAGGGGGCTGGTGCACGTTAAATCTGTCGTGGCCTCAAATGTCCTCACGTTGGCGTGGTGTGGAAGTTTGGAGAGTGGGGTGCCAGCTCAGGTGTTGCCTCGTCATCTGACCGTGGTTCAAAATTACGTGGTGTTGTCCTCGGATCTTTCCCTTTGGGATTGATCCCGGACCGTCACCAATAGCCCATTGTGTTGCTCCAGTGTGACGTTAATTGAAATACCCAAATACCCAAATATCTGCATTTAGAATAAACCTTTAGGTAAAAGCGGAAAACATTCTAGGGATAATTTATCTGTGGCATCGGCTTTTTTGTCTTAAATTTATGAGTTACCAGAATGCATTTCATCAGATCATAAATGCTGTAAGAATTTTAAAAGGATCATTAACTATCCCATGATAATTTTGCATAAGGAAGTCACAAAAACTGAAACATGAATACCTATACAATGTGTTCTCAATATTCACATTGTTAATGAATCTATATTTATATTCCAAATCACATCTGTTTTCCTTGAACCATTCTCGAACAAACCGTAAATTAATGTGTTTTTTAAATTGATAGGTAAATGTAAATTGAGGTACTTATTTTTTTAAATAATTTGAATTAAATAATAATTTTGTCTTAAAATAAATTAATTGATTCATCACACATAAACAATTTATCTATACCATAGAGGTTTTTATCATAAGTTTAAAATGCCATATATGCTTCTAAATATATAGACCAATATTTTCAGAACCATCTTTCGTTTCGTATTTTTGAATTTACTGACATAATTCTAAAATAATATTTTTATAAAATAATATTTTTCTTTGAATGACCTCAATACATGATACATAATAATATCTTCAATACTTTCTAAACACCAATATTCTTTTCAGCAGTTTATGTTAGCCCCGATGGTGAGAGTATATGTGAAATTTCGAAAGATCCGGAAAAGTTAAAATCCAAAGATAATTACAGGAATTGTGTAGTCGCCCTCAAGCGTTCCTGGAGTTTTAAGGTAAGAAACTATATTTATTTGCATGGATTGTTTAAATGATATATTGTATCGGATAAAGTTGTATGTATCTGTAGTTTGTACACTTATTCAACTGTGGGAGTGAAACTAATCTGTTGTACATATGGGTCATTCCACGTCAAACCGGAAAAGAAAGTGGTTTATTCAACCTGACCCCCTTTTATTTTTAAATACTTGGTGATTTTGTTCCTAGCCACAAATAGCAAATTCAGAAAAATTTTAGCTTCCTACTTGCAATAATTTTTAACTTATTTTAAGAAAATGAACAATTTTTCAAAATCCTAGAATTATTAACTTGCCAGTATCTCTGGATCTAATTGTTTTATCGACTAAATTAGAGTTTATTGTGTAGATAAAAGTACACTCTTTCTAATGATGTATAACATAGCCTTCTGGATGAAACGTCTGTTTTTACGGTCATACAATTTGACATTACACACTGAATAAAAATATTGTATAATTATTTTTTCCTTAAAAATATGTACTAAAGGCAAGTTATTTATGTTTGTTTTCTGAAGGTTTCAAGGTAGGTTTCAAGAAAATTGCAAGTAAATAGAACGATATATGTAATCAGTACACTTTGCATCTTTTTATCTGTTTGCCCGATATAGAGGAAATAGAACTTATTTTCTAGATTTTATATTTGATTTTTTGAAAAGCTGGTGCCATATTTTCTGCATTTATTACAAGCAGAATTACCTGGCGATGTACGGGTTGAATTGGTTAAATGTTGATTCTATTTCATAGACAAATGCAAGCATCGTTTAAGTGTACAGAAAATATTTTTTAACATTGTTTTAACTTTTTCATAGCTTCTACAATTTACTTCGGACGCAAATGTGTATACATAATATATCCCTCGATTTCATAATCATCACACACTTGCTGTAAGACAAATTACAAAAGCTTTTTCTGAGATCACTTCTTCAGAAGTCGATTTTGAGTTTTGGAGTGATTACGAATGCCAATTAAGCTCATTTTCAGTAAAAATGAGGAACTTTCAGCGTATAGCCAGGTACTCAGTTTTCCAATCAATATTTATTATTTGTGATATCCTTGCACCACGGATTCAATGTTTTTTAAAATTATATTATCATTTTGAGAGGATGGCAAATTAATCTGTTACGGTAATCGGGGTTAAATTACTTTGAAGCACACATTTTTTCTTCAAAATTCTATTCAACCGCACGTTGAATAACGGAGCTTGTTTTTAAAACAAATGTCATCAGTGTGGACAAAGCAAACTCAATCGATTACACTTAAGTTGTATACGAACAGTTTCAACTTCAAGTAAGCAATCTCGACCTTCTGCCAGTTAAGACAAAACATTTCTATTTTTCAACAGTCCTTGTTTAACTATTTCCTTAGTATGACATTATTCCAAAATCAACAGTCTTATTTAAAATTCGCTTTCCCCCAACAAAAAAAATTTAGTTTTAAATCGAATCATTAAGATACTTTTTTCAATTGAGATAGTTAGTTTATGGAAACCACGTACCTATTTAAAATTATAGATGTAGTTACTTGACTATGGAGTACAGCTTTCAATAATACCCATGAAACATGAAAAACAAATGTAAATTAAATTGATTTTAATCGTCTTGTATTTGAAAATGTGTGAAAATTCCGAAATATCTTTGAACTACAACGTATAGCTACCCGTTTTGATTTAACGTAACACATCTTATTTAAGAATAACTATTTTAAATTTACCAGTCATTTTAAAATAAGAAGTTATACACCTTACTTAAAAAGGTCTCCATTTATTTTTGTGAAATAGAATTCTACCAACTATAACATATTTAACCAAAGACAAGGAAAGTTCGTCAAAATATGCATATACACATAGAAATTACCCATGTCTAGTGGTATTTGGCAGAAAATAAAAAATAATTCATTACAATTTAACTCCTAAATAATATATATGTAATTTGGAAAGTAATAGAACACATAAATACAAAAACGAAATTCTGGTCATTGAAAAATGTCGAATTCTGAAAAACGAAAGATCTGGGCAAACGTACAGAATGTCGACTGCATGAGAATATTCTGAAGCAGAGAAGTTAAAAAAGACGCTTGAAAATATTGATAGGCAATAATGAATATTTGCAAAAAGAACACAAATTTACAAAACTTAGAAATGCTCAAATATGACCTCAACATTTCTGTCTTAACCCAAATACACAAACGCGGAATTCTAAATCTAATTTATAAAATAAAACATTAATTCTGGCGTTGCGGAAAGATACAGAATTGCAAAATTACGCTTATATGATCAATGAGTTTTTTGTTTGGCCTTTTTCGTTTTCCACTTCAAAGTTTACATTTAAAATTAAGTTTTTAACTATCCATTTTTCATCATTCAAATATTCCTAAATTATTTATATTGTGGAAAGAAATAAAAAATCAATTCAAACATAATTAAAATTTTAAATTGTTTAAATATAACGTTTCCAAAAAAATTGCTTTTCGAGCATTAAAAAAATTTGATTTTCAATCAATACTGGCCAAACCAACTGAGTTGCGTACCGCAATCGTTTCATGCTCAATGTTTTTCCTATGGCAATTTCGAATTGATTTAGCTCCCTCTGCACACATAGGTTAAAAAGAACGGGAGTTAATATGTAGCTTGCGTTAGTCGCAGGGTTCCAAAGAATGTGTTGTGAAGAATGTGTGTGACCACATTTGGTGTGAATTGGTCAAATGGTATAGATTTGTATAGAAAACATACAGACAGACAGACCCCAACTCTGCTTTATATGTATAGATTGTTGTATTTTTATTGTTTCATATATTGTTTTAAATAAAATTTAAAATGCGCACCATGTAATATATAATTAGAAAGATTATACACATTTATCTACAAACTAAACCCTATTTCATCTCGATTGGGCAATCAGATCAAAAGATAAATGCATTTGTGTGTTTTGTTTACATAATTACATTTATTTCAAATATTTTCTTTTCCTTGAACTAATGCGTGTCCCAACCTGAAATTCAGGAAGCAACGATAAGTAGTATACTTTTAAGATTTAATTTTTAGGAACGAATAAAAAAGGGCCAAATTCATAGAGCTTGGAATCAGAAACGTCATTCACAATAGTATGTCATATATCATTAGGCAGAAAACATGTTTATCTACAAAATAAGTTCTCTATGGGCCAGATCGACAAACGATACAGGTGTTTATGGGTACTGAGTACATCATTCTAATTACTTCGAACAGTTTTTACTATGAACTCATGCGTGTTTCACTTTGTAGCTTTTAGAAAGCAAATTTAAATAACGTGCCTTTCATATATATTTTTTTCAAAAAAGTAATATAATTTTTCTACTCAAGCTGAAAGGTCAAATTGTATGAATCCTTCTAATGATGTATAACATCATTAGGAGGTTGTGTTAATTGCTCAGATTGCACACTTACCCAAAAAATGAGCTCTAATTCAGTCCGAAAGAATAGTTAGATCCAGAGATAAGGGTGATTTAGTATTTCTAGTCATGAAAATTTGTCCATTTTTTTTAAATTAAAAATTAATAATAAAAAAACTGTTACAAGTTCTAATTTCTAGGAAGCTAAAATTATTCAGAATTTTTTTATATGTGGCTCGGCAACAAGTTAATCAAATTTTAAAATATCGAAGGTTGTCGAGTTGTGGACTGTGCCGTTTGATATTGAATGATCATATATACTGGTAGTTTTACTTAAGTTCGCAATATTATATCAAATCATTTTTCCCTTCGTACGTTTTCAGGATGTATCACGACTGATTTTTACAATATTAAACCGAAAGTGGTTTGGACCCGCAGTGAAATAATAACACATGTAACATTAGAGTACAAAATTGTAGGTTTATTTAACTGAGATGAAGTTACGTTAAATTGAAGTGATAGTTATTGTATTATATGCTATAAGACGGATGCATTTCAGTTTAGTGGCGATATAACAAAAGCGGAAGCAAATTCAAACTCAAAGGAGTGCAATTTAAAAAAGGCTAACTCAACTGTTTACATAAAACTTCGTATATGATCGGGCTGGTTTCATATGGAAGGTTAAATAAATTCTTTCTAAGATGTCATATGTGAATATTAATAATTGAATAGAAGAACACTTCCAAACACATATAATAAGAATATTAAGAGTGTTAGGTCATAATTGAATACATGAATACATTTAAAATAACTTGTGGACATAATTCTTAAATGTTATACCACTCGCTTTGGTATTCTTCATTATAACTTTTAGTTGAGTAGGTAGTTAAGTAGTTCAATTTACGTTGCACTGGAACACACACAACACAAAGGGCTATTGGCGACAGATAGAGATCAATACCGAAGAGAATGATCTGAGGAAATCACCTCGTAATTTTGAACAACGTTCAGATGACAAGTTTGACACCTTGTCTGGCACCCCACTCTCCAAATTTCCACATCACTCCAACGTGAGGACATTTGAGGGCATGATCGATTTAACGTGCATCAACCCCCGAGTACTCGAAGGTGTTTGGGTGGACCAAGTTTGGAACTCGCAACCTTTCGTATGCTAATCGTGGCTACCAACTGGCCTACCGTGGCCCACTGTTTCATTTGGGATGTAAATGCATATCATATTTTCATCTGTAACATGAAAATAAACAAAGTGGTATGTTTTCATATCATAAAATTATTCACAATACTATTCTACTCCTGGTCCCTGTATTAAAATATGATAGTTTACATTATTTTTGTATATTTCCTGACTGAAAAGCCCCCCATATAGTAATAGAATACATAATTTCTTCACTCACCACCCAACATTTAATTTCCGCTCTACTCTGAGAACAAATTTAACATGTTTGGTTCCGATGGGCGTATAATAGTATGGAGAAGAAAAATGAGGAACAAGATTCCAAGAACTTAGTTGGAACAGTAAAGCATGGCGGTGGAGTTGTCCTTGTGTGGGGGTGCATGTCAGCATCAGGACTAAGTAATTTGGTATTTATTGATAGCATAATGAATCATGCTCTTTATTTAAATATTTTAAAAGACAATTTAAAATTATCAGCCCAAAATTTGGGTATTGGAAACAACTTTGTTTTTATGAAGATAACGATCCTAAGCACACGACTCTCAATGTTCGCCTCTGGTGTCTTTATAATTGTCCACAAGTTCTGAAATCACCACCTCAGTCGCCGGATTTAAACCCAATAGAACACATTTGGAGAGAACTGGATGTTAGAGTACGAAGACACGACATTAGAACGAAAAGCGAACTAAAAACAGTAATGATTGAAGAATGGAGGAACATTGATGCAGAAATTACAAAAAAACTAGTGAACTCTATTCCCAGACGTTTAAAAGCTGTTGTGGATGCTATAGGATAGCCTACTAAGTACTAATTTACCGAAATATTACAATATTTACTAATACATAGATATATTTTTAAAGTGTACAAAGACTTTTGTGAGCTAATTTTTTTGTTATTTTTGATTATTGATTTTCCAAAAAAAGTTTTACTATGTTTTAAAAATATTTTATGTAGTTTTGTTAAGAACAAGTTATAGATGTTATTAAAAAATTCCTATTCTGAAATATTAATTTTTATTAATGGATAGAGCAGTATTTCATTGAAATTCGTAAGTGTACGAACACTTTTGGGAGCCACTATATATATATATATATATATATATATATATATATATATATATATATATATATATATATATATATACTACTCTGACTTCTCTATAAGCAACAAATTTATTAATCTGTTTTGAAAATATTATGTACTGGAAAATTAAGACATTAAAGCATTCCTTGGCTAAGTTATAAAAACTGAATATAGATGAATATCCATGCATAAAAGATAGAAATTACATGTTCATTTAAAGAATAACACACCCGAAATATAACCTCGAAGTATTCAATCAAGAGATCCAACGATATTCCAAACTCCTTAAAGAGGCAAATCAGATGGAAGACGGGGATTTTATTTTCTATTACCCAAATGCTCTCGCCGGATGACTATAGTTAAAACTTCGAAATGTAGTTTATCGTCTCTTAAGTGACGCTTAGTATTGAATCTAATTGGCGTCGATCAATTAACTATCATATGCCAATTCGGAATCATTGTTTGGAATTCCTATTTCTGAAGTTCTAAAATCGTATTCTAAAAACAAGCCTGACGTCAAGTCCGGAATGAGTACAGGAAGCACTTTGCATCACAAAGATATTGCCGCCACATACATTTAACTAGACAGAAAAACTACTGTTCAGAAATATTGACAGGTTTCAATGTCTAAATACAGATTGTTTTCGTATACATTAAAATTTCATAACTTTGGATACGAAATAGACCTATAAATCGAAATTTACATTTCACGTCTAAGTTAATCAATACATGTAACGTGGATTATTAAGAACGAAAAATAATGGAAACTTTTTCCATATAATCCTTTCTGAAAACGAGATATCTAATAAAAACGCATACCAATAATGTTCTTGCTTTCAGATTCGCCGGAATTTTTCCATCTGTCCATTAAAGCTTTCATCGCTTTTAATAGAAACCAATCTTTTCATATCTATAAAAAAGGTAGAAATGACATATTCATTCAAAGAAACACACTTCCGACCCACATTTTGCGGGACCTCGAAGTATTCCATCAAGAGATCCCAGGTTATTCCAAACTCCTTAAAGAGGCTGAAAATGTCGAGAAATTCCTCTCAATTCATTTTTTCCTCGTTAATGTGATTCCGGGTAGATAATAACATGCTTCTAATAACTTTCCCGAGAAACCCAACCTATCACGAAAGAACGAAAGGGAAGCTCTTGGCTAACTGCCAGACTCTAACGTTATGTAAGATTCGCTGGCCAGTCAATAATTTAGCACTTACGTGATTTGAACTGGAAAATAAAAGTTCCCAGCGATGCGGGAAACACCTTAGAGCCGATTTACTGTGTTCCGTGTTCCCCATCTACGATCTTTTTTAAGTCATACGAAATAACTCGAGTAGGTTCCGATTTGGAAAGCGTGCGACGAGTTTGCATGGGGGAATGTATTTCTCGGTGAAGTTGAAATAGTGAAATGATGTATTTTTGAGAGAATATGAAGGATCATTGCAATCTTGTTCAGTTTAATTAATGATGTCTTGGCATGCGCTGCGGTGTTTTTTACTTGGGGATACTTGTTGAAACATTTGTTACTTTAAAAAATAGTCTCGCTTTTCCTATAGCGAAAAATCAACAATTTTTGTAAAGAAAAAAAGCAAGTTGCTTCTTTAATATATATATATATATATATATATATATATATATATATATATATATATATATATAAAGACATATCAACATTACTTAATGAATATCAAGACGTCGCTGATAAATTTGATGTTTGTTCCCTGAAACACAAAGTACATTTTATTGAAACTTTTTTCATCAATTTCTTTAAAAAGCAGAGTAAATTATTTCAAGAATTCATACCACCTGTTTTTGAATCGATACAATTTTAGCCAATTTGTTGTAATTTTGTGGTACTGCTGAAATCATTTTGTGCTTAAAACATTTTTTTCATGGTGAATATCTTTGCACACGGGATTTTTATAAGGCCCCTAATGTAGCTTAATGAATCAAATGAATTAATGAAGTTCTTTTTTCACAACCGTAAATTGTGAGAAATTAATTACTAAAGTGAAACTTTGTTATAAGACAGCCCATGGTTCTGAAAATATTTAATTAATTTGCATTTAACTAGATTTTCATTTCTAAAAATGTCAGGAAAATAAATGAGTGTTCAGTTTTGTCTTACTTTGTTAGCAATTACAAATGAATATAAAGGTAACAAAAAATAATGAAAAGTAAGTTAATATTTGCTTTAGATCAATGTGTCTGCTATTAATACATTATGATAACGAATGCTGGAAACTGTTGTATGCATTATGTATATATCGTAGTTATGCACGTTCAGCTATTTTTAAAATCATATTCATGTATTTTTACCTTAGAAAGGACATCAGATTAAAACAGAGGTCGAAGTTGCTTTGACAGACCTGAGCAATGTCATGGCAAAGCAGTTAGATCAGTCTTCCACCACATTATTAGGAGATGTGACACTAGAAGATAATCTAACGTCTAAGAAAATAGTGGTGAAAGTTGAACCTCCACCTGATACGATACAGGTAATAAGCATTCAACAGATACATTTTCACCGATATAATTTATCTGAAGATCCTAAATTATAAAACATTTTAATACCTACAGCATTTACAAATTTTGCCTCACACTTTGTCAAATTCAGTTACCATATACGAGGAATATAAAAATGGTTACATTAAAGTGTTTCTAGAATTTAAATTTTAATAGATTCTATAATAATAGTTCAGGTTAATTAAGGGCAAGTATAGTTCTTAATAAGTATTAAATCTGATAATTTGATGAGACTTAATAGTCTCGAGTACCATCAGAAGAGAATATTTATCTACCATACACATAAAAAAGAGAAAAAGTATACGGATACGATTTATTATTTCTCGAAGTACAGATTTCTCGAATACATGTTCTATAATAACAGTTGAAATTAATTAAGAAGTATTTTATGTTTTAAAAAGTATTGAATATCCTTAGTCCCGATAAACACGAGTATAGTAAGAAGATAATAATTATCTACCGTGCAAAAGATGAAACGAATAAATTATTCAAAGTTGTTACTTTACTTTCTTAGGTAGTTTTCATTAAATAAATAATTTAAACAGTAAAGACGATAACTATATTTTCTGATTATTTACGTATTTGAATCATAACACTACCTAGATTCCTAACTGACTGTCTCACCATTTGCATTTCGTCACGAATACAAGGCTTTGTTCCGTGTGCATCTCTGAAGCTCCAACACGAAACATACCTCTTAGCTCCTTGCTGCACTTCCGGTTTTACGCTACATTAAACTTTTACCGACGCTTCCAAAATGGTACCACACAGCCCACACCACGCCATACATACACATCTCTATTTTTTCCGCCCAAAGCCGGAGTTGTAAAATATTCTTCCAGATTACATTCCCCTTTCCTGTTTTAATATTTATAAATATATATTTTTCCATTCCAGGGAGAGCGAGCTTATCGAACGGACTCAGTCTAGACCGAATGTTCGGAATGATCGTCTTGTGTACATGACGCCATCTTGCCCCGCGTTCATAAATACAATTTGATCACATCGCCACGTACCTCGTTCATTATAAAGAAGCAGACACGGCAGATCGCGGAGCTGGAATAAGCGGAAAGAAGCAAAGTTTTCCTTTCCAACAGGAACTGGAAACTTATGTGTGTAAGGTAAGTTGTGTCTCTCTGGTGACGTTTATTGCTTCTATCGATCGCTCTGCTTCTGTTGGATAAGTCCGAGTACTTTAATTGAAAATTAAACTTAATACGACATGCGCTACGGTCGTTGACTTGATGTGATCGTGGAAGTAACTTAATTTAAGCAAATGTTTCTGCACTGCATCATATGAAAGAAAAAATAAATATGCGTGGAAGTAACTTAATTTAAGCAAATGTTTCTGCACTACATTATATGAAAGAAAAAATAATATGCTAATAAGGAACAAATTAAAAGACAGTGATAAATCCAGAGTGAATGATGACACAAAGCATAAAGGGGGAAGTAGTAGAAGGATGAAGTAGTAGAAGAGGAGGAAGTAGGGGAGGTTATTTGTGACAACCCTGTCGGCTCTCACTATATAGTGGTGGTGGCTTTTAAATTATTGACAGGGCGTGATTGACTGGAGAAGCATTTGCATCATTTTGGCACCTGTAGTAGCCGAAATGTGTCCTATGCAGAGAAATGGCTGATATGGACTTTGACATCTTTTGGAATGTTCGGAGTTAAAGGGGAGGGCGTCCATGCACTCTATTTGAAGGGTCGAGAACTTTTGAAGCAGTTGAATTTTCATCTTTTTATCTACTCTTCTTTTTGTTCTATGCTCTTATTTCATGTATCACTGTATCACATAGTGACACATGGGGATTAATAGATGTATCTGTCTATGTATCTTTGCAATAAAATTTAAAAAAATCGTATAAAATGGAAAAATAAGCGTTGTTTCCATAAGTAATATATTTACTGAAATAATGCTTATAAATTTATTTCAGAATCATCTTTAAGGAAATTATACATATACATTTTTCCTTCGGTTGATGCAGGATGAGAGGGATTATCAGTGTAAACCAAACAGACGGTTTACGAAGATTTTACTTCTACCGTAAAAGTTCTCTTGCATGATATACTAGATTGGGGACACTTAAAATATAGTTCATCGCCGTTTTGGCGATGAACTATATTTGAGGAGATTGGGTAATATAGTGATAAGCAACTTTTCAAAGTTTTCAAGTTTGCCATTTAAAGCTTTAAAAAATTCAAAAATTGCAATGGTCTATCTAATCTTCAAGAAGTTATATTATTTCAAGCTTTCAAGTATTACGCACTCATTCAAATCATCATAATTTCTTTTGATCTTAAATATTTGGCTTCTAATATTTTTCATTGGGAGAATTTTCATTCGGTGCTATATCACTATGTTATCATGAGTCCTTCAATTAAATTCGCCGAAAGACGTACTCACCAAATGCAGACCGTTTTTCTATACCTAAATAGTTTAATGGAATGTGTTTTACTACAATTCTAATTATCACTCTTGTGAAATGCGAGGTGCATCATACAAATGAAGAGGAAAAGGAGGAAAGAAAAAATTATTTGAATTCGAAATAATTCGACATGAGTAGGCATGACGTATCTGTCAGGCAGCTGCTAGAATTAGCTCTCTGAGCTTCTGACATAATGACTAAACAGCCACACCTTTTGATTGAAAGAGATGCTATTGGTCAAAAGTCTAAAACTGGTTAAGAATCATGTAGGGAAAACTGCAGGTTGCATGGTGGAATAATGCATGCCCCTCAGAGTAACCTCTGAAGAGTCACACAGAGAACTAGTCATTCCTTCTGTGAAAACACCCTTTAAGTTGGGCACATATTGAGCTTTTAACGTAAATCGCCTTTGGTTGCCCCAGTTCCAGTCAATTCCTTGTTTTTAAATGCTAAAGAGGTATTTGACAGATCTACATATAATGTGCATACTAAAAGGTTAAGCCGTGTATGTATGTGTGATATTTTTTATCTAAAGCATGAATTAAAATTCTTTTAAGAGTCAGAAGAGAAGGTACAGGTGCAGAATGAACATATTTATTGATATATGAAAGCAATTCAGATGATAATTGGATATCTTATTACATTAGTACGTAAGAGCAACAGACGCTCACCATCGATTGAAAATTATTGTATAACACATCTTGTAGCTTTATAATGTTCATACGGTTATAATATCGGGATGCACAAACAGTCCTTGTTCAAATTTGATTAATAAATCCTGTTGGAGATGTGGTTCGATAATATTTATACATTAATAAGCTCTGCTTTATTATTTCTTTCATTGAGAATAAAATCAATGTATTTCTAAAATACCCCCTTTGATGAATGAAATAAAATGTAAAATAGCAGTTATCTATTTTATTTATTAGTAATTTTCATCTTTATCAAATATATTTTTGAGGTATTAGTGCAAACATTTAGCTCGATAAATTTAAAGGCATTTATCTTTAGTTTCAATAAAAAGGTTTTCTGTGTATTACGCCTTTTCAAATGAAATTATTTACATATTTTTTTTTACTTTTATAAGATTCACTTGCGTAATGTGTTCTATTATTATTGATATTTTACTGGGTTTAGAGGAAAGTCAACATTTGGTTTAATTCTTTATAATATAAACGTTTAGTGAACAAGCTTAATAAATTACGTTTAGTGGAACACTGATGATAATAAGGGCAAATCAAGAAGATTAATTAAAATGCTTTATTTTTAGCATTTAAGTAACATAAAATATAAAATTAGCATAAGCATTAAGTACAGTTATTAAATGTCAGTTTGACAGCTCCAAATGAAAATTAAAGGTTAACCACATTTCTGCCTTGATGAGAGTTTGGGTATTGTATGCTGGTGGAATTTTCTCTAAAGCGAAGACAAAACCTTGCCAATTCCTTCGTTGTTTCATGAAGAACAAGGGAATACCTTTGTTTTTCAACATGGCTCCTTTTAACAGTAATATTTTTCAACATAGCTAATCTTTAATTTAAATCATTACCTACTTTAATGCTAATTTGTAGGTATAGCACTTATACTAATTCTCGAAAAGTACCATTCACAAATATTATTATAGAATATTAAATATAAGATCAATATGAATCAAATATATCCATTACATCATGATTAAGGAATAGTTTTAAAGTTTTGAAATATTCCTTTTTTCAACCAGTATATTTAAATAATTGGTAATTGTTTTAATAAAATGCGATTTTTAACAGCATTTATTCTTTAAACTAAGGGCATTGGATTTTAAACTCCTCTTTACATTTAAAGCTACACAAATTTGTAAAATAAATCTTTGTAAACTTCGGTACGGACGCGGCACAGTACGGACGAGGCACAGTTTCAGATTTTAATGCTAACCAAAATAGTATGTATGATACCAATATAACTAAAATAACGCTGCTGCACCTAAAAGCTACAAAATAAAAATCAATG
Organism: Meta bourneti; assembly: GCA_933210815.1. Lineage (NCBI taxonomy): Eukaryota > Metazoa > Arthropoda > Arachnida > Araneae > Tetragnathidae > Meta > Meta bourneti. The sequence continues at coordinate 63,498,344 of OW119922.1, forward strand.
AGAATAATTTTGTAGCATTTCTAGCGTCCTAAGAAAAACCCAATTTAATTACACTAATTAACACAATTACACTTACACTAATGCTCTAGAAATATCATTCAGAAATATTATTATAGAATATTAAATATAAGAACAATATGGATCAAATACTTCTCTTAGATCATTGCTAGAGAACTTTATAATATTTTGAAATATTCCTGTTTTTAACCAATATATTTGAATAATTGTAAAGTATTTAAAAAAATGCTATTTTGAACAGCACGTATTCTTTAGACGAAGCATCACATTTTTAATTCATATTCACATTTAGAACTAGATAAAAATTTGTAAAATAAATATTGGTAAAATCCTAATTAACGGTATGGTAGAGCGCTATTTCAATTTTGAAGCCCAACCAAAATAGCCTCTGTGATAAAAAAAATACAGCCAAAATAACTCAGCGCTGCACGTACAAGTCACAAATTAAAAATCAATAAGGCAATAGCTTTTCTAGCGTCTAAAAAAGAACCCAGACTTCCTTCTCTGTCAAATGGTAATTGTGATCTTCAAAGGCTTTAATTTAGAGAAAGAGAAATAATATAAATACCAGCACATCACCCTTTGTCTAACAAAAATCTAAAATATATATTTGGAAAGGTTAAATAAAGTATAAAAAACCATATACCATCTAAAGGGAAAAAAATTCAAAAGATAATATACGATTTGATAGTGACCATACTGTTTACTGGGATTTGTCTTAAATCGTCATTACTAAAAGAATTAATCTATATTTATTTCAGTGAGAATTCGAGATCGTTGAATCCTCAAATCAGAATGCTGCTTTCGAAAAAGGACTTGGAATCGATCTATACATAAAGTAAAACTGGTGCTCAATTTTTGTTTGTTTATGATATACATCTCCACAGCCTATGTATTCATCTATTTGGTGTTGGACTCGGTGTATCGCTGTAATTCATGTTAAAATACTACACATATCGATGTCTCCATTTCGGCCAGCATTTTGAATAAAATATATTTTGTATGTTCTTTCCATTCGAGTTAACTATTCTCTTTAAAACAACAATCACACAGTAAAACAGATAATTGTATAGATTTTACTTTAAGAAGCAGACAAATATGAATGTTAATAATCATTTATATCAATTCAACAAATATAAATTATATGTAAGAATATAGTTTGCTTCTGAACATTGAACGAAAAAACAGATAATTAAATATCTGATTAGCTAAGCGATGGTATTTTCGGACAGGACCAAACGCATCCAATAATTTCTTAAGTTTCATCTATCAATTCTATACTTTTAATTTGTACTTAAACTCATTTTGGTAATATCATACAAATAGGTGATAAGATAATATATTCTATGACTTTAAACTAGTACATATTCATTCAAATTCAATACAAAGTATACACCTTTAAATACGGGCATACTTTTACTGCTATAAATATACTAGCAGAATTACCCAGTGTTGAACGGGTTGAATGAGTTAAATATTGATTGAAAAGTGATTCGACTAATCACTTTTCTTTCATAGAAAAATACAAACATAATTTAAGTATCGGTAATTTTGTATAACATCGTTTTAACTTTTTCATAACTTCTACAATTTACTTTGGGTGCAAATATGCATACATGATATATACATTCATATAATCCATTTCATATTCATCGCACTTCACCTGCAAGACAAACTACAAAAGTTTTGTCTAAGGTGATTATTTCAGAAGTAGAATTAGAAATATCTTTGAACTACAACTTATGGCTACCCATTTTAATTTATGGTAACCTATCTTATTTTAAAATTATTTCCTTTTAACTTTACTGGTCATCATAAAATAAGAAATTACACACCTTACTTAAAAAGGTTTGTTTTGTATATTTTATTTATTTTTATGAAACAACATTCTACAAATCATTATGTATTCAACCAGACTTAAGGAAAATTGGTTAAAATATACATATACCGCTAAAGAAATTACCCATGTCTAGTGATGTTTTGCAGAAAAATAATTCATTAAAATTTAACTACAAAAAATATATCTACATATGTAAAATACCGGAACACAAAACAAACAGGAATGAAATCCAGATTATTGAAAAAATGCAGAATTCTGAAAAACGAAATATGAAGAATTGTGTTGAACTTCGACTTCCTGAATATATTCTGAAAAAGAGGATATTCGAGACTTTGAACTATATTGATAAAGACAATAATGATTTATTTACAAGAACTCATGTTTGTAATGCTTAGAAATGCTCAAATACGACCGCAGCATTTAGCTGTCCAAACTTATAAAATAAAACATTATTTCTGATGTTGCCAGATATCGAGTTGTAAAATTACGCTTTTATGATCAATGAGTTTTTCGTTTGGGCTTTCCGTGTTCCATTACAAAATGTATAAGTTATGTTAAATTAAATATATTTTAAATATCCGTATGTCATCAATCAAATAGTCATAAAATATTTATATTATGGAAAGAAATAAAATATCAGTTCAAACTTAAATATTATAATTTCATTTAAATTGTTTAAAAATAATGTTTTAGAAAAAAATTGTTTTTCGTGCAATACTGGTAAAATAATTTTATTTGAAAACTTATTATTCTACCAATACTGGTAAAACGAACGGAGTTGAGTATCACAATCGCTTTATATTCAATGTTATTCCTATGGAGATTTCGAATTGTTTTTAGCCCCCTCTGCACAGCTGGGACAAATAGAACGGAGGTTAATATGTAGTCTACGTTACCCGTATGGTTCTAAAGTATGTGTATCATATTTGTTGTGATCAAACGGTGTAGATTTGTATAGAGCACAGATAGACAAACGCTAACTCTGCTTTATATATATAGATATAACTACTTCCACTTAATATTTAAAGTAAAATGCAGAAAAAATCAAACTTTAAAAGTTTGATTTTTTCTGCATTTTACGTTAAATATTACAAATTATCTTACATTTCCATACTTTGTCTTATGCATTCTATATCCTGTTCTACGGTACTAGCTGTTTTAGATATTTCTTTTTTTCTGAGGAATTACAGCCCCAAATGTACCGAAGATCCAACAAAATATCAAGGTAAGTATCGAAAATTTACGTTAAACGCTCGGCAGCGTATAGAATGAGGTTTAGTTTTGCCTCTTTTTGGTGAAAGGTTTGTCACCCGTTTGTATAAAAAAACAAGTAATTAAAATATTATTTAATACTATAATAAAATGAATCCATTGGTGTGAGAATTAATATTAATTTCACATAATGGCCATACACTTGATAACAGCGGGTCTTATTTCATCAAAATAAAGATCAATGCTGGGACAAAACTGATTAATTTTAGAAATTGTGTACCTTTATCCATAATAATGGTTCAAATTTTTTTAAACGGCAAATTTCAGGCTAAGCCACACAAGGGAAAGCAAAATGTAAATAAAGCATTAGCATAATTTCCATTGTGATTTATTAATTTTTCAAAATGTCTTAGGTAAGTATATATTTTACATAATTTGATTTGAATGTGTTTTAGGAACAACAGAAGCAAAAAAAGCATATAACGCTTTTGTAAATTAATTAATGCCAATGGTAAAGATCATAAATGTTAGTTTAAGGAATATTTAGATTAAAAATAGAAGTTGTTTTCGTTGGGCTTATAGGTAGCAAAGAGCTCTTCTAATGTACACACTGTATTCAAACTATTTTTTGACATAATTTTTGCAAAAATTTGATACAGTGTTATAAGGCAGTATCTCAACAGTTTGTGGGGAACCGGTGTATGTATGTTTATTAAAAAACCAAAATGTATGGAGCTCACAATTGTATTTTTAGAAAATTCAATTTGGCAACAAGCATGTCTTATTCCAACTTTAAAACATTGAAGGGTAGGGAATGTTGGACACCAATTCCCTAGTGGCGCTGTCCTATAATAATGAAAGACGAAGATAGAGTGGTAGCGAGGTCTGAAGGAATCCTACTCTTAGCCTAGATATGAAACAAACCTCAAGATTGTCGAAAATCTTTGGACAATAATCAAATCACATATTTAGTTGTTCCTTATGAACATGTTTGGGTATTAACTAGTGCAACATGGTAATTAGAAAGACATCATTAAGTCTTGGTGCACTTTGATTCTAAGTCACGTAGGATCAAAAAGACAATAAACAAGAACGGTAGTTCATATGAAAAATATTAGGTAGCGTTAATTCATCAAATAAATTATTTTGATATTTTTAGTGCTTAATGTTTTTATTCTATCGTTACTTAATAATTTCAAACAATGCCAATCTATACATTATTCAAATAACGTTTAATATTTTATATTGCGAAGTTATTTTTTAAGAAAAATAATTTCTAAAAAAACTGGAGAATCTAAATTATTAAATATGCTAAAGTAATATACATGCGCTACCTTTATTTTTATTTCCATACATTGAACGGTCGTTCTCCGTCAACTAGCGCCAGATTGGTACAAAAGTTTATTTAACAGGATTGAGGCACTCGGAGCAAGAACCAACAAATTTGACCAAAGTGAGAGAGATATTTGGCTTTAAGAAGTTGTTATTGATATATGACCTAAATGTGCTTAGCAGTTACTCAATCATTAGCAGCATGTTAACCTTTTCTTTCATCAATTTTTTTAATTGAGTGCATGAACGGCTTAAGAAAGATACGCCATTTTTGGAATTATGTTGATTTTGCTCTCATTGCCTCAATTATTATATGATAATCATTTTTATTAATAAAAATCCGGTGAGATTTTAAAGCTTTGAAATAATATCAAAATAAATATTAAGATGCATCCTTATGGATATAAAATGCACATTTATTTATATTACATATTATTTTAAATGAAATGACAGTTTTGAATTTGACTGTTCAACTGAAGGCACTGGGATAACAATAGGTATTGGATCATATACATTTTGCAAATCCACAAATAATAGTTAAAATTATCCAAATATATCTTGTCATTTGCTTCCATGGAGTCATTACATTTTACCGTAAGTATTATTAGACTCAAGAAAATGTCTATAAAAATTAACCTTGACTGTCATTGAATAAGGATCTAAACAATCAAATTTCTAGACTGTTCCGTGCAATATCATACAAGAATTACTCCACATTGGCAAACATCATTATTTTGCACTTATTTACTAAAACATCAGGACAATCTGGTTATTTATAAATCTCCATTACTTTCTATAGTGGTATTACTTAGTAATTTTAAGAAAAATTCTTCTATTCCAGCAGGGTAAGTATGGACTTCGTACTGGAACAATACTACGGGCTTTTGGCGACCGTCTGGGATTAATTCCGAAGGGAAATATTATTTCTAGCAAGAAGCTTCATAAGTTCACACAAATTATGTTTCGACTTTAACATTTTTATTATCAATCCAGATACACACCACGTTGAGCTTCCTAAATTAAATTCTCTACGTTCCTTTTCATCTTCTACGTTCCTTTCACCTTGTACAAAACTTGCTATTGCATCGTACATATTCGTTATTAATTGATCTTTGCTGTGCAATGTAATATTAAAATTATTCAGATGACTTGTAATATCTGTTAAAAAATGCCAGATCTTTTACCCACAAAGGATCTTTTATAATCGATATGTTTTCGTTTTTTTTCATCTTTCATTTCAAGAAATACAATTATTACCTCCAAAAGCAGATAGAAGCTCTTCAGGACTTTGTGGCAGGACAACCAACGAACTTCTGTATAATAAGGAAGATCTTCGAATTCGGATTCTAAACCTTTAAGGAACGAAGTAAATTGGCGATGGTTAAGTGCTCTCGATCGATTTTGTTTTCATTTTATTTCAGAGCATCGTGGGCCAAAAAAAATTACCTCGGGGGCCGCCAGTTTGACACCTGCTGTAAGGAATCATTTGTTAATTTAATTGGTTATATTTATTAATTATGAATCTAACACTTAACAACACAATTTAACTAATTTTTAAAATGAAAATTTCTTCACCAATCGCTTGTGTTTTCATTTAAATTCGATGATAAAATTTGTTTACTTCAGCAGAATTAAATTGCCAATGGAATCACGTGGTTTTGGATCTAGTCGTTTTGCTAAATAACTCACGCAAACGAAGTCTTTTTATGCACCACGTGATATATAGTCAAAAGAATATAGAAGAGAAATATAGTCAAAAGTTGCCTCAAATATAAAAGTCTAAAAAAAGAGTCATATATACCAAAGCTTAACTCAATTGAATTTTTTCTAATGCTAGGTCAATTGAATATCTAATATTATGGCATATTTGTGAACCACTTTGCGTTACCCTGATGCCCAAAGGGGGTGAGTTAATGCTACATCTCAGGTACAAACGACATATTTTTGTCCTGTAAGGGATTCGCACGCATACTTCCACCTTGCAATGTGCAGTATTCCTTTTATGACTTCTAACCAATTTTGACCTTTGTTGTTAATATAATTTGTTGACTAATATAATCTTTCCAAATTATTAGATTCTAAGTATTGATTAGATAAGCAATTAGATGAGGAATAGAATATTACCAAGGGATTATATTCTAAGGAAAGAAGCAATAGAATATTTCCAAGGAATTCTATTCGAAGGAAACAAACAATAGTATCTTTCCAAATGATTATAATCTAATAAATGTAGAAATATAATAGTTGCAAAGAAATATTATATACTACAGAATGGGCCAATAGAACCGCTCTAAGGAAAGGACCAATACAATATTTCTAAAGATTGAAAGAATCCATGGCCTCTGTAGAAAGATCTGATTATTTTGTCATTAAGTGGTGTTGTGGGGTAAAAGCAATACTACACTCCTCGGAAATCCCATGATGCTCAGAGGTCTAGGTACAACACGTTTATAGAGAGGTCACATGCTCATTTCAGACGAGCACATACTTGCTCTTACTCCTGATTCGAGTCAGGAATCTTTAGATCCAGAATGCAACTTTTTACTAGACCGATTGGTCTGATTCGCCAACTGAATTTAACTGAATACATTTTAAAGCAACCAACATAAGAAATCGCTCACAAAGTATGAGTTCCAAGATTATTACTCAATTTGGAGGTTATTTTACTTTTCTAAAATGAATTATCTTCCGCTTTTTTAAATGTTAACTAAAAAGTAACTAATGTCAGCATCACTTTATCGTATATGAAAACAATTAAAAAAGCATGCAAATTTCTTTCAAATATTTACTATAACGATAGGATTTGTAGGAGAGAGTTGCCGAATTTAAACTACCTAAACATTTTTTAAAGTATTTTTCATATAATTTGTAATATCAACAATATTTTTAACCTTATAGTATTTTTATCTTCAAAATAATTAAGTTTACTTTCGAAGAAATGCAATTTTGAACAGTGAAAAATATGCACATTAAAATTGTATCATCGGTCGAATCATAGAAACTGGTTTCCCAGGATGGGCCACAGTAGCCCGGCTGGAACAGTAACGGATTATCAACCGGAGGGTTGCGAGTTCGAATCCAACCAAATACCGTCGTCTACAAAGGAAGCTGGTGCACGTTAAATCTGTAGTGGCCTCAAATGTCCTCACGTTGGCGTGGTGTGAAAGTTTAAAGAGTGGGGTGCCAGCTAAGGTGTTGCCTCGCCATCTGACCATGATTAAAAATTATGCTGTGTTGTCCTTGGATGTTTCCCTTTGGGATTCATCCTGGACCGTCACCAATAGGCCGTGTGTTGCTCCAGTGCGACGTTATTATTTAAAAATGCCTACTTACCCAGGATGGACCACTAATTTTTTTAAGCATTATTGAAGCAAAAGTACTTTTTGGTTTTTGAACTCATTCCAGCACATTGTGTATGGAACCAAGTGTGACAGTTTATGCACTTTATCACCCCTTCTTCCTTTGTTTTCTTACATATAATGCAAAACCGTGTAGTTTTAGTTTTTATTCTTTATCTGTTATCTGTCTCCAATATTTGGCGATTTTACTTTATTATTTTGTTTCTCTTTGAGTTGTTCGAATTCCAATTTGTCACAACTATTTGTTATAACAACTCTGCTTCCTGGGAAGTATCTCCATTTCGAGAAGGCGATGGACTTTCTTGCTGTAGATTTCGTGTAGAAGGAGGTGAAATATCATGAATATCCTTAAATTTCTTGTTTTTCACCTGAGGTACAAAATCATAAACACTATTTCTACTTTTACTGTCACTTGAAGATAAAGATATTGACGTCTTAGACCTATTTATAATGTTTACTGCAATTTCAGCTTACCTATCAGAATTTTGCCGCAGCCATTAATAAATCACTTTCAGGTCAACGTCCAGAATGTCCTCTTTAGCCATATCAACCCTGAAAATGGATATAAAATTTCATTTGAAATATAAGGAAAGTAAACCAGGAGACCTGTCTAATTCAGGCGACGCGCAGTGCGTTATTTTCGCAATCTAGGTGGACAAAATACAATTTTCTTAATGTCGAAAATTGTCTAAAAAACATCATGTCTTAAAAGTAGTATATCCAATTAGCGAGGTCACGGGGTATTTTTATAAACAATTTGTCCTAACAGGAAATACAGGGGTTCAAAGTCTGACTTTCTGCGTTGACTGCAAAATGATCCTGACGAATGCGTATCAGTTCTCGGAGTATAATTGAAAAGTATAGATTCTATATTTTCTTTAGCTCTATTTGTGGCATACAGTCATTATCTCTGATTATTAAGGTATGTTTACGCGTTTCTATTTTCTTAAATATTATTTCATTAATTTGCAAGATGCTTTTGAATTTGTAGCTAATTAGCATCTAAAACAACTGCAAATTTCAAAATTTAACTAGACTTTTAACACATTATATAACCGCATTTCAACACATTATATAACAGTACAAGTGGCTTATAGCCTAACTCATTTCTTGTGTGCACAACACAAATTTTCTTGCTCAAATTTGCGAAAGTGATAAATTTTCCTCAAATTTCAGAATGACTGGAAATTTGTCATGTCCATTTTTAACATTTGGGTGAAAAATTCGAAGCAAACAAGGATGGATGCTATTACGACATATGTTTTTCCAGAACTGGGAGCATCTTTATTACCGTATAACATTTAAATAGTATTAAAGTGAAAATTCGAAGTTTCGGTCAAAACATTGAGCAAAAGTGGAGTAAAGTGTGCAGACACAAAGAACGATTCCTTAGAAAAAATTTTCATTGGCATCAATGAAATCTTTCGTTTTTGCATTATATAAGTTGTGATCTATCGAGTATTTCAGAAATTAGCTTAACAAATAGGCCTGGAAGGCCTCAAAAAGATTTTCAAGCCTGCAGTCCAAAAAACGAAGTCACCAACCTTGTAGAGACAACTACTCAAGAGGAATTGTCAATGGCCACAGAAGTAAAGTTACGAAAGACAGGAAAAAGAGATTCCGCCTCAATTGTCAGAGAACTCTGGGCTGCTTCCCCCAAAAGAGGTACAGTAATGAAATTGGCACGTAGGTCTTTTATTAAAAACAGTAAAATTATATGCAAATCAAGCACTTGCACTAATAGTTGACGTCAATCTTTCCACTCACCAATACAAAATTATACATCAACAAGTAAAGGACATCAACTTTAAATTATATCCACATGATTATGAAGTTAAGGTTATGTCAGTTATGTCACCCTGCAGGGATCATCATAACGGAAACATCATCTGAAGTAAAAATACAGTCACTTATCGACCACACTGTTAGGCTGTTATGTACAGTTCAAGCACACGTCCTTGAGACTTTGGTTTTTGTCAAAAGATAGTACCTTAAATATAATTATAAAGTGGGTCTGTGATGGAGCTGAACAAAATAGATACCAACAAAAGTTTCCAGAACATCAATCTGACCAAATTTTTTCTATGGTACCTTTACAAATCTTTGTATGTACAAACGAGGGTAAAAATGTTGTTTGGCAAAATCTTCGACAAGACACTGTCGTCCGATCAAATTTCTTTTTGCAAAGGAATCAGTAGATTTAATTAATATGGAAGTAGATAATGTCGAAAATGAAATTGCTATTCTCTCACCCACAAAAGTACACTGCTGGCCACCGTAAATGCAACACCCTGAAGGAAGCATGCAAATAATATGAAATTTACAACATGCATTAGCGGAGGTGAGATATGCAAATGATTAGAATTTCAGCGCAGACGCACATCACGCGCGCCTGTGGCGCCACTTCAAAGCGCTATTTAAGGCTTGGAGATTTCGACGATTTCAAGTACGGCAATTGTATTTTTCTTGTGGTTTTTCCAAAAAAAACGATCAATTATGCCTCGTAGAAAACAGCGATCATCTTTTGATCAAGTATCCGAGTTCGACAGAGGAAGGATAGTGGCCTACCGAGATTGTGGATTATCTTTCAGGGAAATCGGTAGTCGTGTTGGACGAAACCAAACAACTGTAATGCGGATATGTGATCGTTGGATGCAGGAGGGTACGACGGACCGACGTGTTCGATCGCATCCACCTCAATGCACCACTTCACGTGATGACAGGCATATTGTGCGTATGGCAGTGATGGATCGCTCAGCCACATCACGAACCATAGCACAGCACATTCAGTCTGTACCGCATCATCCAGTGTCTGCGCGTACCATTCGACGCCGTTTACAGCAGAGTGGTCTGTCCGCAAGACGTCCATTGCTTCGTCTACCCTTGACGCAGAACCACAGACGTTTCCGCCGCCAATGGTGCGATGAAAGAAGGATGTGGACGGCAGAATGGAATGAAATTGTCTTTACTGACGAGTCACGCTTCTGTCTGCAACACCACGATGGTCGGATTCGAGTCTGGAGACACCGTGGAGAGAGGATGCTGAACAGCTGCGTTATGCACCGCCACACTGGTCCTGCACCGGGTATTATGGTATGGGGCGGTATTGGATATCACTCTCGCACTCCTCTAGTACGCATTGCCGGTACTTTAAACAGCCAGCGCTACATCTCCGAGGTGTTGGAGCCAGTTGTCCTTCCTTACCTTCAGGGCTTGCCCACAGCCATATTTCAACAGGATAATGCGCGACCACACGTGGCACGCATTGTCCAAGGGTTCTTCGTCAATCGCCAGATTGAATTGCTTCCCTGGCCAGCTCGCTCTCCGGATCTTTCGCCGATAGAAAACATGTGGTCCATGGTTGCTCAACGATTGACCCAGAATACATCCCCAGCTGCCACACCAGATCAACTTTGGCAACGTGTGGAAGCTGCTTGGTCTGCTGTACCCCAAGAACACATCCAAAGTCTCTTTGAATCAATGCCGAGGCGTGTGGCAGCGGTGATCTCCAACAATGGCGGCTACTCTGGCTACTGATTTTGGCAGGAACCACACTTCACAGAAGTCTATAAATTTAATCATTTGATACTTGGTCAACATGTTATCTACAAAATAAATTTTGTTGTGATATCTCTTGTCTTTCTTGGTGTTGCAATTTGGGTGGCCAGCAGTGTATTTCTAAATGACATGGAAGGGCTTGTAAAGGCTATATTCAGTTTTTGTAGGGTAGATACTAAAGTGTGTAATGCTGTATCATCATGTATAAATCAACCCAAACATATTTGTGTGGAGCAAAACCAAGCGAAATGAATAACCTGAATATTGTTTAACAAAAGTCGTAGGCAAAAACTTTCTTTTGGATTATCACCCTTGCATATTCGTAGATACGTTTCTTTGAATGTGTACTCCATATCTCGTACAGGCTTGACATTAAATCGTGGCAAGTTCGAGGATTAGAAAATAAGAACAAAGTGGCCCAAAATAAGAAGCAAATGCAAGATAAGTTTAAAGCTGAGTTCGGTAAGTTGGTAGATATGCCCAAACAGCAAGCTGGGAATACTAACGATGGAAATACCACTCGCAAATTTTTTAGTAATGTTGAGAGGTCTGCCGAAATAACTGGGGTCGATGTGGAATTAATCAAGCGCTTCCATATCATATTAGAATGTTTAAATTCCGGTTTCCAGATAAACTTGGATAAGTTTGCTGGGTACACAAAACACGTACTATATTTACCTCAGAGAGTATTCTTGGTACCCTGTGCCCGTAGCCGTACACAAAATACTGATCCATGGAAAGAATATTATTGCATCTTGTATTCTTCCAATTGGTCAATTCTCTGAAGAAGAGCGAGAAGGAAGAAATAAACATAATAGATAATACACAGAACTATTTACTAGAAAAACGTCAAGAACTGATACGAATGCAGATTTAATGAGTAGATTACTCATCACCTCAGATTCACTCATTGCAAATTTGCGAGCAAAGCCTAAACACACTCAAATATTTCCAGAAGTGCTGAATTTGATGGTAGAACCCTCACTTGATTTTAACACATCAGTAAACTTCGTAGACAGTAGTGTACTACATGTATCTGCTTTGTTATAAAAAATAAACAGTTTAAGTATTCAGTATTATTCAAGAATATATTAACAAAAAATTGCAAAATATGGTTACTAATTTGTATGTTTTATAAACGGAGCAAATTCGATCAATTTCTTTAATCTTATAATATTTTTGCCTTTAAATACTGACACAAATTGTTAAACATACACTCAAACTAGTAATTTATTACTTAATGACTCTTAAAATCACTCAAAACCAGTGAATTTTTGATGTAATAATTTTGTCCACCTAGATTGCGAAAATAAAGCACTGTGCGGTAGTCTACTTTTTAGGAACTAGATTACTAAAGCAATCGTAGTAAATTGTAGCCAGACAATTGTACTTTCTGAAGATATGAAAATATTTTTTGCTTCTTCCTTTAAAACAGCCTAAGGATTGTTGATCGTTTGTTCGAATCTTTTATTGATGTCAAAATGGCAATAACTGCATCCATCATGTGCTCACTAATAAGAATGATTGCGTCAGCCAAGTTTACGTTCATGTAACCTAAATTGCCTATATCATGGCGCGAATGCCTTATGCAGGTAAAATTACGATAGAGGTCGAACCTAGGCACTGGTCCAAATTTGGCAACTCTCCCCAATTAGGATATATAATCTCCATATTTGTTCCAAAATTTTACCAATTCATCCATGTTGTTAATAAATTCAACACCATGACATCGTGCTCTTGTAAATAAAACGTAGCTTGGATAATATCATCTCTTAGATACTGACATCTTAAAATGCATTGCTTTAATTTCGGTAAGCGCTCGCATATCTCAAGAAGTATAGTGCATAGCTAATATTATAACTAACTCCTCTCATTATATTCACCACTAAGTCCTCCTACTCCCTAGACTTAGCTAGATTTCACACGTGAAACCTATTATTCTCATTTAAGATATTACTGGTCATCATACATAACGAGAATGCTCTACTGTGCATTAATCAAGTGTAAACTGACATTAAACACGTGAATCTGCATTTACTTGGATTAAATTGCGTTATTCCTTATAAGCACTATGTAAAGCTCCCATTTAGTCCGTTAGCTTTGAAGGTTGAAGTAAGTTGATCAGGTTGATGGTTGAAACGCGGTATTCTAGAATCTAATGGAGGTGTAAGTAATTACATTCACCTGCATATTGCTAAAATGAATGATGATAGAAATACAAACGAAAACTATAACAACTGATAAATTAATAATTTTATATTAAAACAGTTACGAATTAGTAATATCTGAATAATCAACTGCCTACATATTCAAACTATATAGTTTCTATCAATTATAAATGGTTTCAATGATCTTTATATCGATAAATATTATTTATCGTTCAAAAGTATCATCGCATTATCTTAATATTTTGAGGCTTGAAAAATGAATGCATTTATGATTGATTTGTTAAACTGTATGCTATTGAAAATGTATTTGCTTTGATGTATTAGAAATTGGAAATACATATAAAGTAAAGTTCCCCTTAAATTTTACGAAAAATGACTTTGATAATATGTCTACACAGAACAACTCTAAAATTGTAAAGTAAATGAGTTCTAACGTAGACAATCTTCTTAAAATGCGTTATATGTTTTGTGTATTCATTGTGTTTTTATGTGTTTAAAATGTGTTTCAAAAACGGAATAAAAAAGAATCAGGCACACACCAATTCATTTCATAAAATATTTCTCTAAAAAAGGGGCAGTTAATATTCTTTCTCCCAAACTGTTTACCAAACTAAACAAGTGTTGAATAGTTATCAGAATGGATTATTACCCACGTTTACTTTCTTCAGTCATCTGCCAATCTAGGATTTGATGTTCGCAAACTGAAATTATAGTTGCAAATGAAAATTATTTAGATTTTTATTAAAGACAGAAAACCGAGAAAAATGCTCTGAGAATTCGAAAAACTCCCCAAAATTATAAAATATGCCTTAAAATTTTAAAGTATACCAAAAGAAATAGAAAGTCACATTATTTTCAAAATATTCGTGGTTCTAAATGTGTCATGATAAAAATATTTTATTATGACACACACACACTTGTTGTTTTAACAGATTAAGGCTAACGTTCATAACCCTCATATTTTTAACAGATCAAACTAAAGTTGGGAATGTTCAATTTTAATAAATTAAGTTAACTTTGGGGATATTCATACTTTTAACAGATTAAGTTAAAATTGATAATGCTCATATTTGTAACAGATTAAACTAGCATTAGTAGCATTCATATTTTTAAAAGGTTAAGCTAATGTTAGAAATATTCACACATTTAACAGATTAAGCTAACGTTGGAAATGTCCATACTTGCATGATTGAAAACTATCTCAACTATCTTTTAGCTAAATTGGTGCAAAAATATTTTACCAAATTGATTCATTTATATTTCGTTTTCAATTTTATTCATCCACCATGCATTCTAGGACATGAGAGAGCAGGTGGCCAAACCACAGTTGCTCATAAGCAGCTGGAAAAGAGGTATCACAATCTGCAAACCAACAGCTATAATTTCATTCTACAAAAATGAAAATAATCACCCTCCACTGGGAATTTATCTTTCTTCCCCAGCAACATATTTGAAATCCGCCGAGAGGGAAGAAAAGCGATCCAATTTCCAAAAACACATCACTTTTGAAACAACAGAACCAATTGTTGTCAAACACCTTTTAAGATTCTTTTATACTTGATGCTATAATCTATTTTCTTTTATTAAATTTCACACCTTTGGGACATTTATTTTATTTCAACAGAAAATTACAGGAAATTGCTATATCCTGTAAGTCTCAGAAAAAAACTGATAGATAAAACACAAAAAATTGTACCAAAACCCATTTATGTTAATGTGCATTTAATACTGATATGCTTCTAGATTCACAATCTAACGACTTCCTAATAAAATACTATTGCTGAAAGGTATCTAAAAACTCTAAAGATATCAAGCATCACTCAAACATACACTCACTTCTGACAACCAGAATAATTCTAGATTTTATAGATGCACATTCAGGCATACAAGGATATTTTATGAAGACTACTATAAACTATCGAAAAAATATTCATCATTTTTGTGAAATGAAACAACAAAACCAATTGTTGTCAAAAGCCTTTTAAGATTCCTTTTTACTAGATGAAAACTTGTGTAAGATGTTAGATATAGATTTGCTTTTATTAAATTTCACTGCTTTGTGACTTTTATTTTTGTTTTAAAGAAATTGCTAGATTGCCACATTCTGGCAGTTTCCTTAGAAAAACTTGGATAATATCCAAAAAATACCAAAATCTACTTATATTAGTGAGTACTTGATGCTGATATAATTCGAGGCAAATAATCTAAAGAATAATTGCTCATGAAATATAGCTAAAGAGGCAACTAAACCCTAAATATGTTAAACATCATTCAAATTTACGCTTACATGCCTGACAAACGAAATAATCAAAAATAATTCAGCATTTCGAGATTTTATACATTCGAGATTTTTCGTATGTTCAGGCAGATAAGTATATTTAATGAAGATTATTAATGATAGAATAGAATGAATCGATAATTCTCAGTTTGATTCAAGAATATTAGTGATTTTGAAACGTCAGCACAAACGCTTATACTCGTGATAACCAAAATAATACAGAATAATTAAGTATTTTGAGATTTTATGTACGCAAATTCAGGCATACAAGAATATTTAATGAAGACAATATTTTAAATTATTGATGAAAATATTCAACACTCTCCCGTGAAATAAAGTTTAAGATATGCATTGATTTAAAGAACACCCTACTTTTATTTCAAAACAATGAAAATAATGTTAGTGATTTCTGTGACCCAATTTGTCACCGAATAGAAACCTTTGAGACAAGTGGGTAGTTATTTAACAAACGTCATTCTGTATTACAAAGTTCAAACCTCATCTACTTCATTTCCAGAATAATTGCTAAATTCATCAGCACCCTTGAGAAACGCATATCCATACATTGGTTCAAATTGTATCTTCAGAAGCCAAAAGGAACTTTCTGACTCAGTAATTAAACGAGATGATAGCTTTCACGCTTTAACGACTCTTCAATATGTTATCGGGTAGACACATGCCTCATGTCACGTTCGCAACAGCTGTTTTCAGCGGAACAAACCGGTCGTTTCCGAACTTCGAAAGATTTAATTTAATAGATAATGATTCCACTGATCCAACAACAAAACGGAGTAAGTCATTCTCTTACAAACAAAAACTTGTTTTGAGGGCATTTGAAGTATGTCGGGCACAAATATGTAACTGTGATCAGGTGTCAAATGCGAAAATTATTAATTGTTTGAAAGGACTCTGAGCTGTTTGATGTTTAGCAAATTTGAAACATGCATAACTTATCTAATCACTGAAATGAGATATTTTAAGCTCCAACCAAATTCATTATGATTACATAATAACTATTCTAGTACTATTTAATTTAAGCACGATTTTGCTAAATAACTATGGATTTAAGTATAGAATAGGTATCCAAATGTTTATCTTAATGAACGGAAATACTCATTCAACAAATAGAACATAATATACTTAGAACATGATATACTTAGAAAACGAGATTACCGAACTCAAAATTTAGTTAATGTCGATTGGAACCAATTATTTTTAACATTTTTGGAAGATAAAATAATCGGAGGTAGGTATTATACATAACGTTAACCATCTAAGCTTCAAAGAATCGTAGGGAAAATTCTATTGGACAAGACGTAAAATTGGTTAGAAGCCATTCTGGGGAGACTGCGGGTTGCAGAATGGATATAAGCGTGTGGACTCCTCAGAGAGCTGAAAGGCAATTTGATACTGTTTGTAAGAAATATGCTGTTACAAAGTTATTTCAAAACAGCAATAAAATATTTCATTGAGACTACAAATAGTAATTGGTGCACTAGTCTAATACTTGGTAGGCCTCCAACGGGACCTGGGAACTGCAGAAATACGATGGGACGTGGATTCCACGAGCTTTCAGAAGTATTCTGTAGGCATTGAACACAATTCTTCTAGCAGAGTGGTTCACAATTCTTTTATACTCCGAGATGTAGGATTTCTGTGTTTCACAGCTCGTTGCTTGGCATCCCTGATTCGTTCGATAACATTGAGATATGGTGACTTCGGTGGGAATGGCAAGACCCGAAACACAGATTAGTATTCCTCCAACCATAATTTGGCGAGTCTTAACTTGTGTGGTGGAGCATTGTCCTATTGGAAGAGTCCAAATCCATCAGAATGAGCTCAGGACAAGAACGGGTGTAACACTGCCAGAAGGGATGTACACAACGTTCACCTATCAGTGACGTTTGTTACTGCTCTGATGGATTACGGAGCCATAACCAGCCTGTACAGTCCTCTGTTGACAAGCGGGATTTATGGCTTCGTGAGGTTTTCTCCCCAATTGTGTTCCTGAACCAGGTGTGAACCTGAAGCTGTGTGTCGAGTATTCATCAAGAGTACTTGAGTTGGTCATCGGTTTCTAAAGCCAATATCTCCGGGGAAACGTTGTAGTTCTCACGCTGATATTTATAGAGGGCCCAGCAATGATTTCCAATACTACATGAGGCAGTATTGTACGCCTATCATATGAAACGATTCTTGACAGCCGATGCTGGTCACGTTTACCCAGTCTTTTTACGGTCACACTGGTCCGTAAGCTAGAGGTTTTGCCAGAATTATTCTAATCACTGTACATCTTCTAAATGGTAGCACGTGAAAATCGAAACTTTACCTCCGAAATCTCACGCTCTTCAACTATTCAACCGCTTTGAAAATCGCATGGTCAAATCGTGGTAATTTTCTATTCCGAGGGCGAAAACAGCTCAAAATACTTCCACAGATGTTTATCACTTTATATATGAATTTGCAGAAGCAAACCATGACTTGCATAGGTGGTTTGATAAGTATTTTGTATACGTTCTTCTGTACCAATTTTTCTGGTGCTTCAGTAAATTTTCATTCATTTATTAACTACGATTTTGTGCTAAACTCATGTTAATTGTACTATATCACTGATATTTTGCAATTGTTGATGCATTTAAAAAGTGCCCCGTTGAATGAAGCTTAGACATTAGAGATAACATATTATGTTAGATTAATTGTTAGATTTACTATCTATCAATAGTAAGTCTAACAAGTAGTCTAACAATTTCGAAATTTACTTCTAATAGCCCAGCGTACGCATGATGTTTCACGCATGCGTCTGTGGACAGTCTTTATTTTAGCATATTTTTATTTTCCAAATAATTTGTTTCCTAATTCATTCTTTTTATCCCCATTTCTCATCTCAAAATTCAATCTTTGATGATAAATTATATAACACCAGTGTTTAAATTTTGAATATGAATCTATCTAATGATCTATTCTTTCCCAATTTAATGCCACAAATGTAGATTGGCTAAGAAATACACTAACATATCCTAACAATGTAAACACAATCTTTACGGAGCAATATCTATTAGTGAACTCATAGGCGTCACATACTCAAATACATGAAAAACTCAAAGCAAAAGTCACATACAGTAGTACTATATACATTAATAATTATTAATATACTATTAATTTATGTACTTTGATTGTTAAAATCAATATTTCCCATCGAAATAATATATCGAATGCAGTATCCAGTAGATTATAACTACATATAAAAATGCTACATATCATAAAGTAAAATAGTATAAATTCTGACCCCTTTACATGATTTCCAAGTTGTGTAGTATTGCTTTTATTGTGTTTCCCTCCAAGTGGTTTCGACGAGATATTTTGTTCATCGAGATCTTACCAATTTTGTTAATAACAAGGTATCTCGACATCAAGATATTGCCTATTTTCTTGATTACGAGATCAAGATTTGTCCAGCTTTGCTAATGAGGAGATACATTGTCGAGACAACCACCAGGAGGGTTAATTGCTGTACTGCCAAACCATTGGTGTAAAGAAAGTTCGGAAAGATTCTATTGGTCAAGATTCTAAAACTTGTTAGGAGCTACGTGTAAAAACTGAAGATATATGGTGAAATAATACATGCAGGACCATCAGTGGGTTAATACAATTAAGAATTTTAATATTCTAATATGTTTATCAATTTTATGCTGATTAAGTAATAATGCACTGAACGTATTTTTTTGTCACCGAAGTACTCATTAAGAACTAGATGGTAGCTTAGAATTTAAACCAGTTTAATACTTGGTTAAGGAAAAACCCAACAAATTGAAAAAATTATTTTCTAATTTCAATATCTAAGCAATACGAACCAAATAAAAGAGCTATTGTGTAATGCAATGCATTCATCCAGAAGTAATGAAAAGTAATCAGAGAGCCTTAACGCACCCTCCCCCCCCACACACACGGATTACAGATCAAAACAAAATTTAAACATCAACTAGCAGATAATGAGGTTAAAACGACATGATTTAATATTTCTTTTCACTTTACACAGTGTTATGGCATATCTATACAAAGAGAAACTTCTGAAAAAAAGACCCGGAAAATATCATTCATCACTAGAGAGGAAATTTGTTTTTCAAGTCATCCAAAACTTCATAACTGCATTTCTTTATTTTTGGGACTGCATTAAGATGTTACAGTATTGAATAGATTCTTATGTCAAGGAAACTTATTCAACTGTGAATCTCCATGAGAAAAAAACTCTTTTCTGCGGTTTATCGGAAATCGAAACTATTGATCGTCAGTGTCCATATACTGATTCAATAGCCGAACAAGATTTGTGAAAAAATATTTTTCTAATGCTATTATTATCCCGAGGAACCCTGTTCAATCTTAACTTCGTTTCGGCACAAATAATAACAATGAAGAGTTCCACTTGAAGCTTCAATCGTTCGAGATTAATGGATATCTGAAAAGGAAACGGGAAGTTTCTTCGCAGGCTTCTTTTTGTCAACATCGTATTTTACCTTGAAGATACTCTTACAAAAGCCTTTTAGAAAGATTATTGTATTGATGGAATTAAATATATTTGGAACAGAAGGATAGAAGAATTCATGAAGATGAGTAAGATTCCGGAAAGTTCCTCTTATTTCGGCAAAAATAACTGATGCTGAAATTGTTGGAATGCTTTTCACTCAGATTAAATTTTCAAAAATTGTTTAGGTTTTATTAAAGTGTCATCAAGAGAAATGTAGACATATTTATGTTTGATTAAAAATAACCATCGCCCATTGTCATTAATTACTATCGCCCATTTGCACTAATTACCATCGCCAATTTGCATTAATTACCATCGCCTATTCATGGTGATTTTGGAATATGGTAACCCGCCGTAGGTTCGCTACTTGCATTTCCACTTGAGCCAAGTGGAAGGCATACGATTCGGCGACCTATTCAAATAGCTGTTTGGCAATGAAAATTTTATTCGCCAAATTGACGAAGAGCTGGTACTGCGTTCTTGAATTTAACCAAAATTTCAAAAATTCCGCTAGGTTTAATTAAAATATTTAATCAAGAGATATCTAATAACCTTTAGAAATTGTTTTCCACTCTTCAACTCTCCTTTACCTTGAAGTATTGAGATCTCTACTCTTTGGTTTAAAAGTCTCAGGCTTCGAATCCCGGACAGGGCGTAGATGTTCTAGCGATTCTGAATCCCCTTTTAGTCTAACTTGTCCACTTTTAGTCTAACTGCATTGTAACAAAATATAACTTTATGGCGTCAACCAAACTCTGTCTATAGAAATTTTGGTCAGACTCAAGAACAAAGTATTGCCTATTGTAGATAATTTTGGAAGTTATTTGTCGTAGGATTCTCATGTAATTCTACTTGTGTGCAAGTGAAATGCATCCAATGTGGCAGTCCATCTAAACAGCCGTCTGGCGACGAAATTTTTGTCGGGGACGGTATCGTGTATCTTGAGTGCATTTTATCATACACAATAGTTCCTACTTTGTAAATGTTGTGTCTCAAACGATATTTGTGTGAGTGTTAGTTCTTACAACATGTAATGTTAGCAATCAAGCATTTACAATTTTATAATCTAGTCTGTTTATCTAGATAATAAAGATGCAAATATAATGATTAATTATTGTTAAAGAGAAAATAAATGTATAAATTCTCAATTGAAATGGAATTGATAAAGAGATAGTCTCTAAATATAACTTGTGAACTTTAAAGTGTGATATATTTATTGAAAATATTTTACATGACTATTAAACAAGTGCTTTTATAAAATTTATGTTCAGTTTTTGACATCCAAATTCCCCAGTGTAACAATTATTTTACGAATTTTTGGGCATTCATCTCGCTAGGAACGTATGAACAAATGCAATTATGATTATTATGCTTTCTGTAAGAAATTGCTTGACATATTTCCTAGATAACGACAGTATATTTATCATAGGACGAGCTATATTTATAGCTTTTGAACTATGCAATTGTATTTTATTTGGAGGTTTTAAACTTGAAAAATCAGTACAATACAATGAATTCTGATAATTTAAAGTTTAATTAATTTCAGCTGTTGAATTACGGTATTTTAACAAATTCTAAAGGGTTTCTTCATAACCTTTTAGCCGCCAATATCCTGTTGTGTTGCTCCAGTGAGATGTAAATTCAACTAGTTACTTGCCCTCTATCTTAACCTTTTAAAAATACTTTCTAGATAAATGGTTTCTATTTCAAAAGAAAAATTAATATAACATAAAGAAGGAAAAAATCTATGTATCTGAAAATAAATATATATCTACTTAAAGTAAAAAAGCACCAACTAATTTTCTTTAATTTATACTGGCCTTAATAACACTAAAAGTTTTTAATATATTATGTACTTTGTGTTATATTAACATGTATAACACAAACAAAATGCTTATAATTTTTATATTTTAGCTAAAAACTAACAGTTATTCTTTATACAGCTGTAACATCAAAACATGTTTTCATCAGCGAATGAATATCTGCTCTAAGCCGAGAATATTATAAACCACATTTTAATATAGATATAAGTTATATTTTACTACTTACTGTCTATAATCCACTAAAATAGTATTTAGCTGCATTCTGAAGCTTTGTAATGTTTTTGATTACATTACTCGATTGATTTATAATATGTAGTTTTAAGATTATGTTCCTACGACATCTAACTTCGAGGACGACTGAGTTTAAATAAGTATTTTAGAAAAAACAACTGGTAAATTGAAGTAAAACTGAGAATTGTTCTACACATATAACTGCCAAATTCAATTATTTAAATATAATTTAAAATTTTACACTTCAAAAGTGCAATTTTCCAAATATACAGCTTTGAGTAAAAGATTTCATAGATTTTCGCTCAGCTTGATTTGATATAAAAATTTCCGTCGACATTTTATTTCGAACTTTCATGCGGAAATCTGTCTCTTTCACTGGAAAAAGAGCAGTGTGATAAGGAAGAGTCATCTGGGAAATCACGTCAGTCTTCTTCAGATGAACGATGGATGACCGGAAACATTTTATAAAGAAAAAGGGAGTTTGATAAATTCTTTGATATTGCGTCCACTATCTTAAAATGTTTAGGATTTCAATCAATATAAACCAATCTAGTTTCCTGTTAGAGTAGATTAGAATGTATAACTTCAATTTGGTATTAAAATGCCTCATTAAGTGCGAGTGAAATGTATTCTTGTTTAATCAAATAAACCTGGTACACATACATTCAAATCGAAGAGAAGAATGCCACTTTGGATTGGATTCATGTGCACTATGGGGTCCATGGCAACAAAATTGCAGGCAGATTTTCCAAATTGTCTTGAAAAGTGGGCTCATATTGCAATGGACGTCACCCACAGGGAACCTAAGCAACATCAAAACCGATTTTAGACACAGTTTTGTGTGACATCTGGAAAAGTACTTTCGCGAGTCATCACCTCTTTTGTTTCTTTCAGGAGCCTAATGATCTTGCCTATTTTATAAAAGTCACTCTCCTCGTAGCCACATTTGCAGCCAAGGTCAGAATTGATTATACAGATACCCAAGCTGATTTGCATAGATTCCATCTTGTGGACTCGGATTAAGCCTTATTTGCTATATGGAAGAGAAGACGAGATTGTTTTACTTTCCTGTACCGCAGAGAACTTTTACAGAAGACATTTAATAAGACAGTGCAATTCACAGTCTGTTGTTTCTATTCTATTTAATTATTTTATGACCATTGTATTTCTTGTATATGGAAGACATCGAAAAATCGGAACTAGCAGCTCTGAAAACATGAAATACAGTTGTACTGTACATAGATTCATACATCACCCTACAATTATCCTCTGAAGAGGATTTAACAGTTTAAGGGGTACTCCGAGGAGGAAAAAATGTATTAGAAGAATATAAATAAGTTCTAAAACAGAAGGTTTGGTTGCCTACGAAATTTCGCCAGTATCAAGTTGGATCTGGCAGAAATGAAAATTCTGTATTTAGATACCTTGTGTCTATTGGGTTAATTCTGGTTGTTGACTGTATTAACCTTGGAATTTTTAAAATTCTCGCAAATTGCTTCCAGTTCTTAGCCACAGATTGAAATAAAGTTGAGCGAAAGTAATGTAACCATAGAGGAAACATTCAACCCGTGTCTCGTTTACTTATTTGAGAGAGAGAGAGAGAGAAGGCGGTTCCATAAAGATTTTTCACTATTATATTCTATTATTTTGTATTTCAAATGCAGCTGCGGTGTAACGGACATTATATTTGGGCCCGTAAAATTCAAGCATAGATAAGATACATGCATAGAAAATTATTGAAAAGAACAAAATTTCCGAAAACAAATTAAATGTATTTTGTTTCTCAATAACGGTGAAAAGCAGATTTGTCTGACAGAGCAAGGTAGTGAAGAGGATTTCGGTATGCATTGCCAAGGCACCCGTACAAGGAGGCACAAGAAGTGGTGCAAATGGGCTGAAATGTAATCCTGGCCAGTAGTATCCACGCATAGTTACAAAGTAGTATATCTCAAGCATATATGCTATTATTGTAACATCCACTTAAATGCAGCACAAAATTTAGAGCCGTGGTATCCCTGTTGGAGGGGGGTATTTCAATTAACGTCACACTGGAGCAACACAATGGGCTATTGGTGACGGTCCGGGATCAATCCCAAAGGGAAAGATCCGAGGACAACACCACGTAATTTTGAACCACGGTCAGATGACGTCCTGTTGGAAGAGAAGCGGATTAGCAACCGAAGGGTTGCGAGCTCGAATCCAACCAAAGACCGTCGTGTACAAAGAGGGCTGGCGCACGTTAAAACTGTCTTGGCCTCAAATGAACTCACGTTGGCTTGGTGTGGAAGTTCAGAGAGTGGGCTGCAGCTCAGGTGTGACCTCGTCATCTGATGGTGGTTCAAAATTACGTGGTGATGTCCTTGGATCTTTCCCTTCGGTATTGATCCAAGACCGTCCACTAACCCGTTGTGTTGCTCCAGTGCGATAATCCAGTGCGAGTAATTAAATACCTACCTACCAGCAAAATTTATGATTTAAAAATATGTAAGATATTTGAACAACAATGTAACAGGAAAGTATTTTGCAATGACTTTTGTAATTGGGCAATTTAGAACCGTAATAAAATTACACAATCTTTATTATTATTATTTTGATTTCATAGTAGATAAATGTATGCGTATAAGGTGCTCAAAAGATTTTTTCAAAAACTCGAGAGCAGGTGTCAACTGATAGCGTTTAATCTGAAGTTATGAATTCGATAAAAAAATATTTCAGGTTCGTATTATTTCTATGGGATGAATAAAGTAATTCGCTAAGACGTAGATATTTTTACGATATTAGTTATGATATTCTTAACTAATTATTACTTATCTTAACTTTTTATTCTTAAGTTGGTGGCATTACTTTTAATGTACTTAAGAACCTTAAGTTTTTGTCACCCTTACTTTGGATTAATGAATATTACTTCCTGTAATGAATATTACTTCCTGCGAATCTGTCAAAGTTCGACCTCTTCTAATATGTTGGGGTTTCTTTTAGTACTGAGAAAAACTTGCTGTCAGTTCATTTTCTTATTTGATGTTTCCATTTTTCTTAAAAGCTCATTTTTCTTCAATTCTTATAAACTCTATTTATTATTAAAGAAATATCAACTATTCGAGATAACAAATCAAAAATTATTATTTCTTACTTATCTGTTTTTTATTGAGGTTTTCTTTAATTTAAAATAAGTCGATTTTTCAGTTTTCTTACCAGATGTTTTCTCTAAAGTATTGTTGAAATTGTTAATGTGATTACTTTCTCGAATAATTGTGTGGTGGAATTTCAGCTGTAAAAAGTTTATTACGTTCCTATGCTCCCCATGTAATTTATTAAGTAAATTTTGTTATCAACGAAACAATTTCATTCGTTAAATAGAAATCGTTAGTAACTATTATCAAAACTCATTTTTATTACATTCATTGATACATAAAACAATTTATTATCGTTAATTTTTAACTTACCAATTGAAAATATTGCTTTAACTAAGAAAAAAAATCACTGCGGAATTATTCTTGCCCATTAAGATGTATAAAGAATGTGTCTGCAGTGAAAATTAAATTTTAAAGAATAACAGTTTTTTCAGCTCTGTTTAACAATTTTTTTTCATTCAGTTCTTTATTAGGACTTAAGTATGTTCTTTACTTTGGCTATACAGGAATAATATTGATAGATAAAAATATTTATTTTCTGTATGATACATAGTAACATAACCAGTAACAAAAAAGTAATACAATAGTTTAGTAATCTAAACATTTATTTTAAGTATCTTTATATATTTTTAGATGTCAGGCATGAAGTTTTATAGGTACTTCTGGGATATTATTTACACAGAAAATTAGTTTCTAACTATCTTGTCGGACAATCTTTAATTCTACATTCTAGCCCATTCTCATTCCGATATATCTCGTGGAAACCACTTGGAGGATTAAACAGTTATGGAAGCACTCAATCCTTTAAAAGTACATCTTATATACAGTCACTGCCAAAAGTTAAGCACGGAGAGGAAAATGTTAATTTTCGGAAGCCAGTATGAATTTGAGAGGCTGCATTTCGTTGCAGAGGTAGATGGAAGTATGCAAATATGTTCTGTAACATCCAATCACAGTTTCGTCTCGAGAAATATGCAAAAAAGGCAGACGTATAAGAAGCCAGCATTGTGAAGGGTTAGAGGAGTTTCATGTAAGTGCTGATAAAAGTGTTTAGAACTTTCGTCCGATTAGTTTTCAAGACAGACGTGTTTCTATGGTTTCCAGAAGACGAATGGCAGATAGTGAGCGCTGGCGTTCTGTGGGACGCCTTGAAGTAGGACAATCAATCACAGATGTTTCTCTTTTCTTCAGCGTTCATCATTCCGTCATTTCACGATTATGGAAACAATTCCAAACAACCAAACAGTTGTCCGAAGAACTGTGGCCTGTCGCCCAAGGGTTACGACCCCCGCGGAAGATCGATATATTGCTGTTTTAGCCAAGCGGAATCGAAGAGCGACCTCCACACGAGTGATATCTATGGTTGCAGCGTCCATTGGTAAGACGATATCTGCCACTACTGTTCGCCGAATGTTACACATGAATGGACTGTACGCCCGGGTACCACGAATTTGTGTTCCTCTATCCGTCCAATCCAGAGGGGCACGATTAAAGTGGTGTCGGCAAGATGTGAATTGGACTGTGTCTGATTGGAACAACGTTATGTTCACGGATGAGTCGAGATTTGCCCTGGAGCCAGATGACAAGCGTGTAAGGGTCTGGAGAGAACAAGGCACACGCAATCGGCCCCAGAACATCATCGAGCATCACGCATTCCTAGGTGGAAGCATCATGTTGTGGGCAGGGATTTCGTTGGGATATCGCACCGACCTGCATATCCATAGACGGGTTTCTGCAATGTCTGTCCGGTATCGGGATGAAATCCTAGAACCCATTGTGAGATTGTACGCTGTAGCAGTTGGTCCTGCTTTCGTTTTAATGGATGATAATGCGCGTCCCCATCGAGCCAACATCGTCGACGATTACCTGGAGAGTGAGGGGATTGCACGTGTGGATTGGCCGGCGTACTCGTCCGACCTTAATCCCATTGAAAATCTTTGGGATGCCCTCGGCCGTGCTGTGTCTGCACGTTTCCCACCTTCAGTCACTCTCACAAAGTGCAAACTGCTCTACAGGAGAAATGGCAATTACTTGACTCTGGGGTGTTTGATCACCTCATGGAAAGCATGGTCACACGCTGTAAACTTTGTATGAGGATGAGGGGTGGTCACATACCCTATTAATGTCGGTTTTGTTTGTTTGTTTTGGATTTAAACATCATTTTGTTAATGACTCCTATACGACCATCTTATAATTTATGAAAATTCAATATTGTTTTCATCTTTTTATGTAATTCTTTGTTTTGTATCATGCATAAACATATTTGCTACTTTCCTGCCGCATTTCGTGTCAATCAAGGCTGAACTTGTAGATTTTTTCGCATTTTACCGCTTCGTGCTTAACTTTGGGCAGGGAGTTCATTATTAACTGTATAGTAAGAATGTCATGGAGGTGGATATGTGTTGTGACGGGTCAAAGGTAAATTGGTGACAAGTTTGTAGGAGAGTGGTACTCATCTACTTTTGGTCTCTGTATTTTGGCTCTGGAATGTAGTTGCTTCAGGCTGCTTGACGGGTGATGGAGGCTTTAACTTTCAGGACCATCGCTGAGCACGTACATCACAGGTTATGCCAACCTAGCTTTCCCAAGATCTGCCCCGTTGCTCAAAAAATTCCAAATCCCTCCTGCCAACTCCACTCTCTATAAAGGCCAGCTTCATTGTCAATGCCAACAAGTCCACTTATACCACAGCCAATTATTGTGGTTGTTTGACCCCTACCAATTTCTTATAGACTCAATGATGTAAGTCCTTCCGTTTTAAATAGGGTCACGAACTGTTATGACTTATATTTTTCTATTTTCTATTGGAGTCTGGTATGTCATGATGACAGAAATTAACTGTATTTACTTGAAGTTATGATATTCGATATCTTCTGAGAGAATTTCAGGCGAAATGGATACATTCAGTAAGCTTAGAAGGGAAATAAATGATAAATCCTGTGATGTGTGATGTTGGAATACACAAGTTAAACTTACTCAATTAAAACAACGCAGCAATGTCCTGAAACACCGTTTATTGTCAAAAGGTACATCGTAATCAAAGCATTTCTAGTAAATCATGAAGTTCAATTTATGTTTCCAAATACCATTTTTCCAAAGAGAAAAGATTATTTATCCTGCCATATGTCAAGAACAGTTTATTTATTTCGACCTAGCTGGAATGTATTATGAAAAATAAAACATTAATAAAGCTTATGCTTAAGCTTGTCTTCCTTAATTAATCTCTAAATTGTGCAAACGAAACTGTTTGAATGACTCAAATCTTAGTGATAGCTGTGGCAGTACAAAATACAATCATATAAATCATACTTAGAGTACACACTTCGTTTATTGATGGCATCTTTCAAATTTAAGCACAGTAGAGTCTCGTTTAACCGACCTTCGCTCATCCGACATTCCATCTTATCCGACGCCTCCAAAAAATTATGGAAGAAGCTGTTAGGCGAAGATGAAGATGAAATTATTGAAATGGAAAACACAGATGAAACCGAAGAAAGCTTTCTACCCTTAGTTCAACGTAATCCTGGATGTGAAGGTGCATCTTCGCAAGTTGAAAGTTGGATGAACGAAGACGATTAGTATGAAAAAGTAACTGATGAAGAAATTTTCGCTCTGTCAATAGCGATAGCAAGGAAATTGATATCAAGCATCAACTGTTGAGCCTCTCACAATCTCTCATAGCGATGGAGTTAAGACTCTAGAAACTGCCATGAAATACGTTGAGCAACAAGAAGTTATGAGGACATAATGATGCTGCAAAGATGGCGAGACTTGGCAGAAAAGAAAAGGTAATCATCGTGAAAGCAGACTAGGATCACAAATTTTTTAAACCATCACAGGACTGAACATTTTATGGATTTAACTTCCGACAATGCTGTTAATGTAAGTTCATTTTATGCAATTCTATATTTATTTGTTGTCAATTTTTAATGTTAACTTCAATACGTTTCAATACATTATGATGTTTTGGTGCTAATTTGTAAATAAATTACTATATGACGTTAGCGTGTATTGAATTGTTTTTTTCTGTTGATTTGTAGTAAAACGTGATGTTTAGGTGCTTAATTTGTAAGATTATAACGTAGTTTGACGTTTATTAGGCTTTTTCTTAATTCCCTGTTATCCGACATTTACGCTTAACCGACGTTCTGCCGTCCCGTTTATGTCGGATAAGCGAGACTCTACTGTAACTGCATTACCCAAAGTGACTCGTATGTCCACGAAATGTTTGTATGAATGATGTTGATTGTAGCAGACATTGACTCAATGAGTTTCTTTTCTTGGAGTCAACAAAATTTTTAGAATAGGTGTGCCAAACGGTGGTGCATGTACTTAGTATAGTGAACAATATGATTCATTAATTGAATACGCAATCTGTCTATTTATTTGTTTATTCATGCTGTCAAACGGATTACTCCATGACAACGAAATAAGATCAAAAGTGCATAAAATGCAACATACAGAAATAACCGTAAACTTATACAACAAACTACCTCATATAAACACAAAAAAAATACATAAAATAAATCTGAAGCATATAAGAAAAATTGTTATTGAAACAATCAGGAAAAAAATAATTTTAAAAACTCCGTCCTCAAACGTTAGAGTTATAAAATTAATAAAATGTACTAAATCGTCAAAGAAATTCTCAGGGAGGCTGAGGTAAACTATTGATCCTTCGGACAAATTGGGCTATTGGTTGATTTTGCAAATGATTTTTGTTGAAAAAAGTTTTTGAAAAAATAATTTATTGACAGTTTTTTAGAGTTTACTTGCATATTTATCTAATTAAGTAGGATGAAATTACTTTAATATCTAAGAAATTACTTATAAAACTTAAACACAAAGACAATTCTGCATTCTAAAGAAGAGATATTGTATTTGGATCACAAAAGCGAATAGGACAGTTGATTTTCGCAAAAACTCAGACTTTTAAAAGAAATATATTTCAAAAATGTATTTCGATTTTTTCAATACAGATTAATTTCAACTGTATTAATTTCAATACGTTATTTTTGGTTCCTTGTGTCCTTCACATTGTGTTCTGCATACAAAAATCAAGCATAACCCTATACAGGGAAAGCTGGTACTTAACAATTTTTTTCAGTGATACTTACAACGTGATTTAAATAGTTTAATAATTTTCAGTTAGTCCCTTAAAAGGTCCTTAGAATTAAATTTAATCTTTCTCTGAAGCCCATATATTTAACCTTGGCATTTAAGACTTACATCGTACGGAATCAGGAGATAAAATGCAAATGTGCACATTGAAGCTAAAATTGAAACAAAGGAATCGTAAACTGAAGGAATGAAATAAGAGAAAAATCAAGCTTTTGAATAAAATACAACTAAAATTCAAAGTTAAACAAATTGGATTTTATCGAAAGTAACATAATCGTATTATCATATATTTGTATTTTTTATCATCGACTTAAATCTCATATACTGTCTCTAAAGCCCCATTAAAGTGCTTTTCTGAGTGTCTTAGGTGCTTTCTTGTTCTTAAACAGCTAATGGGTAAGAGTATTCTACTGAAAATGTCCCCAGTTATCTTAGAAAATATTTAAATAGCTCCTCAAAATTTACGATTACCGAGACTTTAATGGCCAAGTTATTAGTAAGCCTGTGTATTTTTCGAATTCCTTGATTTCCTATTTTTATCTTTCCATTTTTAAGTAAAAGTAAAATTAAGGTAAATGATTATTTTCATTTGAAATTTTGGTATATTTATTTAAAAGGAAGTAACATTCTCTAAAAATCGTACTTTATATTCCCTTACAACTTATTTTGTCTTAGTTCGTCAAATTGCTGAGAGGTGTCAAAGATAAATTTGTGGCAAAATTTCTAAGAGAGCAGTACTCACCGCCCTGTGATCGATGGGTTTTGGGTTGGGGTGTCATGGAGCACGGCTGCGATGTACCAGGGAATATGCCTAGTGTCTCGAGAGATTCTGCTGTAACATTTGGGTTCAGAGATGAGCTTCATAGATCATGCGTACTATTCGTCCATCATATCTGATAACGTTCCCCGATAAATTTCAATTTTCTCCTCTAGCCTGCTATCAATGCCAACACTTTCACTTATTTATAGTCAATTATCATGGTTATTTAACCCCTTCCAATTTCTTAAAGGCATAGTGATGGAAGTCCTTCTATTTTCTACATCTTTTCTATGAGTTTTGTGTCTTAGTTCGTCAAATTGTTCAGAGGGGTTGAAGGTAAGTTAGTGGCAAAGTATTTAGGAGAGCAGTACTCACCGGCTTGTTGTCTAAGGCTTTTGGACTACGATGTCATTGATCACGGCTGCAATGTACCGGGGACGATGCTACGGGATCTCAAAAAGTTGCTACTTCCACTTTTGGAGTTCCTCAAAGAGCACGTTTATTACAGGTCCATCCGTTTTATCCGTGAATAAGATCTTGCCTCGTTAACCCGAAGTATTACCATTATTTTTTCTTGACGACTCAATACTCATTGGTTCTGACATCAATGCCACCAAATCCACTCATCCCGCAGTCAATCATCATGACTTTTTAGCCCCTCCTACTTTCTACATTGACACAAACTATTTTTCAACTTTTGCCGAAGTTCCACACTTATATTTACAGAGCTTCAGGCACACTTACAATTATACGTTAACATATATTATACATTTTCTTTAACTTATAAACTAGTCATGTTAAGCCTAATATGCTCTTCCGTTGAGACAGCGCGAAGTTTGATATTCTTATAAGTATTGGAGGATAAAATTAAAAAATTGTATTGATGTTTGCCCATACCCACATAAAACCTTTCCAACTCAGATTTAACCAGCCGCACAGTTTAAGCATAGTACATCAGAAATAACTGACAATTTTATATGAGAACTTGGTATAAGAACTTAGAATATTCATGTTAAAAATTTTCCAATATTCAGCGGTACCCAAAAGTAATATTGAGAATATGATAAACCTCAATCTCCATCGCGCAGCTTGACCAAATATGGCCCTTGCGCAATAAAACTCCAAAACAACCAACCTCAATACTCCAAGCATCGTTGGGGACTTAAATATTTAGCTAACTTTCGAATACTACCTACTAGATTTACCTTATAATAGTCAATTAAAAATGTGGTGTTAGTGCGAAATTTTATGTGTGCATTGAAATATTGAACTTTTCAGCATATCGTATGAGAAACAGGGTACATATTTATGGAAAACTGAAAATAAAGAAAAACTCTCAGTGGATTAGTTGCCATTCATAGTCTTCTACTTCATCAACGCTTTAAGCTATTCTAGATAGTTTTTTATAAGAATTGTTAATTTTAACTAAAGTTAATTATTCCATGTAGAAAGCGTAATATTAACCAACGAAGATATAAACTTCTGCATTTGCATAATAAGGTCATTTGAAAGTGAGATAAAGCTCAGAGATGAGTAGACAATCGTCTAGACGTTTTGGCAACTTTACAAGGCTTAGGGCAACTTGTACTAATGGGCCGTTTGACTTCTTATATAAAATAAAATATTCCAATATAAAATTCATGATTGCTCATGATAGTCTTTTAGTTCTTAACAAGATTTTTTACTTACACAATAGAACTCTTAAGAAATAAAATTTTGAATTGTCAATATAACTTAATCTAAAGTTATTAAAGTCACTAAATAGGATAGTTTTCAAAATAAGATAGTACTTTCAAAAATCAAATAAATTTTTATTAACCCTTTGAGTGTCATGAGATTTCTGAATAGTGTAGTATCGCTTTTATCCGACATCACAATGACTAAATATGCACATCTATTGTATGGAAGAATCCTCAGAAGGATTTCATTGGTCAAGAACTTTAAAACTGGTTAAAAGACATGCAGGGAAAATTATAGATTGCAAAACGGAAAAATGAGTAAATAATCGTCATAGGCTTAAAACCTTTTACTTCTACGCGATTTTCTTATGTATGTTTTAAATGCAAGTCTTGTCTTTATTACTATCCATTTACTGTATAGCAATTCAAACTCGAACCAAAATTTCGAAAATATACTTCTAAATTATTTCACCAATTGCTTACAAATATTTAGAAGTATCCAAAGCTCTTACATCCGGATACAGTTTTACCACTTTAAATTTAAGTGTTAATCTCAAAACTAATCTTAAATCTCACGTATTTAAAAAAACACTTCTATATATTAAAGAAATTCTAATATATTTAGTTTGCATTTCAATCTGATTCATAACTTGAATGAAGTTTGTATATTTTATGATATTTACTTGTTCTTTTACCTTCATTAATCCTTCGAAGGGTTTATACTTGTGTATCCGTTCTATAGCCTTCAGTCTTTCCTGCACGAAATTTAACCAGTTTTAACCTTATCGACTAATAAAATATTTTCAAGGTTTTCCAACCAATAATGTGGTTATTTAATTATTATATGCACTGGGTAAGAGCAACACTATATTACACGGAAACTACCTTACTTCACTCGCTCAGATTAAAACACAACCTCAACTCCCAGTAATGTACATCGTTCTAATGTTATCAGTGACAATGGCTTTTGTATTGTACAATTGGTATTTTGTCAATAAAGCCATTTACAAAATAGTTTATCCTCATATAACAAGTATTGTCCTTATAAATGATCGATTGAATTCCGTGATTTTGTGTTGTAGAATGCTGTCCATGTTATACCTAACTTCAGTGTGGAAGAAAGAAAATCACCAGCAAAGTACTTTTCCATGAATTGCCTAAGGAAACAGTATATTTTCTTTTGTCTGAAAGTGACTGTCTACCTTCTTTAATGCTAGATTGATCTTATTTTTCTCTCTTTATATATTTTATTCATTCTTTTTCAAAAACTCTCTGACCAAAATGAATACGTTCTATTCATAACAGACGCAAAAATAGAAACACAGCTCACATCCCTCACAATGTCACAAGGAATTATTTCTTTTCGTCCTCTTACCCTGTGATATTCAAACTCATTGTCAGTTTTAGTTTTCACTTCGAATTCCGTTGAATTTTCTTTTTAAAAAATGCATCGTCGAAAGATTTTTTTTGTTTTCATGAATGTTACTTTCAAAGAATCTTTCACGTGAGGTCCATATTTCATTTGAGTAAAAACTTGGTTTGCTAGTGTGTTTTAATGCATGTATTATTGCGTTCATGAATACGTATATCTATAATTGTCAAGGTAATATACGTTAACTTGTTTACTACATTATATAGTACTTCAAAATATTAAGTACTATATAGTACTTAAAATACTTCAAAATAGTACTTCAAAATATTAAGTACTGGATTCTGCATTGACTTTTACGTTTTCGATTAGTTTTCGTTACTTCAAGGTCTATAAAAAATATTTATTCGTAACTTTTGTAGGTAACTCGTAAGCTATTTTCGTTATTAGTATATTTATAATAAAATTGCTAGGTTATTTGTAATACGCGTAAGCATTACAATTTTAAATTTTCAACTATCGAATTTGGTAAGGCAGAAATTTTTAACTTGAATTGCAACAGTTTAGTTATATATTGGACATTTCTTTATTTTCAGCATGTCGAACTACTGGATGATTATTCTGAACGTGTTGATTTGAGCAAAAAAAAAAGATATTAAACCAACCAATTTCAAAAATCGTCTTCCAACCAACGGAATACATTAAGAAGCTCAATGATTTAGTTAAACTAGCAACCACCAAGGACCGCACAAGAGCAAGGACGTGCTCTAGTGCAAGAATGGGTCACCTTGCCCATTCTTGCACTAGAGCAACAGGAATTATTGGACAGCCATGTGTAAAGAATGCGTTCACGTTGGAGAGGCCTGCATTAGAGTCAAAGGCCACCACATTCCCTATTAGGTTGCTTTTATCAGCGAAAAAGTATGTTTGTGGTAATAATAACTAATGCTTACAATATTTACATGCAAGTATTTTGTTTTTCATTACTTTATTCCCAGTAGCAGGTGGCATGTGGGTGTTATTATTATAGTCCACATAGCTTGTGAATATTAATTTGTCATTTGAGGTACTTGAGGTCACAAACTTAGCTTTCAAATCACATACGGTTATATCGAATGAATATTTGATTTCTGATAAATAGGCTACTAGAGGTATGATTTGGGTAAACGTCATACAATCAAGACCTGGGACATAATATTTTGGAGCTAAAAGTATGTATATATCAAAGAATCCGTATGTGACGTTTTAAGCAATTTGATGAAGACATGAAATATTGAAATTAGCAAGAGGATGCGATCGTGTACGAAATATGAAGAAATTATTGAGCACTTTATGTTATCATCTTTGAAGGTATACAGGTTTGTAATTTCTTTTTTCACCAAGATTTGGAGTCTTATCCAAGACAATATGGTGTCTCAAAGTAAATAAAAGCAATGTTATAACTTGTCATGTAAACTTTCCATATCTGTCACGCTGATAATTTGTGGGTATTTGTGAAGAACTGTGTTAAAGAATTTGCCCCTAGAGGCCAAACTGAACTTGCTAAGACAACAAAAACCTTTAATGTACACGAACAAACTATAACGTGTAACCAAACTTACACGATTCACCAGAATAGATAAGAATACAGAAATGTGATTAATATCACAGAATCACGTTTATTATTTTCGATCGCAAAATGTTCATTTTCGCACTATTGTGAAATTTTGATCAGCTTAAAATTGTTCAATTTTTAAATCACACCTTTTTTAAAGAATTGAATATTTTTTCATTACATGGTCATTTAATCTACGAAACAAGTATACTTATTTTATCTGTATTCTAAAATGACTTCTATGTACATTGGATGGGTTTGAAAATAAGTAGTGAAATAAGTAAAATATATATTCAAAGACAATACGCTGACTGATTTAAAAATGTATTGCATTGCATAGGAATACTCAAACCAAATATTAATCAATACCATTAAAAAAAGGGGCAAGAGAGCTCTAATAAAACTTCATCTCCTTCATGCTTCAAAGTTTGAATATATTTATAAAAGAAAAATGTATAAAATATAAAAAATAAAGTTTTCTTTAACATAATTTTCACACGCATGAACTTTTTAATGTATTAAAATAAATCATATTTAAAGTAACAGCTGAAATTGTGAACAAAGTTAGAATGAGACAATTATGCGCTTTTTTTAAAACAAGTTGTAACTTTCCAACAAAATTTTCAGTAAAGAGATTTAATAATATTCAAAAGATCTAATTCAATTTGTAAGTGTATCTAATTTCTGCTCACATATTTTTCAAGTTTCTTTCTATCTTTTTCAGCAGATTTCAATTTTTTTCTACTTCCTTCATTGAATTAATTTACAATGTTCAACCGATTCAAAAAAATGTAGTTTAGTTCATTGAATTACCTATGCCATACTTTTTTATTTGAATGATCATTTCCACCAACCGAATATTACATATTTTATCCTATAGAAACGTTTTATGCTACCGACCTTTGATTAAATACAAATTTGCTTTCTTAACTGTATTTTGTGTTTCAATGTGATTACAAATTGATAATTGAGTGTGAATAGTTTGGTTCTAAAAGGGTCAGAAAATATTTCACACTTCTAGTTTATTTAGCGATTTTATTATGTGAGTGTTTAAGAGACCAAGACTCACGGCTCAAAGATGATTTAATCTGCCACAAATATCCTTTCTAAGATCAGGATTCTAACCCAGAGTAGTTATTTGCAAAGTGCTAACTACTGTTTTACCAAGCCATCGAACCGAAATTAGTAATCTTCCAAGAGGTTTTGATGATATAACTCGTTCATCAAGATCTGACCAACTTTGCTAATGACAATATATTTCGTCATCAAGGTATTGCCTAATTTTTTATGATGACGAGATCAAGATCTGGTTAGTTTTTCCAATGATGAGATATATTGTCCATGAAGATCTGGTTAGTTTCCCTCTAATGACGAGATATCTGGTCCATCAAGTTCTGGTCAGTTTTGCTAATGACGAGACACTTCTTCGAGACAACAATCAGGGGGTTAAAATAGCTGTTTTTATGTGTAGGCCATCCTTTCATCAACAAATGCATTTTATATACCCAATTTAATTTCTTCAAATGGAATAGAACCTTGATTATCAAAGGTAATGTAAACCTATGCCACCTCGGATAACTTGAAACTCAGGTAATATGGACGTAGCAAAGCAAAACAGCCTTTACGGAATACAGAAAAAATTTACTGCACTTCATGTTACTACTACTGCTACTGAAATATTCAAAAATTTATTATTACAAAATCCATACTCAGATTTGTGTCACAGAATGTATTTATTCTAAAAATAATAATTTTATTATTAATCTAGACATAAGTTACATACCTATTCAAATTGTTCTTCTATATAACAGTATTTTATCCGAAGAGTCGAGAAAGTGCAATCATTTCTCGCCTCCTGCAACAAAGTGCACGAACTCAAGCTCGAAGCTTTATGCAAAGCTTAAGGGGGCAGCGGATTTTCAAAATCACCAAAATCGATCGAAATTTTTTTAATTTTAGCGTTACAAATTCATTGATATCAAACTCAGTAGATAGCAAATATACTTTTTTAGTTACGATAAATTTTGAAAGAATTACATACAAAATAACAATGTTTTTGTAGTAATATAGTTGTATAGTAAGTAAGTATAAGCACATTAATATAGTAAGTAAGTATAAGTATAGTAGTATAGTATGTGTGTGTAAGTATAGGTATAGTTGTATATATATAGTAAGAGAGCAAGTATAGGTACAGTTGTATAGTAAGTAAGCATAAATATAAGTATATATATATAGTATGTAAGTATAAGTATAGTATACTAATAAGTACAGTAGTATTGTATAAGTACAGTAGTATAATATAAGTATAGTAGTATAGTATAAGTACAGTAGTATAGTATGTGTAGGTGTAAGTATAGTAGATAAATATAGTACACAAACGCGTTTTTTTCCATTAATTTTTTTTACATTTTTTTGATTTTTTCCTTTCCCTGCTCATTTTTTTATCTTGACTTCCCCGAAATTTTTTTGGATAATCATTGTACTGTTTTGTATATATCTAAGTACAAACGAGAAATCCATAACGCTTTCAAATTTTGAAATTGAGCTTAAAATGTTGCTTAACCTATGCTTCTGTGTCAGAATTTTGGGTGTTTCAGCGCAAAAATTTATTTTGCTATACAAATGATTGATATTATACCTACAAAATGGAGCTAATTTGAGAAATATGTACAAAACTAATACCTGCAATAAATTTTTGATAATACATGGAAATCAATACACATGAGACATCAATTTTTGATAATTTATCAAACTTTTTTACCACTTATTATAACAAATAACTTCCTGAATATTACGTTCTATGTTATATTAATAACTTTCATGACTTAATATTTTTAGACCAAACTTAATATATAGGCTCTATATGTACTAAAAAAGGAAGTCTACGAAAATTTTATAACAATCGGATAACTTCAAACGTATGTTTTGAAAGTTCATCCTCCCCTTTAAAAAACATAGTATCAAATTCGGCTGGGATAACACGGACATTCGGTTTATCGGAGAAAGAATAATTAAGGTTCTACTGTATGCGCATAGCATTTAATCTGAAGAAACTCGTGCTGTGTTTCCTTATACTAACACTTGCGTGATATGTGACCCTGATAGGTATGATACGGTTACCATAAAAGAGCACGTAGTTCTTTTTTGAAATGACATTACATCTTTTCTAAAATTACACCAGATTCTTATTCGAAAAAATTATTATTATATCAATTTTATATAAATTTAAAGATTTTAAAGATATTAAAACATTTTTTACTCTACCTTATGATTGAATTAATTTACATTTAATAGCTCAAATTAACTTTTATTTGGGAATAAAACATAGACTACACATGCAGCGTTTATTGCAGCTTCGGATGGCACAGGACACTGTTAATCCGAGTTGGGATAATCAATGAACAACTGTAAAACTGGTTAAATGAACATACTTAAATTTTGATTGTATTCTTCAGTATGAAAGATAAGAGATGTAATTTTTAAAATGTCTTTGGTTCCACAGTTGAATCCAATCAGTTAAATTTTAGTACAAATTAATCTCTACTTTAGACCTTAAAAGATTTTCTGCATTTGAATAGAGTACAGAGAAGATCAAAGCATGCATCGTCAGTATTCAAAAGATGCTATCTAAACAGAACAAGGAATGCGCAGCTATATAGAAAACGACACTTCCATCGTATATTGTAATCACAGGCCAGAAATTTCTCTTTTCCTCTACAGAAATCTTGTCGCTTGCGTTATCGGTCTGGTAGTGCTCTGGGTGCAGTTGACAAATGCTTTTTGTTGTGGTTGACAGGCGGAAGACGGAAGTGTCGCCCCTCTGACACGGTTTCTACTTCCTGCATCAGCGATATTCTCGTCCCTGTGGACAACTTTTTGTCTGGAGATTTGAGATTATTTTCTTTTCTCTTCTTTCTTCGGCGTACCTGAATTTTTCGTTCGCCAGAATAAACTTCAGTGATCAAAAATATAACGGAACCATTGACGGAAATGGACGTTTCCAGTAAAGCAGTTGATGTAATAAGCGGTTTGGAGAGAAAAAAATGGAATTTCTTAGTGTAGTTGCCCCGTATTGTTATTTGTGATAGCTTTTATGACCATCATGTCAATAAAAAAACTAAAATATATTTTGTAATTTTTAATGTTGACTGCTTTTACAATCTTATGTTTAAAACGTCCCCAATTACTTTGCAATTTATGGATGACACCATCAAAAATCGTGGTCACCATGGCTCAATTAATTTTGTCGACTGCTCTTGCAGCGAGCGAGTTGTAGACCTTAGTTAACATATCCCCTCCGCTCCAACTAGCTGAAGTAACTACAGATATAAGGAATGCCCCAAGGAGTTCTGGAAGAGGTCTCAACGAATACGTATAAGAGTATTTTCTCACAGGGTGTGAAAACCAAACTTGCAGACCATAGGATTGGCAATTCTTCCTCACCTGTATTCTTATGAAACCGGATGTCGGTATTCTTCAGATCAACCTTATATGGACACCACACGGTGTTCTTTAAATCATGAGAGTTAATTACGAATAGAGTCTTATCTCTATTTATTCATCCTATCTTTTATAGCCTGACTCGGACTTAAGCTTTCGTGTTCGTGATGTTCATTTACTTGACGTTGCTTAGCCCAACTTCTCCAAGTATGGCCTTTGAGCCATAACTTTGCTTTAGAGTTGAGGATACCTATATTTATTTACCTATGTTATATTAAAGTAATTCAATACGGAAGAAACTTCCTTCTACAGTTGAAAGGTTTTAACAATCTTGTGGAAAAGGCGTCTGTCTTGCATTTTTAAGTTCTAACTAAATCCAAGGGAAATATGCTTTTCAACCTACCTTTCGTCAGTGAAATATCTAAGCCCACTACAACTTCTAGGTTCAGATGATTTTTCACTCTTATTATTTGCAACATCATAATGTACTCAATTTAATTTTGTGCAAGAACGCCACTACCATATTAACTTAGTTTTTCAATCTTCTCTATCAAAATTTTGAATTAAGAAACGTTAGATCTATACTACATATGTATATATATATATATATATATACATATATTGGAAAAGAATTTTATATATATATATATATATATATATATATATATATATATTTGTTTCATAATTCTTTTCCAATCTTCCTTGCCAATTTAAATCAATTTTGAATCATAAATAGATGAGAGCATCTATTATTTCATGAAAACCTTGCAAGAAAGTCGACAGGTTATCTTATCAACAAGGAACTCTTTATAAAGCAAGCACTAATATTGAAGAGAAGCCCATATCTATTGTAAAGTAAATCAGGTGGAAATTCGAATTCCAAATTTACTGTTTTCCCAATACATAATGTTTCGATTACTCAGAACTCCATTTTAAAATTAGCGGCAATTTATTTGAGTTCATTCATTACAGGGAACAACACAATGAACAGATATGCTATCTTTTCGTGCATTGTGTTTGATCATTCTAGCCTCAAATTCTCTGAAACAAAGCTTAAGATCAATGGAACGACATAATCAGATATTGCTATTCGTTTTTATTGGAAGGAATGGATTGGTAGACTGTTATTTTTATTTCCTTCAAGTTAACTAGCAGAAAACATCTCACTTTACTGATCTCCTTAACTCTTCCTTGACGAAAAACAAAGCTGTTGATGTCTACTTGGTGCCTAATCTGTCTACAACCTAGATATACTATGGCTGCCATCTTTCTTCTCGGCTAATTAAATGAAATGTTCGTGTCTTCGTAGCACTGGTAAATCAACGCAATAATTATTTCTGAGAAATTTAGCTATGTCTATACCTGATTTATCATTCCTGGATCGTTTGTGTGTGTGTTTCTTAGAACTTATAAAGCTGCAATTATCTAGATCTTGCAAACAAAAATAAATGTTAAATTTTAATTGGTAATGGATAAATTTCACGCACTGCTGAATCTCAGTCATTTCACCTTCTATCTCAGACGTTTTTCAATATATTAGACATAATAAAAGTTAAAAATCATGCGATAAAACTATCTTGATGAACTAATACAGTACAGACTAAACTTATCGTGTATAAAATGGAAGCAAAGAGAAATTTCTGAAACTGCTTAAGGAAGGATTAACTCTACATGTGAGAGAGAGAGAGAAGGAGTTATGCGATATTATCAATACATATCGGTATATCATTACTTTCGGGTATGGTAATAAATAGATCTGCTATATACGCATATATACAAAGCATAAAACTAATTAAAAGTTATAAATTCACAGCTATGTTTTAATATTTTAAGGCAATACAATTAAATACATATTTCCTCGAACATAAATTAAACTGATGTTAGATTAATTTTAAAGATAGGGATTTATATGCATACAAACATCTTCCTTCGTGTTGTTTTTGACTTCCTTCGATGCTTTGGTAAATTTAAATACATAAATTTAAAGCATGATATTTATTGTTTAACAGTATTTTAAGATACCTGTCTAAACAATAATGAATCTTTCTCGCTGAATACATTCATTATGAACGTGAATTCGAATCATATTCTAGACAACACATAATCGAAAGTTACATTTTAATACATCAGTTGAAATGTTATTATGTATCACAATATCATATTTCGCTGTGTTATTTCTAAATCTCCAATACACCTGTTAAAACCAGAACCGAACAAGGTTTTCAGTTTTATTTCAACTTGCAAGGCTTGGAATAGATGGGGTAGCAAAGAAAAATTAATCTGAGCCATCCAAATGAGTAGAGACTGTTTTACAGGTGTTTGTGACAGTTCTGACAGGTAAGCTTCTTCCAACAGATTACTCGTATAATAGAAATAACAAAGGTTTTGTTTTCTATGAAAGGAATAATTCTCCAGACTAAACTAACGGTAAAACTTACGTGTTAGTTATTTGATGCAATGGAACTGTACCTTTTTATTAAGCGTTGTGTTGAGTTCAACTGTTGATAGATTTCTCTTTAACGCCACTTAATCAACATTTTTTATATTCCATGTACGCATTTCCAACTTCAAATGTGTTTTGCGAAGTCCTTTTGCATCTAAACCTCAAGCTTTCTTAGATTTCTGTCTCGATACTTGTCACCATAATGTGACGTGATCTGATACAAAATATAATTACCATCGACTTTTTAATGAAATATACAGAGCATGAGGACGGAGTCACTGTAGTAAAATCTTAAAAGGGTAAGGCACGTAGAATTACAAATTGACTCGGGCTGATTGGCTATCGAACATCAGACTAGTGTTTTTAATCACGTTGAATAATCACTTTAACCAATGAATAATTTGTCCCATACTAATATTCATGCTTTTCCACACAACCGCGTGACATACCTTCAAACCTAGAGACCGGAAGAAATAGCATGAAGCTGTGCTCACATACTCCGTCTATTTTATTAGAAGGTCGATGATAATTACGTCATGACGTCAGGTAATCCAGTACAAAATTAAAGGCTTTACATCACTGTGCCTATAAGAAATTGAAAGGGGTCGAACAACCCCAATAATTGATTATCGCATGCATGGAATTGCAGGAATTGGTCAGAGCATTGATCATCAAGCTGGGTTTCAATTAGAGTGGCGTCGGCATGAGGAGGGACTTGAAATTTCTCTAGTGAACGGACGTATTGTATGACTCTGGGAGTGCATAACCTGTGATGCAAGCGCTCATTGATGAAACAAAAAGTGAAATCCGCGC
This sequence comes from Meta bourneti, assembly GCA_933210815.1. Taxonomy (NCBI): domain Eukaryota; kingdom Metazoa; phylum Arthropoda; class Arachnida; order Araneae; family Tetragnathidae; genus Meta; species Meta bourneti. Next base: position 63,542,035 of record OW119922.1, read on the forward strand.
CTACCGAAACACATAGAGTCGTTCCGGGAACATTGCAGCTGGAATCTATAACATCTCAGCTCTTATATACCAGAAACGAAAGTTGATGAGTACAGCTATCCTAAAAACGAGTCATCAATTCACCTTTGACCCCTTACAACACATATCAACATCTATGGCAATCCTACTCAGAAATCTATGATAGATATGGACTATAGTTGGACGGAATGCTTAAATGATCAATGATCATAGGTCTATAAAACATAGATTATTAAGTGACTTTCCTTAATGTTATTGAGAATTTTAATAATATGTATGTAATTTTTCCAATTAATAAACAAAGATTAACTTTTAACTCTTCGCAACCCTTGCGTGACTCTATGGCAATGATTTTATGCATATTAACAAACTGAGGGGTTTCGACACAAACATCCATTCTTCAATCTTCAGTCTTCCCTGCTTAACTTCTGACCAGTTTTTATTATCGTTACCAAAAGACTCTTTCAAACATCGAATGTAATTGGAAGATTCTATTGGTCAAGATATTCAAAATTGGTCACTTGAGAAAAACAACCAACGAATGCAGTTAATAGTTATGTGTGGTATAGGGTAAAAGTAATACTGCAATACTCGGATCAGAGGGTTAAACACAATAGACTCATTACTATTTTCGCACATCGATTTAAAATTGTATGAGCTCAAATAAGGAGAAAAGATATATAATTCTGCTCGAGCCAACCGAAATTTTGATCTCGGGTTTAGTATCGTACTAGATGACGGCTCTAGTATCAGTTTAAAGGAGGGGTGTCTCATCTTATATATAGGACACACAATCTGTTTGTCTAAAGCAGTAAAAACTGATTTCTGGAATTATCAAATTTGCACAGCTCGTTCTTTATAGAATTTCTAAGTCCACCCAACTATTTTCAGATCTCTACGTAGTTACCTTAGAGCTATGTAAGCAAAATTTAATATTACTACGGAAGAAGAAACCAATCAACTCAAAACATCAAAAGCTGTCATGAGTTTAACAATCGCAAAAGGAAAGAACACAAACAAAACGGACAAGTGAACAAAGATAAAAAAAACTGCTCGGGGATGCATCGAAACGGCTAAGAAAATAGAAGCACGGCCTAATTTGTCTGACGCAGAAAACTTCTATAAGGAAGGTCAGTATTGAAGCTAGTAAAATATTAAAAAATCATTCCAAGTATTGATTGTTTAACGTTTAAATGTATATATTTCATCTCATTCCTTATACAATTACAGTGCAGCTTTCAAAAGACCTTGAGTCCCGGCTTACTATGGTATCTAAAAACCCACTTTCATTAACTGTGCAAACTTTCCTAGAACAATGCGTAATGATTTTAAGAAACAGGAATCGTTTCCAAGCGTTTCGAAAACAGCAAGCTGGTTGTGTTTGGAGGCAAAAACAAATTTTTCGCATTGCAGGAGAATCAGGTTTACTTCGTTTGGACGACATAGTTTGTTTAAGGGTTTAGAAAACGTATAACAAAACAATCTTAACATTCGTCGATCGTAGAATCATATTCATATTCGTGCACTTAGAGTTCGCGCGAAACGCGTCCAATGCGTATCACAGCAAGAGAAACACTGAAGATAGGGGGCGGCAGTGTTGCCAAACTAATTAATCAAGAACTCCGAGTTCGCATAAGTCGGGATATATATATATATATAGATAGATAGATAGATAGATAGATAGATAGATAGATAGATAGATAGATAGATAGATAGATAGATAGATAGATAGATAGATAGATAGATAGATAGATAGATAGATAGATAGATAGGGTGTGTCTAAATTGTATTTACAAAATAGGAGGGGTGATAGTACCCACCAGACGAGCAACAGTTACCATGGAACATAGGATCGCATTCCACTCCGAGAGGCAGAAAAGAGTAAAGTCGTAACGCGTCGAGCATGAACAAGTCATCGCCTCTGGCATCGTCTTGTACCTGCCTACGTAGCATATCTCCTAAGCAAGATGGCCTGGTCGGTAGAGCACTATTGATCGGTCGTGGCGGACATGTGACTTGGCATCCTCGCTCACCGGACCTCAACCCACTGGACTTTTTCTTCTGAGGACACATGAAATCTTTAGTGTATCAGACGCCTGTGGACTCGGCTGAAGATCTCGTAGCGAGAATCGGTGTTGCCGCAAACAAAAGTAGCACACCAGGAATCTCCGAGAGGGTGCGCCAGTCATTCCTTCGCCGGTGTGAACTGTGCAACGACACGCGTGGCCGCCACTTTGAGCACTTGCTGTGAGTTTTTCTCTGATCAATAAATCAGATTGTGTAACTTTTGGTATCGTTTATTCGCTTTCTCAACATTGTTGTAAGTTCATGTTGAAGTTCTAATTTTACACTTTTCTGCCTCTCAGAGTGGAATGATCTACCTATCTTCCATGGTAATTATTGCTCGTCTGGATGGGTACTATCACCCCTCTTATTTTGTAAAAACTATTTAGACTCACCCTGTACATAAACAAAGAAAATTTTATGTTAGTATATAATAATTTGAAAAGTTTAAAAGCATTCGTATTTGAGCGTCAGATTTAAAGACCTTATGAACCCGTGCTTATCAAGCAGTTTTTTCATTCACGTTTAAGGTAACATACACATAAATACGCCACAGTATACCCGCATTCCCCAAACAAAGAAAATTAAAAGAGTCTGAAACAAATACACAATCAACGAACAATAAAAGTGCTATTCTTCAAGTCTCCTTGTTGTGTTCAGATCGATTCGAAATACAGTTGACAACCGCAGAAAATTTTCCAGATGCCGAAAGCCGAGAAGTTGCTATTTGAAACGCAAGCAATTTTACTTTTCCTTCTTTCGTGTTACTTCCAGTCCGAAAACCATACCTGAAATTCGTTCAGCTGGTAAAGCCCCGAGGCGAGCAAGAGAGAGATCTGAGAAACCCGATAAGATTACCCGAAACACATTCCTTTGACTATCCAAGCCGAATAAACCCAGCAGATGTGTTAGGGAAAATTCATAACCGGAGTATGAACACACTTGTAGGAACATGGTGGAGTGGAATGAAGCATTGTATTCTCAGAAGTAAGTCTTATTTCACCTTCATTCCAAGGCTACCGAGTTCTATGAACATGTACTCGTCCTTTACACGAAAAGGAAACATACATCACAACATTAAATAAATGTTAACTTGAGAAATTAATCTATGAATCAAGTTCTGGTGTAATGTATTATTTTAACACCCTCTGAGCATCATGCTCTTAGTGCAGTATTGCTTACTCCACAACTCACATGTCTTAATCTTCCACATGATTTTGACATGATAAGATCTGTCGAATTCGACACTCGCGTCAACAAGATATTGCAGATTTTTCGACAAGGACGAGATCAAGATCACAGTTTTTTTCTCATGGCGAGATATTTCTTTTATAATGATCTGGTTAGTTTTGCTAATGAAATACCTTATCAAGACAACCACCATGAAGGTTAAGAATGACACCTATTGGTTAAAAGAATCACATGAGAAATTCTATTAGTCAAAAAGGTCACGAATGTTAGAAGTTTTGAAAAGAGAATGGCAGATTGCAGAACGAATATATGCGTGTGAACTCCTCAGAGGATTGAACCATACACGTGAAATAATTATCTATTTAATGTGTTCTCCCTTCCTTATAATTTTTAATAAGGAAATAGTGTCTGCTTTGTGAGTGTATAGCTCCATTTATCAGTTCTATCAAAGTAGTAAAATCTCACTCTCTATTTCACTAACTTACGTGGCACATAAATATACGTTATTTGTTTCTTGTCGAATGGCAAGAACGGATATAAACAATGTTAAATAATCAGTTTCGAGATTCACTGACCAATTCTGCAGTTTTGTTTAAATATTCCTGATTTGAGCTACGGAGTTGTATAATATTGCTAGAACTACATGAGAATCTTGCTACTCTTATGAAATTCTTCAGCAATCTGAGGACAGAAAGCAATGCGAAATCTGGAAAGTACAAATCATCACAGAAAAGAAAATATAGGGAAGTGAGTGGTTTTTGATTAAGGAACAACTATCGCTTGATCTAAATAGCAAATTCTTTTTCTTTCATTTGAAATTTTTGTAAAGAAGGTAGGTAAGTAGTTGAATCACATCACCTGTTCCAACACAAAGGGCTATTGGCAGCGGCCCGGTATCCTCTCTGTCTACCGATTTAAAGAACACCAATTAGGGTCCATGTAGGGTTTATCTGAAGGATATCACCTACGATCACGCAATATCTTGCTGACGAGATATCTTGTCATTAGCAAAATTAGTCAGATCTTGTTGGACAAGATATTTCGGCTAAACCACTTGGATGGTTAATGTGCAAACTTTAATCATCCTTGTGGCTTCCTTTAGTGTCCAAAAATATTCTATAGTGGCCATCCTCTTATGCAAAAAACCTGTTCGAAATGGTCACCAGTTCAATGCAAAGGACAATGTGTTTTTCATACTTGGATCTCTATTTCCGTTGGAGTAAAAGGACAGTTTTGACTTGAGCATCTCCTCAATAGTAAAATTTGCCAGGTCATGTTGGATGAGATATCTCGTTGACAGCACTTGAAGGGGCAAGGGAAGTTAAGAAATGCACAATTAAAGCTTATTCATGTAGGGTTGTTTTCCGGCTGAATGTGTTAAAGGATACACTAAGGGACAGAAATGGAAGACAGCAAATATGTAAACATTTTATTAGCTTCATTTTTCAGTTTGACAGCAGTTCTACACTTACAGATTCACAATAGAGGCTTAAATTTGCAACCACTAACTTGGATACACGATTACAGCGCATGATTTGGAGTGCTTGGAGTAAACTATACGTCACATGGTTTAGAAGTGATCAACCGCCACGCTGTTGAACTCTGGAAGATTCAGGAGGTGCTACTGGATAAGATCCCTATTTGTCGTTGCGTTCCTCCAGTGCAAGGTTAATTCAATTACCTACCTACATACCTACCCTAATTGAGTACGGTTAATTATGTATTCCTAACAGAACACTCATTACGGTTCTAACGTCTCTTAAATCTATACAGGAATTGCTCTGGGTTGCTATTTTTTCAATAAAATAAGGTTTTTTCTTTTCATATCTTTTGAAGAAAAATTAATTTTATATAAATATGTAGGCGTGTATGGATGGATATGAAGCAAATGTGTTGGGATTGAACCATTTCTGGGTAAACAATGCTTGTTTTAAGGGTAGATAGTTGAATTTAAGTATCACTGGAGCTACACATTGGGCTATTGCTTGTTTTAAGGCTTAATATGAATAATATGAATATCCTGTCTGTTCCAAGATTGAGTTTTAAAATAAAAGTGTGTGGGTAAAATGAAATTGCAGTGTCCCCTTTTGCATCGTTCTACCAAACAACCCATATGGAAAATGTTTCACAACTTTGGACTATAATTCATTTATTTAAAAAATATTTAATTATTTATCACAAAAATGTTCTTCTATAATAATTAGAAGGGAAATTTTGAAGAAAGACGACAACCTGTGTGCATTGTTTAAAAAAATATTGAATAGATTTTGAATTTTTCTGGGAAAATATAAAACTTTTTCTAATAAGATCATTTATGTGCAATAAGGACGGCTATGAATCGATCAATGTGCTTCGTTGACAAAATTGCAATGCGTACAAGCGTATGTGAAAGGTATAAGTGGGTTTAACTTGTCTTAAATTAATAAAATATCAATTGTTTCGCCTTAAAAATACGGAATGCATTGACTCAAAAAGTCAAAGAGTATATTATTTCATCCATCGAAAGGTTCTGTGATAAGAAATGCCTTAGGAAAAGAGATGAAATATTTATGTAACGTTAAACCAAAGCAAACACAAACACAGAAAAATCAAGAAAGCGAAATATAAGTACCATATACTGAGGATATGATTTCCTTCAGAACAGCTAAATTCGCAACGCGAAAACTTCAGAATTTCTCAACTCTGAGGTTTTTCTCAGAAAACCATTTCTTTCTCAAGTCTGTTTGTGTGAAGCATTAGATTTTAGAAGGAAGCTTCTTTGAGGAGTACAGTGTTCAAAAGATTCAATTCCAGTGGATGTATAAATGAAAAACATTATAGGATTTTTACCGTTCCACCTCAAATACCTTTTCAGCATGCATTATTTACTAGTCTAGGATTTTGTATTTTCATCCAGCATAAACTATACATCTATATCCTTATTCTGGGACGTATAAAAGATGACGAATGCCAACCAATAGTATTTCAAAACCAAATATGCTTTTTTGACTTTAGGGACCCGTTTTGTATCAGAGAAGTTTTACCAGCTAGATATATTTTACCAGGAGCTTTTCATATTATTTATGTGGAAGAATAAGGATTATTTTTATGTTCGGTGGCAGAAATAACATACCAGGGTTACATTAGAATCAAAAATTTATCGGTGAGCTATAAATTCAATCTATCTTCGTTGTAACATACGGTTATTTATTCAGTTTCAGGTAAAAATTAGCCACCCATAAAACAAATATTACACATATATCATATTCAAATGCTTTATGGTTAGCAAACTTAATGCAAATTTTTTTTCAGAACTAAATACCCATATTTATCGTGTGTCATATTCCTTTTTTAATGTTATTTATAATTAAAGTAAGACATTTTATACAAAATAAGGCAAATACTTAAATTCATTGCTTCTTAAACAACACAGCCATCAGGAATGTTTTCTACGTAGTAAATATGAATAAAAATAGTAAGTTATATTAATGATATATTTTGTTGTGTTAACAAACGTATTGTTTTTAATAAACACGAGTAACCATTGCTTACAATGGACACAGCAGTAATCGAAAATTAAGACTTGAAAATATTTCAAGATTGATACTTTTAAATATAGAATACGTATTTAATATGAAACTGATAGCTTATAATCTAAAAGTTATATATGTTACCGTGAAAGACCGAAATTAGAGAATGACAATATTCTCCGGTGAATGTCGACACATACCAAATATAACCAAAAATTCGGTGAAAGACCGAATATTTGGTTATATTCTAATACATTAGGACCATCGTCGGTATATGTCGACAAGCACAGATAAGCTCTGGTGGGGGTCAAAAGAGAAGGCGAGAAGGCGGTGAGGCCACAGCCAGATAGGCCTCTCTGCCTTCAGTTTAGCTTGTTGCAATAAATAAGATTGTATAACGTTAATCATATAATTTTATGTGTAAGTTTATTATTAGTATTACTTTCTTTTCTCATTTAGAATGTACTGTTCGTTTTAGGTTCAACAGTTTATTTACATGTGCTGTTACTTAAGCTTTCTCCTATTTTGACATACATCATAATATGTTTTAATAATAAAGTATGATTTAAAAAGTTGCATTTTTGTCTTAACGTAACAAAAATATTTTTATTCAACATTCACCATCAGTGTATGCTGAATGTCGACATTTGCGGGTGTAAGTGAGAACTAATGATATTTAGCAAATATTTCTGACATACACCAAGCGACTATGTGAGTGCTGACATTCACCAGAGAATATCGACATTTGCCAGATATCGGTCTTTCACAGTAACATATATACTCAATGTGATGTTAGATTCCTATGTGTGGAAGTCATGTCACATATTCACTTCAGATTACATTTATGCAGATATTGATTTGGTTGGGTTTACAGCGCAAGGTCCAAAAACTTTGAAAAATATAATTCGTTCTGTTTTACTAGATTTCAAAAAAGATTTAGTTTTGAAATTATATTCATTTTTACATTACTTTCTGCGTTATTTGAAAATAGAATGGTATCTGTTACATACTCAGTAAAGTATTATACTGGATTGTTAAAACGATTTAAAACTAATGGTAGACGTTAAAACTGCATTAAACATTTTATTATCACGAATGCTCTGTTAAAATGTAATGTATATATTTCCTTTAAATTAAATTTTAAGTACTTTGTTAGCAGGAACTTTTAACAAAATATAATGTATACATTTGCCTTGAATACGTTTGAACAAATGGCATTAAAAGAAACCTCCTTCGATTGAATAAATTGACGATCGATAAACATTATTTTCCAATCAAAAATGTCAAAGAATAATAATGGGCATGGAGTATGTTATTTATGGTATTTTAATGTTACCCGAGGGTTAATTAGACCGAGACATCAGTCTAGTAAGGTTTGAACAGCATAAATTGTGGGGGCTTCATTTCTCCTTATTTAATCTATTCTTTTACAAAATCCATGCTGAAAGGTTTTGCTTCATACATAGGTTTAACAGAATACCGGGCTGCAATTATTGATGTGCAAGATTTGTCGATGTTCTCGAAAGAAATGTGTTAGTACACAGCAAATATAACACACTACAGCTGTTCCAGTATTCTACAGTTTCTATCGATGCTTTCAATAGATTACTTCACGATGCCTGTGGTCTCAGCTTGTGGTTTGATGCATAGGACACATTCCTACACCCTTGCCAGAGCCTCTTATAGCATCGTATTGATACACTGAATTCCCGCCCTATATTGATATTTTCCTCGAAACCCTATCATAGAATCAAACGTCAACATCGAAAGCATACACTTCAAACATCAAATACCAACATTACTGATGATCAGATAGGCGAGAATGACGTGTGTGCCTGCTGGGGTTTTGCTACGAATATATTTCTTTCCCTAACAATGGCCAGACATTTTACAAAAACACGATTATATCTATTGCTAAATGGAATAGGCTTGAGGCAATATCCTTACAAAAAAGAATCGAATCATTAAAATGCGTTCATAGTGTTTATACGGTTTAAAAATATAATGTTCTTCTCTTATACTTAAAAAGCGTCATGCCATATTTTTCAATTTTCGAAATTTGTCTTTGTATTGTATTTTAAATTGGTTTCGTAGCATTCATTTATAAGTACTTACATACATGATTTATTCTTAAATAATTTAATAAATGTAATTAGTAATAAAAATTAATAAGAATTTAAACAAACGTTATAAAAAAAATTGATTCTACTTAATTGTATAATTCGTTTTTCGTATTGCGGAAGGACCATATCTGTCCGAGCTGCGCAAAGCAATAGATTTTTACTTTCAAATAAAAGAGTACAAGGAAATTTTTTCATTGATACAAAAGAAGCGAAATATAAGCTGGAGTAGTTATGGGTACAGAATCGAACCAGCATCGCTACTATTCGCAGGTTGCCAGCGCTGTGTTTGAACCCACTTAGCCACGGTGATCTCCATAGTTATGTATAAAATATGATACATCGAATTTTGCAAAAAGTCAAATTTAACACTTCAGATGTTTCGACAAGATGTCTGATACAAGATCTGGTAAATTTTGCCAAGTCCGAGATATCTCGTCGAGACAAAACTACTCTATTACTCCAAGGGGAATGGAGATTCACGTAGGAAAAACAAATTATCCCCTGCTCAGAACAGGTGACAGTTTGCAACAGATTTGTGAACCAGATAAACTACCAAGAGGGTTAAATGAACGGATAAATGCTTAATAAACCGTTCTTCCGAATTGCCAATAGTTGTATTAGATCACGTCAGGACCATGAAGTTTCACCAATGTGCCTTAAATGCAATGTTGAATGATATTCAGAAACCTGCTTTTTTGCACAGGAATATGCGGAGGGGATCTTCTGGAAAATCCTAACACGGTTCAAGACATTTTGGAGGTGTATCAAGGCCATCTAGATTCTAAAGGTCAGGAGTCATTGACGTTAAAATTGAAAGCTTATGCTGCTCATACAGACATCATAACCATTCCCTAAGATTGTATGTTTTGGGTTGTGATTGCTTTGCTGCTGTAATTTTAGTATTTTCGACAGCTTTGTGTCTTTAAATAGCAGCTACTTTACGACAGAAGTTTTATATCTTTAAACAGAAGCTTCGTGGTTTATTAATCCCAAAGATGTTTTTACACAAATCACAAGGAAATTTCAATGTATATACACATAAATCCTCCTAATATATATGTTAAAATATTAAAAACATTGGTATTCAACATTGGTATTCATTGGTATTTAAATCAAAACGTTTTGACAGGACAGAAATACAAAGTAATATGTCAGACAACTCTTTTAGAATGCAGACTGAAAATGCAAAGTTTTTCAAAGGCTCAATAGAGCAAAATAAGTGAGAAACCATTAGCATTAGTAAGTTCTCAGAGTCTAAAATTTCCTTAAATGAAATATGATAATGTCACCTGCTGAGTTTACTATGTTGACCAACCTTTAATTCTTAGATATCAGCTTAGAATTTTCCTGTTAAAACATATTTTGCTTTTTGCACCGTTAATAAATCTGTATTCAATAAGTTTTACAAAGGTCTTATGTAAAAGAGAAAACTAAGTTTGTTTTGATAATACTACATTTTTCGACACAATTTTATTGCCTTAAGTTCAATCTATACAGAAAGTAAATGGTTTAAAAAACTAACTTCACATTTATATATTAATAAAACGAAGTGTGTGGTGTTTGTCAGTTGCGTTACAAAATAAAAACTATTCAAACTAGAAACCTGAAATCTTGCACAAAGGTAACTTACATATCGAGAATGTACACCTCAGGCTTCGATTTTTGAAAATATGAGTTTTAAATATGAAAATACGTTAAAAACCTGAAAAACGAATGTATTTTTGTGTATGCGAAAAGAGCGATTTCTGCAAGAGCGGGACATATCAAACTCAAATTGCATTACCAGTAAATGTTGCGTTGCCGGGAAAACAGTTTTTTTGCACAAAGGATAAAGTTCTAGAGGGCTCATTAGTTACATCCTTGTTACAACCAATATAACAAAGATTTATGGATATTGTTCGCGCCTTCGGCGACTCAAGTTTCTTGGCGTCATCGCTTGTGATTGGCGAGCGCCAAATGGCTCTGAACTGAGCAGTTGGAAAGAGGAAGCTAAAGTTTTCAGTCGGAACTTCTCAAGCGGGAGATAGGCTACTGCTGATTTTGATGCGATTACGAGATCGCAAGCGTTCCTTTCGGGAACCACCTTGTCCATATTGTCGATCTTGTTAAGTTTGAATAAATTGTTAGTTTGAACACAGTCCACTTCTTTGCTTCTTTGGTGGGCGTCGACATTTGGTCCGTCGAGCCGGAGAACGAAATTAAGCATCTATGGATAGGCCTAACAAGATCAAAACTGCCTTGAAAGGCAAAATAACTCGATTGGAAACCTATATTAAAACCTTTGAAGAAGCTCCAGAATCTAGGGTGGAACTTTCTATAAAATTAGAACTTACAAAGGATATTAAGAAGAAAATCGAAGAACTGCAACTGCAACCTTTTGATTTGCCACCCAGTAAGGACTTCCCTGATGTTGAAGAAGATATTCAACTCATGGATGATAGCATTGAAAAGATTGTGGTAAGGATTTCATATCTACTTTCTAAGTTGAAAACGCAACAAAATGTTGATTCCTCGACTGTTGACTCGAGTCGAAATGACTGGAATTCGAGTGTGAAACTGACAGAAATCCCACTTCCCGCATTCTCCGGAAAATATGAGGACTGGAGCATTTTCAAAAGTCAATTTGAAAATGTGATTTATAATAACGTTCAATTAACAGACGATCAAAAACTGTTCTACCTCCAAGCTTCGTGAAAAGGCGATTGCAAGCATATCGAAACGACAGATGACACTTTTGGGTCATTATTTAAGGCTCTGGAAGATAGATATCAGAATAAAAGGGCAATTGTCGATACTTATTGTCGTATCTGGTTCTATTTAATGGGTTATCAGCGAATCTCAGGCAATGCAGACAGCACAAACATTTATTATATAACAAAATATTTACAATTTACCAAGGAGCGTCCTACATGACCATATCATCCGAATATCTGCTTGTTCGATCGTAACACACTCTGACGGTGCTTTTAGCGCCATCTGTAGGGTGATTGAATCCCTAATACGACATCTCCCCCGCAAGATATGGGTTTGGGGTTTTCTCAAAACATAAACACAGATCTGAATTTAAATATTATGGACTCAATCACCTAAATATTATTACACCATATCAACAGTAAAGAAAAATGCAAAATAAAAATATATATACATATAAGAATAATAATGCTAATAAAATACGAAAGCATATAATAACAGACATTATGCTTAAAGTCACAATAATAAATTTGTCACTACTTCTCTTCAGAAAATAGTCTGGATAATGCATCAGCATGAGGCATTTTGACTCCTGGACAATGTTTTATTGTTAAGTTATATCTTTGAAGAGCAAAGACCCACCGCTGTAGTCGTGAAGATTGTGGAGCACATTTTGTAAGGTATGACAAAGGGTTGTGATCAGTGTACAGTTCTATTTTGGACCCGAAAACTAGAGTTTCAAACTCCACACAATAGCGTACGCTTCTCTCTCTATTGTAGACCAAGCTTGTTGAGTTTTATTCAACTTCTGGCTCACATATGCAATAGGTCGGAGTAATCCTTCGATTCCTTGGGACAGACAAGCGGCGATACCATACTGGGATGCATCACTGTGTATTATGAACGGTTCACTCATAACTGGAGTGTGCAAAGCTGGAGCTTTCATTAGAGCAGATTTCAGTTTGTTGAAGGCAACTTCGTGTATATCCAGCCAAGGTAAATTTTCAGGAATCCTCTTTTTTGTTAACTCTGTAAGAGGTAAGGCAATCTCTGCATAGCAAGGTATATATTCCCGATAATAATTGCACAATCCAAGCATGCTTCTAAGTTGTTTCTTGGTCTACGGTACAGGTATTTGAGCAATTGCTTTTATTTTGTCTGGATCTGCTTAATGCCTTCCAGATCCGATAACATGACCTAAATATTTGATTTCAGGTCTTGCAAATGTACATTTGTGTAAATTCACAGTAAACTGTAGTTCTTCTAATTTTGAAAGAATAAGATCCAAGTGTTTTAGATGATCACTCATGTTGTTAGAAAATATAGCTATGTCGTCAATATATGCACGACTAAAATCTCTGTATGGTGCTAACGCTTTGTCCATTTCTCGTTGAAAAGTCGCAGCAGCATTTCTCAAACCAAATGGCATTACTTTGAATCTATACTGTGCTCTGTGAGTCTTGAAAGAAGTAAAATCACGACATTTTTCTTCCATTGGGATAGCCCAATATCCCTTCAACAAGTCAAGTGTAGAAATAACATTTGCTTTCCCTATGCTGTGAAGTAATTGAATGGCATCTTCCATAGGAAAATCATCAGCCTTTGTGACAGCATTGAGGGATCGATAATCAACACATAAACGCATGCCTCCATCCTTTTTGTTTACACACACAACAGGATGAGCGATTTCTGCAGAACTTTCTTCTATTAAGTCCAATTCAAGTAGCTCTTCAATTTGGGTATCTACTTGTGATTTCAAAGATTCTGGTATCCTATAAACATATGGTTTTGTCCTTTCTTTGCCTTCCTCAAGTCTTATTTTGTGTTCACCAACTTGTGCAACTTTCAATTTTCCACTAAATAAATCTTTATGCTTCTGTAATATCTGAATCAGTTGACTTCTTTCTTTCTCATGTAAATCATATAAATTTATTTTCCAAATTTTATCAGACAGTTCTTGTTGATATACAGTTCTAGGAGAGGCATGAATTTCACCAAATTCTTCATCATCTTCAAAAACAATACCAACTGCATTCATTCTTGGGTAATATCTCCTTATCTTATTTACATGGCAGTGTCGTACTTTTCCTTCAGGAAGTTTCACTTTGTAAGAATGTGGCGATGGATGCTCGACTATCTCCCCAGGTCCGGTCCATCGTGCATATAACTTGTTGGAAGAATCTGGAATTAGTAAGTAAACCTGCTCTCCTAATTTAAATTCTTTGGATCTTGTGCGGCGATTAAAATAATCCGTGTAGGCTTGTTGTTTTCCCGATGCGATAAGTAAGGCTTGGTCGGTTGCTCGTTCGAGATTTATTTTGAGTTCCTGGAGATAATCTACGACTGATTTGTCCATATTCAAAGGTATAGGAATTTCTCCACACCAGCTAGATTTCAACACACTCAGAGGACCTCTTGCTTCTCGGCCATACATCAACTTGAATGGAGATACTCCGGTAGTACAGTTAGGAACTTCTCTATAAGCAAATAACAGAAACGGAATGTATTTATCCCAATTACTAGGATCTGTTCGGATAACATGATGAAGTGCATTTTTAAGAACTTGATTATATCTTTCTACAAGTTCATTACTGGCTGCATATCCTGGTACTGAAAATCTAGGAGAGGATCCTAAGCGATTCATAAATTCTTGAGTAAGTTTCGATATAAAGTTCGTACCTTGATCACTTGCTATAGTATTTGGTATTCCAGTTCTCATGAAAATTTCCAACAGTGCGTCACATGTCGCCTTAGCAGTTAAGGAACGCAAAGGAATTGCTTCCGGCCAGCGAGAATGTTGATCAACTAAACATAACACATATTTATGACGACGAGCTGAGGGAGGCTCAATAGGGCCTATAATGTCCACATTAACACATTCAAATGGTAATTCCGGTCTGAGAACAGGAGTAATGGGAATTTTATCAATCATTTCTCTGGGCTTCGGAGTTGGCATTCTTTACATGTTTTACAAAATTCGGCGATTTCACTAGTCATGTAAGGCCAATAAAAACTATATCGTATTCTTTCATTCGTCTTTTTCATTCCCATGTGACTTCCAAAAACAGATTCATGAGCTAATTTTAAAACTTGAGCTCTTCTCTTTTGCGGTAAAACCAGTTGCTGAACGTTCTCTCCTAATATTTAATCTTTGTGGAATATTAATCCATCGATAAAAAAGAAGTTTCCCTTTCGAAGTGATAAATTTTTTCTTATTTCTTTTAACGTATCACAACTGTTTTGTTCTTCACGAAGTCGAAAGCTTTCACTTTTGCACGATAGTATTCCGCTTTCTGGTGATTCTTGTTCTGATTCATCATTTCCGGTTTCAGCGCAGACTAAATAATCCTTTTCTTTCACTGGAAAAACACAATCCAATCTGTTACATTTAGGAATACATGTTTCTTTTCCATCTTCTGTTGAGCATTTTAGTAATTCATAAATATTTGGGGGTATAATGCACTGACCATGAACTTTGTCCGTTACTGCTGCAAGTATTTCAATCGGACGGCAAAGTCTATTTTCATCTTCGTTTTTTAATGAAACTTGGAATTTTGCTAATCCAGCTTCAATTTTTTCTCCGAAAGCGCTAGTTAAAATTATTTTTCCCTTTTCAGTTTTTGATTCGGAAATAAAATTTGAATTGAAAACTGGGATTTGAGCTCCAGAATCGATCAGGCTTTTCAGTTCTCGATTATCTACGAGAATGTTTACATATTGAAGAGAGTTCATAGGAACATTTATTTTTTCTTTCACCAGATGCTCCGATCGTATTTCAGCAGTTAATATTTCATCTTCTGGTTTCTTTTCTTTCTTGCTAATATTTGTTGATCTGCTGTATCTTTTAGGACAATCTCTTGCGAAGTGCGATAAACCACATATGTAGCATTCCCTTGAAGTTGTGTTTCTAGTGCTTTGGTAATCTTCTCTCGTCTTGAATCGATGTTCTCTGATGTGAGAGGGTGCATATTTCCGGTCTATGGAATTTTTCGTTTCTTCTCTGTTGTAATTAAAATTCTGATGTTTGAACGTATTCGTTTGATTCTCCTTCCAAAATGTTTCCTTCACTTTTTTGTTTACGCAATTTCGAACGTTTTCGTAATCATCTAGTTTATTTGCAATTTCTTCTGGTATTTTGAATCGAGACCATTCGTCGATGAAATGATCACGGATTTCCGATGGCACTTTACGCTTAATCTGATCAGTAATAATTAAATCAGACAGTTCTTCAAAAGTCTTTACATCCAGTCCTCTTATCCATTCTTGATAATAATTTTTAAGTTCATAGGCGAAGTCACACCACGTAATTTCGGGTTTCTTGTAGTGTTTCGTAAACAATTGGTGGAACCTTTCAGGAGTAAGTTTATATCTTTTTAGTAAGAGTTCTTTCACTTTTTCATAATCATCCGTCACTTCTTCGTTTTCTCTGGCAATTATTTGCGCAACGTCATAGGGTAGGAATCCTATTAGGTATGACACCCAATTTTCTTTCTTGATTTCCGTTCGTTTCACTTGACGCTCGAAGAGAACTAAGTAGAGGCTTATATCGTTAGTTTTGGGATCAAACTTCTGTAAAATACTTTGCAAGTCAAACCTCGGCTTCATGTTTACATCAGTTTGTTGAATTTCAGACCCATTCTTCAATCTTTCGTTTTCTAGACGCATCTTCTGCAACTCGAATTCCATTTCTTCTTTCCTTCGTCTTTCTTCAACTTCTTCTTTCCTTCGTCTTTCTTCAACTTCTAATTCTTCTTTCCTTCGTCTTTCTTCAACTTCTAATTTTTCTTTTCTCCTTCTTTCTTCTATAATAGTATTTAAGAGTTCCTTCACGAACGGTTCATCATAGTTTTTATTTTCGGTTATAACTTTCTTTAGCTCAATTACAACCATGTTTTCGGTATTCAATATCCCCATTTCGGTAGCAACAGTCTTTAGAACTTCCTTTCTTGCTTTCGCCAAGAACGCCATAATGGTATCACGAAACAAAACTGTTCGATTTAAAACGAAAGTTCCACAATAAAGTTCCGAAAATCAAATTCAAAATTCACTTTGAAGCATTTCAACAAAAATCTTTACACCATTCTTCAATGTTCTTCAAAAGTAGTATTTAGCAGGAAACAAATATAAAAGTTCACAACAAGGAGCAGGACTCACCATGAAAACGAAAGCATATTTCCTCATTAAAATCCTGTCGACTGCGCCAATGTCGTATCTGGTTCTATTTAATGGGTTATCAGCGAATCTCAGGCAATGCAGACAGCACAAACATTTATTATATAACAAAATATTTACAATTTACCAAGGAGCGTCCTACATGACCATATCATCCGAATATCTGCTTGTTCGATCGTAACACACTCTGACGGTGCTTTTAGCGCCATCTGTAGGGTGATTGAATCCCTAATACGACACTTATGTACAAGCCATAATCAATTATGAAAAACTGCAACATGAGTCCTCTAAAGACTTGCCTAATCTGATAGATTGTGTAAATAAGAATTTACGAGTGCTAAAACTTAGATTTCGACAGAAGTGATTTATCAGACATTTTGCTGATAAATATCATTTGTCAGAAATTGGATCGTGAAACAGGAAACAATTTGAACTGTCATTAACAACAAAAGAAATACCAGAATTAGACACGCTTTTAAACTTCCTAGAAAAACGAAGTCTCGTGATTGAAAATATAAGTAGAAACATGTTCTCAAAACCAGCAAATTTCAGAAATCCCTTTTCTTTTAACAAGGCTAAAAGCTTAATTATAAAGGATGAAAATTTAAAATGTATTTTATGCAAAGGTCAGCATATGTTAGGCAGGTGTTTGGCATTCAGAGCGTTAGGCCCCGTTCACATGAGGCGTTTTCCAACGCGCGTTTTACGTCTAAACAAAACGCGGGTAGCCAAAGTACATAGAGTTCTACTGGAGTGTTCACATGCAGAAATCGCGAGAATCCAGGCGCTAGACTGCTTCGGCGCTTCAACAATCTCCGGTCGTTCTCGCGATTTGAAGGCGTTTTGAGAAGCATAGGTTTCTTCTGCAGCGTTCACATGACACGCGTTTTGATGGGCGTTAGGGCTTTTTTATTCCTCTAGTCCAAGTTTCTATCTTCGCGATCGTTAAAGATAGAGTGAAAATTTCAACGGATTTGAAATCTGCGGAAAATTTTACACCAGATCGATACCTGAAATGTGATTTTCTTTAAATAAATAATTTTGCAACTGTAATTTTACTATTTTCGCGATACGGATTGGACGAATATATTCATTATGAACACAAAAGGGAGTATTCATCTCGTTTTTATAGAAAAGATATAACTTGATTGAAGTATTTTGTCTTAATCCACTGCTTTATGTTTATGGCCATTAAAAATAGGATGAGAAAATTTAATCGCATTCGATTTATTGAAGAAATTTTCCCTGCTTTCACACAAAACTTGTAAAAAGGTGACAGTTTATAACTAAAGGGTATAGTGGGTAATTTTATTTCTGAGAATAACGAATACTGACAACTGCCCGTTCTAGTTTTCATGTGCGCTAAACGTCTTTAAATAAAGCTTAAATTAAATATTCAATTTAAAAGCTAAACTTTAGTTATTTTTTTATTTGTCCTCAACGGGTGAAATGCGTAATATAAGTTTCAATTTTCATTAATTTTTCACATCCTCGTGTTACAGTGAACTCGATATCACTTTTGAAAATGAACTTAAGTTACTGTGAGCTTATTTTTCATAGAATTTATATTTTAATCTTGCAGTTAGTGTTATTACTACTTTAATCGAAATTTTTATATTATATATACGTGTAGACGCAAATTCTATTAGCAATCTCCTGGTTTTCGATATGTATACTGCTTTTTGTTTTTCTTTGAGATTTTTTTAATTTTCACATAATTTTCTCGTTTCATCGTGGGGTTTAATCAAATTTTAGTTGAAACATTTCCCAGTCATTCTATTCGTGGTTCCATTTGTGCTACAAAACCCCTGAAAGAGGGTAGGTTGGATGGTTAGTTTTCGTTTCGGATAGTCGGAACTCAGGGAAAATTGTGTTTAAACACTAATTATTGTTGGGCCGCGGTGGCCCGGTTGGAAGAGTAACGAACTAGCAACCGAAGGGTTGCGAGTTCGAATCCAGCCAAACACCGTCGTGTACAAAGGGGGCTGGTGCACGTTAAATCTGTCGTGGCCTCAAATGTCCTCACGTTGGCGTGGTGTGGAAGTTTGGAGAGTGGGGTGCCAGCTCAGGTGTTGCCTCGTCATCTGACCGTGGTTCAAAATTACGTGGTGTTGTCCTCGGATCTTTCCCTTTGGGATTGATCCCGGACCGTCACCAATAGCCCATTATGTTGCTCCAGTGTGACGTTAATTGAAATACCCCCCCCCCTAATTATTGTTATATATGTGTTATTTGTGCTGATATATTAAAATGTTTAGAGATAAGTTTTAAAAAAGTATAGGGATTTATTTGAAGGAAAATAAAAAAAAATAAATTAGCTTTAGATCGTATGAAAGACGATAAAACCTGCAAAAATAGCATAAAAAAAGAAAGGTCATCACCAATGCCGGATTTTGTTTGTTTGCGTGTCAACTTTTTGATAGTACTTCGTAGACAATGCCATACAGAGATTCCGTTTCCAATTTCCTGGTTCTAGAAATGTAGTTTTTGGGGGATATATTTTTTACTTTACACTCAATTTTAAAATTTTAAGGAAATTGTTTGGTCATTTTCCTGTTAGTTTCGTTTTTAATCAAAGTTTTAAAGAAATATTCCAATTTTTCATACGCAGTTTCGCTTTAACGATAAAACACATTACAAATGACTCATCTGATAGCATCTTGAGCCCAAAAAACCGTGATCACCCCTTAACACAAAACAAATCCTTCTTACTATTTTTTATTGGTGGGTGCATCATCAACACTGGAGAGTGAAGGTTCTAGGGTTTTTCCTCTAGTCTTGAAGTAAAAAACGAATACTTTAGGATTTTAGAGTTAATGAAAATATTTAATAATGCCACAATTTGAACTACATAAAGCACTGTTTCTCTGATAACCGCTGGCTTTTACCTGTTCCTAGATCCAAAATATCCCGTCATTCGAAAATTCTTGAAAAACGAAAAGCTAACGTTCAAAAATTTACAATCGAGGTTGATGGCATTGCACTGTAACGCATCGTATACTATACGTTACGAAAGATTTACCTGTTTAGGTTGTCACTTCTGGTCAGCAAGTCGATTATATTTCATTTATTTATGTATATTGAAGCTCAAAAACACTTTATTCACAGGCAATTATGGACGGATGTTTTACAAATCGAAATATCAAATTTTTGCGTCATTTTGAATATTTTTTAGATCATTTTAGGCATTTTATTGGTCAATTTTATACATTTCTAAGTTAACCAAATCTAGGCTCTTGTGAATAGAGAAATCAATTTTAGGTTGGAAAAGAAAGATTTTCATCCTATTTTAATGGCTGTAAAATTAAAAGCTCTTGATAAGGGGCAACAAAATATCTTATTAGAGTGACATTCTCTTTAAAAACAAGGCAATACTTTCACTTACGCTTAGTATAAAAAGAATATCTGAAAAAAGATTAGTTGCGACTATTGACAAAAAAATAATTTTTTCAAAGAAAATCACGATTTGGTATCGATTTAGCGTAAAATTTTACGCTGATTTGAAATCCGTTGAAATTTTGATTCTATCTTTAGCCATTCAAAAGATGGAAACTTGGATTAGGGGAATAAAAAACAAAATTTAATGCTTAACGGAATTGACCTTGAAAAGCGCGGAAGAGGTGTTCAGATGACAGCGCTCGAAAATTATTATCTAACGCGCGTTCGAAAAAGTCCATGTGAACGGGGCCTAAGGCCCCGTTCACATGAGGCGTTTTCCAACGCGCGTTTTACGTCTAAACAAAACGCGGGTAGCCAAAGTACATAGAGTTCTACTGGTGTGTTCACATGCAGAAATCGCGAAAATCCAAGCGCTAGATTGCTTCGGCGCTTCAACGATCTCCGGTCGTTCTCGCGATTAGAAGGCATTTCGAGAAGCATAGGTTTCTTCGGCAGCGTTCACATGACACGCGTTTTGACAGGCGTTAGGGCTTTTTTATTCCTCTAGTCCAAGTTTCTATCTTCGCGATCGTTAAAGATAGAGTGAAAATTTCAACGGATTTGAAATCTGCGGAAAATTTTACACCAGACCGATACCTGAAATGTGATTTTCTTTAAATAAATAATTTTGCAACTGTAATTTTACTATTTTCGCGATACGGATTTGACGAATTTATTCATTATGAACACAAAAGGGAGTATTCATCTCGTTTTTATAGAAAAGATATAACTTGATTGGAGTATTTTGTCTTAATCCACTGATTTATGTTTATGGCCATTAAAAATAGGATGAGAAAACTGAATCGTATTCGATTTATTGAAGAAATTTGCCCTGCTTTCACACAAAACTTGCAAAAATTTGATAGTTTATAACTAAAGAGGATAGTGGGTAATTTTATTTCTGAGAACAACGTACACCGACAACTGTCCGTTCCAGTTTTCATGTGCGGCAAACGTCTTTAAAATAAAGCTTTAATAAAATATTCAGGTAAAAGAGCTAAACTTTAGTTATTTTTTTTATTTTTCCTAAACGGGTGAAATGCGTAAGATAAGTTTCAATTTTCATTCCTTTTTCACATCCTCGTGTTACATTGAACTCGATATCACTTTTGAAAATCAACTTAATTTAATGTGAGCTTATTTTTCATAGAATTTATATTTTAATCTTGCAGTTAGTGTTATTACTAGTTTAATCAAAATTTTTATATTATATATACGTGTAGACGCAAATTCTATTAGCAATCTCCTGATTTTCGATATATATACTGCTTTTTGGTTTTTCTTTGAGATTTTTTAGTTTTAACAAAATTTTCTCGTTTCATCGTGGGGTTTAATCAAATTTTAGTTAAAATATTTCCCAGTCATTATTCCATTCGTGGTTCCATTTGTGCTACAAAACCCATGGAAGAGGGTAGGTTGGAGGGTTAGTATTCGTTTCGGATAGTTGGAACTCTGGGAAAATTGTGTTTAAAATTTAAAAAACAAATTATTGTTATATGTGTTATTTGTGCTGATACATTAAAATGTTTAGAGATAGGATTTAAAGAAGTATTGAGATTTATATGAAGGAAACTTAAATAAAAATTAGCTATAGATCGTAGGAAACACGATAAAACCTGCAAAAATACCATAAAAAAAAGGTTATCACCAGTGCCGGATTTTGTTTGCGTGTCATCTTTTGATAGTACTTCGTAGACAATGCCATATAAACAGAAATTCCGTTTCCAATTTCCTGGTTCTAGAAATAACGTTTTTTGGGGATATATTTTTACTTTACACTGTCAATTTTAAAATTTTAAGGAAATTCTTTGGTCATTTTCTAATTAGTTTCGTTTTTTATCAAAGTTTTACAGAAATATTCCAATTTTTCTTACGCAGTTTCGCTTTTACGATAAAACGCATTACAAATGACTCATCTGCTAGCTTCTTGAGCCCAAAAAATCCGTGATCACCCCTTAACACAAAACAAATCCTACTTTTTTTTGGTGGGTGAATCGTCGACACTGGAGAGTGAAGATTATAGGGTTTCTTCCTCTAGTCTTGACAGTAAAAAACGAATACTTTAAGATTTTAGAGTTAATGAAAATGTTTAATAATGCCACAATTTGAACTACATAAAGCACTGCTTCTCCGTGATCCGCTGGCTCTTACCGGTTCCTAGGTCCAAAATATCCCGTCATTCGAAAAATTTTGAAAAACGTACGAAAAGCTAACGTTCAAAAATTTACAACCGAGGTTGATGGCATTGGAATCGTATACTACACGTTACGAAAGATTTACCTGTTTAGGTTGTCATTTCTGGTCAGCAAGTCGATTATATTGCATTTATTTATGTATAAAGGTTGAAGTTCAAAACCACTTTATTCACAGGCAATTAGGGAACGGATGTTTTACAAATCGAAAGAATATCAAATTTTTACGTCGTTTTGAATATTTTTTAGATTATTTTAGGCATTTTATTGCTCATTATACATTTCTAAGTTAACCAAATACAGGCTCTTGTGAATACAGAGAAATTAATTTTAGGTTGGGAAAGAAAGATTTTCATCCTACTTTTAAAGGCTGTAAAATTAAAACAGTTGATAAGGGGCAACAAAATATCGTATTAAAGTGACATTCCCTTTAAAAATAAGGCAATACTTCCGCTTAGTATAACAGGAATATCTGAAAAAAGATTAGTTGCGACTATTGACAAAAAAATAATTTTTTCAAAGAAAAGCATGATTTTGGTATCGATCTAACGTAAAATTTTACGCTGATTTGAAATCCGTTGAAATTTTGGCTCTATCTTTAACCATTCAAAAGATAGAAAGTTGGATTAAGGGAATAAAAAAACATTTTAATGCATAACGGAAACTGACCTTGAAAAGCGCCCAAGTGCTGTTCACATGGTAACGCTCGAAAATTCTTTTCAAACGCGCGTTGCAAAAAGTCCATGTGAACGGGGCCTTAAATGTACGAAAAAGATTCGAGTTTGTGCGAACTAATAAACTTTGTCTAAATTGTTTGAATAAATCGCACTTGGCGCAGCAATGTACTTCAAAATATTCATGTTCTGAATGTAAAAGGAAACACCACTCGCTCTTCCACCATGAGCTTCAGATTTCTTCCCCTATGCCTTCCCCAAAACAGGAAATAGGCGAGACGAGAAACGAATGTTTACGAGATTCGATTTCGTTCAAAGTTGATGACTCAGCTGAGAATGAAAATTCGGCGCCTTCTCAATCACAACTTGTTCAGTCTTACTAATGTTATAGAGAAAAAATGTAAAACGCTATTAAGTACTGTAATTATTTATGTGAAGGATGCAACAAGGCATTCGCAGAAAATGCAGGGCAATTTTGGACAACGGTAGCCAAGTAAATTTAGTAACTGCTGATTACGCAAATGCTTTGGGATTAAAGAAGGATAAAATTTATGTACCCGTGTCAGGAATTAATGGGTCAGTTCACACAATTAAACATAAAATTAAAGGGACAATATCGAATAGCAAAGAGACATTTAAGGAAAACCTTGAATTTCTGATCGTTCCAAAAATTACAGATTTAACCCCTTCTTCTAATTTAGATATTTCGGGAATGAATTTACCGTTTGTGGAATAATCAGATCCAGAATTTTATAAATCAAGCAAAATCAACATGCTGATAGGTGTTGAACTCTTTTTTGAAATCATAAGGGCTAGAAGAGAGAAGATTAGCGATGAAATTTAGCTTCAGGAATCTGTGTTTGGGTACATAGTGTATGGTACTTTACCTAGCATTCAATCCGTGCATTGTTTCTTCGCCAGAAATAATGACGTTTTAGAAAACACAATTCGCCGCTTTTGGGAAATAGAAGCAATCGAAGAATCTCCAGTTGTAAAAAATGAAGAAGAGTTGATGTGCGAAGATCATTTTGTAAAAACACATTTCAGAAACAAAACGGGCAGATATGTGGTTGAGATGCCGTTTAAGGAAGACCCTATATATTTAGATGTCTCCAGACATACGGCCTTGAATCAATTGAACACCCTTTGGAAACATCAGCTCCGGGATACTAATCTGTCATCGCTTTATACGAACTTTTGAAAGAATATGAAGAATTGGGCCATATGGAGGAAGAACTTGAACCCAAACTCGCCTATTATATACCGCATCATGCTGTTTATCGCCCAGATAAAAGTACCACAAAGTTAAGAGTGGCCTTTAACGCCTCATCCGTGTCTTCAACTGGGAAATCATTAAATTCTTTGCAAATGAACGGAGGTATAATTCAAGAGGACTTGGTTTCGATTTTGTTAAGTTTGAATAAATTGTTAGTTTAAACACAGTCCACTTCTTTGCTTCTTTGGTGGGCCTCGACATTTGGTCCGTCGAGCCGGAGAACGAAATTAAGCATCTATGGATAGGCTTAACAAGATCAAGGCAAAATAACTCGATTGTTGGAAACCTATATTAAAACCTTTGAAGAAGCTCCAGAATCTAGGGTGGAACTTTCTATAAAATTAGAACTTACAAAGAAGAAAATTCTGATCAAATTTTTTTGGAAAAGAATGAATGATATAGAATTTCAGAACAAAGAAAAGCAAGAAAGCTTAATAAATTCAAATAAAAACTCACTGTAGGATATTGTCTTTTCAAAATATATTCTGATAAGTATAACCTTAAAATTCTAATGTAATTTTTAATGGAAAATAGAACTGATATTTATTAATGTTTTCTCACTTTCTTTGCTTTTATTCAGTCTTTAAAGGAATTTGTATCTTCAGTCCGTCCTCTAAAGGAATTGTTCGACATATTACTATATAATGATGTCCTGTCAAAAAAATTATTTTAAATTGAGTACCGATGTTCTTCATGTTTTAACATACTATACTACTGTTTGTGAAAATTGCAACACCATGAAGGAATCATGCAAACTAAACGAAACTTGCAGGAAATGCAAAACAGGTTAGGATATGCAAATGATTAGAATTATAAAGCGATCATGCATGTGTGGGTCGAGAAACACCCTCTAAACTTCCAAGTGAGCCGTCTATAAAAAGCATTATAAAGGTGTGTTAAAATGTGTGTATCGTCGTTTGACTGCTGTAAATGATTTATTAGAAGTCAATATGCCTCGCCAAAAACGCAAAGTACCATACGAGCAACTAACGGAGTTCGAACGTTGCAACATGATCGGTTTCCGTGAGGGTGGACTTTCTTATCGTGAAATCAATTTACTGTGTGGCATTGCGCACGGGGCGCAATGCCACAACAGTGATGCGTGTGGGGAAGAGATGGACAAGTCGAAAACCCGGCAATGGGCCACGAAATATATCACCATGGGACGCTTCCGCATGGCAGGAACGGACCGTACAGCGTCCTCTCGTGCGTTGGCACAACATTGGAGGACATCTACAGGTGTATCATTGTCTGTCCCACGGTTCGTCGACGTCTGCTGCGCCATGGGCTACGTGCAAGGATTCTCCTGCGCAGGATTCCGTTGACGCTGAGCCACCGACGCTTCCGGGTACAATGGGCTCACCAACAAAGCCAATGGCGTGCCGATTGGCAACAAATCGTCTTCTCAGATGAGTCCCGCTACAATCTGGACTATAACGATGGACGCGTACTCGTCAAACGCTACAGAGGTGAACGCCTTCTCCCTGAGTGTCTTATTTAGCGTCATACTGGACGAACGCCTGCCGTTATGGTCTGGGGCGCTATTGGATATCATGGCAATCCCGCCTACTCCAAATTGTGGGGACCATGAACAGCTGGCGCTACATCAGGGAGGTTGAGGAGCCCGAGGTCCTATCCCTCCTACAACGCATTCCCGGAGCTGTATTTCAGCAAGACAATGCCCGTCCACATGTTGCTCGGAATGTACAAGCCTTCTTCAGTGCACGACAGGTTCCGCTTCTTCCATGGCCTTCACGTTCCCCGCATATGTCGCCCATTGTGCATGTCTGGGATTAGATCGGAGGGCGACTCGCTCGTCGGGCAGAGAATATGGCTGAACTTTGGCATCAGTTAGAGGTCATCTGGAATGCCATTCCTCAGCATACATTCAGAATCTGTATGATTCGATGCCACGACGTGTGCAGGCTCTCATCGCTGCGCGTGGCGGCTGTACGAGATATTGACTGTCGGCATTATTCTTGTTTTACTACTCTGTAAATTTGATCGTTTATTTAAACCACTATAAGTAATCCGTGGAATAAATTTCTTTATTTCTGATGATTCTTTCATAGTTTTGCAATTTTCACAAACATTAGTGTATATTGGAGGACTTATATGACATCAACTGAAAGTTACTTGTGATTTGTGTCAAAATATTTTTGGCTAGAAAATGAAATATGCATCCATGATAGTAAAGGTAGTTTTATTTATGTTAAATATATTAATTTAATTAGTAGAGAAAATGAAAGAACTTTCCAAGAAAATTGTAATTTTATCCAACAATTATTTAACATTGCGAATATTGAATAGGTCATAGAAAATGGATATATTTAGCACTTTTTTTGTCACAGTGCTATTTTGATTAACTTATCTTTGCTTTATTTGGATCAATCAAAAAGTTGCTTTAATTAGAAAAATAATACAATCCGGAAACATTCTGATGAACAATTTTAGAAAAAAGAATGAAGGATATAGAAATTCAGAACAAAGTAAAAACTAGAAGGCTTAATAAATTAAAAAACTCTTTGTAAGATATTTCCTTTATAAAATGTGTTCTTTTAAGTATAACCTTAAAGTTCTAAGGTAATTGTTAGTGGAAAACAGAACTGTTTTTATTTAAAATATTAAATTGCCTATTTTGAGTTTCCTTCTCGTTAAAAATAAAATACTTTTTTAATTCTGAAAATAATATATAAACCAATAAAAATTAGCTACAGAAATTGAGATAGAGTTATCTTCCGATGAACTTTTAAAGCAATTGAAGGAGTGCATACAATACTGTTGATGAATTGATATTTTTTATTCAGTTTGAAATTTCCAACGTTGCAACTTTTTATCCGTTTGCTTTATAAGTATAGTTAAGTTCTGTTAATGAATGTTCTAATAAAAATAAAAATATATTTTCTGATAGCGTTTGTTATTCTTTTCATTTGAAAAAGTCTATTTGTAGAAAAATAGGTAAGAAAATGTAGTAAGTGAAAGAAATGAATTCAGCTCTCAATAATGAATTTTGAATTTATTATCTATGGTATTAGAAATTAGCAGTGATACACTGATACACCTGCTCATTGAAAGTGAAGAAAGACTTGAGTTCAACAATGAAATTCATTTGAGCAAGGACATGACATGTGGCATAATGTAGGGCCACTATGATATGATGCTCTGCAATCCCGCCTTCCAAATTATATGTTTTCCATAGGGAAGAGAATAGATTACATACCAATTCAATCTTCAACATGAAAAATTTCTACAAAAATACATAAATAAATATCAGATACTATAGCAGATCCTCAACGTTAAAAAACTACCAGTCTTTTTTATCTGCTTCTTAATACTTGGAATTTGTTTCCTAGTTATTTTTTGGAGAGAGTAAAGTATAGCTAATTATATCAAAAATAAATTAATAGTATAAACTTACATATATGGCTCCCGACATGTCAAACGAAAAAGCATAGTTAGTCCACAAAAGTTTTTAATGTTCTATACTTGAACCGATCTCACGAGCGTCTCCTTTCGCCTCCCGAAGAAAGTATACACATCTCGAAGCGCAACAGATTTGTGCGCCTCGCCGGCGCCGAATAATATAAACAGTCCACTGGCAACGGTGTAGGATCAACTCCGAAAGGCTTCTCAGCAAAAAGTCTGGTCAGGTTGCGACATCCTCCCACCTTGAGTTCGTAACTTGGAAGAACTCAACCAATTGTCGCGTCTCACAAGCCGAGTCTTTGGATAGGTTTCACTACTCTCCCACTCCGAGTGATTGTCGATTTGGGTGACTTCTGATGTTCTTTGGCAGGAACAAGTTCATAGTCAATATTTGTGGCACCTGGGTTATCTTTATCTTTGGGAACTTTGCTTCTGAGGAAAGGACCTGATGTTTCATCTGATAATTCTAAGGAATAAAGACGTTGAACAGGGCGTATTATAGTTCCGGATTTGGTTTTCAGTTTCACAACTCTGACGATTCCATCTCTTCCAGGCAAGACTTGCACGACCCGCCCTATCGGCCATTGTAAACGCTTCAGATTGTCTGAACCAATGAGTACTATGTCGCCGACAGAGACAGATTTCGAGGTTTCCGAAGGTTTTCCGTTATATTTTAACTGTCCTAGATATTCCAGTCGAAACCTTTTTCTTAAATCTTCACGCACTTTTTGTACGTACCTGTATCTTTTGCGCATATAGGCGACATCTATACTATCGATATCCTGTACGCCACTTTCTATCGTTTCCTGTAGAAACATAGAAGGCGTCAAAGCAATCAAATCGTTTATATCTTCAGATAAGTAAGTTAGGGGTCTAGAGTTTATTAGGCTTTCGGTATCGCACAACACTGTGTTTAGTTCTTCGTAATTTAACAAAGCCTGCCCTAATATTCTGCGTAAAACTTGTTTGACCATGCCAATCAGTCTCTCCCACCATCCGCCATACCATGGTGCAGATGGAGGAATGAATTTCCAAGTTATCTTCTTCATCATGGATTCAGACTTTATTTTAAGCCAGTCCACTTTACAAAGTTCGCTGTGAGCTTTAACGAAATTGCTGCCATTATCACAATAAATAATAGTGGGTCGCCCTCTACGAGCTATAAATCTTCTTAGTGACTGCAGGAAGGCTTCCGCTGTCAAGGATGTTATTAATTCCATGTGCACTGCGCGATATACTGCACAAATGAACAGAACTATCCAGGATTTTGTCCCATCTTTCAAATACAGCGGTCCGGCGAGATCTACACCCAAGACTTCGAATATCGTAGCTTCTCTTACTCTATCTTCAGGTAAGGAAGAGGCTCTTGGTTCTGGATGGGTCACAGTGAATCGTTTGCATCGGACACATTTCAATATAACTTGTCTAATCGTTTTTCTGCTACGCAATATCCAATAATTTTCTCTGAGCTGGTTCATCAATATTTGGACTCCAGGATGTCCAAGTTCTTTATGCTTATTGTGTATAAGCATATGCACTATTCTATGTTTTGATGGTAAGATTATGGGTAATCTAAAGTTCTTTTTGTCTCTTCGGTTAAAAATGCGCGTTTTTACTCTCAATAACCCCTTTTCATCGAGTACAGGATAAAGAGTCTTTATTTGTTGATCATTTACGCCAACAGGAAATGCTTCGCGTTGGATAATTTTTAACAAAACTAATTCTGAATGATTTATTTCTTTCAAAGTTAGATCCCCAAAGTAACGTGATGTTTTGAATTTTGCATTAGAGAAAAATCTATAAATCCAAGCAATTACTCTAACAAGTTTGACATACGAAGATATTCTATGGAAGATTTCCTCTGTTTCTAGATTTACATGTGTGTTAGTTACAGCACCTTTTCTGATTTCTTGAATAATGTTTTCCTGATTATATTCCAATTTTGGTGTTGGCCATTCACCTTCATTTTTCTTTAACCATGCGGGTCCCTCCCACCATCTAACTGACAAAAGCTGTTTGGCAGTACAGCCTCTGGATGGAAGGTCAGCAGGATTATCGATTCCTGATACATGTCTCCATGCATTCGGGTTTGTTAATTTCCTGATTTCTCGTACTCGGTTCAACACAAAAATAGTCCAGATTTCTTCCTTTTGGATCCAGGTCAAAACAGCGGTTGAATCAGTCCAAAAATATAATTCAACATTTTGCCATTGCAAACCTTCTAAAACTGAAGTGCAGAGTCTCGCTCCCACCGTTGCAGCTATCAACTCAAGACGTGGAATCGTGATTGATTTCACCGGAGCTACTCTGGACTTAGAAGCTAATAAATGAACTTCAACTCCATAAGAAGTCTGAATTCTCGCGAACACTGCAGCAGCATATGCATTACTACTGGCATCGCAGAAGGTGTGAATGCTACACACATTTTTGTTATCTCTGTTAGTGTGTATCCATCGGGGTATAGAAATTTCTTTTAAGAGACTCAGATCTTTGAACCAACTTAGAAACTTTTCTTTCGTATTTTCATCAACTTCAGTATCCCAAGATATTCCCATTTTCCATAAGCTTTGCAACAATAGCTTAGGAAGCAAGAGAACAGGGCTTACAAGACCAATCGGGTCATATACTCTGTGGGCTATAGACAAAATAGTCCTCTTAGTTACTTCCATCAATTTGAAGCTTTCCAACCATGTCAGGTTCACAGTTAAAAGATCTTTCTGGTAATCCCATAATAATCCCAATACCGGTGACTCAACACCTGTTTGTAAGTTATACCCAGTATGTAACCAACCTCGGAGATTAAACTTTCCTTCATTCATTACTTTTTGAGATTCTTCAATAAACAGTGTCATTTCAAGCTCATCTTCAAAACTGGAAACAACGTTATCTACATAGAAAGAGTGAATAAGTTTATGCAACATTTTTTTATCATAATGAGAATTTTCTATATATTTCTGCAAATGAAATTCTATTACAGCTGCCAAAAGAAAAGGGCTACTTTTCACACCAAACACTACTCGGGTATGACGAAATATTTTTAAATCCTTTTTATTCGCATCCTTCCACCAAAAGAATCTAAGATAATCTCGATCATCGGGTTTTACACTAATTTGTAAAAATGCCTTTTCTATGTCTGCTATGGCTGCAAATTTACCCTCCCGAAATCTTAAAAGAATGGAAGGTATTAATTCTATTAAATTCGGACCACATTCTAAGCACTGATTTAGAGACGGAGAATGCTTTACTCTCGCAGAAGCGTCGAATACTGGTCTTATTGGGGTGGAACTATTTTCTTTTATAACTGGTCGGTGTGGCAAATAGTGTCCATCATCAATAACCTCACTTTGTTTGACTTCTTCGATTATACCTAAATCGAGCCAACTGTCGAAAACCTCCTCGTACAATGGAAGCAGGTTTTGTGAGCGAAGTTTCTGCGTTGTAGATTCTAAACGCTTCACGGCTAAATCCTTATTGGTGGGTAGCGGTAAGTGATCTTCAGACCAGGGCAAAACAATTTCATAGCGCCCTTCACTGTTCACGGACACAGAATGTTGAAATCGTATCTTTGTTTGAAAATCTCTTTCCTCTCTGGCCTTTTGTGTGGCCGGATCAATTATTCCAATGATATCAAGATTCCAGAGTTCGGTAATAGCTACATCCTTAACTAACATATTTGTAACTACCATCGTAGAATTGGTATCAGAAGTTTGATATGGCATCTTTCCCATCAAGGTCCAACCTAAATATGTTCCCACAGCAACAAGTCCACACGGCAGATGAATAATCTTTCCATTAAAGAGTTTACCCGCAACATCAGCCCCGATTAATAGATCAATTTCTAACGATTCTTCTTGTTCAGAGATTAATTGATCAGTTACAGTAATATTATGATATTCAAGCTCCTCAGCGAATGGTTTTAATGTTGGAATGGGTACAGCCGAACAAATGGTTTGTCAAGTCTTGAGGTCAAGGACCTCAAGGTCTTGAGGTCAAGGACCTCAAAGTTACAATTGTAATCACCTTTCAAACTGCTAATGAATACTCTGTATTTAAAATGTTTCTCGGGATGTTCTTTGCCCCCAAATAAATTATGAATAACACTTTCTTCTTTAATAAAATCATATTTCATTTCTTTCGCTACACGTTTACTCAAATAAGATCGTTGACTCCCAGAGTCGACGAGTGCACGAACTATTTTCCCCGTATTTCCTGCACCTCGTAATCGTACATACAATGTTTGTAAAAGAACTGTACAACATGTGCGATTGCTTAAAACTGCATCATTGATCATATTTTGACTATCACTTTCACCAGCGTTCGCTTCCGATTTAGGGTCTTTAAATTTACCTTCATTACACATTATAGCATAATGTCTACTCCTACACTTTTCACAATTAATCTTGCATCTGCAATCGCGAGCTCTATGACCGATTTTTAGGCATAAAAAACAACAGCCCTTTTTTGCTAAGATTTTCCTTTTATCATCCCAACTCATTTTAAACGCGATTCTGCAAGCTTGTGAATCATGCGTTTTCTCACAAAATGAGCACAGTGCTTGTTTATTCCGACGAGTCTCAGCATTGTCAAAAAGTCCGATTGCGGTTGGAAATTGTTTATCATTATTAGGAGATGTGGAATAGGAATATTTCCCTTTACGTTTTGCCTCTAAACCAAACCCCTCTTTTGCTATTGAAATTCGTTCTTCCCCTTCAACTTCTGATTTTAGAAAACTCATAAGAGCGGTCAGTTTATTTGGCATTTTCTTAGCTTCATTTGTTAAACTAATACTTCTTTCCCATACTCGAATCATGTCTTCTGGTAAACAGCTTTCAACTAAGGGATACAGCATAGAAGCATACTTATCGGAAGTTACACCTAATGTTTCAAGGGCACGGAGGTGTGCTTCAATTTTATCATACAATTTGGCGATATGTGTAACTTTAGCTTGATGCAAAGAATTGTTCAAAATTAAGTTTAGCAATTCTCTCACATACACTTCTATGAGTAAATCTTCTCTTCCGAATCTAGCTTTTAGACATTCAACTGCTTGCTCATAATTCTCAGCAGATGCGGGAAAGGAATCTACAATATCTCTGGCACGCGATCCTTCTACAGTAGACTGGGACAAATATTGTAATTTATCCTCTGGAGCGATGTCCAAGTCTTCGTGAATTTTCGGAAACTGACCCCAGAAACCAAGCCATTCCTTAACATCACCATTGAACTTCTTAAGCTCAATTTTAGGAAGTTGGAACTTTCGTTTCGATACTGTTTCACTAAGCACGATTTTATTATCGTCATTAGTGTTTTTAACATCGTCATTAATACTTTTCTTAACTTTAGTTTTAAGTCGTATATATCTTTCCTTATACTCTTCAAAAACTTCGTAAGCCTGATTAAAACTTTCTTGAGAACACTCATCTATATCTGATAACAAAGCAATAATTTCTTTTTCTTTCGATTCAAGTTCTAACCATTTTTCGTTTAACTGAGCCATTAAAATTTCAATTTCATCAATATCACGTTCCTCCTCTTCTAAACATTGATATAACGCATTAGCGATTCTAGTGAAACCACTTCTTAGAGGAGTACGCATTTTCTTTAAACTCTCCATCATAAAATCAAAGCAAATGAATTAATTTCTTATCAATCACAAATTCACAATAACAAATTATCAATAACAAATTCCAAGTCCTGTCGCGGACGCCATTTTATATAGCAGATCCTCAACGTTAAAAAACTACCAGTCTTTTTTATCTGCTTCTTAATACTTGGAATTTGTTTCCTAGTTATTTTTTGGAGAGAGTAAAGTATAGCTAATTATATCAAAAATAATTTAATAGTATAAACTTACATATATGGCTCCCGACATGTCAAACGAAAAAGCATAGTTAGTCCACAAAAGTTTTTAATGTTCTATACTTGAACCGATCTCACGAGCGTCTCCTTTCGCCTCCCGAAGAAAGTATACACATCTCGAAGCGCAACAGATTTGTGCGCCTCTCCGGCGCCGAATAATATAAACAGTCCACTGGCAACGGTGTAGGATCAACTCCGAAAGGCTTCTCAGCAAAAAGTCTGGTCAGGTTGCGACAGATACTTCTACTAAAATTATGTGGGAAAACACAGTTTCATATTTCGTAAGAAAGCTTAAGGAATTATTAGTAATGGCAGTTATTATCTAAGCCAATGGAAAAATTCATATTTTAATATAAAAGTGAAAAAAATAATGTCAAAAAATAAATTCATATTGAAATTTCTATACTGGAACACAAAACTTAACAAATAGTGTTGAAAAGACATGAATATTATACATTCATAATGGAAAAATGTTATATTGAAACAGGAAATTGGTGGAAATATAGTTTCATGTTTCACAAGCACGTTACTTTAGTAATGAGAATTAGTCAACTTCAATTACGTCTAATCGAAAAGTTCTTATTTTAATATAAAAGTTGCAAAGTAGTATATAATATAACTAATTCATACAAAATTTTTCACATTTGAACATGAAAGTTAAAAATGAATGTTGAAGAGACATTCATATATATAATACATTCAATAAGGGGAAAAGATTAGGTTCAAGAAATTAGGTTGAAACAGTAAATTTTTCAACCATTCTTTTATATGAATGCTATTTATAAACATACTTTCAGAAGCAACTAAATAAAAGAATTTTCATTCTAAAAAAAACGAATTTCCCTTTGAACTCTTTCGACCATTTTAACTTCACTTCTCCCCGTGACTACTTACGATAAGTGAACGTTTCCATTGCCCTTTAGAGAGAACAGGAGTGGGAAAAAAAGGACAACTGTCTTGACCAGGGGGACACGAGAAAAAAAGTCAAACCATGCCCCAATAGGCTATTATTCTACAGTTTCTAATGGTTGGTCTAAAGATATACCTGGTGTGTCGTTTCGAATCGCAACACACAAGAAAACCCTCTTGGGTAGAAAAGAAAAGACAAAGTTGGAGGGAAAGGTTTTGTTTTCTGGGGTGTAGAATTTATGTTTCTCTGTTTGTTGTCAGTTTCTTTGCCTCCAATGAAGCGAGTTTTCTTTCTTTGTGAGATATGTGTTTCCAAAGCTCCTAGGAAACTGAGAAATATCTACTATCTAGAGACCATTAAACTCTCTGAAAATGTCTGTTCCTTTCAAATGGTTCTGGATAAATTATGGATATATGTTGGGTTTTTTTACGTCTTTATCAAAAGTTTAAGCTATGCTGCTCTTACGCTGAAGTCGTGTTAGTTCTTCAAGCGTTTGCTTTCTTTCTTTTTTGTTTCCTGTTGGTTTTTATTGGAGTTAAATTAGTGAGTTAACGGTTTGACATAAATTCTTACTTCTGCCTTTCCTATGTATTTATTTATATGAATTAAAATCCCAGAAAGACAAATCCATGTACGGATTCAAAAGATGAGTCTATTTCCTCCAAGTGATAAGCTTTACATTTAATATCAACTACGTATATATATATATATATATATATATATATATATATATATATATATATATATATATATATATATATATACGAAGTTGATATTAAATGTAAAGTGCACATCCAGACGAGCAATAATTACCATGGAATATGGGGTCACATTCCACTCTGAGAGGCAGAAAAGAGTAAAATTAGAATTTCAACATGAACTTACAACAGTGTTGGGAAAGCGAATGAACGATACCAAAAGTTGCACAATCTGATTTATTGATCAGAGAAAAACTCACAATATGTGCTCAAAGTGGCGGCCACGCGTGTTGCACAGTTCACACCAGCGAAGGAATGACTGGCGCACCCTCTCGAAAATTCCTGGTGTTGTGTTAATTTTGTCTGCAGCAACACCGATTATCGCTACGAGATCTTCAGCCGAGTCCACAGGCGTCTGGTACACTAAAGATTTCATGTGCCCCCAGAAGAAAAAGTCCAGTGGGTTGAGGTCCGGTGAGCGATGACTTGTTCATGCTCGACGCGTTTCGACTTTACTCTTTTCTGCCTCTCAGAGTGGATTGCGACCCTATGTTCTATGGTAATTATTGCTCGCCTGGATGGGTACTATCACCCCTCTTATTTTGTAAAAACAATTTAGACTTACCCTGTATATATATATATACGTATATTGAAAAGTTTTTGAAAATTTCATTGAAGGTCAGTCTTTCGCATGACGTTAGTTATGGATATCGTTTTCTAGGCATATAAATTGTACATACCGCTTGAAAATGTGCATATTTCCTAGATAATCATGGGCACAAACTTCGTGTATTTCAAAGATTTCGGTAAATATTTTACCAAACTTCTAAAATAAGATTTATTTTTGACACTTATTTCATTTCAATTTTTGTAGTTGTTAACAATGAATGTCTTCGTTCTATAACTTTCATCAGAAACTGTTTATGTTTTCTGAAGTTTAAAGATAAATACAATTATATTTGTGCTTAAAATTCAGTTTCTAGATGTCAGACGAAGCTGCTTAGTTTGGAAAAGGAAAGTTAGCTTCCTTTTAAAACAGTTGCTATCTTTTTATTGATTTCTTGTAAATAAATTTTGCTTAAAACATAAACATTTATGTTTCGAATTTTAATTCTCTAAAGCCAGCCTTCTGCGTAAAAATACTCATAACATACCTTTGAAATTCGTCTCGGGATGTGAAAGTAAATTTTTATTCCTGAACTTGCTTTAAGGAACCTTCCCTCTTCCCTCCTTTTTAAAGACATCCGAAGCTAGACTCTTCCCACCGTAGATAAGTTTGTGAAGGATGGTTGGGTCTTTTTCTGCTCAAAATATCGACAGTTAGTGGGAAGAAAGCCAAGATTGATGAAAAGAATCTTATGAATTTTTAGGGGTCTATCCGAACTGACTATCGCTACGTTAAACTAGCTTACTTTTCCCAGAAAATATTCGTACAGATTACGAAAAATCACAAAGTAACGATATACTATTGAAAAGCGTATGTTCAGAAGGCCTTGTGCCTGGTTTGATCTTCAATGAGTAACTGACTAGAAAAAGACCATTTAAAGTTCTAATGAAATTTCAGTAATGGATGATGGAATAGTGTATGATGTATGCAAAGTATATAATATAGAGTTTCTTTGAAAAACCAATACTTAACTTTGAATATTTTGAAAGGTTTAATCAACATAAAAATTGATTTCACTCTTCCAGTCACATTTTTCGATACATAAGTAGAAATGATTTTTTTCAAAGCACACAATTTGCAATGTCATCAATCATTTTAATTTATGTAAGTCGAATTAACACGAAGTAGTTATGATCCTATCCTTGTAGTTAGGATGTAAAAAAGCCGTTTTTTCATTTATTTGTTCATTCAGTGATACCACAGAAATAATCCTTTGTAGTATCGCTGATTATCTGAAAATAGAAAGACGGATAACATCGTTTATAAAACATTCAAACATGTTATTTTCAACAGTGGTAATGAATCAAGAAATTTATTAAAATGATCAGAATAACTGTTATATAGCAATTATAAATTATAAAATATGTTAAAAGCATTGTTCTTAATGTACATGAAAGAAAAGCAGAATTTTAAATGAAACTTCGGATCTTAAAGTGTTACTATTCGTATGAAATTGCATGTTGGATTCATGATATACCAAGTAATTATTCTAAAGACACAATATATCGACATTATAATATGTGTTACAAATAGCAGATAGCAGATATAGGATAGAGGTGTAGACCAGGCACGGAAGAAAGAAAAGTAAAGAAGAGAAAGTGAAGGAGCACAATCATCAACTTTTGAAGTTGGATCACAGGATTCTGAGAAAGGAATGCCTTGACACTAAATTAACAATGAATCCTTGCCTAGGAACTCTAGAACTTGAAAGAGAATATCAATATAATGTTTTTAAAACGTATCGGGATTTCATGGCATTTGAGTGTATGCCCTCCGGTTCACACCGGAAGGCACCTAACCGACAGAACATTTAAAACTTTCCAAATTCATTGAAATTGAAAAATTAATTTTTCTTGAAGTTTTAAAATTTCTATGCCCCTTAAATATTATTTCAATAACAAAGAGATTATCCTCCAGTAAATACCAGGTCACTGGGAATAATTGGATACGACAATGACGACTACCTGGCGCTTTTGAGACTGCAATACAGCCAACAAAACTATTTTTAGATAGTGTTTCTTCAAGGAATTACTCGGGAACGCCCCTCCAAAATCATGAATCTCTGGTATACAACACATTTCGGACTCACCAAGGAAAAAGGCAGTGACTGAATTCCGACTTCTAACTGATCATGCATGTCTTGCAAAACAGCTACTGTTTCTGAATATCGTCCCTGATCCTGTCTGAAAGATTTGCGGCCTCGGGAAGGAAATGGACAAGGCTAAAAATCTCCATTGTCCTGCTATTCATGCATCTGCTGAAAACGATCGCTACTGGTAAGCGACAGACCAAATAAGTCAATAGACTTTTTTTCCATCTCGTGTGGCCATGTTTAATTTTTGGGGTTCTCATTTCTTTCGACCTTTGTTCTTTTCTTTTTTCTATTACGGCAACTTGTCTTACTAACCTGCCGTTCAAAATTACAATAAACTAAAAGGTGTATTTCATATTGGAAACAAAAAACAATTTATAACTGGGCCTCAAAATGCATTTCAGCGTACTGAAAGCTGTACACTGGGCAGGGAACGTGATATGTAGCATTTCAAAAGATCTGAAGGCTTGAAAGAGTCGCAGTGTTTATACATTCTTAGTTTGGTAAGATACTGTCAAGATCACTGTGAGATTCACATCACGTAATCTCTGTTGTACGGAGGTGGTTCTATATGAAGGCTGGTGAAAAGAATTACTAGTAGATAAAAATATAAAGTGACTTTAATCAAAGGTTCAAGAGACATAAAATGCTCGTAAGTCTACCAGCATGAGGTCACAAATAAAGGTCACCAAATAAATTAGGCGATTGTAGTTTTGAAAGTTTAGTCGTGAACAGAGATTAGGAGTGAAAGGTGTGATGTCCAGATAGTTTGTGTAGGTAGTGCACTGTATATGTATATGTATAGAAATAAATCATTTATGGCAATATTGCGTCCCTATCATTGTTCACCACTGTCATATCCAGTGTAAAACTCGGCCAGATATGTTACAGCCACGTTAAAAATAATTTATATTTAAAATGAAACCATTCAGACGCACCAGTGCTCTTGCAATCTGAATAAATTCATAATTTCTCCATTCACTGAACACAATTCCATTCAAATGCAAACAGTCATATATTAAGTCGAAGTACCTCTTGCGAATGGTTTAGCGACAAATAAAATATCTAGCGTAGACCATAATTAGGTACTGAGAACAAGAGAAAATCATATTTACGGGAAGCGCATTTAATCAAGTCTATTTCATGAAGCAGAATCACTTCTATTGGACCAAGTCTTAATGCCGTCATTCAATACTTCCAAAATAGCCGATACATGCATTATAATGTATTGTGACTTTATTATACATTTAAAGGGAATTTTCCACTTATAATATACAATTTCCTACACATAAACGTATATTTAATACAGCTTATAAAATTATGGATATTATAATAAAGTAATAAAAGCAAAAGTAAAATGAATTCCTGTTTCTTCAAAAATGCAATTTACATTTGAGCATTAATTAATGAATATTGTATCTTAGTTATTAGTGGGCAGTTTACGTTCATCTGATTAACTGGATTTAATTGTGTTTCTATTGAATTCTGTATTAATAAGTGTGGATTTGTATTAATTAGTTTAACAGGAATGTTTCTAAACGCAAGCAGTATAAATTTTTAAAAGGAATGTTTAAAAGTATTAAAATGGTATGTGCATTTTATTTATTTTTTAATATGATAATTAAATTATGTGCCAGCTAAAATACTAAATAGGTTAAATTGCACGTATCCAAACATGCCGAGAAAATTAAAAAGAAAATTGTTTTCTTCTAAATTGAATCTGTTATCTTCATGATTCTAAGCGTTTTGACCAATTTTATTTAAATTCTTAGATTCTCTATAGGGTTCGGTGAAAATAAATAATTTAGTTTATTCACTTTCGCTTTCTTAGGGGTCTGTAGAAGATTTGTCTTCAAGAATAATAATACATATTGTTCGGATTCAGGTTATGTACTTCAAAACACACATTTAATCTAAATAATGATTTCCATGTAATTTTTTTCTGCATTCTAATGATAATTTGTTTCTCTAGACACTGGTGAGGAAGGAAATTTTATTTAACTTACAAGACAAGTAGTCTTTTTTCGACGACTGGTCTCACACTCTAATTGTATCCTATAAAATATGTTTCTATAGCTAAGTGAGGAAATGTTCAAGCGCAATAAATAATTGTCTAAATTTATATTAAATACTCTTTATACATTTTTTCTTGCTTTTTTGGTAGGTAAATAGTTAAATATGCGTTCCATTAGGGCAAGACAGTTGACTATTGGTGACGGTCCGTGATCAATCCCGAAGTGAAAGACCGAGGACAAAACTACGTAATTTTTCACCACAGTCAGATGACGAGGTCAACACCTGATTTGGCACTCCACTTTCCGAACTTCCACGCTAACGTGAGGACATTTGAGATTACGATAGATTTAATGTGCCACAGCACCCACTTACATTACGGTCTTTGGTTGGATCGAGTTTCTTACTTGCAACCCTCCGGTTACTAATCGAAAACTGTACAACTGGGCTACCGTGAAACTTGTATTTCTGGTAATGACATCGTAAAACTAGAGGTGTTACGTAACAAATCATAAAACATCAAATGATGTTTATTATTCTATATACCTTTGATTATTATTTATTTATCATTGAACTACGTCATCTGTTACATTTTACTGCGTTTTTCGTTGTACCAAATAAACGTTTAAAAATTTCTACGGTAGCTTTTTTTACAAAATTAAGCAAATCTCTAAATTTTAACGTATAAAATCATTGTTGTATGTAGTAGAAATCATTGAATTACTTTTAAGAATTTAGCAATGGCTTAAGATTACAAGAGATTTCACCTGGGAACGACTAAAAACATATTTTTGATAAGTTTTAAAGAGATCCTGATCATTCATATTTTAAGACCAACATTACTATAAACTTCTCTCACTTTGGAATTGTTGAACAAAATATATAATCTCCAGAAACCCATGACACACACTTTAAGAAACATTGATGTGCACGTTTTATGTAAAATAAAATCTCCCATCATAAAGACTAATTTCTTACAATCATAACAAACCCAAGACCACGTTTCTATAGAAACAAGTCATTCTTTAACCTCCAAAAAATAACACTAGATAGTTTTTTTCTTGCATAATAATTAAGCTTGCCCCTGTATAAATAACAAATACATTAACCGAAGCCTATAAAAATATCGATAAAAAAGAACTGATCCTCAAAGTAACTGTATTACACCAAAGCTTTTTAATCGTAAAGCATTTTTAATTACGCAGACAAAGGTAAATTTCTCCCCCGCAGCGTTATTTTCTTCATAACATAAGACCGAAATAAAAACAAAGCTGGAGAACAGCGTGCTCCCTCTCGTCTTGCAGGAACTTCAAAAGCTGCATTGTTATTAAACTATACATTCATCTTTAGCAGGCAATTATTAGATTTAGGATTTTTTATTCCGAAAGAGATAAGAGAAAGGTGATGCTGTAATTTTCAAATATCGAAGCAAAAAAGATGTTACGATCCAAAAAAATGTAATTACCTTTGTGAGCTGATTATGAAGGAGGTCTCATTACATCTTGAGTGAACATCTGTCGTCAGTAGAATGTAGATAATGAGCCCTATTTGCATTGGAATTTGAACTGTAGTTTTAAGTGAGAGTGAGGGATAAATGCCCCCAGTGAGGGGACAGAAAAGTGGAGAGTGATTTAGGAGAGTTTCTAATTATCTTTACCCCTAGAACGGAAGGGCTTGGTTGAATTTAAATGAGGCGTGAGACGATTCAGGTTACAGGGGGAACATCACTGCTCGGAGTTTTTTTACGATGGAAAATCATTTTAAATCTCGATTATCCATGTTTTACCCTTAAGGGGCGTTGAATTACTTTTTACTCAAAAACATGTGTTTCATATTACGCAGATGCAGAGGTTCATTTTGGTGATCAATTTTAGCCATCATTATCAAAACATCTCGCATACAGATTTTAATTATATATGTAACATTTCTTATAAAATAAGTTTACTTCGCCTAGTGATATCAGAGCTATAAGTTACAAGAAACATAAAGTAATCCTCTATAGACCTCTTAATTTATAATTGGTTTTCTCCTTCCTGCCTGGTCTCTACTACACAAATGGTACAAGCTTGTTTTCTTTCAATGCAAACTTATTGTAGTAATCCTTTATAAACATTTTAAATAATAATTAGTTTGTCCTAGATGGCCGATATCTATCCAGAGTTTATATTTGTTTTCGTTTATCTCGTTTGTGGATTTGCAGCGTTTATATATAAAGTAAAATGCAATGATTACTTTTTGTAACGAACACTTTTTGGTTTGGTTTTCCACAAGGATTTGTGTGGGGTTGATTACTGATTATAAACAAACGTACTTTAATTTAAGGCAAGTCTGGTAAATTTCTAATATTTGGAAATTCCTGTTATTTCTTCATCGTTCATAAATACGGCACCCGATGCTCAAGGATGTACAATGAAATCCAACCATTTATTGCACGATTATCGCACACGGAAGAACGCCCATTATTTTAACCCTTCAAGTAGTTTCGACGAGGTATCACGTCCATCAAGTTTTGATAAATTTTGCTAATGACGAGATATATCGTCCATCAAGATCCGACAAATTTTGCTAATGACAAGATATCTCGTCATCAAGGTATCGCCGATGTTTTGATGATGAATTATTCAAGATCTGGTCAATTTCCTGTTAATAACCAGATATCTCGTCCATCAAGTTCTGGTCATAGTTTTCTTATAACCAGACACCTTTTGGAGATAATAATAAGGGTTAAAATTGATCTCACGGTTTCACTCAGTTAGCAATTAGTCAATGATTGGTAGCATCCATCGAATTAAGAAAATACTAAATTCTGGAGGAGGATTACTGTGATGAGCTCTTAGCCACGACTACAAAAGGACTTACAATATAGTAGCATAAGCAGTGCAACAAAGTTCAACAACCAAGTACTTTTGGTGGAGTAAAGTTGCACTGTCTTCCCGTGCTCTGCTACTCTGTAATGATTAATTATCCTTATTAAAGTAATCTCAAACGTTCATCTTAAACACAAAAGCGAACATTCTGAAGGGAAGAAAGTACCATTGAGATAAGCGTTCAGCTACAATTTCGGGTGTTTCCGTTTCCTTATCAACCGTGTATTTCTATATTAAAAAACAGAGACAAAAGAAATGATAGATTACAACTTTGGGTGGAAACAAACAGTGACATTCGGGAAAATACGGAGAACCATTTATACTCCTGGAACATCAATTCTCACTTAGCTTCAAAATGATCAATACTAACTTTGATTAATGTCGTCCTAAAAGATGCATTATTAACGGTGACGAAGAAGATCTATCTGCGCTTTTATTTTACATGAGGCAACCATTCTTCATTTTTTAAATCACAGGTTTTAAATTTAGTGGATGCAATATATTTTTCTTCGGGATTTTAGAAGTTTTTAGGACACAAAGAATTTTTCCACGGTCTTCGACGTTGCCATGGGTGCCTTTCTAAACTTCAATTGTCGACTGGAAAGAAAAAAGTAGTAAAAAAACATGCTTGCGCCATAGTTTATGAAACTCAAATTAACACTTTGTTTTTAAAAGTTTAAATAAACTATTCACGTATTAATTTTATTTTAGATTTTAGATATTGATTGAACTCTCGTTATCAAAAAATAAATTTATGCATAGACGTTGTAGATTGTTTGTATTTTTTCATTATAGGAGACGTGAAAGGAAGCTACAAACACTAAAACTTATTTTGAACTTACAGAAAATTAGGTAATTCATGAAAACGTAGGGTAATCATCCTCTTTGTTGTGTCCTCAGCTTGAGCAAAATGCCATTTTTTTTCATTTAAAAAATTCTTCCATAGAAAAGAGCACTGTGGTTAAGGATTTGCAAGGATTAAAGAGAAGTCCTAACTTGGTATAAATAATTTCGCACTAACATATAATAAAAATGTTATTGGTTCTAGATATTTAGTAACTTATGTACTATAAAAGGAGTTTAGAGATCTAAATGCGCACTAAAATTAATTGTTATCAAAATTAACAAATAGGTTAAAATGTCATTTTCAGTGTATTTAAAACCTTAGTTGTGTAAAATTGTCAATAGGGCTTAAATCATAATACATAATATGCATTTCATGTAAATTAAGTTCACTAATACGAATTACTTCCATTAAGAAATATCTATTTAGTTAGGCCAAAATTATATTTATCTCTCTCACAATACTTTTATTCTGGTGTTTGGAATAATTATATAAATTATGTTAAAACACTTCAAGTTGTTTTCTACGAGATATTTCATCCATTAAGATCTGGTAAATTTTGCTCATGATGAGGTATCTCGTCCTCAAGCTATGGACTATTTTGCTAATGACGTGGTATCTCGTCGAGACAAAATTGCCCTATTACTCCAAGGAAGAAGGAACACTATAGGGCAGTTTCTGACGGAAAGATTAACCACAAGGAGAGTTAAAGTACCGCCGTATTATGATGGACATAAAAT
The DNA here is from genome assembly GCA_933210815.1 of Meta bourneti. Lineage (NCBI taxonomy): Eukaryota > Metazoa > Arthropoda > Arachnida > Araneae > Tetragnathidae > Meta > Meta bourneti. The sequence continues at coordinate 63,586,499 of OW119922.1, forward strand.
CAGTGTAAGCACAAGTGACAATCGTTGATGTTAAAGAGTTCAACATACGCTCAAGTATGTGTCTGAAATTTCACCTGGAATAAACGGATATAAATACTCTTATCAATTTCTTTTCATCAGAAGTCACAGGAGACAACTGCTACAGGTGGTGCTCCATGCCACACGCCACGGTTACATAATGTATAGAAGGTGTATTGTGTGAGAAAAAGAACACGTGTGTCAGGGTTACCTCATGTCACAGAAACACACCGCATATGGTTCAGTGCATCTGTTGGGAAGTTTATGTAATAAGAAAGAAAACTTGACCTTGCATTTACTGCTTTTAATATCAAAATATGTTTTTTAATAAAACATGTTCCATCTTCTCCATTTAATTTCATAGTATTTTTAAGACTTTTATTGTTTCCAAATATTTCTCAACCTGATATCACAAATACCTATAAAAAAGATAATCGGTTTACAAATGAAACACACTGAGTCCAAAACATAATTATGTGAAAAGAAAGGGAAAAATTCTACTCGCTATGCTATACTCACTAAGTGTGTTTTCTGATAAAGAAATCTAACCCTCATGCAAAGAAAAAATGCCTTAGTGAACTTCACCAGTCTAACGATCACCACATTCTGGCATAGAAAAATAAAAATCGATGGTCGCAATAAAAGAAGCATTCGATAACCTTGAAATTTGCACGATGCATAGATCATGGAAGGATATGAAAATGATTAGCACTGCAGCGTATATGCAAATCATGCACGCCAGTAACGCCTCTTGTAAGTAGTATAAAAAGAAAGAACAAAGAGCAGATTTTAAATATTGGAATCTTGCTATTACTTTGTATAGGAAGCTTAATTATGCCTCATCGAAAAATATGGAGTCATACAAGCACGTTTTTTAGTTCGACGGAAAAAGAATTATGACTTATCGAGACTGGATTATCCTTTGGATACGAACTGTGGATAATAATATAGGATTGGTGGGTGCAAGAGGGACGAACTGACGAACGTGAAGAATTCCCAACTTCATTACACCACCGAACGAGAGAAAAGACATCTAGTAGGCATGGATATCACGGATCATACTGCAACAAAAACAATCCTAGCTCAAAAAGTGCAAAAGAACATTAATATGAGTACCTCTTAACTTAGCACATGTTTCTCAAACTATATATTATGAAATATAGAATTGTGGAGTGGTTCACATCCGAGTTATAGGATTTCTTTGTTCCATATTGCGTTGCATGGCATTCCCGATGTCTTCTATAACATTGAGATCTGGTGGTGACTTAAATGGGAATGGCAAGATCCCAAACTCAGATGAGTGCTTTTCTAGCCCTAATTTGTCGTGTCGAGACTTGTGTGGTGGCGCATTGTTCTGTTGGAAGAGGCAAAAGCCATCAGAATGAACGAAGGGCGTGAACGGATGTAATTTGTCAGAAAGGATGTATACATATTATTCACCTATCAGAGACGTTTGTAGACGTACCAGGGGTCCCATTGAATGACAGATAAAGAAATCCCATACCATTATTAAGCAACAACCATCATGTGCAATCCCCTGTTGACATGCTGAATCCATGAATTCATGGGGCTTACTCACACACAGATCCTTCCATCTGTCCAAAACAGTTGAAAACATGACTCCTCTTACCAGGCTACTCCTTTTCAGCTATAAAGTTTCTAGTGGATATGTTCCCAAGCACAGGCGAGGCTCATATCTGTGTGTCAATTATTCATCAAGCTTACTCGAGGTTACATTTTCAGTACTAAAGTTGAAAAATTGGGGTGGGTTGGTGTACGGGGATCGCAATCGTTTAAGGTTTGAATCCGTATTTGTGTTATTTGAGGTAGGGTAAGATGTAAATGAATAAAGCCGTGGTGATTACAAGAGAAGTGCAGGTTTATTTATTAAAGACCGATGATAGAAGTAAGAAACATATGGTATGGTATTCACAGCGATGTTTCTTACAAAGATTAAATTTATACAAGTGTAGCCCAGAATGGTGGGGCGAATGTAATTCAAGTTAAACTTACCCTGCACAATGGGTAATTGATATCTAATCATATTGGGTGAGGTTTTCCTGATAGAATCTTTCAAAGTTATTTTCCAACAATATCCATCGGTTCAGGCGGCGGCGCACTCGAAATACTCGCTCTGACATTGACTCACTCGGCTTTCGTTCGCTTTCTATACAATCTGCATCAATAATACTATTCAATCAATTCTGCGGCAATAGTCAATTTGGGCTTTTTTGATTCCTTTTGAATTTTTCCTTTCCAGTTAATATACATTTAGTACATTTCTGTTTCTTATATTTCCTTTATAATTTTTCAACATGAAACTTTTCTTTAAATCAGCACATTTATTGGCTTATAACTTAACAAATTGTATTATATATATATATATATATATATATATATATATATATATATTATTGCTAAATAATATTATAGATATGATTTTCTACTAATCCACACCAATTTCAAGATCCTATCACTTCGCAATCCAAAGTAAAACTTCCCAAAAGCCAAACATAGGTGCCATTTTCTACTCCTTTTCCATTTACTACAAAAGCTACTCCTCCTCTCACAGTTGCACCCACCCTCTACCCATTATTTTAGGTACATATATACATTCCCTATCTCACAAAATTTAAAATAAAAAAATAATACTTCCTTTTCCATTTACTACAAAGGCTACTCCTCCTATCACAGTTGTACCCACCCACTACCCATTATTTTAGATACATATATACATTCCCTATCCCACAAAATTTAAAATGCGACAAGTCTGGACACTTGGCTAGAGCTTTTAAGGAGATCCTCTATACCGTTTCGAATTTAAAGACGTTATCTCGTCAAAACATGTCAATATGTTTCATTCCTCAGTATTAAGAATTAGCTATTTTACGGTTACTTACAAATTCAGGTTGTCTTAGATGTTATAAGTTTTAAATTATATACAGTATTTTTTTATTTTTATTCATTTATAATGTGACATTTAAATCTTCCGTCGATTGAATATATCCTTGAACAAACTGCAGTTTATACATAACCATAACAGACAGCCACTCCGCAAAAAGAATCAGTATTAAGTTAATTATAACTATCACTTTCCGTACTTTATCATAAAGATGAAAATAATTCTAGCTTAAATAGATTTCAGAGAATAAATACAATTTTTATTTAATGAAATATGAAACATAAAGCATAATTTAATTTAGGTGTTTGACGACGCATTGCAAAAATTTGGGACCGCAGGACATTATTTTCAGTTACAAGTTAATGTAAACATTATTTTATTGTTAGGTGATTAGCTAAGTTTAAAGAACAAGTCGTGTGCAAAACCCCAATGCTGGACTTAATCAAATAAACATTCGTAATAAAGTAAGGATTGCAATTGTATAAGCGTTTCATGGAGATCAGAATTGTTAGTTAGAAACTTCTGTTCTAAAGCACACAAATTGAATTTTCAATTTACCTTTTGCATCCAATTAAAACTTGTTGTTTTCCAGAGGATTTTTATTTACTTGGGGATGAAGAGCTTTAGTGAAACAAATGCGTTGCTTCTATACTCAAGTTAATTTGCTGCAATACCCCATGGTCTTCGATTCAATAACAAAGTAAAGAATTCTAATCTAATGTAATGGATTAAGAGTGCGATGTGTGAACTTTTCGTTAGTCTCACAAGCTTGAATGTTAAAGGATTTGATGCACATAATCAATTTTCTAGATGGGATGTTTTGTCAATAAAATATAGAGTGAACATATAATTTGAGCGGAGATCATCAAATGTACAAGGGGCCACATGGCAAGTAGTTTGGTTAAGGAAAAACATTTTATTACTTTTGTTTGTCTTTCAAAACTCCCCTATAAAAATATATTTCTACAACTTTGGAAATCATTATTAAATTGAATGGAAATATTTCCATTTATTTTGCAATATAGAGAATTATATAGTATATAGTTATAAATATAAAAAAGTTGTTCATTTCTTCTTTACATTCTTTATGCTTTGAACAAAAATAAATAATTTGAATTGTATATTTGTATTTTTCATAACTGATAGAGCATAACATAAATCACCTTAGTTTGAGAAGTCTTATTCATCAAAAACAATAGTAGTTTTGTTGCACAATCCTGTTTCTCTCACGTGAAAATATAACTATTGTATCCACAATTTATTTGAAAAATCAGCAACATGAAATAAAATTAATTTGAAAATTTATAGTTTACCTTTTCTCCCAAATGAAATCAAAACTTGTATTCATATTTTAGACACATAGTTTGTTTTCTGTGTCATGATTATTGGTGCACCATAAAATGTTATTAAAAAATGCATTTCGTTTAGTAAGCACTAAAATGAATTCCAATACTAGTGAAGAAACACAAAATGAAAATGTGAGTTTAAATATAAATTTATTGTTTACGTTGCATACAATAGTTAAGTTACCATAACACCACTCCATATGAATATACACTGGTGTTGAAAACTAAGAGAATTTTCACTTTGGGGCGATTATTTCCAGAACTTCTGAACATATTTTAATAAAATTAGTTATGAAATAATACAAAAAATAACCATACAAAAGTTATGGTACACACGCATGATTGTGCGCAAGACTCACAACAGCAGGAAGGTCTAAAACAGAGGTTACAATATCGACACAAAAATGGGTTAATAGGGGATATGGTCCCTTCTTACAGTTATACAACTCTCTAATGTGAATTCATACTGAAAATGAGGCAGTTTATGAGTCCCTGTGGCAGTCGGTTCCACTCCTTCAGCAACGCTGTTTTCAGATACTGGATGGTTCTGGGAGAGGAAAAGCTAGTTGCAATTGCCCTCCCAAGAGCATCCCAGATATGCTCCATAGGGTTTAGTTCTGGAGATCTGGCTGACCAATCCATCCGGTGAATATCCTTTCCAGATATTTGTCAACCAAATGAGCCCTATATGAACGAGCGTTCTCGACCATAAAAATGAAATCAGGGCCAACTGCACCCCTGAAGAGGCAAACATAGGCTCCAAAATCTCATCACTATAACTTACAGCAGTCATAGAGACTCTGTCAAAGACATGGAGGTCTGTGCGCCCATCCAACATGATGCCTGCCCAGACCATCAAACCTCCGCTGCCATAGTGGTCTCTTTCTCGGATGTTGGAGGATAGGTAGCGGGTCCTTGGTTCGCTCCAGATGGACGTACGTACAGAATCAGTGGTTAGACTGAACCGGGTCCCATCAGTGAACGGTCCCCCACTGATCCCTGGTCCAAAGTCGTTGTTGACTGCACTATGCTAAATGGACTCTCCTGTGCGCAAAGTGAGTGAGACGCAAACAACAGATCTTCTTGAAAACTGACCTCTCATGTAGCCTTCTGGAAACAGTAACCCTTGAAACTCAGCTTCCTGTGGCCGTATGCAGGTCAAGAGAGAGCTAAGAAGCTGTTGCACTCCTGTTACACCTCTTTGTAATGAACAAATATCGATCTTCTTTGGCCGTCGTGGCTCTTAGACGACCTTGCCAAGGCTTTCTTTCTACGGATCCGGTATTCTTTAACTGTTTCCATAAGTTGTACACGATGCTGTGCGTTACATTCAAGTTTCTAGCAATCTGCACTTGAAACTGCCATGCTTCCAGTCTCCCGTAGATTCGCCACCTCATTCCATCATCCGTTGGTGGTTACTCATTTTAAGTGCTTTCTTTTGAATTTCACCGAATGTGAAAAAGTTTAAGTGAAAAAAGCACGAAATTCGCCGAGCGAACGAAGCGTGGAAATTGACACGTGCGTTTAGAAAACCCGTTCCTCTAAATGCACCGCCCACGTCTACACCTACGTATTCAACACTAAATATTTGCATCTTTGTTTGAAAGCATTAGTTTTACCTTTCATTGTGTACTTTTCGAGAAATTCGACAAAATATGCAAATTCTCTTATTTTTTAACACCAGTATATTATTCAAAATTATTCCCATTATATTGTTCCAGTCAAAGTAACATTATTCCGTGGAAATGGGATGATCAAAATTTTCGGAGAGATGCGTACTTTGCTTCTATGAAAAAATAAGAAATTGATGAAATGTGCATTTGCTTTTCGTTTTGATTGCAACTGCCACTTTTTTAGGAAGTCTATTCTCTAAATTTTGAAACATTACAGCTAGACCTGTCCTCATGCAAAATCCCATTGATTAGTTTAAAATCGCCTATTAATCACCGCTGCCCGCTTCGTAGAATACGTTCTAATTCATCCCAAAAATATTTTATAAGATCTTGACACGCCTCTGAGAGCAGGTTAATTGAATTCCTCCTTTTCATTTCATCAAAACAACACTCATGAGCCTGTGTTTAGGACTAATGTTGAAACATCACCAAACATTAATCTAACAGTTCGTATACTATTGATAATATGTAGATACCTACAGCATCCAAATGAAAATCCAGGTTTTAGTCCCCGTACATTTAGCGAAATGGCTAAGTTTAGCAATTTTTTTAGTTTTTTTATTCCGTACATTTACGCTACTTCAGTAAAAATACTTTTAAATAGTTAATATACAAAAGAATATTTTATTTGTATTATACAATTATTAAGAACACGAGTGTCTAAAAAGAAGAGAAAATATTTCTATTTTCCATGTAAATGAGATGCATACCTTAGTTGGATTTGATATGAAGGAACGGAAACATGCGGAAAACAAAAAAATGTCTAAAATAAATGAGTTAATATATAAATATATAAAAAATAATAATAATGTGAAACAGTGAATAGTGAAGAGTACTTAATTATTCGAAATAAGAATTTTTTAAGTTTGAGGGGGAAAGGCCATATTTGGCCAATATGCGCCAAACATAAGACAGAAACGTCTTGTAACGGACATACACGCAAGGATAGTTTTACTGACAGAAAAGAGAGTCATACTTTCAGGGTAATTAACAGGAATCCAATCACCCTATTAAGGTTACTTATGTTACACATGTATTAAATTGTACCAATGATAACTCAAATAGTTCTACAACTGAAACAATGTTTCCATAAATATATGGATACACATTACAATACATTAGAAATAATAGCCATGGTTTATTATGGGTACATTTCTTTCTTATTCGAAATATTTCAGTTGAATCTATATTATTCCACGAGTATGTGCCATCTTCTAAAACAATTTGTTTAATAAATTGAAGAGACGACCAGTACCTATAGTAACGAAAAATCTAGACTTTGGCCTTCTCTGAAATACATTTCTTTCATATTCATTTCACTCTAAAGAATGTGCATGCAGCAAAAAAGGATCGTTTCCTTAAAGTATTGAAATCTAGATATGAACTCTTCTCCCTGTGAGCTTTCATACTCGAGTTTCCTTATCTCTCCTCTCAGTGATAAGGGATGTTATGATCCTTTAGAGCTGCAAAATGTACGCAGATTAGATTTTCTCTCTCAGACATTTCGGGAGAGGTGGGCTTACTTCAAAGGACTTCAGATTGAAAACATTTCATTTACCGATTGCAATTTATTTCTTCCTTCTTTCGGTTCCCCGTTTGAATTTTTCAGATTCACTGACATAGTAATCAGGAAAAAACTGGGAAATATTTTAAATCACGTTTCCTGTGGAATATTTGGAGAACTTATTTTCTGAGGTGGCCACAAATGGATTTCAGGCTGAAAGTTTTCAGTTGCGAGTCTCGTATTACGTACAAATCCAGCTAAGAACTTGGATGCAGCAAATATCGATCTGTGAATTGAGATGTGAGCCAAACTTTTCATTTTCAAACTGAGGAAACGTCTAGTTATACTTTTACAGTTTATTTAGGTTATCAAATTAAAATATTTCAAATTCTAATACAGATCTAGTAAATTGCAGTGGAAGCGTTCTTGAAATGCTCTTCTGAACTTTATTTCTGGTTGACTTGAGAAGATTTGAATTTGTTAACGTTGTGCTCGTTAGGCTGGGATAAATATGCATATAAATATCTAATTCACTGTAAACCATGTTATAAATTTTCAATATGAATCTAAGTAAGCATCGGTTCTTTTAATTATAATATGAACGTCTCGCAGTAAGTTTCAATGGAACAGTTCTTGGAATGCGCTCCTTTGTTTCTTATTAACTTGTGGATAGCTGAAATTGTTAGGGTTAAGGTTGTCCAAGTTATGCAGGGATAGATATGAATATAGATATTTAAAAGTGTCACATTATACACTTTTAATATGAATCTAATTAAACATCGTTCTTCATTTATTTCTGTGGTTATTTTCATATAGACAGTCAATTAATGTAATATAAATTTTGAAAAGCAAACTCTGAATGTCCAAGTTCCATTTTTAGACACTCCAACCTGACAAAGGTGACAACCTGTCACTCCTGGATAAAAATAGCAGAATTTCACATAATTGTTCATCCCAGGGTACTTGCAAAACGGAGAAAATGTATTGGAAAATATATTTATCTATAAAAATGTTTCAACGAGATACATCGTTCAATATCTGGTCATTTGTGCTAAAAACGAGATGGTTCGTCGAGAAAAACTGCTCTATTACTCCAAGGGGAATGAAGATCCAAGAAGGAAAAACAAATTGTCCCTTGCCCAGAACAGGTGACTGCTTAGGCACAAGAGACTGGACACTGCAGGACAATTTTCGACTCAAAGATAAATCACCAGAAGGATTAATAGGCTAAATTAGTTGAAAAATATTATTAGAAATGTCATTAAGGTTTATTGCATTGCTGAATATTGATAATAAGATTGTCTTTGGGCTGTTTATGTAGATGGAGAGAGAAATATTCGATATTCTTTTGTGATAAATACCCGGTTGTAATCTGCATTTTTCGAATGGTTCAAAAATGGATGAATTAGTTTATATCATACGTAGTTTAATATCTCAGTGGGGTTTTCCTCTGTTCTAGCAACCTGCAAATTGTAAGAGTCACACTTTCGATTCGTGGAACTTACTCTGGGTGTATTTGTCTCTTTTGAGTCAGTAAAACTTGCCTTATGTGCATATGTTAATTATATAACATTGTCTTGTGTTTACCTAAGCTTAGCCAAATCCGGCTCCTGCACCATAAAACCCAACATAACCAATCATATAAAGTTTAATCAATTCTATAGCATCCTTAAATATAAAGGAATGGTGAATAACTCACCTTATATATAACACCAGTATGCAAATGCTCTAAATGAAGATGAAACGTAAAAAATGCATATTTTGTATGCACAAAATGCACATGAGAAAATAAATTTAGAGAATGAATAAAATAAAGTTTTGAGTTATGGTGCGAACATCCATGTTCTAATTGGGATTTGATTTCAAAGTCCGTTGGACCGAAGGGTAAGTGTTAACCACTTGGCTACCAGACCCGCTAAAAGTCATTCCCACTGTGTAGCTAGTAGACCTTTAAATTTGTTTGCTTTGAGATTGAACCAATAAAATCACTTTGAAAACGTTAAATATTAATATAAATCTTGGTAGTATCCCCTAGCATGGACGACGGGTATTCTAATTCCTACGGACTTTCGTGGAGTTTTGCATGCTTTGCAACTTTTATAAAAAAAGGCTCTTTTTTCAAGTAGTTTGTGTCCCTTCATTTTTAAACCCAGCACTTTAATAGGCATTTAAATCCATGCAAGTCAGGAAAAACACCAGTAGTTCATTTTAGGATGTTATGTCATATTTTTTCCTTGAAAATATGTGTCATTATCTTTATCACTTCTTGGTTTGTTCAAAACTCAGTGTTATGAAATACTTCTGAAAGAAAAACTGCATTCTTATGGTTATTCTGTAAAAAAGCAGATTTCATGGCTGGATGCGGTTTTAGATATTTAACATCATTAATAAGCATTCTTGTCATCCACTGATTTTTGTGGCATGAAAATCGATGTCCAAGCATTATGAGTGGAAGATGCCCTCGAGAACCATCGCCCCACTGAATCTCTAGGGGAGGTTATTCAAAAATTTCTGATCTTTGTTTTTTACCCAAAATGTTTGACGTCCTTTGGTTTTCTGCTCGTACAGCGGGTGCCACTGTTTACATCCAAATCTGGTTTTTCCTACACTTGTTTTCAGTCTTTTTCAGTTTTGGCATCTTTGTCGGTAAAAATCAATGCGTTAACTATACGTAGTATCTGACTGATAATGATTACTTATATTGTAGGTAAACTAACTAACAAAATAAGTAATCATTCGTAATAAATCGGATCTTATGACGCAAGGGTGATATTTGGCCAAGCTCCGCCAAACAGCGTCAAGTAAATGGTCATAAACACAGAGAAAGTTTGAATGCCACAGAAGAGAGAAATATATCCACGGAAGAATCGAACCTGCTTCAACAGCTCGCAGTTGCTTTGGGCGAACCCACTGAGCCACAATTATCCCGATAACTTGAACCAAAACATTTAATTGAATGTAGAAGGTGGTTACAATTAAATAGCAGGTGTTTAGAATTCTGTGTAAGAAATACGATCAGAACAAGTTCAGCTAAATTTGCGATATCTGTTCTCTTGGCAGTGGGATTTTGACTTATTAAATCATTTTCAAAGAATAAATAATTTTCCTTAAACTAATTATTGTCAGAGAACATTTTAACGTAATTTTAATGCAGAAATTTCTTGAATTCATCACTGAAATAGCTGCTTTTTTGGTAAATTTAATAAGAAATGCCCTATCAGGTAAAGTAAGCATCATGACTTGTGGCTAATCCAAATTGATAGAAACATTTGCAACCTTTCACACAAGAAATGTTCCCGTAATTTACGTCATGTGTTTATTGAGCTGATAACAATAAGCACATTACTTCAATTATCCTATCATCCCCAAAAGAGAAAATTTCGAACAACTTTTAGTTGAGAAATCGCATTCCTGTGGTCTAGACAGCATGCATATAAAATTATTTGTTTGAATTTGATGTAATAGTTCCTTCCATATAGATATCTTAACAATTTCTATTTAATTATGACATCCCAGAATTAACAAAAAACATTTAATGCTTTACGCAGAGAAAAACTTTAAAAGTATTTTTTAAATAATATGCTGCGTTTCGAATCAATGATATGCATTCACTAAATCCCTGTATAAAATTTACTCAAAAACCAACCAAGCATAAACATTTAACTATTAAGCGAGATTATTATCAACCCGATTAAAAGTATTGCATCTGTGAATTCATTTTCATTTTTCTAATCTGACTAGAACATAGATTTCAACTTCTTTTGGGGGAAAAGAAATTCTCAAAATTTTTTTGAAACATGAACTCACGAGTATAAAAACATTTCAGACAGCGATTCGTATTCTTATGTCTGGTGCGCTATCTTTTTCTAATATTTGTGAGGGCAAATGAGACTCCTTTGTGAAAGACCGGAATAGACGTCTGGAATATGTGAATCTCTATGGAAGAATGAATTATGTTGGTTTCTTGAATGCTGAATTTCTTTGTCAGCCATATAAAGTTGGACCTTCTTTTTTAATGATCAAAAACATACCTTGTGTGAGTTTGTTTTTGGTTTATATTCAAGTAATTTCAAAGTACTCAGAAATTTCTTTGTCAATAGATATTGAATTTAAAACTTCAACGTGTTATTTAAAGTAAGGAATATCTAGAAATTCGAACTTACTTCATTTAGAACATTTTTCCTTCAGTTAGAATATTAAATATTCGTTTCCCTGGTTTAAAATATTTTTTCTTATTTCAGATATACTATTAGTTCTCACAATACGTGTTTTATTCGGATGGAAGGTTTCTTGTTCAACTCATCTATTATCATCAAATCATAATGTATGTTAGATTTATACAAGGTACACATATATAATATAAGGATCAATCATGTTTTACGAGTACTTAAGTGATTAATATAGCGAAATCCAACAAGACATAGTGGCTAATTTATGGTTACATTATAGAAAAAGTACATTTGCAATCCAATAAAGTTCAATGCATTTATGTCGTTTATTTGCAATAACCAGATGGATGAATACAAATTCTACCGATAATGAGGGCCATTTAGGAAATGTCTGTTAGCGATAGATGAAGTAGATTTCACTTTTTCATTTAAATTCAACCCTAATGTACTTTATCTTTGCATCCAAAACTTCCCTGTAGTGTCCAGCCTCTGGTGCAAAAACCTATTCCAAACTCTCACCAGTTCTGGGCAAGGGACAATTTGTTTTTACTACTTGGATCTTCATTCCTCTTGAAATAAAAGCGAAGCTTTGTGTTGACGAGATATCTCGTCCTTAGCAAAAGTGCATCATGAACGATATACACTACCTGACATTGAAAATGCAACACCCAGAAGGAGTGCGCAGAACTGGATGAAATTTACAGGGTAGACGCATCTCACCGAGATATGTAAATGATGCAAACTGCGCAGCTGTCCCGCGCACGGCGAATGGAAAACTATGGAATGAACCTGCAAAAGTGGTCAGTTTCGAGCCGCTCTGTTTGCCAGGTAAATCAAGTTGCAATTTGTTTTTGTGTCTCAGAGGAAACGTCTAGTAGCGGAGAATGCAAGGACGCCGCCAATCAAGACAGTTCCAGCAAACAGACGACTACACGAGGGGTATGGTGATTGGCCTCAGAAGGGCAGGTTGGTCCATACGTCAAATCTCAGCAGATACCCACCTACACGCGTCCACGGTGCACCGGTTGTGGCACAGATGGTTGAACCAAGGGAATGTGGCACGTTTGAGGGGTTCCGGTGCAGCCAGAGTGACGTCAGCACGCGTGGACCGACGCATCTGCCGGCAAGCATCGGCGGCCCCACAAGCCACGTCTGTCGCCCTTTTGCAGCATGTGCAGGATACCCTTGATGCTCCCATATCGTCCAGGACCATTAGCCGCCGATTGATCGCTGGCGGCCTGCACTCATGGCGCCCGTTGAGACGACTACCATTGACCCAACAGCACAGACGACTCCGTTTGCAATGGTGTCGGGATAGAGTCACGTGGGCGACGGAATGGCACAGGGTGGTGTTCTCAGACGAGTCACGCTTCTGTTTTAGCACTAACAATCGCCGTGTACGAGTCTGGCGCCGACGTGGTGACAGGGCCAGTCCGGCCGCATCTGTGGAACGCCATACCGCGAGACAACGCGGTATAATGGTTTGGGGCGCCATCGCCTACGATAGCAGGTCACCTCTGGTCCGTATTCAGGGCACTATGACGGCCCAATGATGACGTGCTGCAGCCGGTGACATTACCTTTCCTTCAGGGGGTGCCCAATGCCATTTTCCAGCAGGATAACGCCCAGCCGCACACGGCACGCATCAGCCAACATGCCCTGCAAGTACCCAGGTGCTTCCTTGGCCAGTTGTCCCCCCTGATCTCTCACCTATCAAACATTTCTGGGACGTCATTGGACGTCGCTTGCATGCGTTTCCACCGGCACGTTCAGAAGACGAACTCTGGCAAATGGTTGACAGGGAATGGGCAGCCATCCCTCAGGATACCATCTGCACGCTCATTGCGTCTGTACCTAGACGTGTTGCTGTCTGTATCGCTGCTCGCGGTGGTCCTACAACCTACTGATCAGACGTTCTTGCTGCTCAGTGGCAAGGTGTATAATGTTGCAATAAAGATCACTTATTGCTCGTTGCTGTCTCTCTCTCTTTGCCAAATTTCATCACTTTCTGCCAACTCCTTCTTGGTGTTGCATTTTCAATGTCAGGTAGTGTATCTAGTCAAAACACTTGGAGCGTTAAGTTCTAGATGAGTGAGAATACAAATTCTCATTCTATGTCATGTGTGCTTATTTTACAGTTAGGAAATGACCTTCTGATTGCGATTATTAGAACTGATCTTTAATTTCGAGATGCAACCTTGTTTGTAAAACACAGAGCACATTATATGATTGCTATAAACAATCACCCTAGTAGGGTTAAACTATTTTAAGGAGAATAGTTTAACCCTCGTTGGGTGATTGTCTTGACGAGGTATCTTGTCACTAGCAAAACTTTGGACGAGATATCTCGTTCTTATGAAAAACTGACCAGGTCTCGCCATCATCAAACAATCAACAAAATCCTGATGGCCATTCATTAGCAAAATTGGTCAAATATTTATTGACGAAGCCATTTGAACTTACTTAAATATAATCATATTCTAGAGAGAATAGTTAAACCAAGAGAATGTTTCTAAATAATTATTTTTCAAGGAAAAAATCAACAGAATATTTCCAAAAAGATTATATTCTAAGGTAAGGACAAATATTGAATATTTATATATTTCTATTCTTCGGAAAGGACCAATATTATATTTCCAAAGAATTCTACTCCAAATAATGAACCAGTAGAATATTTCTAAAGTTAGAAGTAATATATGTATTCTTTTAATCAAATGATGTGTTTATATAGTTACTAGCAAAATTACCCGACCTCACTCAGGTTTAATTGGTTAACTATATATTGAAAGTGACCAGAAAATAATCACTTTCCTCTTTCGTAGAAAAATGCCAAATCCTTTAAGTATGAGTAAAATAATTTTTTAACACCTTTTTGACGTTTTTATAACTTCTACAACCTACTTTGGACACAAATTCTATACATGCAAATCCATCCATGTAATACATTTCATATACAGTGGCTCCCAAAAGTGTTCGTACATTTACGAATTAACTTGTTCTTAACAAAACTACATAAAATATTTTAAAACATAGTAAAAATGTTTTTGGAAAATCAATTATCAAAATGTAACAAAAAAGTCACCTCAAGTCTTCGTACACTTTAAAAGAAATCTCTACGTATTAGTAAATATTGTTATATTTCGGTAAATTAGTACTTACTCCATACAATTATACGCCCATCGGAACCAAACATGTTAAATTTGCTTTCATCTGCAAATAAGACATGATTCCAATACGTTTCGGGCTTATTTATCATTGATTTTGCGAAGAAAAGCCTAAGCTTTCTATTTTTCGCACTTACAAAAAAATTTCTTCGGGCAGAACGCCCATTTAATCCAGCTGATTCTGAGCACTCATCGAACAGTTTCAGATGAAATTGCAGTAGACAGTTTTCCAGTAAATTCTGTAGAAATTTTTACAGCACTCGAACGTGGATTTTTCACAAATTTTCTAACTAGAAATCTCTGATCACGTTGAGTTAAATTTGCCGGACGACCTTTTCTTACCTTGTTTTCGTTCCGATTTGCGTCGTTAAAGCGTTTTATCACATACTGCACCGTAGAATGGGATAAATTTACTAATTTAGCGATATTCCGAACTGATTTACCACTACTATGATGAAAAACAATCAATTTTCGAATGCTGCTCTTTGTTTCCTTACGACTACGAGCCATTTTTAAATAATAAATAGAATATTACGAAGTAAGCAAGCAAAGATTAAAGCCAAACGATTTTTTAAACGCCACCACAATGCAAAAATAAAAAAAGCGATAAACGATAATTTTATTTATGAATTTATTCGTAAATGTTTCGGTGTACGATCACTTTTGCGATGTGCTCTTTCTCTGCCTCCTTGCATTTTCATTTTTATTAAAAGAAAATGAGTCACTATTTTTTTTAAAGTGTTAAGTTTTATTCAGAATCACATGGAGATGATATGAAAAATATTGGACTTTATATTCGAATTCAATTCCATGTTACATCACTTTTTCTACAAATTTTTAAAGTGTACGAACACTTTTGGGAGCCACTGTATATCGTACCCCTGCTAAAGGTACAAATTGGAGAAAGGCGAGGCACTAAGGCAACTGCTACAAAACACGATTTTGAGGGAGGATTAGGAATTCCCTTTTTTAAGTTCTATTCCTGTAAAATTGGTATTTTTCTTGAAAATTCCATTTCGTGGTACGTGCAATAATGAAAGAATTTGTTTTAAAATTTTATATTTTCAGTAGTGATAAAGCAAAGGTAATCTATTACCATTTTTTAATGGTAAATCAATTTGTCAGCTTTTCTTCTAAAGAAAATCATTGTTTTAAGCAAATTTTCCCTGTATAATTTGCTTAAATATAGCTTCAATTCGTAAAATAAGCCAACTTGGCCATCTGTCGCTATGATAAATAATTTGTAATGTTTCAAAAGTCCTAGTTCGGATATTTTTAACATTAACGTTTTTTCAATAATGGCAAAAATCTCTTAAAATTTGCTTTATTCTAATTTACATGCCGCTTTAAACAGAATACGTTGTGGTGGTCTTGCTTGTGATGAAAAAGAATTACAATTTATTAAAATATTAAATATTTAAAGCAGAAACAACAGAAAACAGAGAATTAAAACAAATTAAAAGTTGGCGGGAAAAAGTTCTAAAGATATAAATTCATGATTCTTTTTTCTCTTGATCTCGCACAGTTTCTACAACTTGCAACTAAAAATTAGAAAAAATTTAAAAATGCGAAATTAATTCTGAGCGAAAGAAACAGAAAATAACACTGCACGTGGCAAACGAACACGAATTTTCGTTTTGTTGCAAATTATCGTCTGTCCCAAACATTCGGAAATACTTTATAGTTCGCAAAGAAAATAAATAAGGTTCAAATAAAAAAGTATTTGAATTTAAATTCTGCAAAAAATAGTTTTTTATATAATTGATTTTTCAGAAGTACTGGTGAAACAATTTAAGTAATTGCAATGCTCAATGTGCATTCTAGCTTCTCCGAAACTACCAAATTATGGTTGATTTAAGTAGAGTTACTCAGATGTTTTAACATTGAAACTTGCTTAAATACGTAAGCAAAGGAGTTTAAAATAATGTATTCACTACACTATAATATGGTTTATCAAATGTAGAACATTGCATTAAAATATTTTGAATAAATCTTGTGTGATACTTGTACAAACACACAAACATAAAATCAAACATAGAACCGAAATACGGACAGACAGACTAACGCAACCAAGTTCAGTCGCTAAATGAATGTAACAACTCACAGTCATGAAAATATGTTCAACCGTTTGAACCTAGCACGAGCACACACATACAGACAGATGAACAGACACCAAATGCGCAAAAGACTTATTTTGCATCAGAAGGGTCCTAAACGGATAGAAAACTTGAAATGGGGAGAAAATATGCAATGTACAAACACTCCATTCTTATTTATATAGATTAACTGCGTTGTATGGTGAAAGCAATACCACTGAAAGGGTTAAAGAATGCACAAGATCACTAAAAATTAATTTGAAATCTTCCTTTGGAGCACTTGATTTCAAATTACATGCTAACTGTTAATTGTAGGTAGATAGTTGAATTAACACACTGGAGCAACATAACGCTTTTGAGAACGATATGAGCTCATTCCCGAAGGGAAATTGTTAATTGTAAGTAAATTTGTAAACAGATTAAGATATTTTCTCTCTAGAGTAAATTTGCTATAATGCTATAGAAAATTCTGAGAGATATTTTATCTCACCGTTTCAAAACATTAGTTATACTTGCACATTATCTAATATGCTTTAGTTGCTTTCCTCTAAGGAAAAATCGGAATTAGAAAATAATAAATTAAATACTAATAGAAGATATTAATAGCTGATGCATGAACATTTTGGGGATTTAAATTTGTTACGAACTAAATACCTTACTCTACAAGGATGTATGTTACCATATTTCAAATAATGTCATTTATACCAAATAGTTTTTGACTTTTGAATGACTAAAACGAAATGCAGTGCTGATATTACTGTTCTAGTCACTATATGACTTAGGGATTAAAATAGGACGTTGTAAATCGTAAATAGTTTCGTGTGCAGTAACGTCTCATTACTATAATATTATGCAACCATACTATATATTAAATGATATACGATCCCCCATTACTAATCCTCTACTGCTGTATTATTTACTTCCGCATGAGTTTGCTGCAGATAACAGGCACACATGGCGTTTCTATCTTATCAACTCCCACAGTCAGAACCGGTTGCGATGGGCCTTGTTGTACATCGTTGTGTTTCATTTGATATCTTATGAAGACTAACTGAGGATGTCAATTGTATAAGCAAAATATTTTAAATATACTTAAGTAGATGCAACTTCCGTAAACTATTTGTAGGTACTTAATACGTGATTTCACTATCTGCTATGTAACTGAAAAACAGTACTTTTAAAATGTGATTTTCTTCTCTATTTTCTGCAGGTTCAAATCCTGTAATAAGAGAGAAATACACTGGTCTTGTGTTTGACAAACTTGGTCATATATGGCCCCTGAGGCATTTGTTCAAACATTTTAACTGATTTTTCCACATTTATATCAAAACCTAAGCGATGATGCTATACAATAATTTAATGAATTTGGATATATAAGGTTATATACATAGTTATACTTTTAAGAATAAATCATTGATCTCCTCTGCTACAAGTTGCAGTTTTAAAAACTTAAAACATTTCATAACGTTTCTTGTGTTATAACTTTCAATGAAATGTCTTCTCAAGTACTAAAAATGTACTATAGGTAAGTAAATATATCTGGGAGAATTAGATCATTTTTCCTCGAAAGGGAACACCATGAGACTAGAGAATTCGGCCAATGGGTGACCCCTAGGACATGAGGGGAGAAGAAAAAAGGAACTAGACGAGGCAGCTTAGGAAAAGACCGGAGACCGGAAGGTTGGTAAAAAGGTGTGCTCCTTTGTACGGAGGTGATTCCATATGAAGATTGGTGCAATGAATAACTAGTCAGATAAACATACAAAAATATAATCAAAATTCACTAAACATAACACGCTGGCTAGTCTACCAGCGCTACCCAAATTTCTTCAGAACAGAAGTTTGGAGTGGACGATGCAATGTCTATACAGTCTGTGTAAGTATTGCACTGCAAGTATGTATAAAAATAAATCTTTTATGGGCAAAATCGCGTACCTCTATGCATGCACCACAATAATGTATAGTGTACATCTCGACCAAGTGTATTACAATATTATTTAGTTTATCTTACAAAGATCCAGGACATTAGATGATTCACAAAAACAACGTTCCGGTACTTTCATTTTAACCATCCCAGTAGCCATACTAAATATACTAGTAGCAGGTATTCAACAATTAATAACTCTTTTTTAATTCTAATGTCCGATCACTGACCTATTTGACCTTCGGTCCTTTAAGGGATCAACTCGATGGCTATTTGTGAAGGTACACCCAGTGGGTAGGCCCCTGTTACTCTTAACATGAACAAGAGCATACAAACCGGATTGGATTTTGAATTTTATGGCTCAAGGTCCTAATCAGGACAAACTGCGCCCTTACAAACCGGAATTCAAACTCCGGACCTATTATGAAGCTAACAAACACTGGGACTACTATACTACTTAGGTGGCGAACATTTAATAAAATTAAAAGTGAACAGAAAATTTATAACCGGTTTTCGACTACTTTCCGTCCCCCAAATAAGGATGGTAATGATTTAAAAGCTATTAATCCGCGCATTTAGTTTGCCATAATCACTCAGATATCATATTAAAGCATCCCATCGGTGATCATATTAAAACATTCACACACACATTAAAAGTAGAGGGCACTCCAATTTAAACTGCTTATCACACGCAATCTTATTTAAAATGCGCTGTCATATTTTATCAGACAGTTCAGAATTCACACTTTAAACCAAATCGGATGAAAATTCTTCCTCGTATCCATATTCTTCATTTCAAAGTTAACATACCCACTATATAACATGCATATACGGACATTTATCGCAGTAAATGTAGAACTTTTAATCCAGACTGCTTCCGGTCGATGGTCGTCTTTCCAATTCATGATCAGCCCTGCTTTCTTTGGCTCCTTGACTTCTCAGGGCTCAATATCTGCTCAGAAGTGATAGATAAACACAAAAGACCCTCCAGAGAATTCCATGCATTTACATGTGTTGATTTAGTTGCTGCTGCCCACTATGGGAATTGCATAAGATGATTACCTTTTCCGCTTCTCCGATCTTCAAATGGAATACGAATCATCCCATGGGTATGACAGAGGCATCAAAATCTTTCATTCCCGACAACGCACTCTTCCTCACGAGTGCAATTTTCACGTAACACCCTCTCTAATTAGTGTGTTTAATTTTGAATGGATTTTTTAGCCAACTTCCGCTGTATTCAAAAACATTTTAGAGTATTACCGAGTTTTCATTAAATTCAATTTTTAGAGTAGAGTATTAACTAACATGGGCTAACTTTAGCGTATTAGCTACGCGTGGGTAAATCGCCATTTACAGAGTAAAAGCACTTCTGAGTGACTCGTTAATTGCAAATAGAAATAATATATTATATTATGTATACAATGTTTTGAGGCTGATATCTGATTTTAAATGTGAGTGCATGTTTAATCTAACTGAAAACTTTGGATACTATAACAATAAGCCACTTTTCTAATTTTTGACGCGAATACGCCTTTAAAAGCGAAACAGTACAGGGGAACATGCATGAAAAGTGGAGTGTTATAAAAAGCGTTACAACTGTTTTATCATTTCAAAAGTAGAAGGAAACATCCAGAAGATAAATATGGCGTTGCGTAGACAAAGAATGTCCGTACCTGACGTAACCTTCGGATCGAGTGCGCAGGTGCACTGAACCCGGGAAGGGGGTCCGAAATATGTCGAAATTCTAAAGCACTGGGCGAGTTTTGGGCAGTTTAACCTTGAATTGCTTGAGGTGAGGACTGCGTAAGTTGTGTCATTCGAAAACTGAATTGTTGTCATTGGACAATAAAAATCTTTCAACAACAATTAATATCAAACTGCATTTTGATCATTCAAACTGTAAATTAATTGTTGAATATTCACAATAAGCAATCGATAAATATTCCTATATCTGCTTTACTCATTCCACGATCCAACATCTGGCCCGAGGTATTCACACCAAAACCACGGTTTGGGTCCTAGACACAACCTACCAATTGAGCTTCCTAATTGAAGGACTATCAGATTGTACAAGGTTTTAGGGTGTTTTAATTTAATTGTAATTTTTAGAATCTGGGGTAAATATAAATTAACACGGGCTAAACTCAAAATATTAGCTACGTGTGGGTTCATTTCCAAAGTAAAAGCACGTAAAATTGACTCGTTAACTATAAATATGAATAATGTATTTCATTATATATGTTACAGGAGTTTTGAAGCAGGTACATAATTTTAAATATTTTTCTAATGCACAGCAAATCGATTCATTATTCTGCATTATTCATTATGGCACTACAAGGCGGGTTTGAGAACCACTTCGCGTTGCTTAGGTGCACCCCATGCGGTTGGTTTACGTTCCATCTCGCTTAACCCGTTTTTAGAGAGGACGAATTCATTCCAGATGAACAAATATCTTTACCTTACTCTCTATTCTAACCAGGAACCTTTCAATCCAAAAGCAATCTACCTGACCACTTGACGAATTGGACGGTCATGACTTGAAATAAGAATGTGTGTAATCCAATTGAAGGGTTTCGGGTACCATAATAAGCCACTTTCCAAATTTTCCAGTCTAGCAATTTTAAAGTTTTAAAAATTCCAAAATTGCAAAGGTTTATCCACTATTCAAGAGGTCATATCTTAAACATTCAAGTATCACGAACTCATTCAAACACATTAATTCTTTTGATTACCTTGAATTATTTTTTCATTATGGGACATATTTTTGTAGCTTATCTCTATGTGGACGGAGCCTTCCAATTCTAAAAATTCAATCATTGCTTGCATTGATAAAATTATCTGAAATAAACTTTTCATTTAATACTCGTATGTATTGATTAGTTTTTATTTAAAAGTTTTGATACATTTATGCATGTACATCAAATTGTATATTACTTAAATGCGTAAAATCGTTTTTCTCAGGTTTAAAATATTTTACTTGTGCCCTATAAAAAAGCCTATATCCCAAATAATTTATTTTAGTTCAGTTCTCACCGAATAAACTGAAACTAACCCTGTTAAACTCAAGAAGTTTTATCAAAAGCATTTTAAAAACAAACCACAAGTATAAATAAGTTTACCTGAAGAAACTAGAAAAAATGCTGTCACAGCAGTTCCCATTTTTGCCATTCATTATTGGTGTCTTATACATTATTTAAATATCTAAAAATAATAAGCAGATCCCAGTTATGTAGCGTACATAAGTAAATTAGAACACGTAAAACAAGATGTGAAGCTGGAAAATATTTAGAGAACAATCATTTCACAAAGTAAACTATCTGCTTCGGATTGTTGATGACATTAATTTCAAGACGTACGTTTTCAGAAAAATACGGTAGTTAAAATTTGTATTTCAATGTCAGCAAACGCATAAAAAAATTACGTATCTATCAGTGACAAAAGCCACTACGCTATTAACTAGTTCTTGTCTCAAGTCGAATATTCGAGTTTTCCCAATATTTTCAATGTGAATTTATTACACAAGTATGCACATTTTTCAAACTTTAAAACCCACTTTAATTGGTAGCCTCTTTCACTTATCACATGGCAATACACTAAATTTAACCCACCAAGTGGTTTGACGAGATATCTCATCCCAGATCTGATCACTTTTGCTATCGTCCAGACAAAGCTACTCTATTTCTCCGAGTCGCAATGAAAATCCAAGTAGTAAAAATAAATGGTCACTTGCCCAGAACTAGTGACAAGACTAGAACAAGTTTTTGCACCAGAGGCTGACCACTACTGGGTAGCGTTCTATGCGAAGATAATCCACCAAGAGGATTAAACATATTCAAATACTTATTTTAATTGTCACGTTTATAGTAATGGAAAACAATTCATTTTGACAGTGAACAAAATTCTAGTCTTACTAAATTCTTTGGATTTTATACCATAGGTATTGACAGCGCAATATATCAAAATTATGAAAAATATTTATTTTTTATTGCTAAGAGTCTATTGAAAGAGGAAGCTCTAAGGAGTTCTTTTTCCCTTTTACCACTCAAGAATGTAGTCAGTGTGAATAATGTATGTGGCCAGTGAGAATAGGTTGACGTACTTAAAGTGTGAAAGAACCAAACCTGATTTACAGCTTTATGTTCACCCTGCCAGAATTAGATCACGAACTTCCTCTATCTCTTCAGCTCCCTGAAAGCTCTTTCAACAAAAACGTATTCATGTATTTACTATAGCGGGCTGAAAGGCTTGGGCACAGAAATCTCTCTTTTGCTATTCTATGCATCTAGTCTAAGAGTAAGCTCATTTTATGACGGATAAGACAAACTTGTTGATTTTTTCAAGCTATACCCACGGACAATAAATTTTATAAGATTTGTGAAAGTGTGTGTACTATCATTTCCAATCACATATTAATTTAATGTGTTTCTTAAGAAACTAATACGTTGTTAGACTTAAACACTAGATTAAAAATTTACCTACCTTTATTAAATACGTATTTTTACCGAAAGGGATTTAGTGACTTATTTTCCATCTGGATACAAGTAACAGTGGAATTAGTGCTTACGATAATAGACAAAATTATGTTTAAATAATAATTTAATTTTTATAAACACAAAATAATACAATATCAACAATCATAAGTAAGATATTATTTTGATTTCTTATTCAGTAATCTCACTTTTTAGGTATTCGATAATAACATCTCGATTAATTTGCCGCATTCTTTACAGATGTAAAATTGCCCTGCTAAGCACTTCCCGCAAGCATTTTTCTTCCACAGAGAGTAGATTTTAGTGGCTTTATTTTCATGGTAATATCTTATTTGGAACTTTTTACGCACGTTAATAGCTTTGCTTGAGTTTACCGATGCTGCTGTTATATTAGCCTATTTTCTTTATAATGGTGTGTGTGCTTATTATTTGGCACAGCAATGTGTATGGAATGATTAAAGTTGAATACTATAAAAACATAAAACCGGTCAAACGACCAGTCACAATAAAAATAGGTATACTTCAAACATATTTTGGATGCAGAAAGGGGTGAAGAGAACTATATACTACTAAATTTTTAAAAACATTTGAGAAAAAGTAGTCAGTTGAAGAAAAGTGATAAAAAGTAATTTTAAAAGGAAATTTGACCAGTT
Source organism: Meta bourneti (assembly GCA_933210815.1). Taxonomy (NCBI): domain Eukaryota; kingdom Metazoa; phylum Arthropoda; class Arachnida; order Araneae; family Tetragnathidae; genus Meta; species Meta bourneti. The sequence continues at coordinate 63,610,441 of OW119922.1, forward strand.
TGGTAAATTTAGTATTTAGGTTAACTTTAAATACATCTGACTAATATTATCGTTTTTACAATTGAGGTAAAAGTACTCATAGATCTTTCAGAACAATCAGCTTGTAAGGTAAAATATTTATAATTTAAATATTGTTTTAGTTTGCTAAACGTGGGGGGAACTGGACGTGGCTTCATGTGATAAGCTAAAACCCTTGCATAGATCTATAAGAGGTATTTCCATTGTAAATAAACAAAACAGAGACAGAGAGTGAAGATTTTACTTCCTTCATCCAAATGCTCGTCAGTGATACACATCGGGTATACCTTAAAATGCAGACTGTCGCCTTTTTATAGACGATTGATGTTTAGCCCTCCAAGTGTTTTCGACAAGATATCTCATTCATCAAGATCTAACAAATGTTGCTAATTACGAGATGTCCCGTCATAAAGATATCACCGATTCTTTTATGATGATGCGATCAAGATCTGGTCAGTTTTATTCAGCTAATAACGAAATACCTCGTCGAGACAACCACCATGATGGTTAATAATGGAAATTTTCAATGGTGAACTCATTTTTAGAGAACAATCCAAATGACGGAACATACTCAACAAGTACAGGAAACACGTACAACACCGCACCATCATGTAGCTTCACGAAAAATTCCCCTCATGTATGTATGTACTTAAATATCTACTAAATATTTGTGAACTGCAAGATAAATTTCGTTTGTTTAACTTGACATATTTTTGATTGTAACAGGGTATTATTATCTTAAATCGCATTCATTTGTAGACATTTGTATTGCGATAGTGTGCGTTTACCTCATTTGATTTTGAACGTGAAGCATGTAATTAATAAATTACTCCCCCTTTAATCAAAATAAATAAAATTCTGGTTATTCCAAGTTAGCGAGAGGTCTTTAAAATTATAGTTAACAAGATAAAAAAGAATGGAATAAGGTATACACAAACTTTCCTTCCTTTAATCTTAACATTTTCGAATTAGAAATGGTATTGAAATAATTTGTAATTTATATGTCATTTAACCCTCCTGGTGGTTGACTCGATGAGGTATTTCGTCCTTAGCAAAATTGACCAGATCTTGATAGACAGATTTCGCATCATTAGAAAAAAACTGACCGAATCTTGATCTCGTCATCAAAAAATAATCGGCAATATCTTGATGATGAGATATCTCGAGATTAGCAAAATTGGTGGAACATTAGTTATAGCATTACCACAGAGATGTTAATATTATGAAATAAGAAAGGCACAGTTATACCGTGAGGAAGATAAACACTATTTCAATGATATGGAACACGCAATACGGTGATATTTTATTTCGTATCTCTTATCTTCTTTATATCAAACAGATGGTATTTTCAAATCGACCGTACAGAGATACCATAAAAATTCCATTTCATCTGAATTCGATTTTGAAAATGATCATAGCTGATATGTACCTGAAATATTCTTCCCTGGGAGATAAGGTTCGTTGACTTTCATCAATAACCCAAAAAACGTTCTTGAAGAGTGGGAGACGTTATAACCCATTGATCGCCCTTCTCGTTATCTTTATATTCTAATCCTTATCGCATTTGCATAACACTTAAACGAGCTAGAAGCACTAGCAAAGCTTTGCACTTTTATTAGTCCAATCAAAAATAAATTCTGCCGTTTGTAAACTTTCATGATGTCTATCGATTTTCATTCCATTTATTTCGATTGGATGTGTTTTGGATATCAGAACCGAATTTCGGATTTTTATGCGTTCTATTCTAGTTTTGTCTTATTAAATACATTACAAAAATAACGTTTTCTCAATAAGTGCTATGTGAGTTTTCTTTGAAATTGGTCTTCGAAAGAAAATCAATTTTATGTGGAACAAACTATTTTGCTATTATTTAATGCGACGCATGTCTTTTAACCCTCTAAATGGTTTCGACGAGATATCTCGTCCATCAAGATCTGACCAATCTTGCTAATGACGAAATGTCTCGTCATAAAGAATGCCTATTGAATTCCGAATGATGAAGGTGTTGCCGTTTTCGATGATGACGAGATCAGGTCAGGTTTTTCTAAGGACAAGATATCTCGTCCATCAAGATTTTCTCAGCTATACTAATGACGATATACCTCATGGAGACAAACAGCAGAAGGGTTAATAGTATTGCTGTATAAAAGAATATACCCAGTATACCATACAATCAAATACCTTTTTCACATATTTCTAAGAGAATGTAACTGCATGGACATTCAAATATAGCCTAAACCCTATGTCATAAATAAACAGTAAAATTAACACACTTGATCCATTTTAGCAAAATTAGGTTAAGAGTGAAAAAATGCCGGGATGCATAAAGTGCAATGAACAATCCATTTATATGAGTATGGATGCTATATTCGTTATAAATGGATTGAAAAATGGAAATGGGGAGGGAAGGGGAATTTCAATTAACGTCACACTGGAGCAACACAATGGGCTATTGGTGACGGTCCGGGATCAATCCCAAAGGGAAAGATCCGAGGACAACACCACGTAATTTTGAACCACGGTCAGATGACGAGGCGACACCTGAGCTGGCACCCCACTCTCCAAACTTCCACACCACGCCAACGTGAGGAAAAATGGAAATGATACTTTGGTTTTAGTTATGAAATAATACAATATTATTAAGGAGCGCAAAGAGCTCGCAATTCTATTGAAATTCTTCAGCAGCTAGATGAAAGAAAGGCAATGATACTTTTTAGAGAGATGATAATACTGATATCTCAGTAGAACAGGTAATTTAAATAAACACGAATTTCGCTGAAATTCAGGACGTTGTAGAAACAGTGAATAATTGTATATAAAAAACTGAATCTGACACATTTAAGGTGGGGACATTCAGAAGCAAAAGTGTAAAAAATTGATAGGTTGTGTCGGGGACACAAACCATATTTTTGACGGGAATACTGTTTGAACGGGCCTGATGTTGGATTGTAGAATGAATGAAGCACATCTAGGAAGTTTGAACGATTGTTTTATTTCGAATATTTAACAATTAATTTGCAGTTCAAACGATTGAAGTGAAGTTTGACATTAATAGTTGTTGTAAGTAGGTAGGTAGTTAATTAACGTCACACTGAAGCAACACAACGATCTATTGGTTACTGTCCGGTATCAATCCTGAAAGGAAAGATCCAAGAACAATGCCTCGTATATTTGAACCACAGTAAATTGACGAGAACAACACCTAAGCTGGCACCCTACTCTCCAAACTTCCACACCGTGCCAACGTGAGAACACTTGAGGGCACGAGAGATTTAATGTGCACCAGCCCCCGTGAACCCAATAGTCTTTGGCTGGACCTAGTTTTGAACTCGCAACCCTCCGGTTGCTAATCCGATGTTCTTCTAACTGGGCTAATAGTTGTACAATATTGATTGCAGCGCAGTTCGGTAGTTCTCTACGACACCATTACGCAGTCCTCACTCCATGTAATCAAAGGTTACACCGACCCAAATCTTGTCCAGCACCATAGAATTTCGACATATTTCGGACCCTCTTCCCGCGCTCAGTGCGTCTACGTACTCCATCCGAAGGTCATATAAGGTACGGAAATCCTTTGCATTCTCGACTCTAGATTATTGAAATCATAAGACAAAACTGTATTCAAACTGCTTTGCAACGCTAGACGTTTTAATGCATGCCCCAGTACTACTCCGATTTCCAGTCAAAATGATGAGAATTGTGCACATTTTGTCATACTTCATTGAAACATGAATTGGACATATTTTACAAATTTACTCTAATCTGATTTTTTTCTATTTTTGGTCAATTTTATTTCATTTGAAAATATGGAACGACAAGAATTACAATGACTTGAATCCGCCCCCTGGGTCGCTTTTAGACTCTAAACCAATAGTGAGTCGGCCCAGGGGTCTACAATGACTTGAATCCATTACAAATGGTTTGGTGATTAGAATATGGGTCACGAAATCAACTTGTCCATCATATGTTATTTAAAATTTTTTCTTCCATGGTTATTTTATCTATTATTTTCATGCATAATTTCCATTTCTCATCAGATAAACAACTACGAATGCTATTGTATTTAATTATTTTAATTATCAGTATTTTTTCCTCGAATTATTAAATTCTTACATAACGTTAAAAATAATTAACCATAAAAATTGTTTTTACAGAAATTTTACTTACATAATAAAAACAAAATAAAATAGGGATAAGAAAAAAATGTTCCCGTTATTAAACTCTGATCCTGAAATACATATCTTTCACTTTTGTGACGGTAGTTGAAATGCTTTTCTCTTTGAATTTCAAAATAGGATGATATTTGAATGAATCCTAAAGAAACTGCTTTTTCTCAGACAAAAATACTAAATATTTTTATTAAAGTGTTTAAAATAACATTTACTTACTAAAACGTAAGATCAAGATAAAAGATTCTATCAATTTATACACAAATCATATTCATTAATGTAGAAGGCTTATCATGGGTTTGAATTTGCATCATTATCCGTGCTAGTACTTTTTAATGGAGTCTAAAGCGTTACATCCAAAGTCGTAACAAGAAAAAAAAATGTTTTGAAACATTTTGGTTGTTACTATCATGGTGCTCATTTTTAGTCACTTTTACGCTTCATCAATTAAGCAAATCCTTCAGGGCATATGTCCAAGGCAAAGGAAAATCCCGGTACGCACTCCATATTTATTCAAGAGACACTGAAAAGCCCTTATCAATAAGCTTCAGCTAACAAGCATCATTCTTTTTGAGTTATAACTTCTTTTCATTTGATTATGTTTTTATATTCTTTAGAAACGGCGTTTCTTTTTTGTTAGTAAAGAATAAAACTCATAATTAAAAACTAGTTTTAAACGGATATTGTTATCAAAAAAGTCAAACTTAAATTTGTTGTTTGGAGATAACACTGAATGATAAATTCATTCCTTGGTGGAAACGAAAATTAATGGTGGTGTAATTCTTTCAAAGTGATAATTTCAATGCTTTGTGTGGTACTGTTTTTCTACAAGAACATCATTGTAGATTGAATAAAAATATGTAAATTAATTAACGTTGAAACAAAAATTGAAAATATTTATTTAAACTAAACAGGTATTTTAAACGAACTTTTCGAATAAAATACATTTAAGTTTTGGTTTTAATCATCCTTGCTCGGAGGTATATAGTGTCGGCTCGCTATTGTATTCTTTAGGAGAAAACGACATAAAATGTTTTAAAAGAATGCACAAGTTGTTTCGAATCTTCTTTATTCAATGTCTCGAGTAAGTACAACAAACTTTTCGAAACTTTCAAAGCATTCATTATTTTTTTAGCATGTTGCCAAAACGAAATGAACAAGAGAGACAAAATATTTAATATCGATTAAGAACATTCAATATTGATATTAACCGAAATGTAAAAGCAAACAATACATAATTATTAACTATCCAAAATACTTGTTGAAATTAAAATAATCTTATAATTACTTTTTCTTGTGCTAAAAATCTGATCCACTACATTACTCCCCCACCAGTAACTAAGTTACGTTACGGAGGTTCGGAAATAAGTAGTGACCAGCACAAAGACGTTATTAAATAGAAATAAATATAATTTAATATAGTAATACAATGCAATAACACTTATTAATATATAATACAATGCAATAATACTTATTAATATATAATACAATGCAAATAATACTGAGGATATTTTCAGATGTAAAAAGGTTTAAATTCCGTGTCCCCAAATTGGACAGGTAAACGTATAGTTCTACCAGTGCGAGATTGTTTTTGAACCACATCTGGATTTTTGTCTGGCATCTGTAATTTATTGTGGTCAGTTTTTGTTGAATGAGGATTGTCCTTCTCAATCAAAATATAGGCTGGTTTCAAGGCGATCTAGTGACACATTGACATTTCTCCCTTTTATGTTAATAGAAAAATATTTATCGTTGCGGTCAATGACGGGAAATAGTCCTTCATAGGGAGGTTCTAGTTGTTTTTTGACCCTATATATTCGTTGGAAGACGTGAGAACAGTTTTTTAAGTCTTTATGTACAAATATCTGTTGTGACGAATTTTTACGAATCCGTCTTGGTCCCACGATTTCCATCTGCTTCTGGTGGTTGTTAGCAAAACTCTCCGATGCTCTCTGGATACTCGGTTCGCTGAAAAACTCTCCAGGAAGTCTGAGACCCTGGCCATAAACCATTTGCGCAATGGAATGGCTGGTATCTTCCTGAACAGCAGCACGCAAACCCAAAAGTACTGTTGGTAAGGTGTCAGTCCAAGACAGGTTGTTGTGAGCTTTTAATGCTGTTTTTAATGTTCTGTGAAGGCGTTCAACTTTGCCATTACACGAGGGGTGGTAGGCCGTCGTGTGTTGCAACTTGATACCATAGATTTTAGATAAAGCTTGTAATGTTTGACATTTAAATTGAGATCCTCGATCGGTAATGAGTTTGTATGGCGTCCCAAGTCGCGCAATACAGTTTCTATAAAAAGCTCTTACCACAGTATCTGCTGAAATGTTTTCTAAAGGTATCACTTCTATCCAGTTTAAAAACCTGTCGATGCAAGTAAGACAGTAAATATTCCCTTTTGATGGGGGAAGAGGTCCGATGAGATCGATATGGACTACACAAAACCTTTCCGTTGGTACTTCGAACTCACCCAATTGCGTTTTGGTATGCCGGTTGATTTTAGCTTTCTGGCAAGGAATGCAGGTTTGAGAGTCCACAATTGTACATCTTTTTTAATGTTGGGCCAAATGAATTTTAATGTCACTCTAATTTTGTAGTTGAATTTATTCCTGGATGTGATAAACCGTGAATTTGTTTGAGACACCTTTTCGGAAAGCTTGAGGAATGTATGGTCGAATATTGCAAGTTCACACCACAAATATTTCCCCAAAGGTAGAGGATAGGAAGTAGTGGTTTGCAATCTCTTCAATTCTTCATCTTGAGTCTGTTCCTCAACTATTTTATCATAATATATTGATGAAACTTCATTAACCCTGGATAAAGTATCAGCTACAATATTATTTTCACCTTTTATGTATTTAATACCAGTCGAGAATTGAGAGATATATTGGATCTGGCGGGACTGTCTAGGTGCTGCTTTGTCCATTTTTTGATGAAAGGCAAATATTAAGGGCTTGTGATCAGTATAAATTGTAAACTCTCTTCCTTCTAGATAATGCTTGAAGTGTTTGATTGAAAGATATATGTCTAATAGTTCTCTATCATAGATGCTATAATTTTGCTGAGCTTCGTTTAATTTTTTTGAATAAAATGCTATTGGTATCCAGGTTGGGTTTTCATATTGCTGTAATACTGAGCCCATTGCTGTATCTGAAGCATCTGCAAATAACGCCAGAGGTAATTCAGAATTGGGAAAAGAAAACAGTGCAGTATTTGCGAGGTCATTCTTGCAGTTTTCAAACTGTTTTCCAGCTTCTTCAGTCCATTGAATTTTACGCTTGTCTTTCTTTTTAGCACACTTAAGATATTCATGTTTCAGTGCTTGATTCTTTGTCGCGTCTTGTAAATAACGACTATAAAAATGAAGTATTCCGAGAAAAGTTCTAAGATCATGAATTGTTTCTGGTCGTTTGTACTTGATAATATCTTGAACTCTTTCTGGCACAGAACGAGAACCCTGAGGTGTAATTAGGTATCCCAAAAACTCGATTTGTTGAACAGCAAACACAGATTTTGAAATATTTAATCTTAAGCCAAAAGTATTCAATCGTTCAAAAACTAATTTAAGGTGATTTTCGTGTTCTTTGGTGCTGCTAGATGCAATGAGTATATCGTCTAAATACGGGAAAACAAAATCTAGACCTCTGAAAACTTCATGGATTAATCTTTGGAATGTTGCAGGAGCATTTTTTAAACCGAAACTCATAACATTAAATTCATACAAACCAAAAGGAGTGATGGTAGCTGTTTTAAATTTGTCCTCTTCTGCAATGGGAACCTGAAAATACGCTTTGAATAAATAAATTTTAGAAAAAATCTTAGTGTCTTTTAAAATATGATGAAAATCTTCAATCCTAGGGATGGGATATCGATCAGGAATCGTCTGCGCATTAAGCTGACGATAATCCCCACATGGCCGATATTAACCATCTTTTTTCGTGACAAGATGCAGAGGACTTGACCATTGAGAATTTGATGGACGAATTATTTCATTGTTATGCATAAATTTAAACTCTGCTTTAGCTATCGCTAGCCGTTTTGGATCAAGCTGTCGTGCTTTGGAATGAATAGGTTGACCGTTAGTTACGATAAAATGTTTAACATCATGTTTTATTCGCGGAGGAAAAAGATTAGGTTTAGAAATTTCGGGATATTTTAAAAGTAAACTGGAAATTTTTATGGATTTGTTCGAAGTGCTGACGTCGTTATCACTTGAAATAGAGGTAATATCACCTTGGACACTGAGCTTTGTTACACCATCAGTTATTTTTTTCTTATTTATATCAATAAGTCAGTTATATTTGTGAAGAAAGTCAGCTTCTAAAATACCTTTTTTGACTTCAGCAATTATAAATGGAAACTGAAAATCATGGCGTAATCCCAAATCAACATTAGATGTTTTTATGCCATATGTTAAGATTTCTGTGCCATTAGCTGCATACAATTTATATTATGCCTTTTGTTTATTCTGAGAAGTAGCTGGAATTAAGCTTACATCAGCTCCACTGTCCACAAGGAAGTGCACATTTGATCTTCGATCACGGAGGAATAAACGAAATTTGCGACAATCCTTCATATTTTCTGCAGAAGAGTTTGTCGCTGAACCTACTGCAGATTGGAGTTTTCCTGATTATCTTGCGGTTTTTTAATCCAGCAGCAAGGAGGCTGGCATTTTCCCGGAAAGCATTTGGCGCCAAATCGGAAATGGAAATAACAAAATTTTCCTTTTGGATCAAAATTTATGCGTCGACCACTTCGAGATCTAGAACGATTACGAAAGGAATTGGTATTCCGTGTTCTTGATCTAGAACTATTACGAACCCCTAACTGAACAATTTGTTGCCCTAAACTTTCAATTCTAACAGTTCGTTAGTATAACTCTGTGTGTTACTTGTGGTACAAATTTCATTTTAGAGCTCATATCATTAATTTTATCAGCCATATTTGCTAAACTATCAATATCTTCTTTATTGACAATTAAAATATTTTTAATAGACTCGTGTAGTTTTCCAAACCATAATGTTTTAATCAAATTTTCAGAAACATCCGACGTAGCAATAGATTTTAATTTTTATAATAGCTGACTAGGTTTCATATCACCCAATTCAATTCCAGTGCTCAATCGTTGAATTCTAGCACTTTCGCTTTCCTTAAACAAATTTAAGAGTCTGTTCTTAGAATCCGAATATTTAGTTTGACTGTTACTACTTATATGTCTCTAAATATTCGCACCAAATTTCGGATCCAATTGCGAACCTAAATAGTTGAATTTTGTTTCTTCAACAGTAATACCACTAATCTTAAATTGAGCTACAACTTGATAAAACCATATTTCCGGTTTGTCTATCCAAAAAGAAGGTATTTTAACACTCACCGTGTGCAGTTCAACGTCGCTTTCGTTTCCTTTCGACATCTTATTTATTTGGACAGGCAGGAAACGGGGTCACCAAACTGTCTGCTCGCTATTGTATTCTTTAGGAGAAAATGACGTAAAATGTTTTAAAAGAATGTACAACTTGTTCCGAATCTTCTTTATTCAATGCCTCGAGTGAGTACAACAAACTTTTCGAACCTTTTAAAGCAATAATTCTGTTTAGCATGTTGTCAAAACGAAATGAACAAAAGAGACTAAATATTTAATATCGATTTAGAACATTCAATATCGATATTAACCAAAATGTAAAAGTAAACGATACATAATTATTAACAATCTAAAATACTTGTTGAAATTAAAATAATCTTATAATTACTTTTTCTTGTGCTAAAACTGATCCACTACAACAGTACGTACTTAGTGTTAATTGATTATAGAATTGTGTTGTTTAAATAAAACATTAATTGACTGACAAATTAATTTGAAAGTTTTTTAATGTATTTTTATTCAACCATGCGGGTTAACTAATGTAAACGAATTTATGCAGAATAAAAAAAGTATTTAAAATTTTTAAAACATTGATACAATACTGAAACTAAAACTTAACCTACGTAAATCCTTCTTAAATAACGATTAAGTGTGGAAACTTTTTCTGGGAAAGTTACAGTTGGTAAATCTACGGAATGCAAGATAAAAATAAATCATTCATATACATGATCACAGAGACCTCCCAGCATGCCAGGTCTTGTATCCAAGTAATCAAAAATAGTAGGCAATAAGTAGGTCAATTGGTAGTATTTTGAAACCTTCAGCTTTTCAAACGTTGCCAGCATTATCTAGGAATGTGCTTCAACCATTTCGAAGATCCTTAATTGGAAATAGACGGAAATCAGAAACATTAAACAAAACCATACTCAGGTGAAACGCCATTTTCCATTATATTTTTCGTAAAACAATGTGTAAGAAGAATTAATAGTGTTGGAGGTATTGAGCGGTTTACAGATTTGGGAAATGTGAAACTCGATGTGTAAAACTTACATATAAATTCAGTGCAGGTAGCATAATAGTACGGTTTGTACGTTTGAACCGTAATTGTGTATTTATGAACAGAAGGACAACATAATTATTCATGATAATTCTGGATAACTATACTAGTCTTACTTTAAACTGGTATAGCATTCCGTGAGAGAAGTTTGTTTATCAACCAGATAACAATCGAAAATATGTGTCAACGTTGCTATCCAATGGCTTTAGAACAACACCTCTGTTTTAAATCTCTGCTTCAGGTTTTTAAATATAACTGAGTGTGTAGGGTGCTCCTTAAACAATGTGTTTCGAATTATACTTGTCTTTGAAGTTCTATGCACGATTGTATACTGAAAGCGAACACAAGTTCCTTATTCGGTCTTTTTATCAAATAATTACGTAATTGTAACTGCATTTTGATATATTTATTTAACTGTTTCATGATCTAAATCAAGTGAACGAAATGAAGATACTGTATCGTATCATCTTAATCCTCCTATTTGGTTTCTTCGAGATATCTCGCCCATAAAGATCTGAGCAATTTTGCTAATGACGAGATATTTCGCCCATCCGATCATACCTCGTCCAGAAAACCAGCAGGAGGAATAAATTCAAATCATTCGGAAAAACCAGCTAACTTGCTATATAGTGTGTTTCCATCCATCACTTTACCTACAAATATTTATTTTTTTAAGAAATATGAATATGCTACATCGCTGAAACAATTTACGATCTCAACATTAAAAATTAAAGTTAAATACTTTAAAATAGTGTTTAGTAACCTAGTATAGCTACAAACGATGTTAAAATCTACGCAATTTTTTAAATTGTTTTATTGTTCTGTATTTACTTATTACTAACTATTGTTCTTTACTTTTATTTCATTCAATAATGTTACGATTGTAGCATGTTTTCTTTCACGACACATATTTGAAAATAAATTTTCAACCCAATCACTAAAAAGGAAACTATCAATGTATACATCTATATTCAACACACTTGGAACAGCTTGATATTTGATCTTCACTAAAACAATGTAATATTTTTATAGAAACCTTCAAAATAAATTCAGAGACATGTCTAGATTTATGACATTTAGTTGAAATTCCAATATTTTTTTAATTTTCATATCTTTTACTATTACAAAGACCTGTCACTTAGGCATGAGAATGTAAAATACATTTGGATTCATTTTGAAATTAAAATACGTTTAAAGTTTATAAACCCATCTTTTGATCATTTACTAAGTGGATGGCTTTTATGCAACACTTCTAATCAATTAAAGATTCCAGAAAAACAGTATTGTCACAAAAAAATTAAGATGAAGCTACTTTCTTAGAAGTTTTACTATTTTTCAAAATACTGTAAAAAAGAATTATCACGAGATTAATCAAAACCTCAAAAAACTTTAAATATAGAAGTAATTAAATGTAAACTTTTTCTCACAGAAGAGAAGAGGGAATCATTTATTCATTAATCTACCGTGACTGACTCCCTAATCATTTCTGGCAAAATGCCATTTCCCACCATTGGAAGTTTTCAATATCAGCGGATTTTAGATAACGCTCATGAGCTGAGAGATGAAGGGAAAAAATAGAAAATCGCATATTATAGAGAAAGATAATAACGAGTAGTTTAGAATTGTCGAGGGGAATGTACGAGAAATAGTTTTGAATGCCTTGAGGCTAAAATACATTAATACACATTACTTTTAACTCGTTATAGAAGTTTTGTAAAATTGCTGTACAGCGAGATGGTTATTTAATTAGTTTTGAAAAGTTTGAATGCATGAAAAAATCAGAGTAGCTTCAATGAATAATTTATTAATAAAATTTGATGAATTAACTTTATTCTCTAATGTTATTTACTTGTATTGAATAAATATAAAGCAATCGTCCCTTAAAAGAAGATATAAATACTAAATAATGTCATAAATTCAGTCTATACAAATAAAGAAAAATTAGCACAAAACTACATAAAAATGAAAACATATCGTCGGCTTAGAGCAGAAAATCAATAAGTGGCACATTTATTTCTATATAGACACACACACATAAATACATAAGAAGAGAATAAAAATCATAATATATGGAAACGAATGAATAAAGTTTGTAGCCACGATCAATAAACATACAATATATACATTCGTTTCCAATTTATCTACGAAAATAAACACTTCATTTCCATTTATACTACAACTGTATTCATAGCCTGATACAAAACATTTCTTGCAGTTTATTTCTAATTTTGTTTTGCGTGTTCCAATTAATGATCTCTTATCCTTTCAAATTTAATTTAAGGACAAAAATAATCTTCCAGTGTGGTGGATATTTAAAGAAGACGAAGTTCAATGTTTTGAAAAGGGATCATTTATAGATGGTTATTAAATGCCTAGTATGCACGAACATGACTTACAAAAACCTCGATTTTTCCTTAAGCTAACTTTTCATCTTTGTGCATTTGCATCCGTAAAAAAAATGATCGAAATTTTACAATACAATTCATAAACAAATTAACGAGCTTTGACTTTGAAACGAAAAAAATCAATCGATTTAATTTTGGTTTGCTGAATATGAGTAAACGTAGTGGAAAAAATGAAGTTTGTTTAATTAAAAGTCATTTTTCATTTTTCAATTGAAATTCAAAAACTTGAGGTACACAAAATTAATATTGAAAACGGAAAAATCTATTATTTTTAGAAGAAAGTAATTATTGAGTGTTTTATGAAAAGCTAGAAGTTGATCATCACTCAATACAAAAATACTGTTTGGATACTTTAATCTGACGTTTGTCAGGAGAAAAGGTAAGTTTATATCCTGTTTTAAATATTCTAACAAAGATGCTGTGTGTATCGAATTACTAATAATTCTTTATTTAAAATAAGACTTCAAATTCCATGTGATAGCGAACTTCTTTCTGCTTTAATTAATAAAATTAACTTTAAGTGAAAGATATAATTATTTGTTAGATTTTGTAATGAATTATTAAGATGTAAATTTTAAAATCAGGCATAATTGCAATTTAGTTTTAAATCAAAATAATAGTTATTTTATCCAATATACGAAAAATTTTTTGCAAATAATATTTTTATCAAAGTACTGAGTTGTGGTAATTAAGTAGATTTGAATCACTTATTCAAAGATATTTTTCTACGTGGTAAGTGATAACATTATGCAAAATTACATTCATTATCGCTACAGGGTCTCATTAAATTGGGAACGGGAGTGTGTGTTGGTATTGGTTAGTATTATATTAACCCTTCAGTGATTTCGAAGAGATATCTCGTCTATTAAGATCTGACAAATTTCTTTAATGACGAGGTATCTAGTCATTAAAACATTGCCGATTTTTTTTATGATGATGAGATCAAGATATGGTTAGTTTTCTTTTAACTACGAGATATCCCGTTCAGAAAGATCTTACCAGTTTTACTCATGACGAGATATCTCGTCGAGACAGCCGCCAGGAGGGTTAGTGAACGTGTAGCAAAACGTTAAGGTAATTTTTTTGTAAAGCACAATATGAAGGTGAATTGGTGAAAGGTATTTCATGAGTGTAAGCTGTAAATAGTTTAAGAAATTTTTTATAGAGATTTAGTTCAAAGAGTATTGGGCCTAAATATGGGATGCTGGAATGGAATGATACAATTCATCAATGCTGAGAGAGGCTACTCCTTATAACCATGCTCACCTGTGAGCGTTGTCCTGTACTTTTTAGGATGTCAGTCTGCTTAGCATCATAAAACTTCCCCCACTTTCTAAACTTCCACACCACCCCAACGTGAAACAGGACGAGGCTTCATAAATAAATGATCCTAGCAAGACATGCAGGGTAAGGAATATAAAAAATGTCCAACTTTGCCAACACCAGACTTGATTTCCTATATACAGAGTGTCCTAAAAGTTCCCGTACTCCAGCTTTAAAGAATCATTTGACCGTGATTTTTTTTAATTATTAAATTTTATCGTCTGTTTATAATTTTATGGTTTCTTTAATTTTTATCGTTTGGTTTTCTTCTCGCTCAAATTGTGCGATAAAAAAGTTTCATGTCATTTTGTTCTTCATTGTAAAATGAATTTATCACGCATTCAGAGAATTGCGCTGCTTGAGACTTATTTTGAATGTAAATCATATGAAAGATGTAAAGAATTTTGGCGACATAAATATCCAGATGATGCAATACCGAGTAAATATACACTATATCAACTCGTTCGGCGATTTCGTGAGACAGTTTCGGTGGAAGACAAACACAAGAGTGAAAGACCGAAAGTCGTTACACCAGACTTTGTGCAAGAAACTCAACGAAGGATATTGCAATCTCCTCATCAATCCGTGAGGCGTTTGTCGCAACAAATGGGCACATCACGTGGATCGACACATAAGGCTTTAAGAGCTTTGAATTTTCGTGCTTATGGTGTAAAAATGTTACAGGAGCTAAAGCCACCGGACAATGAGAAGCAGCTTTATTATTGCCGATGGTTCCGGAGATTTATTCGCAACAACTTCAACATTTTGAACAAAACATTTTTCTCCGATGAGGCATGGTTTCATTTAAGCGGTTATGTGAACGCGCATTTGGGCGACGACAAATCCCCATTCATCAATGCAAAAATCTTTACATTCTCAAAAAAATGGCGTTTGGTGTGCCGTATCACGCAAAAGGATTGTTGGGCCTCTGTTTTTAGAGTCAACTGTTGATGGCACTGTATACAGAGAACTTGTCCAATAATTTGTTGCATTATTAGAAGTGAATGAATAGATTCTTGGTTCCAACAAGACGGTGCAACCTGCCATACAAGTTATGAAACCATGGGCATGCTTCAAGATTTTTTTTTGTCGTCGACTCATCTCAAGAAATCTTTGTCCACCTCGTTCCCCTGATCTGAGCGTCCCTGACTTTTTTTTGTGGGGATATTTAAAGAACAAAGTTTATGAAGATAATCCCCAAACAATGGATGATCTGAAAATTGCCATTACTCAAAGGATACAGGAAGTCACTCCCAGCATCTTCAAACGCGTTTCTAAAAATATGCGCAATCGACTTCAACTTTGCCTCCAAGAAAGGGGAGAACATTTTACATTTATTATAAATGTGAGTTCACATTTTTTCCCTATGTTACGTTAAAAGTGCTTTTCACCATTAGCATTAAAATAATTGTTTTAAACTTTGTTGTTTTTGTATAATAAATTCACGAATCGTCAGTACGGGAACTTTTAGGACACTGTATAACCAGCATCAGGACTGCAATTAATACTTTAAAAATATGCAAGTCCCACATCACGTAGATTTCCCCTCAGGGAACGACAAAATAATGTATCACAAGCAGACTATCAGAAGTCATTTTAAGTCATATTTCAACTCTCCAAGGACGAATTATATTGAGCATGACTTTTGAAGAGACGTTTTACATGTGGCTTCATTGTAACAACCTGAAAATATGAATTGGAAAAAGTGTTCGGAAATTTGTTGATGGTGTTGAAAATCACAAAAATAATGTTTCAAAAGTCCTTAAATCCTAACATGAAGATCTATAAATCCTTTAAAACATTCCTCGATTATTGAGCACTGTTTATGATGTCCAAGTACTCCGAAAATGAACATTGTGTTCAGAAAATGGAGTTGGATTCATACTATACATTGCGTTTAGTGCTTTTGGTTCTAAGGGAAAAAGGTTAAAATTTGGTAAATATACTAAAGGATAGCGTGTCAATCTAATCGTGCACTTTTTAGATGAGCTAAAACCTTCAATGTTTCAATTCAATATCGCTCAATTTTAAATTCAATCACACATATTTGCTTTGAATATTTTTGAATGAATAAAATTTACTGAATGCTAGATGAAAAACACATACCCCATTAACTGAATGCAAAGTAAACGAAGCTTTACTCGAAATAACCAAATAATTGAAACGCCAAATTTACAATCTCAACTGCATTCACGGTTGCAGTTAACGCTTTCTTTCCCAAAACCGCCTTCCAGTAAAAGCAATAACGACTCCTCCCTGGAATGCTAACATACGAAGCCCCGCATAAAAATCTCAATGATTTATAAACCACCCGGGCAAAAACAATTTCCAAACCCTCAACGGTGAATATAACCATAACAGATTGCTTCCTTTATGTTCTCGATAAGCATAAACATCGTATTTGTATTCACTTTACAAAAGCCTTCTCCGTCTCACCTCCTCAAGACGAGACACGACGGATACGAATACCTCCCATTACCTGATTTAATTTCATCTCCCACAATGAAGGATCATCGCAGGCTGTTTGCGAATAATTTGGTTAAACGCACTCCTTTGTTTGCCAGACTCTGGAATAATGACCTTTTCTCGTCACCTATTCTCTGCAGATTAAAGCTCCGCTGCCAGCAGTCACACTGTCATTGTTTGGGGGAGAGATAGCGTCGTTTACACGCCAGCGCGAGGGGGTAGTTGGTCGGGAAAGGTTGGGTCCTATGCAAACTAGCTGTGATCGTGCACGGTATCTGAGCGTGGAGTGTGCGTGTGTGCATTCTAACGCTCTAATCCTTCAGATTAGTCGTAAAGGAGGGAAGCTGTGTAGTGATAGATGAATATCCCAGTGCCGACGAAGAGGAATGAATGGGTGCAGCAGGATATTAAAAGGGAATCCCTTTGAGATTTCCTTTCTAGGTCGGGAAAATGCAACTTTTGAAGGTGTCCCATAAGGTTTGGCTCTTGGTGGAGTTCGCGCCATTTAATTCTAAGGGTTTCCGGAGGACAAAAGACTTTACGCCCCTATATCTCCATAGCATGGAGACGTAAAGGAGTTTTCAAGGGATTACTTGTAATGACAAGAACGGAACATGACTTGATTTTGATTAATAGTGATATGAATTTACAAAATAATACCATACAGAATAAAGCACATATAATCATCTCTTCAGTACTTTTTCTCTCAATTTTACACGAGTCAAGCCAAAGGAAATTTTTGTGTTTTTACTTTCAATGAAATGGCAGTTGGGGAATGATTTATGCCAATTTTTTTAAAATGTTAATAGGTTTAATATTTTAAAAATATTTTAGTAAAATAAGGTGTTATGACTTTAGTTTATGAGTTAATACAGTTGAATATCCCAGTGCCAACGAAGAGGTATGAATGGGCGTAGCAGGATATTAAAATGGAATCCCTTGGAGATTTCCTATCTAGGTCGGGAAAATGCAACTTTGAGTATGTCCCAAAAGGTTTGGCTTTTGGTGGAGTTCACGCATTTAATTCAAGGGAATGCCGTTGGTCAAAAGGCTTTACGCCCCTATATCTCCACCTCATGAAGGCGGAAAGGAGTTTTCAAAGAATCATTTGTAGTGACAATAACGGAACATAATGACTTTATTTTGATAAATCGTTACATCGATTTACAAAATAATGCCATACAGAATTAAAGCAATTAATCATCCTTTCGATAATTTGTTTCTCGGCATTCTACATGAGTCAAACCAAAAGAAAATTTTTGGGTTTTTACTATCAATGAAATAGTTTTGAGGAATGATTTATACTAATATTTCTTTAAAATGCTGATAGGTTTATTTTTTAAATTATCAGGCATTTTAAAAGAAAAATGCTGATAGTTCTGATAGTTGATAATACCGATATTTCGGTTTATATTCTGATCTAGAATTAAATTGAAAATTTAGTTTTGATGAGTTTCGAGATTTGTCCGTTTTAGGATTGGTTTGTCGCTGTCATGTTTTGCCACACAAAGGCTAATTAGACCGTTCCAGACCAATAGATCAAGTTAATGATAATTTTAGTAAAATAGGAATGCTAAAATTCAAAATAGATGAATAATGCACTGCCTGAGAAGAGTAATGAATTGGTGTAGCAGGATATTATAAATGGGAATCATTTGAAATTCCATTTTGTGTCTAGAAAATCCAACTTCTGAGAATGTCCTTATAGGACATTCTCAGAAGTTGGCTCTTGGTTAAATTCGAGCTTTGTAACTCCAAAGGTTTCCGGAGGACAGGACTTTATGCACCTATTTATCCATGTCACGCGTAGTTTTAAAGGAATTATTTTAAATTAATGAAAATAGCGGGAAATAATGGCTTTATCTTGATTAATCGTGATATCAAATTATGAAATAATGTCATTCAGAATTAAAAGCAAACAATCAACTTTCCGATATTTTTTTGATGCGAGACCAATCGAACATAATCATTATGACACTACAAGGACGGATTTGTGGACCACTTTAAGTTACCCTGGTGCTCCACGGGGATGGGTTTACGTTACACCTCACATACATCCACACATTCTAAGCACAACCCATTTAAGAGAGGCTACACATTTATTAAAGATATAAAAGCATTCATGCCTTGCCCCGAATACAAATCAGGAACCTTTCAATCCAGAAGAAAGCGTCCTCACCACTAGATTGATTGTCTTCTATGATAAACATCTCTGAATTCTACATGAACAAGACTGGAAGGAATGAGGAGTACTATATCTGCATCAGTGGCATTATTTAAAAGTAACATAATAGGTCATTAATAACCCAATTATATTCAAAGTTTCTCACATGTTGTAATTATATTAATCACGGAGTTTATTCTAAATTATCTGTTTCTGAATTAATTGATTAATTGCAGTCGCATCATTGTTCTACCGGAACAACTATATCATGTTTCGGAACTTGACCAGATTGAAACTAATGCGTGTAAAAAGTACTGCAAAATAACACAGAAACAACTAAATACATAAGGTACACAATCTATATTATTCGTTCAATAAAATATTGAACACATTTTATCGAATATTTTAATCTAAAAAATGCGGTATAAATTTACGCAGTTTCACCAAATTGGAGGATATTTTAGAGACAAAATCCATGACGTTAGCAAGAATATTAGATATCGTATAAGGGTCATTCCATTTCAAACAGCAGTCCTCAACCCAACTACCTCCGATTTTTTTTAATTCGGCTAATTTGTTGCCCAGCCCTATATAAGAAAATTCTTGAAATTTTTGGCTTCACCTTACAATAGTTTTTTTATATATATCAATTTTAATTTTGAAACATTGGGCAATTTTTCATGATTTTAGACTCACTAAATCTCCTGTAACTGGACCAAATTGTCCAATCATACTGAATGATAGCTTGTTTTGTAGAAAAATGTACAACCTTTCTAAATGACGTATCATATGACCTTTTAAGTGTCCTTTTCAATTTCAAGGTCATTCAATTATCCATTGACCTACAATTACAAAAAATGTATTTTTATTTTTTTTCCCTAAAAATATATGTGAACGGTACACTATTTATCTTTGCTTTCTGAAAGTTTCATAGTGAGACACGCATGGGTTCATAGTTACAAAATATTCGAAGTACATAGAAATATGTAATCAGTACCCATAAACACATGTATCGTTTGACCTGTTTGTCCAATCTAGATGAAAGAGGGCTTATTTTATAGAAAAAGTATAACCTTTCTGATGATGTATAACATGATACTATGAGTGACCTTTCTGATTTTAAGGTCATTCATGGTATCATGTAAAATATCATCAGAAAGGTTAGCTTGAAAGATTTAAAATTCATAGCTTTGGCCTTGAATTTCAAAAAAAGTATTTCATTGTTTTATATCTTAAAATATCATTATGTCATATATATATATATATATATATCATCAGAAAGGTTATACGTTTTACTATTAAATAAGTTCTCTTTCATCCCGATTGGGGAAACAGATTAAAAGATACGGGTGTTTACGGGTACTGATTACAAACTTCTATTTATTTCGACTACTTTTTAACTGTGAAGTCAGACAGAGGCGTGTCCCACTATGAAACTTTCAGAAAGCAAAGTTAAATTGTTGACCTTTAACATATATTTTTTAGAAAAAATAAAAAATACACTCTTTTGTAATTGTAGGTCAAAGGTCAAATTAAATAAGTTTGAAATTGAAAAGGTCACTTAAAAGGTCATATGATACATCATTAGAAAGGATGCCCATTTTTCTACAAAATAAGCTGTCATTGAGTATGATTGGAGAATTAAGTCTAGAGGTACAGGGAGATTTAGTAAGTCTAAAATCATTAAAAATTGCCCAATTTTTCAAATTTAAATTTGATATTCACAAAAAAATTATTGCAATTTGGGAACTAAAAATTTCAAGAATTTCTTGTGTTTGACTGGGAAACAAATTAGCCCAGTTTTAAAAAAATCCAAAGGGGTCGGGTAAAATGACTGGTAAATGTCGGGTAAATTTTCTGTGCGGTTTCACATGGAATGACCCATAAGCAAAACTTGTAAAATAACACACATTTACACTTGTAATGCTTATTTCAGATCTATAAAATTTCCTGAACTGCGGATGTTTGCATCCAGTTAATTAAAATATAGTATTACATCTGTTCGTATATTCTCTCACAAAATTATATTAATTCATAAATTTATATAGTGCGAGGTCTTGAAACACTTTTTGACGAAGAACTACATCTTTTGGTATGAAAGCGATTAACAGTGGATGCAACATAATTGTGTGACCGATTTCAACTCACATTAACTCCGGGATTATCAAGGATATGTCAACGGGATTAATATCGTTTGATAACGCATTAATAACATTTGATGACAATTATAAGTGGTGGGGTTGGCGGATCAATGGTAGGTAGTGACATCGAGACAAAGAGGATGGTCATTATGTGTTCTGCGCCACTAGTATGCAAGACAGAGCATAGGTAGTTCTACATTTGAACACAGTGTGCGAATTCACTTCGCGCGACCGTATCAATTCTTTTAATACCACTATATTCGCCCCTATTCATTCCTCGATAGCCATTCCAGTCACATATTGATTAATTATTCATGACAATGCATTCGTCTCTGAGAAGCGTGGGAATAAACCTCTAGGCTTGATGATTCAGCACATTTCCCGAGCTCTAACTTCCGTTTTGTTCATACTATATATTCCCTCTTCTACCGCTGACCTTCAAATACTCTTAGTTCGGACGTTTCACCTACAGGTCTGTTATTCGTTATTCCCCTTCATCGTATTGTTATTAGCTATTTTAGAAACATCTGTTGTATAAGTTGGGATCCGTTAGCGTTTACAGAAAATCATACGCATAAGGATAACGGACAGTATGCGTAAGATTTATTAGATGCAGTATAGGTTTACAGGCCCTTAAATCAGACACGGACCTTCGAACAGGCTCAACCGGCCCGCAGACTCGATATGACTGTCCGGATAGGTTTAATCAGTTAGCTCACCCTATACACTTTGCAGATAGGTTTAGCTTCACGGTTTAACCATCAAGTAGTTATGACGTGATATCTCGTCCATCAAAATCTGAATAATTTTGCAATTGACGAGATATATCAACAAAATATTGCCGATTTTTTATGATGACGAGATCGAGATCTGGTCAGTTCTCTTCTAACGACGAGATATCTAGGCCATCAAGATCTTGTCAGTTTTCTTCTCAAGACGAGGTATATCGTCCATCAAGATCAGCTAATGGTTTTTGCTAATGACGAAGTACCTCGTTAAAACAACAAGAAGTGTCAAGGGCATCGTAAAGTTTTCCACGAGAAATTCATTCTCTAAGTCCATATGCCTATTTCGCTTTCCTTCTCAGCATAATAGTAATACAATGTTTAAATTTTAATTAAAGAGCTTTTCCAAACAGATATAAACAATGTTTACACAACAGCGTATTAATTTGCTATGAGCGAGAGCTCGCACTCTCACAAGGTCGGCCTCACTTTTTGGCAGAGTAATAATAGTGCCGTTGTTTCTTTGACTTGCTTAATTAAAATCATCACTTTTAAGATATATTTTATCATAAATTAACTAGCAGATCCTCTTCTATCACCTGCGCTAAAGTTTCTTCATTGCTGATATCGATTGATGGAGGGTCGTTATTCACACTTTATGCCTCATTTTGAATTCATTTATAATGATTATGAGCATCGACTTATATATTTCATTTCTCAGAGGAAATCAAATTAATCAAAAACATAAAGCATCTTCTCGTGTATTTCTTACTGATGTTAATATTTGTTTTCAATAAAGTAGCAAGGCACAAAAAGTGTGCTCCTCAGTCATGTTACCGCAATTAACTTTTGAACCATAAGTTTCAATTATATCCCATTCACTTGCTGAAGACGATTGGGTATTCTTGACTCTTAAATCTGTTTTCGTGTTCACTCATATTTTCTCTTTTTTTTGCACTGATTTCTCTCCTCCGGATTCCTCATAACCTCTGAAGTCATAAGACTGATCAAAAATTTTATTAGAGCAATGGTCTTTTCTGTGTAGTTTAACCCTCGTGATGTGTCTCGATAAGGTATCTCGTATCATCAAAACTTAGCAGACCTTAAAGGACGATATATCTTGTCCTTAGAAAAACTCACCAAATCTTGATCTCATCATCATAAAAAATTGATAATATTCTAATGACGTGATATCGCTTCATTTTAGCGAAATTGATCAGATCTTTCACGAAGAGATATCTCGTTCCAACCACTTGCGTTAAGCAATATTATGCAGTTCTATAGCTCAAATCAGAAGCACAGAATTAAAGTAAACGGGAAAGTTGGTGAATGAATCCCGGAACGGTCGGTTTTATATTTTATATATTCTCTAATACACAAATATTGTCTATTTTTGTGTCATGTATAGATTATTTGTTTGATAAATGGTATGATGGAAAGTTTAAGTCTACAAAACATCTATCTTTACAAATGCTGTATATAATGATGTAGACCGCTTCAATATATGTCCTGTTGCTCTCGAGATTAGCCCGAACAAATAGACAGACGCCTACTGTATGAGTTAGGAATTATGGTACAATGGTCATATTTTGACAATCTGTACCAAACAGTGTCAAGTAAATGGACATACACAAGAAGTTTTACTGACACAGAAGACAGAAATATACCCAGGGAGGAATAGAACCGGTGCCTAAGAGAGACTTTATAGTACATAAATAGAGGTAACCACATTTTTATATACTAACCATTAGGCCCATGACTGCTTTGTGTAACATACAAATCCAGAAGGCATAGTTTTCAAAATATATTCGTACCATTTCTTACAAACAACAGATTCCATTTCTTGGCTAACTTCCAGAGGATATACAAGAATTTGTTAAGCATTAGGCAGAAACCAAAAACCACCAGCTAAAAAGTTAGATTTATCGAGATTTGTCAGAACGAAAACAGAAACGGTGTTTTTTGAAGTCCTGGTGTGGTGTGGGAAGAAATCTATCTCTACGAGTCATTTCAAAGTGTGCCAGAAACACTATCAACTCCAAAGGAAATACTGGTTTTGCAAAAACGGAAGAAAACAAGCTGCTTACGATTTTGTTGGGTAAGTAGCTTTATTCTCCGAAGACGGCGGCGCACCGGCGACATGTAAGGGTGGAACAGAGACACCTCCTTGTTAAGAAGCTCTTTTTCTCCAAGTGCGATGCATAAAAAATCTGAATAGCATTTGAAGGACCATTTTTAAATTTCTATTTAACGTTAAAAATGTATGTCATTCTTTGCCGGTATTGGAAATAGCTGAAGGGGAATACATAACAATGTACCTCTGAAATAAGGTGTCAAACAGAACTGTACGATAGTTATTTTCCAAGGGGAATCCTTTTCCAGTACATCCGTTATTTTTACAAAACATGCAAACCTGTAGCCAAAATTTCAGTCATCTTTGAATCATTTCAAATATTTCTGGTCGTACATTCCAAAAGGGGTAATATTGTTCTTAGACTTTATTTTTAGCTATCCGTGTCCTAGATTTAAGAAAAAGAATTCTTTTGAAAATCATAAGTTGTATTTGATTACTATTTTGTGGATAGTGAGCTTTTCATGGGACTCTTTCCATAACATTGATTCTAGAATATCTAGGGAAAGCAGTATGTCGAAAATTGTTCAAATTGTGATAAGTAAACGAGTACTCATAAGTAATTATCTTTCACTTCTCAAATTAGTATGTCAACTATGAATAGAAGCAGAGATATAAATGATGGTTTAAATGATTAAATTGCTTTATAATTCATGTTAAACTATACATTCAATTAAAAACTGTCTTCTGAAAAATTTGGATTTTTGGCTTTAACCGTTTTACCCTAACAAACTAGAATTTATCGGGACAGAGAGATCTCATTGGAAAAATAAATCCTTTGTAAAAATAGATACCAATGGTACTAAAAATAGTAATACCAATCGCATATTTACTACATACAAAAATATCTACATTCAAAACGCTCAAAAAATTAATATTTTATAATATCCAACGGCGAAGCTTTTACGAAACTATTCAAATATTTTCCTAAACCATTTCAAGAAGACTTGAAAAACTTATTGAAATATGACGATTTTTTCATAGGAGGTAACAAAACATTTAAGTCCTGCAGATAGGGTAAACTAGACAGTTATTGACACCCTAATCTTTAATTAAAAAAATAAGCTTTCATGTCAGTGTTCAGTTTCAAATAAGGGCGGGAAAAATGTCTTGTGAATCATAGAAGTCAGCTGTGTTAAAAGATTTTCAAACTTTAAACATCAAGAAAGGTAATATAACCATAATCCAGAAGTATACAAACAAGGTACTAGTTAAGAGGACGGTTTCTTCTGTTTTTGCTAAGAAAAGAGCATGAACATGTTTTGTAAGATAGATTGGCCTTCCTTTGCATTAGCCCATTTATACTGCAAAAATAAACTAAATAAGAATGAAGGGATGTCAATAATTGTGGTGTCTACTCATCCATTGGGTGTAAATAACCGATTTTTGCACTATTTATTCTCAATATATTGCAAAATACCTTCCAGGGATAATATTTTGTATGAAACAATTTATTCAGCTTAAAGTAGAGTAATTCAGGGAAAGTTACAATGAATTTCAACTTGATTGAACTATTTTTACTATGTTTTCCATGACTTTATAGTATAAATATTGCCTTAAGAGTGTCAATAACTGTCTTGTTTACCCTACTGTCTGTTAACATGAAGAATGGATTACCATCTCTACAATAGTGCTTCGTAAACCATTAATGTCAGAAATGATACTGATACCGCAATTAGAAGCTACTGATTCTTGACTTATGTTTGGTCGGGATAGTCCAGTTTGTAGAATAGCGTATTAACAACCGGAGGATTGCAAGTTCGAAACTCGATAAAACCCAAGACCGTCGTGAAAGTGGGGCATGGTGCATGTTAAATATGTCGCTGTCTGAAATGTCCTCACAATGGTGTGGTGTAGATTTTTGGTGAGTGGTGTGCCGGCTCAGATGTTGACCTCGTCATTTGTCCGTGGTTCGAAATTGCGAGGTGTACTCGTATCTTTACCGTAGGGATTGATCCCGGACCATCAGCAACAGTCCATTGTGTTGCTCCACTGCGACGCAAATTCAGCAACCTAGCTAAAATTTCCGTTCAAGAAGGCTAAAAAATGGATTCAAGTAAGACTTAATTCTTTTCATAGAAGGTAACGAAATATTTTAGTCTAGCGGATATCTGTTAACATGAAAGGATTAACCTTTCTACAGTAATGCTTCGTAAAACGTGAATACCTGAAATGTTACTGATACCGCAATTAGAATATACTATTTTTTAACTCAATGTCACCTTGCAAGCATTGAAACCTTTAATTAAAGATGTAAGTATCACACATGAAATTAAATGTTATTAAAATAATTTTTTAGTAGTGGATTGATGATCACTCACATGCAATCCGTTTTATAATTTTCATTTTGTAAGTTATAAATTTATTTTGGAAGTAAATGTTTTAACTACAAATAGGTTTAACTTTTGAAAAATTATGAATTTAATCAACTTAAGACTTATTCTCGCTAAGCTATACAAATATGAATTTATTGGAAAAAATAATAACATACATATATTAATATGTTTATGATCATAAAAATGAACGTCATGAAAGTACCACATTACTATGGTACGTAATAAATTTTATTTTAGATTCTTTTTGTCAAATCTAGAAATCAAATTCCAACAGCTTATAAAATTTTTATTATAGCTTGCAAAGCAATTCGTCTACTTAGACTGAAACGGATAGATATATTAAAAATGTAACTTTAATATTTAAACGAAAATTGAATCTTTTATAACTTTTGTGTGTTAAAAAATATTTTAAAACTATATTTTTCTTGAATTTCTGCTTTGAAATAGTTCTTTAAAGTTATGGTTTTAATTTATCTCAAAAGTAATTATTTTCACTCTTCATGACATCTAAGCTATTAAATTTCCTTCGTAAATCATTTCTAAATAGCGAATGAAAATATATAACAGTAGCAATCTAATGTTTATAAGACGTATAACCAAATCTTCCCTTTTGAAATATTTAACACAAAAAATGCATAGAAGATTTAATGATCTACCTATTTTTCTTTTATCATTTCTCCTTCGAATTCCATTTAGTTATTTTATAATTTACTAGTAGAATCAACCGGGCCGTTGCTCGGATTCAATTGGTTGAGTGTCGACTGAAAAAAAGGTCAGAATAATTGCATTTATCTTTCACAGAAAAATGAAAGCATCATTTTAATGTACGGAAATTATTTTTAACACCGTTTCCACATTTTCATAATTCATACAATTTACTTTGAACACAAATAAATATATATGCCATATTCATTTATATAATCTACTACATATAGTACGTATCACACCTGATGTAAGACGAAATTTTAAAAGGTAATACTAAAATCACTCGTTTTTAGTACATTTGCCGTAACTCAAATCGTAAAAATGATTAAACGGAATGGCCATGCACTCCTTTTCCTACTATTTTTTTTATCTGTAGCACTCTTGCACCAGGTTTGCGGTATTTCCGATTTCCATTACCATTAAGGGACGAATGACAAATTAATTAGATTCATGATTAATTTCCTTTGAAGCAATTGTCTCTTTTTATTTTATTCCATAACGTGGCATGGAAAGAACTTGTTTTAAAATTAAAAGTATTTTGTACACACAAAGCAAAGGTAACGGATTACCATTTTTCTCAAAACGGTAGGGTGATTGGGAAGCATTTTTTAAAAAACACATTTGCCTAAAATGTTTAACAGGTGACCAAAGTTGCTTAATAATAGCTTCAACTCTTAATCTTCTGATTCCGATTCTTCGACTTTCTTCTACAACAAATAATTTTAAACTTAACAACAGTCCTAGTTTGGAATTTTTCTAACACGTTCAATGATCGCCAAAGTTCCATTAAAAATTTACTTTTCTCGAACTTACATGTAGTTTCAGACTGAATCCTTGTAACATTTTATTTTACAATTCACAGATAGTTCCTTAATAAAAGCCACGTTGCTACGTTTATTTTCAGAATGAAGACGGTACTTGCCTATTGAGTAATTTTAGGGATTTTAATACGTTTCAAAAGGAAACTTGTGTCAATTATTTCAATAATAACAACATACGGTTACCGCAAAGTTTAGTTTTAGATGTCATGTTGGGAGATTCTCGATGCGTAGAAACGAACTATTTAAGAAAACAAGTTTCCATCATTGCGTATAAGATTATTTAGATGATCTATTTTCATAATGATATGGCATCTCATTTTCAATTTATAATTTAGTATAAAAGTGTGGTGGTAATTAATTAACGTCGTATTGAAGCAACACAACTCACTATTTATAAAAGTGTGAATAAAGCACTTTATACGACTTTAAGTGAATTTAAATATCGCTAAGATATATCCCTACTTTCCATATCAGAATGGTTGAATTTGCAAGTGAAAGAAGTTAGGCTTAAGAATAATATTTACATTTTTTGAGACACGTTAGATCACAAATTGTTTTATCAAAACTAAATAACTTTCATTCTTATTTTTCATTTTTAAACATTTAACATTTCAAAGTTTTTGACTGAAAGTTATATTTGCACACATGGATATCCGGTATTGTGTCAATTAAATACTTTTTGGAAAATGCAAGCCTCACATATTGGAGAACATTACCTTAAAATATTAAAATCGCTTAAAAGTATGTAAAATGTCTTTAATTATTGTATTTGTGACCTGTGGCAAAATTATGGTAAGAAATTCGGCTTACGAATATATTAGCAAAGAATAAAACACAGGAAAGAGTTTTAAAACTTATTTTACTAAACTCTTAGAAATACATCTTTTATAATTCAATTAACAATTTACAACAGTTAATTTAAATTAACAATTTTTACTATTTAAATAAACAATTTGGTGTATACTTTCAACATGCACTAAATAGTTAAACATTCGTATAACCTACCTCCATATCTAATTATGGGAGGAAATATCTCATTTTTGTACTTCAGAGTTTTTCTTGCTAAATCATATTCCAAAGTTTCGAAACATAAAACTTAGGTATTTCAGAAGATTTGTCGGCCCTATTAATAAGCAAAACATGAATATTTTACTGATCACAAATAGTTTCATCTCTGCAATTTATGATATAAAAGTGCAAAGTGGCAAATTAAAATATCTCTGAGCAAAATAACCATGCCTGATGCCCACATTAAAACTTGTTTAAAACAGTCGATGACCATGTCAACATGTTTTCAATTTACCTTTTGAGTTAAAGTATTTGATGATGGAATATGCTCTAGGGAATTGTAGATAGTGAAAGAATTGAGATGTAAAACAATTCCCAGGTGTTCAAGAATTTTCGTAAAACTCGGTTTTGGAACGAAAGTTTTTTGCGACAGCAAAAACAGCATTTTATTTCTCGAAGAATTCCCGATTTAAATTCTGAAGGAATGATGAATGCAGAAAGTATTATGTGTCAAGTGCACGTTGAAACTCCTTTACCTACCAGAGGTTCTGTAACAGTCTCCATTTCGAAGTTAAAATTATTAAAATGTACGTTCACCTATGTGCCATCCTTTTTCCGTTTCTGAAAGTTCTCGCTAAAGCTTGAAAGTGTTTTACTTTTTCCAATTATTTAAAATTTCCTGACTTGAAAGAATACACACTCTTCAGAGATAGAGAATATCAATACCAGAGGAAGTTACAAGTCTTTAACGGATCTCTAATAGATTTAGATAATATTTAGACCTACTTACAGTTTGTTGCTTTAGTAAGGGTAAAAGACATTACCATGTTATTTACTTGTAAGCCATTCTCTTAAAGAAATCTCGTCACCTGACAGGATTCAAAATTACATGGTGTTGTCCTCGGATCTTTCCCTTCGGGATTCATCCCGGACTGTCGTCAATAGCCCGTTGTGTTGCTCAAGTGCGACGTTAATTAATTGCCATTACCCTTAAAGAAATAATTTTATGTGCTTTTATAGCTCATTTCACTTTTATAGCTTAACTAGCAGAATTTCTCGACCTTATTTAAATTGAATTGATTAGCTATAGATTGAAATTGATCAGATTAATCGCTTTTCTCTTTCGTAGAAAAATTCCAATATCATTTGAGTGCTAGGACGAAATTTAACTGGTTTTAGACATATTTATAATTTCTATAACTTACTTTAGACTCAAATGGAATACATGGATATCCATAAATGCAATCCATTTTACATCCTTCGAATCACAGACAAAATTAAGACAAAAATCTAAGACAAAATTAGGAAAGTTTATACTAAGGTGATAAATACAAAAGTTGATTTTGTGTTCGGAGTGATTATGAATATTACTTCTTAAGTTCGTTTCCTGTAAAATTGCTGTAACTTAATTCGGCAAAATGACGAATCTACTACAAATATTATAGAAATAATAACTTTACTATCAATATTTTTGACTTGTGGTACTCTCACACAAGGCATGCGACATTTTCGAATTTGATCATCTTTAGGAGAGGATGAAATATTAATTTGATAAGGCATTCATGACATTTTGAAAAGCAAATACATTTTTTCTCGAAAATCTCATTTAGTGGCACTAACAATAGCAGAACTTGTTTTAAAATTGAATGTCTTCATTACAGAAAAAGCAAACGTAAGCGATAACCATTCTTTAATGAAGCTAGGTTGATTTGACAGAGCTTGTTTTAAGTCACTGTTTTTAACAAACTTTTAACAGGTATAATAATTTGCTTAATTCTTTCAATATCGACTAAGCTCCATTTAAAATGTGCTTTACTCTAACTTGCACATGCAGTTTTAAATGAAATCCTTTGTGCGGTTATTAATGCGTGTGATGACTAGGAATTAGATTTTTTTTTAAATAAGTATTTGTTAAATTTACAAAAACAGATGTCAGAGCGAAATAAAACAGGTAAAGCCGGCGGGAGAAAAAGTTGATCTAAAGATTATACTCATGATCTCGCATAATTGCCACAACTAATAACCAAAAATAGAACAAAATTTTAAAATTTGATACTAATTCTAAGTGAAATAATCAGAAGATAATACTAGTGTACTTGTCACTGAATACGAGTTTCCGTTTCGCTGTGTGCACATTATACATTTTAAAGCATTTTTTTTTTCAATTCAGAGATTTAGTTTGAATGGAAACCACGTATATGACATTTTATGTTAAACATGGAAAAGAAATGCGTTTCAATGAGTTTAATCGTTTTGTAAAGGAGACCTATGACAAAAATTTTAAATACTTTGAATAAATTTGATCAGGGAACCCTGTCTTGGTTCAAAAGGTTTTTAACTGTATGTTTTAATTATTTCTATATAACTACGTGTGTTAAACCAAAGATTTTTGAGGAAAGTTGGTCGAAATATGCAAATGCCCAGAAAATTAATACACTTCTTTAGAAATGTTGGACACAAAATAACTCATTTATACCTTCCTCTAGTGCAACTATCGGCAAACTGCGTCTCGCGAGCTACATGAGGATTTGAGGTTGCATACACACGGCTCTGAAGTAAAATTGAAAATGAAAATAAAACTATCATAGTTTCGTTTATAAAATTTTAAAATGATTTTATTCACATAAGCTCACAAAATATCGTGGCACTAAGATGCGCGAAGCGTGACGTCAGGGAGAGGAAAAGGGGCCACCGTGAAGAAATGGGTCAGAACCTGCGGCGCTGCGGTCGCTTTGACGTCACGATAGTGGTCTATCGTTACAGTTCCTTCTCGCGGACGTGCATGCTTTAGAAGAAGCTCCAAACCTTCAAATATTAACTTTCTTCGGATTTTAAAGTGATAATTGATTCAGACAATTCCTGAACAGTATGATGGGTGTACATAGCAAAAAAAGAAGAAAGGGGAGGCATCTTCTCTTCTGGTTTCACGGTATATGAGTGATAGTTACTTTTATGGGGATTCATTAGGCACTTTTCGTTGTTAAAGTAGCAAGTATAAATGTTGCAGAAAAGATCACATGCCATCTAGATCATAGTTTGAATAGAGGAAGAACATATTCAAGAGGAAATGTCCCCAAGTCCATCCCTCCGAGAAGTGATTAGGGGTGCTCAAGCACCGTATGATCGTAATTCTTTCAATCTAAAATGGAAGGTATAAGATCTTTTAGTTTTCCGGTCCTAAGATCCCTACTGTGTTAATGGCAGCATTGATTTACTAACCCACAAGTGCAAAGATGTTACTCATTAGGAACAAATAGATTGTAAAGGAGAATTTGATCTAAAAGCTATACTAATGATTATTGCATTTGAAGACCAAGTATAAACAATTATAATCATTTATTTAGTCTAACTAGACTAAGTCGTGCTTTATCAGCAACGAAAAACATACTAGGAACCTCAAATGATTTATCCCCACACATACGTTTTAATTATCCCGTTGATTATCCAAACTTGTACCCCCAATACTTTAAGTACATGTTTATCCCCCTGGTTTGTACCATAGCTGGAGTCTGTTCACATCTAGATCAGTTTCACCGAGAGTTGTCACAAAATTGTACGTTTATTTTCTGACGGCCGACCCGCCTGAGACGGCTTTGCATTCAGACAACCGCTAGCCGCCCGTCCGGTCTTTAAAGTAATCAGCGTTTTTGCCTCTCTACCAGTGACGAGGATAATCGGTCATCCCCACTCTGCAAAGGATTTCGAACATCTCCTTGTCACCTAAAGGTGTGTTAAATGATCATCAGGTGTTGGGGGTCGATTTCTAACTACGTTCTTCAGTCTGTCTGCGGATCGGATAACCACCTGTGAGATTTTTTGCCTTTAAAATGCCTCGGTATGGAATTTTGACTCGAAAAGGGATCGAAACAATACTCTTTAATGATACAGTTGAATCAGATTTGGATATGAGTGATGAAGATGACGAATTGGAAATGCCAACTAAGGAATAGGGAAACAATTCGATCAGTGTCGATAGTGAATCCGAAGATGAAGAAAATATAGGAATTCCTTAAACCGAAAAAAATGATGGTACCATTGAATTGGATTCAGAAGTGGTTGAGAACGAACGCATAAACGTCTCCCAATTCGCAAATTTTTCTGGTCCCCTTTATATGTTACCACCTGGCTCTTCAGCTTTGGATTATCTAAAATTATTAATGACTGATGAGATATGCGAACTCATCAGGATTAATACCAATAAGTATGCTGAATTTTGTGCCAAAATGCGAGAATTTGCAGATGAGAGATGGGAACCTATTGCGAGCATCAAAGAACTGTGGAATTTTTTACAGTTCTGCTCGTAATGAGTATTGTACGCATGCCTAGAATCACTGATTACTGGTCCAAAAATGAGACACTTGGAAAGTCAAGATTGAAAATAATGATGAGTAAAAATAAATTTTTACTCATTAAACACTATTTACATATATCCGATAGGGAATACGAACTTAGAAAGGATAGTGGAAATTTTATTTTCACGCAAAAAGTAGAGCCACTACAAATATACTTGCGAAAAAATTTTTCCGATAATTTTAAGCCGTACACTCACTTATCAGTTGACAAAGCACTGGTCAAATTTAAAGGTCGTTTGGGCATTATTCAATATATGCCCTTAAAACCAGCAAAAATAGGCATCAAAATTTGGATGTACAAATCCAAATTTGGTGTACACCTTATTTAGGATACACTCTGAAATGTACTGCGGAAGGAAAGACAATATCCCGCGATCAACTAATGGATTATGATATGATGTTGTTATGCACCTAGTAAAAGACTTAGCCCATAACAGTCACATAATATACTTTGATCGCTTTTTCAGTAGTGTGGTGCTGATGAAAGATCTCCTAAAAATAGGGATATATTCTGAACTGGTGATGGGAAACCGAAAAAATTTGCCCCAAGCATTAAAAAATTTAAAGTTAAAGGTCCCACATGAAATCAAATGTTTTCGGTGTAAGAACTTCCCAAATATGCTGTGTACTACCTAAGTAGATAAAAAACAAATACATCTTTTATCTACCAATGTTAAAAATGAGATCTGCTTAGTCGCTAGAAGAAAAGGATAGGAGAAAAATTTAGTGCAGTCCCCAGTAGCGTTCGCCGACTATAACAAACACATGGGAGGAGTTGATTTGGCTGGCCAACGCAGAAAATATTTTTCAGTGGCTAGAAAATCATCCAAATGGTGGTGGTATGTGTTTTCCTTCATACTTGACCCTGCTATTAGCAATGCATACATTTTGCACAAAACTACTAACTCTCCACCGACAAAGCGATCGTTTCAACTCTACTATTTCAAGTTAGAACTGATTGATGAACTGGCAAAAGGGTGTCGAAAAAGAAACAATTCCGATTTCTCACCAACTCTTATTCGCAGTCATAAGAAAAGAAAAATTGATGGACGTAAAAGGTGTATCCGTTGCCGGAAGGCTGGATTTAAAACTATAAGCGGCGTTTCCATTGGAAGCTCCTCTGAATGTCAAATTTGCAAAATGTGTCTGTGTCAGAATTGTTTTAATGATGACTAGGATTTCACTACTGAAGAAATTGCTCTATTCAAGAATATTACAGAATTTCAGTAAGTTTATATTTCATGTTTTAATGTGCTATTAAATCAATTCTGTTAAGATATATATACTTCTAAATCATCATAAGCAAAAGTGTTTATTTATAGCAAATTTTATGTTGATCATATATATATAATTTACTACGAAAGAAATTTTCTATAATAATTATCATTTGTACTGGGAAAATATATTTTATTGTATTTAATATAAATATAATGCGTGTATATATTCCGTGAAACCCGAACTAATCCAGATTGTAAAATATTTTTTAAGGCGAACATAAAATATATAAATTAATTATAACTTTGCATTCATTATTGACTAATTAATCCATTCAATACCTCTATGTTAAATTGAGATAAATGTTTTTTTAATACTTTTCTACTTCAACCCGGTGAAGGTACATTATAGTAGCTTTTTCAATGAATAATTTCTTTGTATGGCATGTTCCCGGAACCTGAGCTTCAGAGTAACCGTCTCCTAAATTAGCCTGAGTTCTCGATGCTACAAACCTTTCTAAACTCAGACTGAGCATACAAATCTGAGTACATGCAAATTTTTTGAAGTTTTTTGATTTTGTAGATGCATTAGCAATTCATCTTAGAAAGGCTTTACGTGTATAAGTCATATAATAGTTTCATTTGTTGAGAATTCTACATTATATCATCAATGGGTGAAAAAACATGAGGTTGGCATATTTTCTGTTTGCATGAGAAATTTTTCTGCGAAATTTCTAAAACATTTCCTTCATGCTTATATATTATATTTATATTTCGTTTATTTATTGCTTTTATTTAGCCATGCATGCAGCTTATTCTATTCTTAACCTTGTGCCATAAAATTCCAAATAACCAACTCTTGATTAAAGTTAAGGACTAATTGCAACTGGAAACTTTTGATCGATCAGATGTATCAAACAAAAGAATAGCTTTAAAAAGAATTCTATAATTCTTGCTATAATTTAGAATACAGTTACCCATTCTTTGGTAGCACTTCGATCTATCACTTTGTTACTTTCCCCTGGATTAATGTTTGGTTTGGAGGTAGTAGAGAAAATATGTCTGTTTCTTTAGAACTGAGGGCTCAAAGGTCACTTGCTTCCAGCTATTTCTTTAACCTTACCCGTGAGATCCCCACAATGTGAAATTTCACGTGGGTTTTTACCACCCAAGGGGTTAACTGGATCTCTAAAGAAAGGTAGAAAAATAGTAAATGGCCTCTATTAAAGGCGGCTCTTAGTATTCACTGCTTGAGGATGAACACGTGTTTTTGCTGCGATGAGAAACGCAAACGAGTGTAGTTGAGGGTGTTACTCGCGTTGAAGAGAATAGAGCGGAGTTGGGGCCGAAGGATTCCAGTGATCTTTTTTGTCCATTGTCCCTTTCAATACTATGCTTCATATAAAAGAACCAGTGTAGCTGTTTGTATACAGGTTACGGGAAATCGAAGCCTGAGGACAGAGAGAGATTCTTGAGTGAACAATTGACTTCGCGTCGATAAGTCAGTTTCTCTTGTATACAAAACCACTTGTATCGAAAGGTAACATGAAATAATCCGAGAAATGTTTAAAACATTAGTCCCGAAGTGGTCGTAGGGGATATGTCGTAACCCAATAATCAAACGAACAAAATTCTAAGAATGCATACTATAAGAATGAGATGACCTTATTAGGAGCTGAGTTTTATGTTTTCCCTCATCTGACCAGTTTTAGCCCCTTGGTCTTTAAGAATGGAAGGTACCACAAATTTCTAACAATAGAAGAAACTATACTGCACTTCTCATTTTGAGTGACGCTCACTTGACAGTCGCTTTCAACGCGAAATTTGACTGAAGTACATGTTCAATTGTATTTTTATGCGAAATTTAATTCCAAGACATGTTTTGTACCTACGCATATATAATAGTAAC
The DNA here is from genome assembly GCA_933210815.1 of Meta bourneti. Lineage (NCBI taxonomy): Eukaryota > Metazoa > Arthropoda > Arachnida > Araneae > Tetragnathidae > Meta > Meta bourneti. Next base: position 63,646,750 of record OW119922.1, read on the forward strand.
TGAAAAAGAAAAATTATGTAAAGAATGACTTTTAAATTGAATTACGAGCTATAAATACTAATTTTGCGATTTATTAGTGAGGGTTGGGAGATCGTAAAGTGTGAATTTTATTTCTAATAAATAAAGGTTTTCACTCTTAAAGATTTGCCTATCTCTGTGTTTTTAGGAAAAGGCGCATATTTTTTAAAAGTCCCACAAACGACTAAAACGTCCATTTCAGGGACATAACTGTGACGTAATTCTTGTCATACTTTATTGATGTACCAAGATGCTTTTGGTCTACAATTTTAAAAGAAACCGTTATCAAAAAATTCACGCTGCTTTTAAGATTCTATTTATAAGGAAGAATTATTGAAAAATAACCACTTTTATCACTTTGTATTAAATTTCCGAAAACCTTTTTTAAACATCAATTTCAAAGAAAAAGATATATTATTAATTTGAAAATTATCACGAATTTTTGATACACTCCTTTAAAAATATGATAAGAAATTACAAATTAATTACCGATAACACAACAGAAAACGTATACCTTGTGTATTCTAGTTGCAAGAGATTTGAAATAAAAGAGATCAGAGGGAAACAAAGAAATCAAATTGCTATTTTAAAACATTTAATGAAAATATATATATGCTTACAATTAAACGTAACCTAATACGTTTGTTCTGAAATTGAAAAATATTTTCCTTGTTTTAGTAATTGCTTTATTTTTGCGCTATATTTCATTAAAAGAAAATTATTCTTATGAATAGATAAAATTGTTCTTTCTAACAATTTGACAATTTTTCTATCCGTGTTTTCTTTTTGAGAGTTTAAAAGATGTTATGTAATGGACGCTGAACATCAGCATACAGCAACATGTCTATATATACACATAATTCTAAGATCGACTTATAAGTTGAAAATAGCACTTTCCATACGACCCCCTATTAAAACAAGCGCGGTTTCCGGTCCCAGTGTAGGGTCCCCCGATTAGGTGTAAAATAAGTTGCAAACGAAGGGGGAAGAAATATTGGTGATTGAACTAATGATACTCGGGCGTTTTGGGTTTCTGAGGACATGATGCCAAAGGGTTAACAGTTCGGATTTTTTGATTCTCGATTATTTCTCGCGGGTTTAAAGGTAAGCTTTACTTACTGTAATATATTTCATACTACCATTTAAGTAGTCTGTTTGTAAGACCAGACTAATAGCTTAGAGGCTAACTTCGGATAATATTGTCAAACGATTGGGGACAATTATAATGTTTCCATACGCCAATGTTAGAATCAGAGCGTAAACTGAAAATTTTAAGTCTGATAAAGCTACAATCGAAAGGCAGTGGTAGCTTCCAAATAAAATACTAATTTTAGGGATTCTGCTGTAGAAAATTTAACTGACATACCAGATGTCTTTGAGGAGAACATTTACAGCTGTAATAATGTTAATGTTTCAGATGATGTTCTGCCTGTTCTAATGTATATATCTGTTTATATTGCCAAAAATGTGCAACATGAACTGAGTGCTGTTCGATCTTGTCAATTGAAAAAGAGCTAACTTATAAATGTTTTCGAAAGTGTATTCACCAATATTTAAAATTAAGTGAGGGGTGGCCTTAAATGGCCTCAGGAATTTACGGTATATCTTGTACGTACGGATTGTTTGTACTTATCAGATTTTTAAGGAATTAATTAATGGCAAGTATGAAGAAGACTTTCTGTGTCACACAAATTTTAGAAAAGATTGTAAGTTGAACTAACTCTACTTAAATAGGTACCTTCAATGAAATATCTGTAGAGTGCCACATCTGTAAAATGCCACAAAAATTTATCATCAGAAAATGTGTATGCATAATGGCAAATATTTGCTTAACAATTATTGTAAAGCAAGAAATGACCTGCTGAAAAAAAACCCCAAAATAGTAAAAAACTTACATTTAAAAATTAAAAACATAGTGTGGGTTGTAACCTATGATTAAAGAAAAATAAAAATTTGACTTTTTAGAGGTCATGATAACCTGACAATATTTTTGCTTATAATTTAAATAATTGAATTACATTATCACCACCAATATGTATAACCATTATTTAAAAAAGATTGTTATTAGCTTAAAATTTAACTTCAAAAAATTGGTTCTGAGCTATTTAAATTTCGATAAAAAATTTTCTTCCCTTTTAGAATGTTTTACTGAAAATTATGTGTAACTTGATTTTCTACAAATATTGGATAAATTTCAACGATTCACATGCATTAGCTATTGAAAAATTGATCATTTTTATTTCCTTATATTCATAAATCATATACACTATAATAAATATATTGATTTCTTCTGACAATTGACTTATATTTAGACAATGAATGCTATTAAATAGGAAATGGATCGAAAATATTTTTTGGCTACATTTACTTCAATTTTAATTTTACAAGCAAGAGGTAAAATATTCCCTCTAGATGTCACATAAGCATGGCCATTGAAATTTTTTAAATTGCTCTATAATTACTGAATGACTTCTTTAAAACTGCTTCCATTCGTTCCAAAATTCAGTATACCTATTTGTAAAGGTCAAAACACTAATGTAAGACAAATATTCAACATTTTACGAATTATATGCTATTGGGACCTCTTAACGAAACCTGCTCCAAACACTTTATGTTAATCCTGGAAATACAAAGGAACGAATATTTTTATGCGTAAAAAGTAATCCGAAATTAAAACAAAAAGATTAAGCTGTGTTGTTTCAAATCTTGAAAAAAATGGATTGATGGATTTGCTTATATTGATATTTTACTATATATTTCAGTCTGATCACGGACTCTTCTCCTGTTAATTCGTCTCTCCTATGGACCCACTATCGTGACGTCACACAAGCTGCATAGGCCCCGGGATGAACGGGGTCATCGTAAAGAGAACGAGTCTGAACGAAGAGAACAAGCCACAAAATTCGAACTGTTCAAAAAAAAAATAAACGTACAATTGGGAGACAACTGCCTGTGAAACAAAACTAAATGAGAAAATTCCAGCTATGGTACAAAACAGGTTTATATTAGGGGACAAGCATGTACTTAAAGTAATGGGGAACAGGTTTGGTAATAAATTAATACGACCTTTAACAAAGTAGGAATCTGAAAATTAGAAAGCAAAACGATCTTATACCTTCCATTTTAGATTGAAATAATTAGGATCATCCGATACTTGCGCGCCTCTATTCACTGCTCGGAGGGATTGGACTTTAGGACATATCCCCTTGAAAATGTTCTTTCTCGATTCAAGCTCTTCTCTAGATGGTCTGTGATCTTTTACGTATCATTTATGCTTACTACATTAACAATAAAAAGGACCTAATGAATCCCCATAAAAGTAGCTATCACTCATATACCGTGAAGTCAGAAGTGAAGATGCTTCCCCCTTTTCTTTTCCTTACTAAGTATACCCATCATACCGTTATGGAACGGTCTGAATCAATTATCACTTTAAAATCCGAAGAAAGATAAATATTTGTATGTTTGGAGAGCTTTCTAAAGCATGCATGTCTGCGAGAACTAACGGGAAAGATAGCCCTACTATCATGACGTTAAAGCGACCGCAGCGCCGTAGGTTCTGGCCCATTCCTTCAAGATGACTCCAGGGGAAAGAGAGGGTGATGGGTACACACAGAGGGAGTGGAGGGGATGGTTGAGCACGTGGTAGGCAGGGTAGCCAAACAAAGGGACTATGAGCCTGACTAATTACAGGCTCCCTCTATTGGGCAAGACAACGTATGTAATGGTCAAATGTAAAAGCTGGGAATCTAGTGGATGCAGTGTAGTTGTTTTTTGTGTAGTTTCGTGAACGGTTGAATCCGGAGGAGTTTTATTACAAATCCTCTTAATTTCGATCTGAAGAATTATAAATTTTTCTCCGTTTGATATTGACACGGTTAATTTTAAAATACAATTGCTTGACTTGAAAAGCAAAGACTTATGAAGCTCCAAATTTGTGCGACTTGGTGCTGAAATAGAAGAACTGGAAATAAAACGCACTCTGATTTCACAGCACAAACAGATTTCTATAAAAGACTTACAGAAGGCAGACAAACGATTTTCAATACGTGGAATAGTCTTCCGGACTCATATCATGAGTTGAAAAATGTGTATGTGTATTGTACTCAATACCTTCGGGTCTACGTATTTAAATGAGCAATCATTTTCTAACATGAATTTCATTAAATGTAAATTCAGGAGCCAAATTACTGATGCCAACTTGGAATCTTGCCTCAAATAATAAACGACTTGTTACAAATCAAACATAAACTTTCTACGGAAATATAAGCTCATTGCTCACACTGATTAAAACTAATGAAAGCAATTTTTCGTGTGATTCTTTTCTTCATTTAATAACCATATAATTAATACTATAAGTTGTTAAAATAATATTTTAAATTTTTCTTATTTGTAAAAATATATATTTATGGCTCTCGAATAATTCTTAAATTGTTGTAAAGGACAAATTTGGCTCTTCCGTCTAAAACGTTTGCCATGCGCGACCCCTTCTCTTGTTCAAAATTAGGTGTTTTATGTCCTTGATATGGTCTGTCCCGAATTGTTTATGTTTCGCTAAGAAAAATAAGGCTCAAAATAAATAAAATATTAAATTTTAAATTCTGTAAAAAAATTCATTTTACAGCTTAACTGGTAAAACATTCCGAGAAATCGTAATGCTCAATTTGCATCCCATCTTCTCCATGACTGCAAAATTAAGGTTGATTTAAGTATGCTTATTCAGCTTTTTGAAGTGTGAAATTTTCCTAAAAATGTAGACAAAGATAACTGTAATAATGTATTCTCTAACTAATATATGTTGTATAAATCATCTAACATTTTATGAAATTATATTGGAAATAATTTATGTGATATTTGTACAAACACACAAGCATAAAAACGTACATGAAAGGGGAAAAATATTTACAATGAAATTCAGTCACTAAATGAGTATAAGTACGTATAATATGCAACTTTTCATGACAATTTTCCAGCTATTTGGAGTACGGGCACTAAAATACAAATAGTCAGACGCCAAATGAGGAAACCGATAAATAACTTGAAATTGAGTAAAATTATTCAAAGTACAAACACTCCATTTTTATTTCTATTGATACACGAGGTTGGTTGGTTGGTTGTTATGGGGTTTTATGGCGCAAGGGCCATATTTGGCCATCCTGCGCCAGACACTAGACATACAATATCATGTAAGATACATATACATACAATGAAAGTTATACTGACACAGAAGTGAGAAATACAACCAGGGAGGAATGTACCTGACAGGAATCGAACCTGTGCCTACAATTCGAAGTTTGCTAGTGCTGTGGGCATACGCACTGAGCCACGGCGGCCCCATAGATATAAGAGGATCTTAATTCTTTGGAAGATGAGAGGGTAAGTTCTAAGTATTACAAGTGATGAAGACATTGGTTACTCTGGATAATTTGGAATAGTTTATCACAAGTAAAATCATGTCAAGTGCTTTAACCATTTGAGGGGGTTCACGCTCATATATCCGTTTTTAAGCCTTCAGATTTCAGTGTATGATTCCTGCAGAAATACACTGCTTATTTCTGTGTATCGTGTTATGATCCATAACCCGGTGAGCATGCCGATAAGTGTGACGTTACAGATGAGACGTTTGTCTGCATAAAAGCGACTACACAATACTGTCTCACTTCGCTCTCTTTGTCTGAGGGCAGAGGTTGCTGCCATAACACTGTGTAACTCTGCTGTGTAAACGATGTATCATGTTGTAAATACATTTAGTGTGTTAGTGAAGTGCTAGTCAAGTATTTATATTATCGTTCTCCTCTAACAATTTCTAACCAGTTTTGACCTTGACTAATAGAACCTTACTTAGGATTATTCCAAGCAATAGATGTGGTTATTTAGTGTGTTGTGGGGAAAAGCAATGCGGCATTATTTGGAAGTCTCGTCCCCTCAGAATGTTGATCTAAAAGTTGGTATCATTAGTATTCAAGACAATAAATAGTGAAAACACATTTGACGATTTTCAGATTTGAAAGTGCTTATGGGAATTGCTATAAATATATAAGTGGGAATTGCTATAAATTCTTCAAATTTGTAAACTAAAGTTGTTACAGTTTCATAAAATCTCCATAAAATCATTTCTGTTTCCATCTAATTTTCGATTCTTATTTAGAAGCAAAACTATATGCATACTGAAACTACATTTTTTAGATATAAGTCAAATACAAACCTTTTGAAAACATTCTTAAAAGAACAAGACATTTTGAATCTAATCTTTGGGTGTTTTTTTAATTTCACCATGTGGGTACCAAAATAAAGATGCATCTATTATACTTACCTAAAGCTTTATTTCTATTACTCCGAATTTATCTTTAATGGTTAAAACGATAAAGATAGTTTCAAGTATACAACAAGGACCCATATCAATCAACCTATCCAGATGAGTTTGATAGCAATGGTGTGTAACTATCCTCTACTCTTTATCGTAATCTTCGAATTTATATCCATAGATGGTAGATATTGATACACAATGCTCAGTTTATTCAATGAAGTAATTTTAAAATATTTTATATCAATTTGAAAACGAAAACATAGTTACTTTAAAAGAAAATGAAACATTGTCATCAAAGCAGTGCTACTAAATTTTAAAGACTTTCTATTTTTCATTAAAAAGTAATTCTTCACCATTAGACATTTTGTCATTTCTTTTGGAAATTTTCTAAAGAAACATGGAACCTATTTTTGAAAGAAAAATCTTAATTTTGTAAGAAATACAAAATTTTTCATTCTGGTTCACCACAAATTGGAATACAACAAAATCTGCTTTAACTTGCGATGCAAGCAGTATACAATTTTCCGTACTTACGATTATTATATAAAAATAAAATCTGATTATGCTAAGAAAAATATCTGTGACGAAAATTCAAAGAATATATTGTCATGGTTAAGCTTCCCCTTGGGGATTGATCTCGGACCATTTAATTGAAAAGATTGAAAGCTTTAAATCTTTAATGAAAACAATCCCGAAGAAAAGGGAAACACTAATCGGAAAGACACTTAAAGGTAATTAAAATACAATTTAGCGAACAGAACACTTCGTGCGTGTGTGCGCTGAAACCGCTAGACAAGGAAAGGTGAAGGAAATAATTACAAAACAAATAGTGGAAAATGGAACGAATTTTTTTAAAACTAAAGTGACGAAAGAGGAGTTGGTGCATCAAATCGTCATCAGGGAGGAGCCTGACGCAGACAACACCAGGTGGTTTTTCTACTGTAGGTAGGTTGGGGGTAGGTAGTTGAAGCAACACAACCGGCTATAGGTGATGGTCCGGGATCAATTCCGAAGAAAAAAATTCGAAGATGGCTTCAATGTATGAGTAGCAAAATTGCTGAAAATTTCCATTCTCTTCCCAACCACTGTGAACGAGGAAGGATAAACAAATGTAACCACTGCGACACAGAAAATAAAATGGTGATTTAAAAATATTAAGATTAAAAACTGGATTCGGCAAGTTAAATGAGTAGGAATTTAAAAAAGACAAAAAAGAAATGTAGAAAAGTAACTAAATATTAGAAATAGAAAAGGGGATCATGCATGGTTGCAAGAGGACATGTAATCCCTTTCACAACCATGAGGAGAGAAAAAACTTGAGATGGGTCGAAAATATTCAATGTACAAACACTCCATATTTATTCATATATATGGAGAGCTTGCTTTCAATAAAAGTAAAGGTATGCCCTAATCTTCGAATCTTTCATTCTATCTAACATTATTTCTAAACTATTATAAAAACCTCTAGTAATAAATTCTGCATTCGTATATATCTGTGGCTTAAGTACAAGAAGTGCCAACGTCAATATTTCTAATTTTGAGATATTTGAAGTTAAAGATAGAAGTTTCGTTGGTGGTAAATAGGTTAAAATGCACCAGTGCAGTGTAGCCAATCTACTATATTGGGTGGAAAAAAATTTCGATGAAGTACCACAGTTGAAATTGGTACTTTTATCTCAAATATTGCTATTTACGAGTCTGTCATCTTTGGTTTTACTTGCAAAAAAAATATTGATGTTCAATTTTGACATTGGCACTAATAAGCGTCAATATATCTCAGTTACTACTTTGAATTTGACTTTATCACTTCTTGCACGAAAAATTCAGATGCTGAAAATATAGTTAGGTTATAAACTCATTTTCGTCAAAATTTGGCATTGACACTTCTTGCACCAAGCCACAGATATATAGACTACATTATTTTCTATAAGAGTTATTTTAATGGTATCTGACAATAAATTTATCTAGAAGAATCAACTCTAACAAAAACTAAGTTCGAAAGTAATAACGCCTAAAGTAATAATATAGACCATAATATTCATCTATTATCACATCTGATTCCCCCCATCCCAATAGATTATATACAGAGTTTTAAACTTGGAAAGTAATTTTAGGTAAATATTAATCTTATCAGTAAGAAACGTGAACATTTTTAAACTCTGGGAAATAATATATTTTCATATTTTAAAAGTTTCCGAACGTTTTTAAAATTAATCTTTTATACAAAAACGCCTTTTGTGTTCTAAAAGCCATGGTTTCAAAAGAGGAAAACATTGAAAAGCAATTCCAAGTCAAACCTATGACAAAGACCTTACAAAAACTTAAAAGTATAGAATCGATAAAGCAATAGCTCTATGAAACCCTTTCAATTCTGTCATTGTTTCAAAGCTAATGAATGAAATATCGGTTTTATCTGACGCATTATGCTTACTCTACTGAACTGTTTACAATGGAAAAGATTGAGAATAAATGAATTTGTATGTAAAATATTGTACGATTACTTTTATTTCGTTTTGTTTACATTTTCAATAACAGCGAATGTTTATATATAGAGTCTCGTTGAATTTTATTCCACAATCGTCCAGTCTATGTTAGGAATGAAGTCTTTTTTCAGAACGTTCTTTTTAAATATCATTACGCATCATGGCGAAATAAATTAAATTGTTCAAATCAAATTCCAAGTGTTTGCAAAAATATTATTCTATTTTAAAATGTTCACAAGATAAAACACCTTGCATGTTACGAGGTGCCACATAAATAATAGTTTACTTCATAATTTAGGCAAACATTAAATAGCAAAAACGGAGAGAAGATTAATTATGAAATTCATAAAAATATGTCGCTACAATTTACCTTCATTCAGAATATAGAAATATGTTTATTTTAGAAAAATTAAATTGATTTATCAAATTTTATTCGGTTTATTCACTCTATCTTATGCACTGAATAATTATTATCGGAGATATCTAACCTCGAGAAATCAAGTATAGAAGAAAATTAATTATGTCCTTTGTCAATAATTTCATGATATTGAATAATTTCTTTGTTGTAGGTAGTTTGTAGGAAAAACATCAAACTGGTCTGATTACTCGAAATGAAAAAGTGTGTTGCAGTATAAACAATAGAGGACAATCAAAATATTATTGAGCCATATTTCCCTTATTTTAGTTATAAGTCCTTAAACACAAGTCCCAATAAATTAAATTACGCTTAACTCAAATGATTTTAAAAATTCCATTTTAGTGTACTACCTCTAATTTAAAAGCAATGATGAAGGTTTGAGTAAAGGACTGTATCTCAAAACTACTGAAAGTAATAAACTAAATTTTGCACACATAGGTTTGAGACAACGTTGAGTCTATTCCGCTATTCAATTAATAATTTTTTCAATAGCTATTGACAATAGCTCCTTGTGTTGCTCCAGTGAGAGGTTAATTTAACTACCTACCTATCATGAATGCAATAACATATTATATGAATTACTGGATGGAAATATAAATGTTAAATAGATTAGAAAATAAATATATATGCTTAACTTTAATTTATTTTAGTAAATTTTAAATGGTGATGCATTTGTGTTACGAATTTTAAACAAGATATTTAAATGTCTACACCAATTAACATTGAGAGGTTAAAAAGCCTTAAGAAGATATAATTAGTTATACTAAGATCACACAAGTTCGAACTCATCAAGTCGTGTAAATGTATGTTACCTCGCATTTCAAACAGCAGTCGTTTTAAGAGTGATGTCTGCTCAAACTGGTATTTTTACCCTGGAATTAAAAGTAAAGAAAAAAGTAAAAGAGGTATTAAAGTTCGTTCATAGATAAACAAAATAACTGTAAAAGCAGTATGTATCGTATGAAAGAGGTAGAGCGAATAGATGTATTCAAATGTTCAAACCCAAATGGCAAAAATGGAAACTTTATAATTCTAAAATCTTAACATGCTAATGTTCTTATTTCGCCTTTTCTGACAAGGAAAAGAAAATACGAAGAAGTCATAACTGAGATTGATTGGTTTGCTGTTAGGTTCATTCTTGAAAAGCCCGAAATTTTCTTGAATTTATGTATAAGTTCAATATACTGAAGTGTCACTAAGGTGAACGGGGTGGCCTCCCACGAGAACAGCGATTCTCAAATGACCAATGCTTCAAATATCTTCTTTACTCCAACCTTAATGTTATCCATTCCAAAGAATAGTGCACATTGGGGAACACTTGGTGCAATAGTTGATGTGTTTTTTCTACACTGCTTTTCGTATAAAACCATAGATGATCCATAAAAATTGTCAGAGTCGAATAGTCAATAACCCATCCATACTAAAATGTATAAGCAGACTTTTACCAAGTAGGAGTGGATTTTTTAATTTTGAGGCACATTTCTTTATTGTGTTCCCTGCTCTAAAGCAGCTTACAAAGAAGTAGACGCATAGTTTTTATGTAAAAAAACAATTTCTTAAATTTTTGTGCTATCGTGAGTTCAGTGTGTTTTAATACCCTGATGAATATGAATAAAATTATACATCTCAGCATTTAGCCACTAATTTACTATGAAAAAGTTATATAATAAAGATAATATTTTTATATGTAGTTGGTAAGTATTTAGTTTAATTAATGTCACACACACACGGGAGCAACACAACTGGCTGTTGAATATTTTTATTAAAAAATTGTTTCCGCTACGACATAAAATCAATTAAATTCATGCAGGTTTTTTACAAAGTTCAACCACTGATCCCTTCGGCCTTTTTGAACTAAAGGGGTAAATTGACGGCCGGCTATTTTTAAAAGAGCACTCAGTGGATAAGCCTCCGTTACTTCTAACAAGGACAATCACTAGCAATGATTAAAGGATATTGTATAACTTATTTTAATTTTGTGCATTATTCTGGTTTCTAATTTTCGTCATGGTTATCATCAGGTTAAATCTGACTAAAACAAGGAAGAAATAAGTGTTAAATTAACAATACGGGAAAGAGAGAGATATAATAATTGCATCCATCAGTCGATCTTTTCACATAATAATTACATTCCATAAATACATAATAATCACAACATCAGTTTCACACGAAATGATACAACAGAGCCTAATTGTTATTTAAAGATGATACACATTCAACCAATTTCATAAACTACATTACTGTCAAATACTAATATTACATTTTGATGATTAATATTCCTTTTTAAAATGCTGTTTTGATGAAGTACGTATCATATCCACGATCAAATAAAATAAAATAAGCAGTTGTATTTTTAGATTGTTTGGTGAAAGTAGTTTCGATATCCATTCATCTACAGTGAATAATATTTCTTTGATGGCATATTACCATATATTTATGGAAATGTAAAAATTTATGCATTTGATTTATTAGTAAACACTGGTTTCGTAAATTCTATAATATCAGTCGAATATGTCATCAAACTTAATATTTCTAGGAACCTTACAGTTGCAAAATGTTCTGTATTTAAATTAGCTTTTCATTCCTAGAATAATTTTAATCCAAATTGCTAGTGTGATTATTTGTGCTAGACTGATTTTCCATGAATATATATATATATATATATATATATATATATATATATATATATATATATATATATATATATATATATATATATATATATTTCGCACGATTTATATAATTTAGAAAATATTCTTCCTGCTTAATAGGATTTGTAAAGTACACAACTTATTGCAAAAGCTACCAAAATTCCCAAACTAAAGCTTTTTCTTCCGAGAACTATAAGTAAATTGGAATAGGCCTGCTCCAAAATCGTAAACCTTTAAAATAAATATTTTATACATGAAGGGTATTTGGTTCAATTATTAAACTAAAAATATAACAAGCAAAATTGTATATATTTCTCTGATATTAAGAATCAGTACCAATACGATACTTCGACTTGAAATTGCCAAATGTACGTTTTAGAAACTTTTTAGTTAACGTATTGAAACGTGACTCAGGTTGAGAAATCTTCAAATTATCTTTTTTCCTTTTAGTAACTTCCCTTAACTTCCCTGATTTTCTTTGCTTGAATCATACATATAATTTTAAAGCATTTCTCTTTTGTTTCAACTCATGCATTCCTTTTAGAATTTGAATTGCAAATGCTGAACGCATTTCCTTTCCAAACGGTTCCAGCCTTTTTCCACGATTCTGTTTTCTATCAAATGATATTTTCCGGAACAATGTGGGGTAATATCATCTGCGTAATATGTTTTACTTATGTGTGGGGGTATTTGTAACATTTATGAAATAGCTTAGATTGTGTTTCCAAAATATTTTATTAAACCATTCATTTAGTTGGCAAATATATCCCAGGACTTTATCGTGTATTTCATTTTTATGCATGATTAAATAATTTAAAACATTTGAAACTTGTCCTAGACTCAACTATGATCTTGAGATTTATTTGAGCTCATTAACCCTCCAAGTGATTTCGACGAGTTATCTCGTCAATCAAGATCTGACCAATTTTGATAATGACGAGATATCTCATCATCAAGATACTTCTTATTTTTTGGTGATGACGAGATAAAAATCTGGTAAGTTTTCTTCCAATTTTCGTTATCATGTTTTCTTCTAATGACGAGATATTTCATCCAACAAGATCTGGTCAGTTTTGTTAATTGTGAGATACCTCGTTGGTAACCACCTCGGCAGCCACCAGGAGTATTAAAAAACTAATCCTCCTTGACTAAACTAGAATAAACTGCAACGTCTCGAGTTATGTTTTTAGAGCTATATTACATCTAAATAATTAATGTTATTAATCACACAGTAAATTATTATGCATTTTATTACATACATTAGTATCTTCTAAGGCTTCATTTACTCTTAGCCTATGAAATATAAGTAAATATTCCTTTGACTGATAAATTAATACAAATAATTGCTACAGTGCAATAGGCATACATATCAACAGAAAAATAAAGTAGATTGCTTTCTACGTTGACAGGACTTTGATAACGGAACTAGAAATAACATATAACTTGGGATTCAATTTGGAATAACATGAGATTATCCGCAGTTAAATTAAAAATGAAAACAAACAGGAAAGCTTTTAATAATTAACGTGTAAATTTCCATTCAAAGCGACTAGGCTTATATGAATCATCAGCATAATTCAGCAATAAAGCAATCCCCACAGATGAAAACACATTGTAAAGTAAAATATACTGATTTTTGCCTTCGACATTTCAATGGACCATTAAAATTGAATTTACTAGTTCCTGCATGATTGTTTTGGTTAAATGACGTAAGGTCGAAAAACGAATAAACTAAATCGTTCTTAAATTAAAACAGTACATATAAAATGCCATTCGAATAAAATTTTAAATAAAAGTATAACAATTTGAATGCTTGTTCCTTGAGGCCTATTTTTTAGGTTAGAAGTAGAGCAAAAACCATTGCAACACGCTAACAGACATAAATAGTCGATTTACTTCCATAACACTTGATTTTTAAATTTTGGTCCCAATAAATTAATTCAGACATATGTAATTAAGTGATCGAACCCACATTTATGAAATGATAATGATGCAAAAATGATGACTAGTCAACATATCTTTTTTGACTGTATCATAATTTTGAATTTGCATATTCTTTTTGCTGTAAGTCCCAGTGTTTCCAATACTGTCAGACGAGCAAGGAGTGTCATCAGTTGACCCTAGAACGATTCTCAACAAAATTGCGAGATTACAAGTAGAGATACATTCTCAGCTTCAATTTCGATTCTAACTATCGCCATTGGACGCGTCGAAAATTATGTTCCCATGAAACAAAGAAGGGAGAGCAGAAACAATGTCATGTCGGTTTTAGAGTAGATCTTTATTTTACTAGGTAGAGGACGAGACAATTCAGTACAGCGGTTCTAAGATGTTTAGGCTAGACATAGATTGAAACAGATATTCCAATACGGTATTTGCTACAGGCAATACAAGATCTAGGCAATTTTCGACATCTTTCAAACCATAGCTTATTGATGTTGATAAGGTTCTTTTTCTATAAAAAAGGTTCTTTATCTATAAAAAAGTAACATGTATTCATTAATAAAAAGAACAGTTCACACAATTTATTTACAAGATATATTTTTCAAAATTTCTGATATTATACATGACTGCCTTCTCATACAAAACAAATATTGCTACTTAATAATCAGCTCCGTTTATTCTACTTGGGTTTCAATCGAGATTTAAATACATAGTTTAAATCTGAGTAAGTGCTTCTAGACGTCAACATTTAGAATTTGCATCCATGCATTATAAAAATGTCTGTAAGGTGATGATAATGCATGTAACAAAAACCATGATGAAAATCGTTACCTAAGCAAAAAAAATAAATGTGATACAACTAATAACTAAAGATATCTCATATCTCGTGTTCCAAAACTACTCAAAATTCATTGAGGGATCTTCAAGGTTCGAATAAATGATAATGTGGTCTACACGATCTGTTAAAAATGCTTATATTAACCCTCCTGTTGGTTAAAAGCATTCTGTAGTGGCAGCCTCTGATGCAAAAATTTGTTCCGTCACCAGTTCTAGGCAAGGAACACGGTTTTTCCTACTTGGATCTTCATTTCACAAATAATAGGGCAGTTTTCGATCGACAAGATATCTTGTCATTAGCAAAGTTGACTTGATCTTGGACGAGATATCTCGTCGAAACCACATGGAGGATTAAAAATACCCACACAAATCAAAGAGTATCGGTACATACAGGAAAGTCCTATGTTCATGCCAAATAATTTTAATGTATTTTCATCGCACTTATGACAAAATAAAAAGCATCAGCTTAGACCCCGATGGTATTACCATGATTTTATTACGCAAGGGGATTTTGGTTTGAATCCAAGCCCTAGATTGGGAAAGAGAATCGCGTAACGGGAGAATCGAACTTCATTAAGTGTCCCTAACCACCTTTTCCCAAAAGAAAAGGTCAGAAGATTTAGAAAAATCGATTTGAGATAGTACACATTTTCCCCAGATGTCGTGCGAAGAAAAATTCCTTCTTCGAATCTAGGATCATTTCCTTGCCTCTCCAAAGTGGTATTTTTGATAGGTTAAATTACTTAATCATGTTATTTATTAAACTCATGGAGCAAGTTTTTCTGAGTAGTTGCGCAGGAATCTGCCATTTGTTGAGTGTCAATTAAAGGTATTTCTAAAAGCAAAGCCGACGGGCCATTGCACTTCTCTAAAAATTCAAACTACTTAAAATTTAGATTCTGGTATAAATTTCTGTCTCCATATTTTCTTTAAATTTAAAAAGATAAATAGACTGAGTATAATGATTTTATTACCAAACTGCAAAACTAAATTTAGGTGCCGGTAGTGCAACATGCTTTATGTACTTATTCCGGAATTAATGTCATTTGATTTGTTTTTCTAATACAATTTCAGCAAGTCGTCAATAGAAATTCCAAAGAATGAATTCCAAATACATAAATGCTATAGTAAATTGATCATACTTCAATTAGATTAAACGTCAAAACAGTTATAAACTACATTTTGAGGTAACACCGATACGTATCATGCGAGAGCATTTTATAACAGGATGTAAAATTCCCATCTTCTACCTGGTCTGTTTGGTTGTACTGAAAATCCCTCTCAAAAGAACATTTTTAGAAAGAAAAACTCGTTTTTATATTTTTAATTATTTTTGGTGTTTTGTGAATTTTTTATATTAAAACGAATGCACATGGTAACATACTTCAATACATAACTGCACTCAGCTTTTTGACATGAATTAATTTTTATTCTTTAATATGAATAAAAATGCTTTGTAATTTGTTACATAAACATTATAAGTTATCTGTCTTCAAACATGTTTGCTATTACATAAATCGATAACTGAGTGACCATAAATGAATAATAAAATTTTCTGACACCTTTGTTACACATTTGAGCTCCTGTAATTGTTTTTGTTTGTTGTAAAATAAGACTATCATTTCCTCTTTGTATAACAATCTTTTTTATTTGTAATTGAGTGGATTAAAAATTATTATTTTTCGAAAATTCATTTTTGATCTGTTGAAAGAATTTTTGAGAATGGCTTAGTTATTCAGGGTTAGTAGAACTTAATTATATACTTTGTATGTGTTGAAATTTCTCATACATCCAAATAGCTATTTGATATCACTCAAAAGTAAGAAAATTATTTTAATGACATATATTAGTTCTTGTATAATTTTTGCATTAAGTATATTCGTATATCGTCGAATTCCATTTTAATAAAATTCATTGTTCTTATTTATTGAAACATACTGTTCAAGAGGCATATAATGCGTTGTAAATTTAGATATTAATTTATTTAATAATTTTTAAATTATGCATATACACATGTACAGTAATATTCCTATCACATTGAATAGAGGATTCCGTATACAAATGTGATTTGAGTTCCACGCTGATCAAGAAAGGCTTATTCAAATTACTTTATTTAATACATTATAAGCATATAAATACATTATTTGTTTACATACTCTAATTGAAAATAAAATTTGCACATCTTTACGTCTAAGTGGTTTCAGAAGTACCTGAGAGTTATAGGCTGTGCGGGTTTGATTTCTCCCTGGTATATCTCTCTTTTTAGCGTCAGCAAAACTTTCCTTGTGAGTGCATATCCATTACTTGACGGCATCTGTCTTGTTGTTTTCCCAGCTTAGCCAAAGCACGGCCTTTGCACCATAAAACTCAACCCAACTAACTATAAAATCAGTTCATTCACAAATCAGCGATATTTCAGTTAAAAATACCAAAAAGCTAAAAGTACTAAAACATCTTCACTCAATTCCTCAACAAGAAAAGCAAGTGAAATTTGAAAAAATTGAGAAGTATACGGAACTTGGAACAAAAAACCAGACTCTGAAACTCAAGAGAAATGTTTCATACAGATAATTCCTTTCCAAATTATGGAGAAAGTAGAATCTAAAACACCCCCGTTGTTTTAAAAATCTTTTGAAACAACACAAAGCAGCGAAATTCGTTTTTCAGTTTCACTGAAATACTAGAAACAATGTTCTAAAAGGAATGCAGCTCGTTCATTTCTTCTACGAACAAAAATCTGGAACCTGATTATACTTTAGACACTGTAAGAGGCTTAAAATCTGAAATAAAAGGAGGAAGAACACTAATTTGTGTAAAAGGGCTATGATTTTGTTAGGATAAAAACTCTTTTGATAAAATATTAGCAACAGAATATTTACATACTTCTTCGAAATTTTTGAATAAAATTTTTTTCTGTATATTTATTTTAAAACTAATCACATGAATTTTTAATACAAGAGCGTCAACTAGCTTATATTTACCAATGAAAGAAGTTTGATATTCTTATTTAAAATTATATTTGAAGGAAAATTTTATGAATATGAGATGCTTGGTGAGGAAGAGTGTTCTCAAATATGTTTTCTTTTCTTTCGGAAATATGTGTTCAACATAACAATTATTTGCAATTTCAAAATTTGTATAATAATTCATTCATATTGTTTCAGAAGTAATTTTATTGTTTTGTATTCTAAGACTAATTTTCATTCTATATTTTTGCAAGCTGATTTTTACATCCTAGTAAAATGTTTTGAGATTAAATGAGCTTTATAAATTAAATGAATTGAATAGTGATCTTAAAAGCAATAAATGAAGTCACAAATTACTACCCTATTACACTTTCGTACCTGAAACTTTATTATTTAGTCCCTATATTTGCCCGAGAGCACTTATTCCAATAATACACCAAGACATCGGGATAAATCAAGATAAATACTGGTCAACAGTTTTTATCAGTAGCTGAGGTACTTGAATGCAACTTTACTTTTGTAATAAACGTGCAGGGTTTTTAGCTCATTGTTCATGACAAACAAATTTAAATTTCCTTCTTTCCAGGAATTTAAATAAAGGCTTAGTCAATGTATAGAAAGACGGCTTTATTATTATATCTTCTATCTATCTAAAGCCGTCTTTCTAGACTTGAATAGATCTAACTTAAATAATAAAATTGATATTAATATTTATAAAAGGGATCATTTTAAATTTCCGGTTTTTAAATTATATTGGGATTCAAATATTTCTAAAAAATATATTAAAATACAATTGCTGGTCAGCTGGTACGTTTCAATAAAATTTTGTAACTCTAAATCTAAGTTTCGTTTTCAATGTAATAATCTTATTAACACACTTCTTAATAAATACCCTCACACTTTTCATAGAATTATTTTTGAAAGATTTAAAAGTACTAATATTTATTTAACTGATGATTATTCATAACGGCTTATTATTTTGGGCACATGACTGTTGACTATCAATTCTATTACTTCTATTAAACAAGAATTGGACTATTAATTTTATAAAAAGGCTGGAATCGAACACTATCTTTGTTTTTATCCTTTCGAGCAGTAATAGAAAGCTATTATTTTTGTGTATTTGGTCACTATTCACCGCGGCACTCTGGGTGTACTTTTGATATACGGGATTTATGATTCTTGACTGTGATGCATAGTATAATTTTTATGGGCATTATGAAGGGCATTTGATGGCGATACTCATGTGAGTTGCGGCGGGTTGTTGTCGATTTGAGGTTCTTAGCGTTGGTAGATTTGTACTCTCTTCTATAGTTTTGTGAGTTGTGCTTATCTTCGGTGTGTGTCCTTGGATGTTCCCTGATGCCTAGATTTCTCTGCCTGTTTGACCATTTGCCTGTTTTGTTTTTCTAGTTTTGCCTTTACTTGTGGTATTTGGAGGGGTGTGGGCTACTTTCGGCGAACTTCCGCCCACACGCATAAAGCACCATATTGTGTTGACTGGGTCAGGCTCCTTCCTGATGACGCCCTGATATATATATATAATATATATATAATATATATATATATATATATATATACAGGGTGAGTCTAAATTGTTTTTACAAAATAAGGGAGGTGATAGTACCCATCCCCAGATGAGCAATAATTACCATGGAACATAGGGTCGCATTCCACTCTGAGAGGCAGAAAAGAGTAAAGTCGAAACGCGTCGAACATGAACAAGTCATCGTCTCTGACGTCGCACACTTTTCCAGCACGGTCCGGCACTTCTTGAATGCCACATATCCTGCACGATGGATCGGACGTGGCGGACCAGTGGCTTGTCCTCCTCGCTCACGGACCTCAACCCACTGGACTTTTTCTTGGGTCACAGGAAATCTTTAGTGTACCAGACGCCTGTGGACTCGGCTGAAGATCTCGTAGAGAGAATCGGTGTTGCCGCAGACAAAATAACACAACACCAGGAATCTTCGAGAGCCAGTCATTTCTTCGCCGGTGTGAACTGTGCAACGACACGCGTGGCCGCCACTTTGAGCACTTGCTGTGAGTTTTTCTCTGATCAATAAATCAGATTGTGCAACTTTTGGTATCGTTCATTCGCTTTCCTAACACTGTTGTAAGTTCATGTTGAAATTCTAATTTTACTCTTTTCTGCCTCTCAGGGTGGAATGCGACCCTATGTTCCATGGTAATTATTGCTCGTCTGGATGGGTACTATCACTCCTCTTATGTTGTAAAAACAATTTAGACTCACCCTGTATAAAGAAATTTTTTGGAATTGAATTACATACTTACAAAAAATGAGTGATAAACGTTACCATCAAGTTGGCATCTTCTCCATCAGTTCTATACCATTAGAATGGATCTTAATGTAAAACTGCAGAAGTAAACAAGCATTAACCCCATATATTGGAAACCAAATATAAGTGTCATATAAGTGAGATTTAGATTGTTCTCATATAGAGTTTGTGATTGTGAGATCTCCTATTGTTTAAGATTATTGAACAATTTCAGAACTCTAAACTTCACTTATATTATTTGAATACCACATATGTATCGTTCCTTATAGCTTAAGTTCTCTACCAGAGTAAGATCACGTGCCTTTCCTAATAAATATTTATCCCGTGCCTCTCCAAGTATATTTTTTAAAACTCCTCTTATATCGAATACACATATTAACTGCAATACTTTCTTTATTGGGTGTATTTATCTCTTCTGTGTCAGTGAAATTTTCCTTATGTGTATATATTCTGTTACTTAAAAGAAAATTGCTTGGTTCAGTTTGGCGAGATCTGGACTTTGCTCCGTAAGAAAATCAACCAGCCAATTTAAATGTCTCTATAGCACCTGAAACTTCGAAACTTAAAATTATTTAAGTTATCTTATAATAACTCCAAACATTATCAACACATCATTAATACTTTTCACACAGTTATCAGTACTATTGTATTTTTGCGTTTAATACTTAGCGGATTACTAGCACATACATTTGGAGTTCAAAAATTCATGCATATCACTGACATATTTAATTTTTTTTCATTTTTTTGGATTTTTTT
Organism: Meta bourneti; assembly: GCA_933210815.1. NCBI lineage: Eukaryota > Metazoa > Arthropoda > Arachnida > Araneae > Tetragnathidae > Meta > Meta bourneti. Next base: position 63,667,433 of record OW119922.1, read on the forward strand.
GCAAAACAGTAAGTTGTCAATGCTTAGGAATCTTTAATTAATTATAGTTCTCTTAAAATACATTAGTAAATATCTTAATGCTCCATATATATTTTCTACTTCCAAAAATATCAGTTATTAGACTATAATTAGACTTATTCATTAGTTCTTAATACTTAGTTCTTATCAATACAATACATCTGATCTGACCATATCTGCAATGGTATGTGCATGCCATAGCTTCCAAACTCTAGTTATTGGCTTAGACACCACGGATATTTTTTTGGTTGGCTTATACAAATGTACTTTAAATAAGCTGATTAACTAGATGCAGTCTGATTGGATATGAATAGTCGCGTTTAAGTTGTCGATTTATTTTTATGTATTAGAAACAAGCTAACTTATGGTAAGGAATGCAGTATTACAACTGCTAACTAGCAAAACAAGTAAACAATAATCGACAATGTTAGAGTAGTTGAAGCATAAAATCAAAAGAATAATAATGCTGCTTCGACCAAATAACTCGAGTATTTTCTATATAGGTATGCAAAATGATTTGTAGACTTATTGACATCCCTATTTAGAGATTTCTTGTGGTATTTAGTAGAAATCCCTTTTATGCAATAGAGTTTTGGGAATCACTCTCTTTTAAGGTGTACTTATAGTATGTATGTATAGCCTTCCACCCTGTTCCTTGAAAACCACCTTGTATTGGCCAACCTCTGGTGCAAAAAATTGTTACCGACTGTCACTAGCTCTAAGCAAGGGACAATTTGTTTTCCTACTTGAATCTTCATTCCCCTTGGAGTAATAGGACTGTTTTGTCTCAACAGGATATCTCGTCGTTAGCAAATTGATCATATCTTGGACGAGATATCTCGTCGAAACCACTTAGAGGGTTAATCACACATAAGTTTCTTACCCAAAATTTTCTTCTCTATTCTCTACCCAGATTTAAAGAGTAGTTAATCTATAACAAGATTTTCTCCAAGTAATACAATGCTCTTATTCAGTTCAAATGCTTAAAAAAGGTGTTTAAGAATAATTTTAAACAATATTAATTTAATTTGGGGTACATACGTTTTAAAAATGGGGAAAACGATGCGTAATATGAAATATCTTCACAATGAATGGTAATTGTGCATGTTTTTGACATTGCAAAAATCTAATGCAGCCAAAACGGGCGACGGGTTAGAATTTAAAGTTAAATGCTGAAACTACGTTGATAATTTTTGTTTCTAATTGTTTGACCGTTCAAAAGATTGTTTCCAGCTACCTATATTAATCAACTAACCAAATCCTCTTCAGATAGTTTTACCTAATAGATAAAATTACAGTTGAAAGGATGTATCACTTTTGGATCGATTGTGAATGAGATGAAATAAACACAGGAACAGGAAATAAATAGCATACAGACTTCACAACTTTTACAGATCCATGGAAGTTATATCAAATGAGACGATAAATATCGAAAATCGAAATAGTATCATTTATTACGGTCACATTCACAACGAACTCTTAGTATTTCCTTTTTATACGATTACAGTCTACTATCGGATGCAACTAGACTCAGTATTTGCATAGATGAAGATGAATCGATTGCAAAAGTAAACATGGATGCTTCTTTCCTGGTGCTTATTTGCATTTTTAGCTCAGTAGATTCTCTGAATTTTATATCGATCGATTGTAGCATCGACGACAAATTTAATTTTAGTTCCTCTCTAAAGTTTTGAAAGGTTTTGCAAATTTATTTTATCTCTAGTAATTTAAAAATTGCTGTTTTTAAAATAAATTTAATAAATCTACTATGATAACTTTGAACTAGTTACTTCATACCACATCAGTACATGGATAACCAGTTTATTTTTTCGAAACTAAACTCAGAATGAAATTATCAAAATACGCTAGTATGAAGTTTCCTACGATTTACTCATATGTCATCACATAAAATGAAAACATGTCATGAGATGTAATTTTATGTAATGCAGCTAAGTTTCGCTTTGATGGGATATGGCAGCAGAAGAACCACTCGAATGCCTTGACTCACAGAGAACCTCATCGGCTTCAGCGCCACATCTGGGACCACGAACACATGCATTGGACCCTAGATGACTGGAAGAAGATAGCATAGTCTGATGAATCACGTTTCCAGTTGGCACTAGCTGATGGCCGAGTTCGTGTTTGGATATGGATCCAACTTGTCAATAAGGCATTGTTCAAGCTGGCGGTGATTACAAAATGGCGTGGAGAGTGTTTACCTGGCATGAATTGGGGATCCTCTGGTCAAATTGAACCAGTCATTGACTGGACATCGCTGTGTTCAGCTGTTTGGTGACCATTTGCAGCCCTTAATGGACTTCACATATCCCAATAATAATGGTATGTTTCAGGATGATAGTGCTCAGTGTCACTGGCCCATTTTGTTCGCGATTGGTTTGAAGAGCATTCTGAACAATTCCAGCATATACTTGGACCACCTTGATCGCCAGACATGAACCCCGTGGAGCATACCTGGGATATGATCGAAAGAGCTATTCGTGCACAAGATTCCAGCACCTACACAACCACGTAATTATGAGCGACTATCTAGACAGCACGGCTGAACATCTCTCCTGGCGACTTCGACCGACTAGTTGAGATCACGTATCGTCGTATAGGTTGGAAATTATATACAAATAAATGCAAATTTGATAATTATTCATACTTGTTTCAAATCATTCATAATTTATGAAGTTAATATACACTTTATAATTTTCCTAATTCTTAATAAAAGATTAAAGAAAACAAATTGATTATTAGCACCAATAAAATAATATTAAATAATGAATGAGAGTAACACTAGTTTTAGATTAAAATTAAGCTTCCGACTTAACGTCAGTAACAAAATTGCATCAGTATTTTTTAACTGATATGGCTTTAATTGCACGTTACTTCAAGTAAGTGGAAGTAAACTTTATATTTTTAGAACGGCATTTTTAAATACTTTTCATATTTTCTTGTAAGAATCTACGTATTAAAACATTTACTTAAGAATTTTTCTTTCCCTTTCAAATTTAAAAATACATCTGAAATAAAATGATCTTTACTAAATCTCCTTACATTACAGAAGGGGAATTAAAAAATATAGATATTCTATTTTCATTCGACTCTTCATAACATTAATTTAATCTTCCTCTAAATCTACATACAAATCGAAGAAAAATAATAAGAAAGTAAAAATAACTTAACGAATAAAAAATGCATTTAGATATTTAAGTTTCTTTGGAATGCAAGTACTCGTGGCTATATCCATAATAAATTATCTTAAGAATACGAATTTACTTTTGACTACTGATAGAAAAATATTTAACGGTCCGTTTCATTTGCAAAAGCAATTTACGATCCTAATTTAGTCACATTTTTTTCTCAATATCGTCTAATATTATTTTTTAAATTCATTTATATCTTTCGATTGTGATCCATTTTACATGAAATTTGATTGTGATAGATGTTTTGAAAAATACACAAGCTAAATCTCCTTTAAGTCTACAGCAATTTTTTCTATTATTGCACGAGTAATGTTTAATAATTTAATTCAAAGTATGGAAATAAATAAAGCATTTTCGAATTTTGAGCATTCCGATTCAAAATAGTTAAAAATTCCACTTTAATCTCAAAATTTTTTCGATAGTAAAAGTATTAAATCTAATTTGGTCATAGCATCGTCCTGTAAAATAAAGATGAATTTTTGTAGTGAATAATACATATTAAGAAAGTAATATATGTTGTATTTATCAACAATGTTTTGAATATTTCTATAAATTATAAAATTAAACGCTCTATTGATAACCCTCTCTTCCAGATCTTCTTTACCAAATCTGTATCCAGTTTATACTGAATTATGCTTTATCAATTTTTTATGTTTGTCTTACGTATTAGTTAATGACATACTAAATAAGACTAACGTACTAAATAATACTAATGATGATGACTATATTAGTATCATCATTAGACTATATTGTAGTAGTTATAATGATGTATACACACTGAATAGAAGTAATTCTACATCATTTCTCGTTACCCACTTAGAAAAGTGGAAGCAGTCATCACCGTTTGAAGTTTATTTCCTTATATATAAATTTGAGTTTTCAATTCATCTCTATATTTATCCCCTTAACTGTGGTCTGCATACAGTTCACTGAAATTGCCATATAATCTTTTCATATTCCTTTAAGTAGGGATTTTACATTTCTGTCATTTTTCTGAGATGTTTTCTGTTCATATACCTATTATAATACGGTTAATATCTCCAAGGTTACATCTATTTTCAAAATAAATATGTATTTTATTACGATTATGATAACTTTTGGTATATATAGTGAAGCTATATTTAAATTATGTAATACGTAGCAATGTAATAAATTGGAAGATAAGGTGAAATCTGGTAAGAACTTGTAGATGAGAAGGCAAATACATTTTCAGTTATTTCAACCCCAAATGTTGTAAAAGAATTGGTGGAAAGTCGATTGAATAGCAATTCGGTTATTTATCCTCTACAAATTATGTAACAACATATCGAACCACTAACAAATGTTTTAATAATTAAAGATCCCTTTATGCTCTCAAGTAAACAAGCATTATAAAAGAGTAGCAATGTACATAGAAAGGAAGCATTACACTATCGAAGATTAAAAGTCAGGAAAAAGTTGTTGATGGCATATTAATTATATAAATCTGCATTTCCATTTCCCATGTTTCATAAATGTGCAGTGAATATCATACATGAAGTAATTGTGAAATATTTTGCAAATCACTTAAAATAATAGACTATAACGTTTTATACTGCATTATCCTCTAACTCACAGTACTTTAACGTTTGTAGAAGACTAATAACTATACCACTGCAAATTAAAATATTTAATCGAAAACTTTTCTGGATGTCGAATTTATCAGTCGGTGTATATATTTTTAAATCCATTGAAATGTGAGAGGAAAATATACTTATTATTCTCAGAGAATAAAAAAGCTTTTGGTTTATGAAATATCTCATCATTTAATTAAACGTGTAAAGGGTTCAATAATAATCCATTGTTCGTAAGCAATGCATTTTTAATATCCTATTAAAATGTAAGTTAGTTATCAGATATGTTTATTTCAATATGCGAATAGTAGCATTGATTAGACAGTAAGAATGATACAAACAGCTGAACAATGTGACAGTACTCCACAAAAATTGCAATTAAATTATGTTCGTACAAAATGATAGTCAGGAGAGTTCGGGGGTTATTATTTTACTTCTTCAAACAGATAATTAATATTTAAACATGATAGAGTGATTAGATTACGATATTTTCAGCACCGTAATGAATTAACTCGGAATGCAGTTTTTGAATTGCTGAATTGAGTGTTAATGACAATATACTTACATTAAACTTAAATTGTTGCAATGGAATATTTTACGAAAGTTTTGAAAAAAAATCATTCTTATAACAATTATGATTGTAAATAAAAAATTGTGATGCTTGATGTAATAAGTCATATCAAATTGACTACTATTTTAAAGTTATGTCCAAATAGATATATTGCATATGATGTTGTTATGATGTGATACATTGATGACACATGTTTTTTCCGAATATGGTGTATTCACAGGTATCAACCGGTGAATAGCAAAGAGATTTTCAACTTTTTTATCTCATTTTACTCATGAACTAATTACCAAACTTCTGCGGCACACCAAAAAATATCTTATATGTTTTGTTGGTCTTGTAAAAAACCATGGGTATAATATTGTATTGATTTATAAAAAATAACAATTATTACCAACATTTGTTCTCCAAAGGGGCTTTTGATAAATCTTTTTGAAAGAATTTTTCATGATACTTTGCAAAAAACTACTTTAAACAATTTCATTATTTTCCTCTAATTTACTTGCATTTAAAATGCACTGATATATCTGAGCTTGATATTGTTTTAAAATGTATTTTGCAAGGTCGACAGGCACTTATCAATCCTCAAGGGTTTCCCGCCGCAATCTATTTTTTGTTCTTAACGTTATTAATTGCGGAAAAGCTTGATTAGCTCAAATATGACCTAGAGAAAGGAAGCTTTGTTTCTATTACTCTTTTTGTAACATTGTGAAAATCACTTTTATGATAGCCAAAATTTGATAGTTCAGTTTGAATGCTTAGGTTGTATTTGTGAATCAATTATTTGTGGACACACATGGGAAAAGTTTAAAAATAAACCGTTGAAAAATAATAAATTTGCATAATTTCTTGTCTAAAATCGTCCAAAAAATAATGACTGGTATCCGATTCTCTGTTTCATTTCACTGCAATGTTCTGTATACTAATGTACTGCCAGGTTCTAGTGGTGAGTAAGTTTCCCACAGAGTATTGCTTCGTCTAGAATTTAGCAATGCTGAATTCGATGGGTACTACCAATAGGTTGACTGATTGCCGATTGCGTGAAACCGTGAAAGCCGTGTTAAGATAACGGGTGTAATTCCGAATGCGTTGTCGTGGGATTGATTGATTGTGTTGTTACCGCTAGCATCCTAGTGAGTGGACTCGTGTAAACGTGATGCTTAGTTGCAACAAACTGAGGTAATATCAGAGGTGAAGAATTTAAAATCGCGTGTCTTCAGGAAGCTGATCTTGGTGTGCAAAACCAATTATTTATACGAATCATTTATCGAAGTGGAAAAACAAATGTGGATAGCACCATCTATCCTTTCTGTAAGAAGCTCCATATGCTATTTCTAAGAATGTGTCGGGTCACCAATGTAGCGCAAAGTGTAAAAACCTTCAAATTTACCATTGACATCCGTTACTGTACTGTATATAGTACTGTAATGTAAGTTAACTGCTATAGTAGAGCTTAAGTTACCCACAGTATTTAATGTGCAGTTTTAATAAACGTATGTTAAATTTAAGTAATTCACAAATATCCACAAATTTAATGTAGATAACTGAGTCATTACTGAACTATTATAATGAGTTTCATTAAATATTTCATTACTGTGTGAATGTTTAAGAAATGATGAAATTAATGTCAATTTTTAAAACGAATGTTTCACTAGAATTGTTACTTCACAATTTTCTTTCTTTACTAATTTAAAAACTACGCGAGATAGTTTTCTTATTTAATGTGTTCTAAGTGTTTCTGCCAAATATGTCCTTTCAGTAATCAAATACCTCATTTTTAACATGGGTCTTTTTTTATGCAAATTTTAGCATCTATTTAAAAGAAATTGCTCATTTAATTTTGTCAGCGTTAAACCAGAAACGAAAATATGAAAACAACGTTATCAAGGTAACAACCAAAAGGCTGTGACGTAGAAATTATTTGCGTACCTCTTATTGCACGCATGTCCTAAAATTAAAGGTAACACTTAATTCGTATCAATCAAGGTCACCTGATCTCATTCCAATAGAGCATGCTTATAATACTCTCGAACGGTGTATCCTACACAACTCCACCAAGGACCGCGCAAGTGCTAAGACGCGTGTGGTGAAGGTACTATAAAGATATACTTTCTTTTAACGATCTCTTTATAACTCATGTCATACATTTCAGACAATTCCTATCCCTCCACTTCATGCATATAAAGGGAAATGCCTCATTCTAAAACCTTTTGATGACAAATCTTTAGTCAGTTGTATCCGACAGGTGCTTCTTTCGTACCTACCTAAACGCAAATATTTACATATGATTCGACGATATTCAACCAATAAGAAATTACCATTTTTGTTCCGCCAAAATTGTTGAATGGCTAATTACTCCAGATATATAAAAAATTCTCGAGAAACGGCAGTTGTAATCTAAAAATTCGTGTTCGTCGCGGAGTAGAGGTTGCTTGACCATGTGCCGTCCCGTAAGGTCATAACATGCGAGTACACTAAAAATGTATAATTCTGAATAATGATCTTTATTAACTCTCTGGATACGGGGACCGGCCGAAAGTTTCGAGTAACCTCGATACGAAAGGCTCGGATTCTTTCAGACCTCAAACACCTGAAGATTCGCCGCAGCCCATTACGATTTCCATCTCTCTTTTATGTGATACAAAGAGACCCGCGCGCGAATAGCCAAATCTCCCCGTTGACAAAGATGTAAGGGTTATCGGCGGGGAGCCTCGCAAATTGTTTATCCTCGAGCATCTTGTCTATGAGAGGTTGAGTAATGAAAAGAGATACACTTAAAAAGTCACCTCCGCCTTTTCAGTTTATTCGGGAAGAATCTGTCCCCTCTAGGCATACTCACGTCCCGACAATAGAAACCGGCACATTAGGAGATAATGGGACAACACATTTTCCCTCTCCTCCTGAGAGAAACTTCGGGTTTGATCCCGGACCGTCACCAATAGCCGTTGTGTTGCTCCAGTGTGATGTTGATTGAAATACCCCTCCTCCTGAGAGAAAGCATTGTAAAGGCCGTTTCGGCCGGTTTCAGTAAGTTGCCTGTAAAGCCATTGGACCGGCTGCCGTAACCAAAGAAGGAAACGATATTCTGCCCCGACGTATGCAGAGGGGTTAAGGGCAGAGATTTAAGGGTTACTATTCACTATTAGTTCCATAAAATATGGATTTCTTTAATCGAATATTAATGATTTTTTAATTAAATATATGGTACCCCAAAGCCTAGTAATTATTTGAATCGTTAAAACAAGATTCTAAATATGCTCAAGTGACTAAAATTTCTATTTTGTAGTTTATAAAATCAAGTGATTTTATGCTATTCATTAGTTTTATACCTACTGAGTTTTATGAATTTCACGCCTTTACTTTGAATTCAAGCATATTTTGCATATAACCTAAAGGCCCCATTCCAAGATTTCTCAATTCTTGTTGTTTAAATAACAGCGTGAAAGTATAATAAATTATACTTTTTGTTAATATACATTTTTACATGTGCATGCATGAATCATTACATATTTATTTTCAGTGTATCACATAATTGATAAGACATTAGTAAGATATATAGTGTACTAGCAAAATTGCCCGGCGTTACTCGGGTTGAATTGGTTTACTGACTTTCATTAATAAATTGAAATTCCTATTCATAACATGTAACAACAACCATACTCTAATAAAGGTACAAAAATGTTGAATACACAATTTTCATAAATATAAATAAATGTCATTTTTGTAGAATTTAAATTTTTAGTAAGAAATTCTAGAGAGTGCCAATGTTACACAGAATGCATAGAATAGTTCAGAGTATGCATATAAATGCCTTGTATATCATTTAAAAACAAAAGCGTTTCCCAAAATTATCACATACAATGATTAAAAATATTTTTAAAACTAATTAAATCACTTACATTTAGTACAGTTATTGAACGAAAAACATCAAATTCAAAATCCAAAAATACATCTTAAAACAGATTTTAAAAAAGCTTCCTAAAAGTAATGAATGTATCTGTTTTTTCAGTAAATAGATTATTGGAATATAACGGACACAATTTAAAAAAAGCAATCAAAAAAGTACCAAGGTTGCCATATTAATTACCAACCCTATTTTAAACGTTTTGTTTTGTGTAGTGTCATTCTCTTTATCGTCTGTCCCAAATATTCATATTTTCTTATATTTCGTAAAGAAAAAATAATACTCGAAATAAATAAACTATTAGAATTTAAATTTCGTAAAAATAATTATGGAAAAATTGATATTTCAGAAGCACTGGTAAAAAAATCCAAGTAATTGCAATGCTCAAAATACATCCCAGCTACTCCAAAACTGCCACATTATGGTTGATTTAAATATAGTTACTCAGATGATTTAACGTGCAACTCTTGCCTAAATATGTAAGCAAAGAAATTTGAAATAATGCAGTCCCTAATTAAAAAGTGGTGTATCAAATATAGAACATTAAATTAAAATATGTTGAACAAATCTTATGCGATACTTATACAAGCACACAGACACAAAATCAAACATAGAACAGGAATACAGATTTACGCAACTAAGTTCAGTCACTAAATGAATGTAAGAACTCACAGTATACAAAATGTCATGAAAATATATTCAACCGTTTGGACGTAGTACGGGCACACATACATCCAGACAGACACCAAACGCGCAAGAGACGGATTTTGCATCAGAAGGGCCAAAAACAGATAGAAAATATTCAATGTACAAACACTCCATTCTTATTTACATTGACTAGCAAAATTGACCGACCTAACTTGGGTTGAATTGGTTAACTATATATTGAGTGACCAGAATTAATAACTTTACTCTTTCATAGAAAAATACTAAATCATTTAAGTCTGAGTAAAATAATTTTTATATATAACACCTTTCGAAATTTTTATAATTTCTACAACCTACTTAGGACACAAATTCTATACATGCATATCCATCCATGTAATACATTTCATTTTTCTGAAACCCCTGCTAAAGGTACATAATGGCGAAAGGTGAGACACTAGGCAACTACTACAAAAGATGATTTTGAGAGAGGATTCGGAATTCCCTTTCTGAAGTTCTTTTCTTGTAAAACCGCTCAACTCAATTCGTAAAATAACAAATCTACGGCGAATAAACTCACAATCATGATTTACCTGCCAATATTTTTTTATTTGTGGCAATCTTTACGAATTTTGCTATCATTAAGGGAAATATAACAAGTTAATTTGATAAGATGTTTATCCCTAAAATTGTTTAAAAGCGAATACGTTTTTTATTGAAAATTCCGTTCTGTGACACGTGCAATAATAAAAGAACTCTTTTAAAATTGAATGTCTTCAATACAAAGGTAACCTACTACAATTTTTTAAAAGTGTTTCTTCTAAAGAAAATCATCATCAACAAACTTTCCTTTTATAAGTTGCTTACATATAGCTTCAATTCATAAAATAAGCCTCCTTGTCCTTCTGTTTCTATGACAAAGAAATTGTAATATTTTAAGTCTTAGTTTGGATTTTTTTAACATTAATGTTCTCTCAAATAATGGCCAAAATTCCACTTAAAACTTTCTTTATTCTAACTTACATGCCGCTTTAAATCGAATACTTTGTGGTGGTGTTGCGTGTGATGTAAAGGAATTACAATTCATTAAAATAATAAATATTTAGAACGGAAAAGAAATAAAACAAAATAAAAGTTGGTGGGAAAAATATTCTAAAGTTATAAATTCGTGTTTCTTTTTTATCTTTTGATCTTGCTCAGTTGCCACAACTTACAAAAAAATAGACAAAATTAATTCCGAGCGAAAAAACACGTTGCAAATGAACACGAGTTTCATTTCGTTGTAAAATATCGTCTGTCCCAAATATTCGGAAATAGTTTATTTATTTATTTATTTTGTATGCACATTTGAAGTTTATAAATAGTTTATATTTCGCAAAGCAAATAAATAAAGCTCAAAGTACAAAAGTATTAGAATTTATATTCCGTAAAAATAGTAATTTTTGCGAAAAGAATTGATTTTTCATCAGTACTGGTAAAACAATCCAAGTAACTTCATGCTCAATATACCTTCCCAGCTACTCTAAAAGTACTAAATTTTGGTTCATTTAAGTATAGTTATTCAGATGTTTCAGCATGGAACTTGTCTAAATATATAAACAAAGAAATTCCAAATACTGTATTAACTAAACTAAAATATGGTGTATCGAATATAAAACATTGCCTTAAAATATGTTGAAATCTTATGTGATACTTGTACAAACACACATTTACAAAATCAAACATAGAACGGGAAGACGGACATACAGATTTACGCAACCAAGTTCAGTTACTAAATGAATATAAGTACTTACATTATACAAAGTTTCATGAAAATATAATCAACAGTTTCGACGTAGTATGGGCACATACATACAGACAAATGGACAGTCAGGCAGACAGACAGACACCGAACGTGTAAGAGACGGATTTAACATCAGAAGTACCCAAAATGGATAGAAAACTTGAAATGGGTCGAAAATATTCAATGTACAACAAACACCTCATTCTTATTTATATAAATTACCACTTACGACATTGATTATGTACCCCTATACATTATATAACTGCCGCAATGCAATAATTCGCTCTAGAACGCGAATGGGACTTGTCACAGGAACCCTTGAACAGCATTTTGGAAAGCATGCCCGCACATCGTGAGGCCTGCATTTGGGTTAGAGCTTGGTTAACACATTCCCTCTTAGTTTGCTTTTAACAGAGTAAAAAGTGTTTTCTTTTCACAATAACTAAAATCTACAATGTGTTCACACACTTAAGCCTTTTACTCATTTCTTTATTTTCTAGCAGCACCATGAGACATGTGGTCGTTATTTTATTTCACCTAGCTCGCGGAATGTTTATTTGTCATTTGAAGTACTTCTGTACAGATACTTGGCACGAGATTCGTCTCGAATTGTATTATAATTAATTTTTGGAGATGTGTATAGATAACAAAAATTTCAATTCCGAACTTGTCTTCAGATTCAGATATCTTTAAATAACTCACATAATTTGAGACTTAAATTTACTTATGTAAATGGTAAAAATTAATGCAAGTGGCAAAATGTGCTTACGAATTTAAAACATCGTGTAGCACTCAAGACAAAAGTACACCCAATATGGAAAGGCACAGATAACTTTGTTTTTCTTTTATTTGCTTCTATAATTTAGCAGCATCAATGAGCAGGCGATGAAGTGTAGCGAGGTACTAATGGATGGCTAGAACTTTTGCAGATTACTTTATGTGTTACGCCTTATTGCTTTCATCTTGTGCAATCTCCACTGTGGTTGGGTAAAAGGCGGGGAAAGAAAAGTTTTTCCGGGGAAGTTTCGAAATTTGAGTCAAGGTTCCATCACAGTTCATTACTATCGAAACGATTCTTTGGATAGCTTCGTATTTAGTTTTAATTTTTCGTTACTTCTAGCATTTTAAGGTAGATTGCTTTCGATGTAATCGCCCATTAGTATTTCAAAACACAGTTTAAAATAAATAAAACTCATGGAGATAAATAATCAACCCTCATTTGTTAATTATGGAATTAAAATGCACGTACATGGGTATTAATACTAAAGACTTGGTCGGATATTTAACATTATTATTTTGAGCTAATGAAAGCTAATTTGAAACAAGTCTTAGCAATAAAATTATTGAATATTAACATAATTTTCTCAAGTCTGAAACTTTGATGTATGTAATGGATTGTTTTTAAAGGATTTTCAATTAAACTTAATAAAGCTGAAACTTATAATTGCATTATTAACTATATTATAGAATTCCGATGCGTTCCTTTTTCTTTGACTAATAAACACAAAACTATGCTTCTATTTTTTAAAGTCTGATTGCAGACGGAATAAACAGATAATTTTGCTATGAAAAGATCAAAAATATAATTTTATCAGATGAGGTGTGGTCACGATAGTTATATGACATATCAAAGTTGTGGCCAGCGCATGTTCGATTCCTCACTGGGTGTATTTCTTTCTCTTCAGTATCTCTGTAAAGTTTACATTATGTGTATGTCCATTACGACGATTTGTAAGTGGATCCTTGCGATCAAGCACACAAACCAAAATATATGTCTATTCAATCAATCAGATATGATTCGTAAATTCACTTTTTTCATTTCGTCTTCAAACAGTATTCAGTACTTCTAAAATTTGTTCGCTCAGTTTTTAGTGATATATGAACTGCTGAAAACCAAACTTTAAATTCCTATTAAGAAATACTTTTAAAAATATTTCGTAGTAATAACAATTATTTTTATCAGTACTATATTCCATAAAGTATGATATATCAGATTGTTTCAAACTACTTTAAACTTACAATTTCATTTAAACCTTCAAATTATTTATTAATTTCGATGCAATTTTTTAATTATAAAATACAGTCAAATAAAATTGGGTTAAATACATCTTTGTTGCTCTTTGATCCGTACAGGAATAATTAGGCAGAATATTTTAGTTATAACTTATACAAAACATGTAGAATCTATGTAGTCATACATTCTTTGTTCTTAGTTTTTATGATCATTGATTGTAATGGTTAATTAGATGATTTGTATGTAACAAATTATTAAGTTTTGAAGAATTTCTTACTTAGTAAAATGAATAGCGAAAAAATAAGTGAACATATTAGATGTTTTCATATATAACATAGTCTCTTTTCTACAGCTAATAAAAACAATTCTTGAAACTAATTTACTTTGAACTAATTTGTTATGTATGTTGACATTGTTAACACATTTTTGTTTTGAACAGAAAATATCAAATAAATAAAGTAAATCTTAAAAATCGAAAATTTTAAGGTAATTACTTTGAGAGTTCTACGAAAGTAATAAAAAATTGCTAAAGATTTCGTTATTTTATTTTTTTTTAATTTTGCAGTTTGCATTTATTTTCAACTTGAAAGGAAAAGCCTTGTTCAGTCTTACCAAATTAATAAAGTAAAATTAGTATGTCATGTTATTTATAATACTTATACATTAAATTTAATTCTGGTTTCAACATAATTTGGTGTAGTTAGATTTAGATAAATTATAGACTTATAAAAGTACATAAAATTCAAGAATTTGAATTCATACAAGAAAACAAGGATTTCAAAAAGCAGTCCTAGAGTATAAAATTCACAAATTTAGTTTAAAATATGTTTTGTCTTCTTGATTTAAATCATTAAAATTGCTATAGAAAATATTCTTGTAACTTCATTAAAAACTACTGGCTCATCAGTGTTTTAAATTGGATATAATCATAAATATTTTATTACGCAGTAAATTTTAGTGGGGCTTTCAAGTGTAACTACTAAGACTAGTAAATTTAATTAAACAAAAGTAATGTATTTATTATTTTTAATAGCAATAAAGTATTTTTGTCTAATTATTTAGGTATGTAGGTAGGTATTTGGATTAGCGTAGCATTGGAGCAACACAACTGTCTATTGGTGACAGTCGGGACCAAACCCAAATGGTAAGATCCGAGGAAAACACCTCGTAATTTTAAGCCACAGTCAGATGACGAGGTCAACACCTGAGTCAGCACCCACTCTCCAAACTTCCATACCACGCCAACATGGGGAGGCCACGCCAGATTTAACGTGCACCAACCCCCACGTGCAAGATCGTCTTTGGTTGAATCGAGTTAGAATTCGCAACACTCCGGTCTCTACTCTTCCAACCGGGATACTGTGGCTCCTTGTTTTTAAAGACCAAAATTTTTCATTTTGAAATCTGTTTTATTGAGAAATATCTGATGGATGTATATTTATGAATCATGAGTTTTTAATTACATTGCAGTTCCTCATATTTCATAAATATAATACAATACAACAAAATATAAATTGATAAGCATGCAATACTTTATATTGATTAACTGAATGTGTTTAATTATACCAATTTTGTTACTATAATTAAACACAAAATTGAACCAAATTTTACCTAATCCATCTACTATCCTTGAACAGTATCCAAAATGGCGATATGAAATTGGAATCATAGTTTCAGTTCTTTCGCATATTCCTTTACTTCATATTATTTCCATCAAATAATTTAAATTTAGAATTGTTTCACATGGGCATAATCTGTGTCAGCTATGATTCGAAGTAAAACTGATGTTGTCCATTCGCTCTTGATGCCGGACTGTCGCCAACAGATCATTGTGTTGTTCCAGTGAGACGTTAATTAAAATACCTACCGAAGTAAAATTCATGCATAAAATGAGTTATAGATTCATAACCTTAAATAAATGAAGTTACTTCAGTATAGCTCTAACTAAATATGTATTCTATCGTGCTCAGTTATTCATTCCTTATTCGGTTATTTTTTGGATTTACTAAAATTTAAATTTAATATTCTAGATGAGTTCATGTATTCCATTCTCGAGTACAAACGACTAACTTTCTCATAGTCAGTTCTTGTATTATTTTCAAAGGGATGAAAAGCACGACCCATGCTTTCCATATCCGGTACTAACGCAAAATTTCAGTTTCAAAGTTTATGTGAGCATAGAAAATACATATATGTTTTTTGAGTATGCTTAAAGATGTAAAAAGTATTTCATGCAACATAGAGGTACATACATCATGGAAGTTCTTTATCAATGATATTGAAAATAGTATTTACTTACTAGCATATTTTCTGCTAACTTTTTATTACTATTTTATATTTTGTAATATTCCTAAAAACTATTGTAGGGATATATTTTGCTTCTGATAAGTAAGAGTAGTGAAATTAAATATTGAACAGAGGAAGGAGGTGGTTAATTAACGTCACACTGGAGCAACACAAAGGGCTATTGGTGGCGGTCCGGGATCAATCCTGAAGGGAAAGATAGAGGACAACGCCTCCTGATTTTAAACCACGGTCAGATGATGAAAACACACTTGAGCTGGAATCCCACTCTCCAAACTTCCACACCACGCGAACGCGAGGACATTTGAGGCCATGACAGATTTGACGTGCTCCATCCCCCGTGTGGTCTTTGGCTATACCGAGTTTGGAACTTGCAACCCTCGGATTTCTAAGCCTTGGCTCTTTCAACTGGGCTACCGTTGCCCTGAACAGAAAGATAGAACACAACAATAACTTTGGACGGTCAAGAAAAATGTGTTTTCTTGAAAAACAAAAGCGTGGTTATAAATACTGAAAAAGAAATAAATGAATAAAAATGGTAATTAGAAATGAATTACACAATTTTCAGTCATAAAGGAAATTGATGATTCAAAATCCTAGAACTTGAGTCACAACGATTAATCACAGTGTGCCACATGAGGTTTGCCTAATTTCTCTTACATTAAGTGCATCCTTCGATTCCTAGATGTTAATGTGCACAGTGAGAATAATTATTTATTTCACGTTAATATCAGAATAGGCCAATACACCACCACTTCTGTAGGATATCAAATAGAGATAAATGTTTTAACTTGGCACCAAAATGATTAAATCATTTGATCTTCAGCATTTCCTGAAAAATGGATCAAGATAATGCATTTAAAGGGACAATCAAGGGTGTGAATTATTGGTTTTGATAAATAACGATCCAAAATTACTGTAATCTTCCTAGGGTAACTTATCTTGCTTGGTTAGTCTATCGTTGTTTCTTCAATTGAAACTAGCCCAAAATGTAATGGCATATGTGACAAATCCATAGCCAGTAACTGATTTCGATCAATTTTACCGAGACCTTTCAAAATGTTTTGCTGGACCTATTTCGCAATAGTATAGTAGTAATAACGTAGAATTTAATCTTTTGTCCTTCTAATGCACTCAAATGACCGTCAAGTCAACAAAACTATTCCCCAAGACCTTTTCCGTTCTCTATTATTTTCGTACTTTATAGTTTCGTCTTATAGTTACTACTAAAGTACATATTTTAATCAGAAAACAAAAGTTGAAAGAGAAATAAAATTTATAAAGAAACAATCGTTACCGAGTAAATGCATGTCCTCGATGTACCTAGAGTTAGTCGGGTTTTTCTTATCAACTTTCCATTTTCAAAAATGAGGGGTGCTAAAGACATGTGAATTTATTTAGTAATTCCAAAGGTATTCTTACCACTTTAAAGTTAATTAAAGTTTGTTAGGTAAAATTACAAAATGTAAATAGTGACGTTTGGCACGTTTTTGTGCAATTTATAATGATTTTTAAAAGGAATTATTTTCTATTTAAAAATTGGTATGCGTATACATCCTCAAAATGTTTAAATGTATCTAGAAAATAAGTCCTATTTAACCCTGATTGGTCAAAGGAGATTGGTGTTTATGGTATTGTATACGTGGGGTTATATTTATTTCGGGCATTTTTACCATGAAATAATACCTGTCCCATCTTAAAATTTTCCAGTAACAAAATGATTTGTGTTATCATATATTGTTTAGAAAAATTGATGAGGCTGTTGAGAAAAAACTGAAATTAAAATGTTTCTTATAGTCATGAAATTTATCTTCAGAAAGATTTCCACATTTCTCTGCAAATTAAGTTCTATATGAGTCCAAATGGACTATTAAGTGAAACGATAGAGGCGTGAGTCTAGAGTCATGTAAACCTGTCTGATTTTTCAAATTTAAATTACTGTAAATAAAAAACTATTTAAGCAGGAGGTTAGACCATTCCATATTTCTTTACACAAGTGAATGGGAAATAAAATATATAAATAAAGTTTCCAAAAACATTAGAGGGAGTCGGTTTGAAAATACCTATTTTTTGTCGATTTGACAAGGAAAGACCCAGAAATAATCAATAAGGTGTGTCATATTTAAGGAGAGATTAAATTTTTGGTGACTTTAATAAAGCCAAAAGACTGAGGTAAGCTTACCCAATACTTCACATAAATCATTTTGATCTGTTACAAATCCGTTTTAAAGAAACATTAATCAACCAAAGACACATCTCACGATGCCGACTAAATATGACTAAGTATGTAGTATAACCTTCAATATTAGAAAAAGACAGCATTTTATAAACTGTATAAGGTAATCTTGAAATATCTGTCTATTAAAATATGTTACTTTGATTATATTTTCATATCATGCTATCTCCAATTAACAAAGTCTTTGAATTATTTTTATTTAAACTTTCGTCAGTAGTAAATTTTGGAGGCTCTAAGCTGAAAACTTTCAAGTGCTGGAATAATGTCTACCTATAATTTAAGAACATAAGGACGAAATGAAATCTCATTTTCCCCGATTTAAGTCTTTTAATTAACAAGAAGAAAATTCTGAAAAGGTTCGATTCATTAAGTGAGAGGGAAATATTGAGATATATGAGTTTATGCAGGAGGAATATTGGCATGGTCAAAATCAACAGAAAGAACAGCCTAATTAAGTCCTTATTTTCATTCTAGTTCACTGTTATAAATTAGCAGCATGAGTAAGCACCCTGTGATGTGTAACGTACTGCTAATGTATGGATAGATCATGTTCTTTCAACTTATGCCATATTAATGCCAGCTTTTCTGATATACGATGAGTGGACTAACTAGTATCGAGCTGTTAGGAAAAGGAAAGTTCTTATACGTGTAACTAAACATGACAAGGTTTCCTACTTCGAAGTAGGAAAAAGGATTTTATTGTATTCTGATTTCAGCTTTTGTTCATCGTATGTGGATCCCCTTTCTACATTTTGAGACTAAATATGAATCAAGATGCCTATACTATAAACGGCATATATAATCAATAAGAAAATAATAATATTTAAATGTTATAAGATTTTCTTGAAACAGGAAAAATCATGAATCTTCTGTTCGTACAAACTCATAAGAGATACCCCAAGGTTTTTAGGAAGACCGAAAAACTTTGCAATCAGTAGTTGTATTATAATTAGAATTCATTTAAAATGTAAAATGAACTTAATATCTACTTTATTATTCAATGTTATTGATTGCAATTGGTTGTATTTGGATTTTATGTCTCAAGGGGCATATTTGGTCAAGTTGCGCCAAACACAAGAATACAACGTCAAGTAATCGATTAAATTGAGCACCATATTTATTTTTCAAAAATTTAAAATTACTAAGGAGATTTCTTAAAAGTTGTCCCCATTACAACTTTGGAATATGTTTTTAAATTCATAATTTAATCCTTCGTTGTATTCTGTTCAATGTCCTTTTCTATTCAGCTGTTCATAACTGCATTTTTAATTTGATTGACGATAAATTTATTTTATGGATCGTAAATTGAACCTAAATGATACAACGGTTAACTCTATCAAAGCAAAAACATTTATAAAGTGAATGCTAAATTCTGAAAAACATCAGAATTACTATAAATAAATTGGTTCAGTGTGATTACCTAAAAGCAAAATCGGCTACCTCCATTTTAAGAAAAAATCGATTAAAGTATATACACTCTTTGAAATACGTGTAATTATACTTAGCACACACAAAACTCATCTAGTTGCAAATCTATCTTAATATATAAATCAAAGGATGAAAACCAAGGTAATCGTTAAAATATTTACTTTGTTACAAAATTCTAAGAAATTCATCTTTCTTGTAATTTCTTGTACATGTATACATAATGCATATTTTTCTGGTAATATAATATTTATTTAATTTCTGATTAAAATTTTAAGCCCCTAGACAGATTAGTAATACAGTTAATACAATTAATACTTCATGCATGCCCGCATTCGATTTGTTTCCTAATTTTCACGAATGCGTTTTACCGTATATACTGAAAGAGTTTATTTCGGATTCACTAAGATTAAAATGTTTGACTAACTTCTAAACCCAAAGTTAAAATTTTAAAATTTAATCATTTATCTAAACATATTTCAATTCAGCATTTACAAATAATGTTTCAGTTATAATTACTTAATATGAAGAGATCAAAAAGGTATTTTAGTCAATATTTATTAAAAAAACGTTAAAATAATGTTTATTAATATATGTCAGTCACAGCAATTGATAACCATTGTTTTACCTATTCAATTACAATTATGAAACACAATAACTGTTTATTAAAGGTAAGTGTGGTGAATTAAAACTGTAAAGCAAATAATTTACGGAAATGGTCATTGTTTTAAGCTTATAACAGCAATTCAGTTACGAACTCAGAAATAATCTCCCAAAATCATCTGTGCAACTTTCGTTTATTTCTATTCACTCGTTTATAGGCTTTAAAGATCAGAGTTTAACATGTTCAGAATAGTGTAACCATTTTAGGTAAATTAATAAAAAATAACGCCAATCTGTCCATATTATGTAAAGATGCATTGAAGGAGACGTTCAGTTCTGCGAGGGATTCGGCGCCAATTCTGTTAACCTACCATGAGCATTATATATAAATTTGTTTGCGGCAATGGTATATTTAACTGAATATCTTTGTTTATAAACAGGAAGTGGAGAGAGAGCATATAAATTAAGATTGGAAAGACCTGGTTTTGTTAAAGGCTCTGGATTTGTCTAGAAATGGACCCAGTGAAATTCTGAAGCAGAAAAATACTAAAAGGATTATTTAATAGAGAATCTTTTATAAGGATATGATCCCGTTATTATCACATTATGAAATTCAAAAACATGTTTTCTAGAAAACTTACTGAAATGAAAGTAAATTCAAAGCATTATAAATATAGATCTTCCAAATCTAAAACACATCCAGGATGTCTCATCTATTTTTATTGTTCCCCAATCCGAAATAAAACCTCAGAAAGTAGTAGCTCCATATAACAAAAATGTAAACTGATGTATGCTATTTTATGCCAGGGAAATGTAACTTTATAGAACTTAAGCGCTTTCTGTAAACATATTAAAGTCATGCACATAAACAGAAGAAAATATACAGAAAACTGTACACAGGTATATAAAGCTAAATGTCATTTATATAATTAAAACCTATACCTACGTTTTAATTAATCTTTGAGACACATTGTTACGGTACTATCAGCGTATTTGCCCATATTGTACATTGTTTCTATCAATTGAATATGTTAGTCTTATTTCCTTCTGTAATTCCTTCCACAGTAAAACTTCTAAATTTCAATATATAATGTCTTTTTCGTAGAAATAAACAAATCTTTATGGTTAAAAATTAGAACGAAATTTGAAGATGTTAAAGTTCTATGTTTAATCAGCAATGAAAAAGTAAAGTGAAGAAGTATGTAATGACTTTTATTTTTATGCACGCTTTCACTTCATTCTTATATTATATTTATGATAATATATATTACTATGTATATATTATTATTATTATATTATATTATTTTTGATGATTATGATTATTTATATTATATACTATAGATGTTCATGTTACAATGTAGAGATGTCAACGTAATAATATGCATTCCCTGTTCACAGTTATGCTATTTATAGATGTCTACATCACTATGTATAGATTTTCACGTTACAATATGCATATCTGTTCGCGTTACTATGTATAAATTTCCACTTTTATGTCCATATTATTATCAAGCATCAATAGAATTTGATTCCCCGCCATTTTTATTCTCGATATTTCAACAATATTACTTTTTTTACACATTTTCTAAAGATGTAAATTTATCGTTCCGATTTATAAAACACTTTTCAATTTTCATCGCAGACATTCATTAAGCTTTGCGTATATGCGAAGAAAGGGAAACTATATTTTTCATGCATACGTAGAGCAATCTATAATGAAAAGAAACATCGGCCATTTCGTTTGCGAACGATCATAAAGAGATAATATTTATTGACGTTAACTATAAATAATGTAATTTATTTGAAGATAGTGCAGTGATTTGTAGAACGTTTGAGCATTCAGGATATTTGTTGTTTCAAAACATAAAACTTCTTTTTATTATATTCAAGGATTATCGAAACGCTATTCAGACATTTTGAATTTATATGATATGGCAGTGCATTTAACCCTCTGAGCATCGTAAATTGTAGAACATTAGAGCATTCGGGATATTATTTCCGAATGGTGTAGTATCGCTTTTACCTCACAACACACTAGATGACTAACTACATCTATTGGTTGAAAGAAACCATGGATTTTTCAACTTTTAGAAATTGGCTAGAAATGACTCTATTGGCCCTTTCATTGGAAAAATTTCATTTTTCATTTCCTTGGAATAGAACCCTTTGAAAATATTATATTTCTGATTTCCTTGGAGAAGAATCCTTTGAAAAGATTTTATTGTTCAGCAAAGTCAAAATTGGTTAGAAGACATGCAGAGAAGACTTCCTGTTGCTAGGTGGAATTATGTTTGCGAAGCCCTCAGAGGAATAAAAGTTCTAAATAGTTTAGCCCAAATTTATTGTTCAAAAGCTTTAAAGAAATAATACCATTAAACTAGTGAGTAACTACGTAACAATTACATTAAAGTGGTCTCTACACTGAGTAGCTACTTAATTCAAAATTATTTTTTTCGAGTTAACAAATAAATAAGCATATACTCCAATCAAATTCAACAAATGGCACGATATCTTTCAATATGTTCAATTAATTACACACAGATCATTCTTGCATAGAATTTTTAAAGCAGTGAAGCTTCAACACTATTTCTGCTAACAGGTTACTATTTCAATAAAGTATAGTCAGTTGCTACGTTTACCTAGGATTCCAACATACTTAATTCATTTGATGACTCGGAGAATTATACTACAATGTATGGCAAAGCCCTTGCTACTCATCCGCAAAGCTAAATAGTCAGATGCGGCCCTTCTAATTTCTTGTTCTAAGTGTAACGGAGAGATTCTGAGGTTTACCGGAAAATAGTCTCTTAACATGGCCGTTGATAGCTCACATCATCAGCAAAGATAATGGCACTTATAAGTACGGTCATTGAGGAAATCATGGACATAATCATCTTCTTCACTAGAAAATTAGTTCTCAGTATGCTATCAGGCATGGTAAATGGCAAAGTTATTAGCGACCACAGCTACTTTTATCAATACATAGAATATATTACACCATAGATAATTAATAAACAAATAAGGATTTAAAAATGCCTATAATGTTTTAAACCGTTATTTTTGTTGCATAGTTTATTCTTCTAATAATACAAATAATACAAGTAGTTCATACAACGAACAGCACCTTATTTCACGAATATATTTTACCGTATATGCTGAAAGCGTTTATTTCGGATACATTAATGCTTTAAAATTTATGATTAAAATTAGTTCTTACACAAAATAAGGCATTTATCGATGCATAATTTTACAAATAATATTTCAATTATAAGTACTGAATATGAAGGGTTCAAAAAGTACTGTCATTGAATGGTTATTAAAGGCACATATGACTCACAACTGTACAAATATTGCTTTATATATTCAGTCGCAATTACAAAATACTTTGAATCACTGTATGTTAAAGATGTGTGTTTCTAACCACTATAAACAATTTTTTTGCAGAAATGTCTAACGCTTAAAATTTAGAGCAGCAATCCAATTACGACCTTCAAGCGATAATCTCACAAAATATTGTCTTGTGTGAAAAAAATAACTTTCTTTTATTTCTTTTTATTCGTTCATAGACTTTTAAGGATTTTAGTTTAACTTGCTCAGATCAATGCAACAATTTTTGACACTGTTATCGAAAATGACGCTAATATGAAAGTATTAGGTAAAGATGTATTGCAATAGACGATTTTCGGTGAGGGATGCTGCGTCATATCTGGTAACTTGCCTTATTTCTTATTTTATATCTTATAGCGTGGCAATCAATCCCTTGGAATCGGTGACAAATTTTCACATGACAACAAACCCGCTCCTACATTGCATCTTAACTGAATAGCATCATAGTTTACATTATTTAATTTTGAACCAAACGTGATATTCCTTGCTTACGAACCTTTGAATTGTCTTTAAAAAGTTAACAATAAAATATCATATTGCTTGGGACGATGCACAGAAATTTAAGTATGCTTTCTAATTACTTAGAAGTTAAAGCTCTAAAAGGATTTTAAGAGAAATAAACAGCGAAATTACTAACGATCATCTAAAATTTTAGTTTAAGTTTAATAAATTTCTATATTTCTTATTTATCTTTTTAACAACCATGCTAGTTTTAAGTGGTGCAGATTCGATTCCTGTAATTTAAACTGGATGTATGTCTCACTTCTATATCAGTAAAACTTCCAATGTTTGTATGTCCATTGCTTACCATTATCTGTCTTCTTCGTGCCAGCGCCTCCCATGTGGAGTCTTTTCAAGGCAAGGTGAAAATTAAATATTGCCTTGTATGTCAGCTTGGCCTAATATGTCGCTTGCACCGTAAGACTCATCCCAACTTCCCTCAAACGTATTAATTTACAAAATTAGAGGATGATTATGTATCACTTTGTGAAAATGTAATCTCTTCCCCAACTACACCCAAAATTCTTTTAACAGGGACAGTTCCCATATCCATGTATATACAATCGAATATAAAACAAAGAAAATCCTAGTCAAATCAGGACATGCATACCATCGATGCTCAGTTTACGAATTCCTATTTCACAAGCCCCACAAATTGTCATCAAGTTCCAACCAACTCACTCGATTTGTTAGGGACAGTTACCATATCCATGTAAAGGGTGATCCAATATGCTTATTACTTCGACCGCAGAAGCCAGTTTTTCCTACAAACAAGTCTAAACACGTCCCGTATAATGTGGATTGCCCTGAATATATACGCCTGATTATTCAACTAAGAATTCAATTAGGACATGGCATACTATCGATGCTTGTTTTAAAAAAAATTTTATTTCACAAATCCGCACGCTTTTACGAATTGTCATTAAATCCCAACACTTTGTCATTTAACACATTGTAATGAACTCTCTGTTCTTACGAACGTTTTCCTCGATCCCTCTTGGAGTTCGTAAAAAGGAACTCCGATGGTGCTAGGATGTCCCACAGCCTGTTCCTTCTTTTGAAAAAAAATCGAAAATGCCACGAAAAGTTCTAAAATAAATACGGAATCATTGGTAGGCAGTTATGGTTTTCTTTGATATTGAGACGTCTTCTCGTGAATCTTTATTTCGAAGTTTCTCTTCTGCTATATGTAGTGAAGTACGTGTAGAATTTTGGGCGTATGCCTCAAAATTATATGTCACACCATTCCCACGTGTAAACAAAGTCCTAGTTACACTCAGGAGAATTGTACTGAACCCAGTTTAGTTTTTTTAAACAAATGATAGAATATTAGTTTTTAATATACTATCTGAAGCCATCATTCAGTCTTCTTAATCCTCCTGGTAATTGTCTGGACGAGGTGTCTCGCCATTTGCAAAACGGACCAGATCTTAATGGACTAGATATATCGTCATTTGAAGAAAACTGACCAAATCTTGATCTCCTCATTATTAAAAATTCGGCAATACCTTGATGAAATATCTCATCATTAGCAAAATTGGTCAGATCTTGATGGGCGAGATATCTCGTCGAAACTATTTGGAGGGTTAAAAACAACGCATGTCAATACTGTAATTTCAGCGTTCTTTCCAGATACACTCATCGAGGTGTATGGTTAGAATCATAATAATTTGCTTTTGGAAAACTAAAAATATACACGAAAGTTACAAAATTCTAATTCGAACTGTACAGGATGTTAATAACTTGGTGTTGGGAAGTATTGAATATTCAAAAAAAATTATAGTAACATTTACAAAGCAATATCGTCATTTGGAATTTCATAGTTTAGTTATTATCTGTTAGTCAAAGTTGAAGCCGAAATCAGCATTTAGCTATAAAAGCGGTTTTCAGTTGTAATACATATTTACGTTACATATCACATCACAAAATTATGAATTTGAAAATTATCCCTCTAGAAAATTATTGAATTCAACGCTTTGTGTTTCCGAAATACAGTCATGAATACTATAGTAAACAAATATATTATTAAAAATAGTTTAGTTACGTTGAGATTAATAAAATGGTTTCACAAGTCTGACATTGACAAAAATGGAAGATAGAAGTTGCTGTAAATTATTTCATTGACCTTAACCGGTAGTTAAAATAATTAGGCGTACTTTTCTGAATATAAAATATGTTGTGCAAAACTACATTACAAATGTGTCTAAAATTATTCTAATAAATTATCTAATTCTGTGTAGTAAATTATTCTAATTCAATCAATTTATTTGACATAATATCGAAAATTATTGTTCCTCGAGAGAAAAATGTATAGCAATATAAAATAGAATATATCTATGTAACCCACAAGGCAATTGGAGATTTGGAATACAGTGATTTTGTTTTCAATTCTGATTGTAAATTTTATTATTAATGCAAATACAGCAAATAGTTTTTTTTATTTAATTATCCTTTGTTTGGAGTTAAAATCAGTTGACGCAGCCACTTGAGTAAATTCGCCCCAAGTAAACAACTAAAACATTTTTATTAAACTTTTTAAAAAAGAGGCACTAATTAATATTAATGAACTTCTTGCAACTGATCAAATATCAATGCAACCAATGGTTTTCAACTATTGTAGAACCGCAGCTTAATATAATCGCATTATGTACCTCATCGGCGTATCTACCTTATCTTAGTGTACAATTTTCTACTTGTTCGTAAGATAAATGCTCAAATCCTGTGTCATATTTGTTGTAATGTAGCTATTTCATGACATTCTCATCAACATTTTCTTATCTAGTTCCCTAATGCGGTTCATTCTCTCGAGGATGTATCATCTGTATTATCTTCCGGAAGTTCCATCGAAGATACTCTTCTGGACCTACTGATAGTGATGGTTTTGGCTAATACCACAAGACACGACATAAGAAGTCAAGAATTGAATGTACTTGCTGAGCGTCTTTAAGTCGTCATTTATACTATGGTATGGATCTCTAAAATAGAGAATATTTTACCACCACAACGGTTTATTGCTACAAAGTCGTTAATTGGCATTTGACTTTAAATTACCTTAAACTGTAATACAGGCTCATACGTAATTTATTACTTTATACATCATTTCTTCAATTGATAGTAAGCAGCAGTTGACTATTTGATTAAGATTTCTAAACCACCCAATATCAAGGCATTGAACTTAGTTCACCTGAATAGAAAGTAATGGATCGCCAACTTAAAGATCCAATAATTACATAATTTATCACACAATTCAAATAAAATGGAACAATTTGTTTCGTAGATAAAAAATTACAACTAACGAATAAAATTGGAAAATTCGTCGTTAATGTGTACAATTTTTTTTATTATATCTTTGAGAATATGAGCCAATGTTCCAGAAACTGGAGTATAAATATTAGATTTTTGAAAATATAATATGTCAAAACATTAAAGTAGAGCCTTTCAAATTGAATAATGTATGAAAAGTGTGTCATTTTCCAGAGCAACTATAGTGAATTTTTTGACGAAAAAAATTGTTCGATTTTATCACAATTCTTAACTTCTTATTTACTTAATATATAACATTGGCGGAACATGAGTGCATAAACATTATCTGTTTGGTTCTACAGTTTCATTCATTTTAGATGTATAAATGTTTAATGAAGAATTTCTTGTGGAGATGAAAATACATTGGATTCAAAGAAAATCCGTTCTTCTGACAAAGAATTTTAGGTAGCAATCCATTATCATATCTTTTCTTGATGAACCTGTGCTAGGGAAATTCGAAAAAAGCGTAAGGGATTCTAAGGAAGATATTTGAAAATGGCTCCTTTGATCTAGAAATTCTGGATAGAATAAACAGTGCAAATTTCATGACACCAGAGTTCAACGTTTGAGACAGCTTCAAATAAACATATTTTCTTTTTTCATAAGGTTCATTAATTACAAACCTTTTATGTATGCTATATTTAAATAACCGATAGCCTGAAGGTTGCTTAAAGTTTGCATTAATATTACAAGAAAATGACGAACGTTCGAAGTTAAATATTTGATACATGAAACCTCTAGGACATAGAATTGTGTGTTAAAATAGCAATTTAAGTTTTATTATTGATGATTTCATTAAAATGTACTATTAATGATGATTTAATTAATTGTATTCAATCATCACAAAGAATTTTCAACTAGACGTCATATCAAAATAAAGAATAAATATTTTCAGACCGTTGATCCAAACATTTTTGAATGCTTATTTCAATGTTATTTAAAATAGTGCGTATATAACATATTAAATACATGCATAGCATATTAAATACATGCTTTAATCTCAATTACGATATGTTCTTGAAAAATTTAATTAAATGCAAATTTGCTTTTGTCATGCTTTACCAGATAACTTAAATTGCGAAACAGTTGTGCACTCTTAATATTAGCTGATAAACAAAATTAAATTAAATTTATCTGTTAAGTTATGTAATCTTAAGTTATCTGTCAAGTTACTGTTAAGTGATGTAATCCTAAGTTATCTGTTAAGTTATTTAATTAAATTCTGTAAAGTTACCTTTAAATAAGGTAACTACAGAATTTGCTTAAATTATATCACCTATGATTTAAAGAAGTTCACTACGAGTCCGTATTTATCATATCAAACATCTAACTAGATTAACTTTATATCTGCTTTAAAAAATAAAATTGCGAGGTAGATGTCTAATACTTATAACTAATTAACTGGAATGGGTTCTTAACAGTCTATATACACTCAAAATTAAGTACTTATACACTGCTGGCCACCGTAAATGCAACACCCTGAAGGAAGCATGCAAATAATATGAAATTTACAACATGCATTAGCGGAGGTGAGATATGCAAATGATTAGAATTTCAGCGCAGACGCACATCACGCGCGCCTGTGGCGCCACTTCAAAGCGCTATTTAAGGCTTGGAGATTTCGACGATTTCAAGTACGGCAATTGTGTTTTTCTTGTGGTTTTTTCAAAAAAACGATCAATTATGCCTCGTAGAAAACAGCGATCATCTTTTGATCAAGTATCCGAGTTCGACAGAGGAAGTGGCCTACCGAGATTGTGGATTATCTTTCAGGGAAATCGGTAGTCGTGTTGGACGAAACCAAACAACTGTAATGCGGATATGTGATCGTTGGATGCAGGAGGGTACGACGGACCGACGTGTTCGATCGCATCCACCTCAGTGCACCACTTCACGTGATGACAGGCATATTGTGCGTATGGCAGTGACGGATCGCTCAGCCACATCACGAACCATAGCACAGCACATGCAGTCTGTACCGCATCATCCAGTGTCTGCGCGTACCATTCGACGCTGTTTACAGCAGAGTGGTCTGTCCGCAAGACGTCCATTGCTTCGTCTACCCTTGACGCAGAACCACAGACGTTTCCGCCGCCAATGGTGCGATGAAAGAAGGATGTGGACGGCAGAATGGAATGAAATTGTCTTTACTGACGAGTCACGCTTCTGTCTGCAACACCACGATGGTCGGATTCGAGTCTGGAGACACCGTGGAGAGAGGATGCTGAACAGCTGCGTTATGCACCGCCACACTGGTCCTGCACCGGGTATTATGGTATGGGGCGGTATTGGATATCACTCTCGCACTCCTCTAGTAGGCATTGCCGGTACTTTAAACAGCCAGCGCTACATCTCCGAGGTGTTGGAGCCAGTTGTCCTTCCTTACCTTCAGGGCTTGCCCACAGCCATATTTCAACAGGATAATGCGCGACTACACGTGGCACGCATTGTCCAAGGTTTCTTCGTCAATCGCCAGATTGAATTGCTTCCCTGGCCAGCTTGCTCTCCGGATCTTTCGCCGATAGAAAACATGTGGTCCATGGTTGCTCAACGATTGACCCAGAATACATCCCCAGCTGCCACACCAGATCAACTTTGGCAACGTGTGGAAGCTGCTTGGTCTGCTGTACCCCAAGAACACATCCAAAGTCTCTTTGAATCAATGCCGAGGCGTGTGGCAGCGGTGATCTCCAACAATGGCGGCTACTCTGGCTACTGATTTTGGCAGGAACCACACTTCACAGAAGTCTATAAATTTAATCATTTGATACTTGGTCAACATGTTATCTACAAAATAAATTTTGTTGTGATATCTCTTGTCTTTCTTGGTGTTGCAATTTGGGTGGCCAGCAGTGTATTAATCTTAGAGGCTTTAAATCAATTTTATTTAGACAATGTTATTACTGGAAAAGAGCAAAACAATTCACGTAACAGTGGTATGCTTATTTAAAAAAAATTAAATAACAGATTCAAAATTTTTAACTAACAGATTTTGGGGGCACTCGAAAATTAAACTCAAGACGCCTGCCACCATGGCGTCACGTGATCTAATAGAAATAGAAAACTTAAGTCATGACATCACGAGATATAAAACAAAGTAGAAGGACTTACATCAATGTGCCTTTAAGAAATTGGGAAGGGTTAAATAACCACAATATTGATTATGGGATAAGTAAACTTGCTGGTATCGATTACCGAGTAAAGCTGAGAATTGGAATTTCATGGGGGAACGTGAACAGATCTGGTGGACGAGGAGAGCTCATGATCTATAAAGCACTTGCTCATCTATGAGCTGAAATGTTAAGAATCTCTCAAGACACAAGGCATTGTTCCTGGAACATCTCAGTCTTCATAAAGATACTCCATCCCTAATGCCCGAGACCAAATTTGGTGAGTACCACTTTCCTAAAAACATGCCATCTATTTACTTTTGACTCCTCTCAACACACATCCATTCTACCACATTGCTAATGTGAAATTGGTGAATTATGACAGTGCTACTGTGATATTAATAATGTGTTATGACATTGCTTCGGTGAAATTAATCATGTGTTATGACATTGTTACTGGGAAATTATTGATGTAATAGACTGTTGTTGAACTGAATACTTCAATTCATAACTAAACATAAATTGTTCACAAGAGATTTTCCTTATTGTTATTGAGAAATTTAATAATGTGTCTATAAATTCTATTGAGAATATAAAAATTTTATCTATTTACAACTGTACACATCTATGACACCTCTTTATGATGATCATTAAAATAGAGAATTTTAATGTTCCCAGAAGGTGAAAACTTGCTTTCACAATCTATTGCAACAGCATAAGGCGAAGAATTCATTTGACCCAAGAAGAGCAGAATTGAAACAGAATTTAGATCAATCGTCCTGGAAACAATATGAATCATAAACCACCAACTGAAATGGTCGGCTAAGTATGCAGATGGACCTAGATTATGGATGCAATGAAGCTCAAACGCAGATGGTTTTCGGATTTTTAGGATTTCTATCTGGCTTTCTGACCAAATATTACACCTTTTGATGGCGAAAGGGAAGCCATTAAGATATAACTACTCAACGTTAAATTTTAAAAGCCTCGACTTCGAAACTTAAGGATCAAGTTTCCGAGCAATTACATCATCCAACTCACCAGGCGCACTTTCAAAGAAATTTTGAGATGCCAATGGACATGGGCAAACTGGTATTTACATTGAGGATATATCGTCAAATTATCTAAAAGTGTGTCTGAGATTTTAAAGATCAAGGTACTAGTACATGCTAGAGGCTGGGAACGATTATTAAGCCCAGCATATATTTAATTTATATACCTCATAATTTTGTCCTTTAGACGTGGATGTTTCGTAGGATTATGTGGTTGCAAAGGAGAATGCATATATCAATAGATATAAGCGAATAAAATATATATATAAAAGACACAATATAGACTGGTAAGGAAGAATGATGAAAACGTTTACACGTATTAAACAATACTTAATGACACTTCTGTCTTTGTTTGCTATAGAAATAATTGGGTTGTCTTAATGACATTTTCATTGGCTAGTCAATAGATGTGTCTAAGTTTTAATGCTTGAATAATATTTAATACGCTATTATTTACAATGAAAGTATTAGAAAATACAATTAAGCTGTTTTGCATTCGAAAATTTAAACTAGCATGCAATACTGGAAACAATTCGTTGCAATGTATAAGTTAGAGTGGATTATAAAAGCAAACGTGCAATGCAAATTATCGTAAAGTGTAGGATAGTAAAATCGCGCTAGTTTAAGGTATTTTGCTGCAATTTTTTTTCTGTTTTTATTTTCTAATTAAACTCACCAATAACCCTTAAACTAAGTATGATTTTAAGGCACTTTAATTGTAATAAGTATATATGTATAATATACATCCACCATAACTGCCCCCTAACTATTAATGTGGCCATAAAATTTGTGTGCCCCTAATAGGTCCCGAGTGCTAATCCCGATTTGTAAGCACGTGGATGTTGGTAATTGTCCTTGTTAGGAATGGCGGCTCACACGATGGGTGCTCTTGTACAAGTAACTGTCAGTATGTCCCTTGTCGTATCCCCAAAGGTCGAAGTCATCAGTGATCTGGCATTAGAAATAAAAAGAGACGTCTCTAGAAGCAGCCCTGGTAATTTCTTAATTTGTTCTTAACCCTCCTGGTAGTTTATATTTGCGTCGATAACTACGCTGTATTGGCCAGTCATTGGTGCAAAAACCTGTTCCAAACTGTTACCGGTTTTGTGCAAGGAACAATGTTTTTCCTACTTGGAGCTTCATTTCCCATGGAGTTACAGGCAGTTTTATCTTGACGAGGTATCTCGTTATTAGTAAAACTGACGAGGTATCTATAACACTTGGAGGATTAAATAGTTACTGAACTTGTTCAATAAAAATTTACAAGACATACAGAAAAATGGTGGATAATAAGTAATTATCAATACCAATCTCTCTATATAGTGTTGCCCGTAAGTTGCGTCAATTGAAATTTTAAAATAAAAGGTGAAAGAACTCAGATATTCAGCACCTTTCATCACAATTGAAATTTATCTCAAATAATTATCACATAGTACATTCCAATTTAGGTGCGAACCTATTGCTTTTCATCCATCCTCCTAGAAATCCAATGTAAATATGCATTCAAATCCTTTTCACGAACTCTTGTTGATCAGTAACACGAATATATCAGATGACATAATCACTCTGCTTAATAAGTTGGGTGTTTATGCTATATAAGCCGGACTTCGTTTATGGTTATACACTCATGTCCAAAATTATCTTTACATGCATAAAATCACGGATTTCTCAGAAACTGTGAACTATAATTTTATGAATTTGTGTCAAATGATACATAACATCATCACACAAATACAAAGGAAAACATTTAAGAGCATGGCATATGATATAAAACTGTAGCATGCAACAATAAAAATGTCAATAATATGTGACAAGGCGAGTTCAGAGAAAAAAGAATAACTCAGAAAAAATTAAGGCTTATGAATTTAATATGGAATGTGATCTCCCCTTACGTGTACGCACATATCTCGACGTGTTTTAATGCTGACAATAATGTTGTTAACCACAGTTTGGGGAATTAAGTTCCACTCCTCCAGCAATGCGGTCTTCAGGGTATTTATATCTCTAGGAGGAGGATGTCTCCGTGCAACTGCTTTTCCGAGGTAGTCCCATAAGTTCTCTATCGGGTTCAGATCAGGAGATTTTGCTGGCCACGGTATTCGCTCAATGGCTTCATTTCAAGGAATTCGTCAAAGAGGTTTTCTCGATGTGGACGAGCATTATCGTCCATAAATAAAGAGTCAGATATATATACACCTCTGAAAAGTCTTACATAAGGTTCTAAGACCTCATCCCGATATCTCTGGCCGGTCACAGATCCGCTGTTGAAAACGTGTAGGGGCGTACGTCCATCGATCATTATTCCTCCCCATACCATCATACTTGCACTACCAAAACGGTCACGTTCCATAATGTTCGAAGGAATATTTCACGTTCCTGACTCCCTCCAGATGTAAACGCGTTTAGAATCAGATGTTAAACTAAACCTCGACTCAACAGTAAAGAGAACATGTGTCCATTGGTGTTCACACCAGTTCTGATGTTCTTTGCACCAATTAAAGCGATCCCTCTTTCGGTGAGAGGACAGTGAAACACATACCCTTGGCTTTCTGGCATAAAAGTCTTTTTCATTAACCTTCTGTATACAGTTTTCTGTGATACAACAGTTCCAGTGGCGACTGCAACCTCTGAACTTAACTGCCGAGCAGTAGACTTCCTGTTACGACGGGCAGTTATTGCCAGATATTGATCTTGAGAAGCAGTTGTTATTCGTTTACGACCTTGTCCAGGCCTCCTTACAACGGTGTCAGAGTTCTGAAATTATTTCCATAGCATAAAGACTGTCTGTCTTGAAATATTCACACATCTAGCTGTTTCCATGATTTTCAGCCCTGCTTCTAAACGGCCGATAATTCGCCACTTAACAGATTCTTCCAAGTGATACTTCGGAGCCATAACAAACCGTTTTGAGTCCTTACACGCTGAAATCAAACGCTGTATTGCAGAAATTCACTCAGATATTCACTTTGCGCAAAGCGCTTGATTCACCGTCGGATGACGTAACGCCTTGATTTGCATATCAGAAACCGTTTGATCACTTTTGATTGGATAATGCTAATTAGGCTTGTCTTTCACACAGATATAAAAGATATAAATTTGGTCACGAGTGTATTTTGAGATGTAAAAGTGACATTCTTTCAGTTTTATATCTCAAGGGAATTATTCATAACTTAGTAATTCGCAGTCAAACTCTGAGAAGTAGTGGAAGTACAATATCTAAACTATAATTCACAAACCCTCCGTTGTTCTTCGACAGAGAATTGAGAGGTCAGTATTCCAATCTACTTGAGCCCTCCCGTATTACCTACATGTGACATTGAGTCATGTCCAAGAAATTAAACGATTGAAAATATCTTTACGACTGCTTCACCCTCCAAGTTGTTTCGACGAGATATCTCGTCCACCAAGATCTGGCTAATTTCGCTAATGACGAGATATATCGTTTATCAAGATGTTATCCATTTTTCAGGATGACAAGATCAAGATCTGGTCAGTTTTTTACCAATGACGAAATATCTCGTCCATCAAGATATGGTTGATTTTGCTATTGGCGAGATACCTCGTCGAGGTATCTCTGCATTCATTAACCACCAGAATAGTTAATATGAAATTTCATACAATGCTGCTCTTTACTAAGGTTGACAAACTCTAACCAATTGCCTTCACTTTATCTCCACACTCGTGCTTAGAAGTGCTGTCTAAATATTCCTTCTGTGAGAATAATATTCTCCAACGGGGTGCATTTTAATGTTGATCTTTTATCCGGTGCCCTCTTGGAGATGTCACTCTTACATATTTATCTCAGATATCTAAGTTTACTTTGCTAATAGAACTTTCTTGACAAGTTTCAGGTTCGTGCTTTGACTTATTTTATAAAATGCACTCTAAAAATCCTGGGCGTTTTCTTAATATGGTTAATATTGCAATTTTATACAAATTTATGTGAGTTTGATTTTCATACGATATTGTTGTTTTTAACGCTCATATTGGTGCGTCGATTTTAGAAATTAGAAGCAAGAATGGGAATTTATGTGAGTTTTTGTGAAATTCCCTTAATCTACGTGCTACGTGATCAAATATTACGAGGAGTAAACGTTCGTGCTTTCTGCAAAGGCAAATTCTGAAACTTATTAGCAGAAAAGGGTTTGTGTATCTATTCCATTGTATTATTAATTTCCTAATAATTCTAAATTATCTGAGAAAAGGAACGAAATAAAATAAACTCTTGTTTTTATGCAGAAAACGTAACTTCATGGAGGCGTAACGTAAACGTAACTTCATTGGTCTTAGGAGTCATGGAAATAGAGATGAATATTTGAGTATAGGTAAGTGAGGGAGTGATGATGCACTTTCAAGAAAATCATCTCTGAATTCCAAAAGCAAAATGTTCGAAAACTTTTTTGAATTCAAAAATGCATAATTTTATTACAGAAATATGTAAATGATGTTTGTTAAAAATTATTACTGTTTAAAAAAGCTGAAGAAAAGACATCATTGAGCCGTCTTTATGTTAAAATTAGGCGTACAATGGTGGGTACTTTTGAAAACTCATACCATGAATAGATAATATCAATTTCAATAAAATGATGAATCAATTGTAAACTGTGTCCTTTAGTGTTTTTTCTTACACTGTTTGTGCCACAATCATTACATTTCCCCGATAAACCGTGCGATTTCCATGGAGTCATAATTTTCAGATGACACATTCAATACAATCCCAGATTTTATTGTAGAACCATAACTTCCCAATATTAACGGTATTTGTTAGAGTTCACTTCATGTGAACTTTAAAGGATTCCTGATTCACACACATCTTAAATTATCCTTATTGCCATTTTTTAATTATAACTCTGCGTTGAATGAGTATTTAATACCTAAGCTGTCTAACTCGAATGCAAGCTTCCTAACTGTCTTCTCATCCAGGTCAAATCCTAAGTCTAGATTTTTATATATAATCAACAAGTCGATTTCCGTTCACCTCTCCAAAGACACTTTTTTAACAAACAAGGAAAGGCGAATGATATACATGTTGTACATGTATAACATCCGATGATATACATGTTTAGTGGTTGTTGATATACATGCATATCAACAACCACTAAAGCCCGTTTGTGATACAGGAGAAAAACCACTGAATTTTCTTGCCACTTGGTCCTAATGAATACTTGACAAAACGTCAATATTTCTCTTCTCGTCTAAACGTCGCTTCTTGTGCACTATAAATGCACATTGCTTCAACGATACCGATTTTTCCAGAATGTATACGATAAACAGCTTGCTTTAACGCTTTCTTGGACCACGTCGACTTAGGTAACAGAATATTTTTGAAAATAAACTGATGGCATGATTAAAACGATTGAACACAAAGTAGGAAATTCAAAAATTTAGTAAATTCAAAATGTGTTTTCAGAAGTCTAACAAAAATAATTACCAAAATAAATATTTTTGTACACTCGAATGACAATAGAAATACTCGAATGTCTTTCTACGGAAAATGAAATAAACATACACTACCTGACATTGAAAATGCAACACCAAGAAGGAGTTGGCAGAAAGTGATGAAATTTGGCAAACAGAGAGACACAGCAACGAGCAATAAGTGATCTTTATTGCAACATTATACACCTTGCCACTGAGCAGCAAGAACGTCTGATCAGTAGGTTGTAGGACCACCGCGAGCGGCGATACAGGCAGCAACACGTCTAGGTACAGACGCAATGAGCGTGCGGATGGTGTCCTGAGGGATGGCTGCCCATTCCCTGTCAACCATTTGCCAGAGTTCGTCTTCTGAACGTGCCGGTGGCAACGCATGCAAGCGACGTCCAATGACGTCCCAGAAATGTTCGATAGGTGAGAGATCAGGGAAGACAGCTGGCCAGGGAAACACCTGGGTACCTAGCAGGGCATGTTGGCTGATGCGTGCCGTGTGCGGCCGGGCGTTATCCTGCTGGAAAATGGCATTGGGCACCCCCTGAAGGAAAGGTAGTGTCACCGGCTGCAGCACGTCATCCACGTATCGTTGGGCCGTCATAATGCCCTGAATACGGACCAGAGGTGACCTGCTATCATAGGCGATGGCGCTCCAAACCAATATACAGCGTTGTCTCGCGGTATGGCGTTCCACAGATGCGGCCGGATTGGCCCTGTCACCACGTCGGCGCCAGACTCGTACACGGCGACTGTCAGTGCTAAAACAGAAGCGTGACTCGTCTGAAAACACCCCCCTGTGCCATTCCGTCGTCCACGTGACTCTATCACGACACCATTGCAAACGGAGACGTCTGTGCTGTTGGGTCAATGGTAGTCGTCTCAACGGGAGTCATGAGTGCAGGCCGTCAGCGATCAATCGGCGGCTAATGGTCCTGGACGATATGGGAGCATCAAGGGTGTCCTGCACATGCTGCAAAAGGGCGACAGACGTGGCTTGCGGGGCCGCCGATGCTTGCCGGCAGAAGCGTCGGTCCACGCGTGCTGACGTCACTCTGGCTGCACCGGAACCCCTCAAACGTGCCACATTCCCTTGGTTCAACCATCTGTGCCACAACCGGTGCACCGTGGACGCGTGTAGGTGGGTATCTGCTGAGATTTGACGTATGGACCAACCTGCCCTTCTGAGACCAATCACCATACCCCTCGTGAAGTCGTCTGTTTGCTGGAACTGTCTCGATTGGCGGCGTCCTGGCATTCTCCGCCATTAGACGTTTCCTCTGAGACACAAAAACAAATTGCAACTTGATTTACCTGGCAAACAGAGCGGCGCGAAACTGACCACTTTTGCAGGTTCCTTCCCTGGTTTTTCACTCGCCGTGCGCGGGACAGCTGCGCAGTTTGCATCATTTACATATCTCGGTGAGCTGCGTCTACCCTGTAAATTTCATCCAGTTTTGCGCACTCCTTCTGGGTGTTGCATTTTCAATGTCAGGTAGTGTATGTGCGTCATCTTACACTGTCAATAAGTTACCTCATATATCCAAATGTCAGTGACAGATTATGCACTCATCCATTCAATAATGATAATGGTAATATAGTGGATATCATACAGTTTACTTCTAAACATACCTAACTATTCTACAACAGAACAGACAACTTAAATAAAGACTCTTCAAGATATATTAAAATGTAATATACACGTATTAAAATTACAAGGAAATTTTTAGAATTCTTCAAACGATGATGAAAGTTGTGACTCAAACAGGAACACGCCACAACTTTCACCACTAAATCTTCTGTAGCTACTAAATATAAATTTTTAAAAATTGGTAGGTTGTGTCGAGAACACAAACCTTAGTTTTGATGTGAATACCCGGGTCTGATGTTGGATTGTGGAATGAATAAAGCAAACATAGGAAGATTGAACGATCGTTTTATTGTTAACATTTAATAATTAATTTACAATTTGAAAGACTAAAGTGCAGTTTGATATTAATTGTTGATAGATTGTTATACAGTATTAATTTTAGCGTAGTTCGGTAGCTTTCGAATGACGCCACTTAAGCAGTCATCATTCCTCTCGCAACCCATAGTTACAATGTCCCAAAGATTGCCCAGCACCGTAGAATTTGAATATATTGCAGACCCCCTCCCCACGCTGAGTGTGTCTTCGCACTCGGTTCTATGCCATATCCGGTGAGGACATTTTTTGTCTACACGATGCTATATTTATCTTTTGTGTGTTTCTTGTTCTAAAATCATATGACGAAACAGTTGTAACGCCAGACTTTTCATTCATTTCCTCAGAGCTGTTCCGATTTTAAAGACGTATTCAAATAAAATAAAATTCAGCGATTGCTCGTTCAGCTTCCGAGTTATAGCTACTGCGTCATCTTATCCAGCGTACCATTTGTGGCTCACTTAACTATATAAGTTTATAAGTAAGCCAAAAATGTTTGCAAAATTCAAATGCAAATTTTAAAGCTATTAATTGTAATTTGAACCATCTACTACTAAGCAGAACGGAGCTGCTATCGCCTTAAACCATTAGAAACTTCTAATATAATTTTCAGACACCCCATATCACTTTGTGACCTATTTCCTT
This sequence comes from Meta bourneti, assembly GCA_933210815.1. NCBI lineage: Eukaryota > Metazoa > Arthropoda > Arachnida > Araneae > Tetragnathidae > Meta > Meta bourneti. The sequence goes on from OW119922.1 coordinate 63,707,122, forward strand.
AATTACCCTTTTTCAAACCTGCGTGTAATCCGAAACAGCAGTCTGACGGCCAAAATGGTTTGAGATGAGAGATACAACTCTTTGCATGGGCGATAACAATAAACCCAATCTCGCTCAGCTACTTACTTAAAAGGAGGGAATCGAGCGTGTAATGTGGTCAGCATAGTCCTCTGACTTAGATACATTGAACATACTTAGGAGACACTTAGCAACATCATTGGAGCTAGTATGGTACATCCATTAACTCTTCGTGAATCGTAGGTTATCTCATTGAAATATCTCTTACTCAGACTTCTCATTTCAATTACAACTACAAAATCTCCATTTCACATAGTTTGATGTTTGAGCAGAACTTCTTACTAATTATGAGCTAGTAAGAAGTGTTACTAACTATTTCTTACTAGTTTATCAGTTAGTAATTCCTTAGAAATGTACTATTTCATAGTATGATAAATATGCAATGCGATATGTAGCACGTCGCATAGGGTTCTGAAAATATTATACTACACTAAATATTTGCCAATGCATTGCGAAGTTTTGATATTATCGAAAGTATTTTGCATGAACAAACTGCTTTGTTTAATAATTTCATTTTCGGGTGATTTGCACTAGAATATAGGGCTTGTTATAGAACAGGGTATAATTTTATTGCAACATAAAATGAGTAATCTAGCAAATTTATCGCATAGGTATAACCCCTTTCATTGTAATATATATTCATATCTACATTTATATCTGTATTACATTTATCTTTTGAGAGTTTATTACTTCATAAATATTTCCAGTTTTGAAATATATTATATTGATTCCATTCTTTTGTTACTTGTGTGGCCATAACTTACCTTAATATCTCAAAAATGATACTTGAACATTTCCTATTCCTTTATACAATAGTATAATTTTTATTAAACTTAAGCAATTTTAAATATATTGACATCAAAAAATGATTTTTACTATTTAGAGTACGGTCTCTATTACATTCAACACACAGTTATTTCTAATATTACATAAGCTTATTAATAACGCTTCACAAGATAATATATGAAGTAAAACGCTGGAATTATATACGTTTTCCAAACAGCATTTAAGTTTACATATTTATGCAAACAAGTATTGTATTATTGAACATTAATAATTCTATGGTCACTCTTTAAAGGGATAATGTAACTCAGAATTCAAACACTAACTGAACATAACAATATAACAATTAAAAGTTAAATGAACACTTTTGTGATTAAATACTGTTCATATCAATTTACAGGTTTAACCTAGTTGAAAGAGCAACGAATTATCAACCTGTGGGTTACAAGTTTGAAACTCGGTCAAGTCAAAGACCTTCGTGTACACGGAGGCTGGTGCATGATAAATCTGTCGTATCCTCAAATGTATTCACGTTGGCGTGGTGTGGTGCGGAAGTTTGGAGAGGGGGTGCCAGCTCAGATGTTCACCTCGTCATCTGACCGTGGTTCAAAATTACGAGGCGTTGTCCTTGTATCTTTCCCTTCAAGATTGATCCCTGAACGACAATAACAATCCGTTGTGTTGATCCAGTGCTACATTAAGTAACTACCAACCAATTTCCAAAACATTTCCATTATATTCTTGTTGGCATGAAACGTTATTTTTGAATAGGCTTCATTGTTATTCATTTTATTTTCCAATGTGTATAAAGAGGACGCGGTAGGCCAGTTGGAAGAGTAGGAGACAAGTAACTGGAGGACCGCGAGTTCGAAACTCTGTGCAACCAAAGACCGTCTTGTACGTGAGGACTGGTGCACGTTAAATCTGGTATGTCCTCAAGTTAAAATGGTGTGGCAGTTTGGAGAGTGGGTTATTAGCTCAACTGTTGACCTCGTCATCTCACCGTGGTTCAGAAGTACGAGGTGTTGTCCTCGTATCTTACTCTTCGGGATCGATCCCGGACTGTCGCCAATAACCCGTTGTGTTGTTCCATTGCGACTTTGATTCAACTACCTACCTACCGATGTGTATAAGCTATTTAATGAGTGTTTTACTTAGTTTCTACTAATCATTGCTACTGAAATTTGTTTAAAAATGGGTAAAATAGAAAAAAGATTCTGAAAATAAAAAATATATTAATGAAATTTCACAGAATAAACTAGTTGAACTATTTTAGAAATAACTTTGCCAACAATAATTGAAGGGAACAAACAATAAGAAGGGTTTTTATCTTTTTAAAGACTTCTCTGTGGAACTAATTGAAGAATTTTCATTATGTAATATTAAGCATTAATTTAATGCTGACTTTTAATCTGAATAGAATTTATCAGAATGCTAATTTATTATTTCTAGACATCGTTTTTCTAGTAAAATACATCTCTTTACTTTGCGAATGAGAGGTATTTTCTTTCAAACTAAATATAGGTAGTGTTAGCGTAATTGAGCGATTTGAGCTTCATATACGTGTTCAGAACATGAAGTCAGTTGGCTTGTTTTCGAATACGATTTTTAGCACTTCGTCAATAAAAATTCAAAAGAATAAATTCCGAATTGATATATGGTAGTTGACTGGTCAACACTTATTATATATTAAACGCAAAACGTTGCCAAAACGGATATAAACTCTATTTAAGGTATCATGCGAAAGTATTGGGAAAGTAGAAGTAAAATCTTCGTAGACTGTCTGGTTTGTTTTACCCGAGAAAAATGTTATACCACTCATCACTTGAAGTTTGCAAATTTTCTTTATATAAGAATTATTTTAAATTAAAGTATGCATATAAGGCTCCCAAGAAAAATGAAAATACCATTCTTTAATATTATTTTATTGTATTCACGTACATTAACAAAGATACTTAACTGTATGAATATGAGAAATACTAAGCGTTTTAGTTTCAGTTTTATATCGAAATGGCTTTCAACAGCTTAAGAAATTACAATAGTTTTCTCCATCATATTTTTTTCAAAGGAAAGATCTATCTATATGCTTAATTAGAAGACAGAATAAGAGATGGTATCCTTATGACATGGAAAAATATTTCCACCATACTCCTTTGTCTCACACCAACACTTGGTTACAGGTGGACCAGTATTAGTTCCCAGGTACTTCATATTGTAGCATTGACAGGTTGCGTCACTCATATCATCAGTATTGCAGCAATTGTCTTTATTATCGGTGCATTCTTGTTCTTCTGCAAAGCAACCACTGAAAATATTGTATGCACAAATTAAAGGTACATAAATTAACAATCGGATATATAAAGGCATAAAATAAAATGTTAATAACTAGTATATAATGCTTAAGTTCGTTATGTAAATTGAACTATGAAGTGTTTTTGAACTAAATCCAATAATTAGTAAGTGCTATTTCCAAATTGAACTATGAAGCAAGAACTGAGTCCTATAATACTGGATAAAGTTAATGTAATTTAATGTAATATAAAAATAAATTTAAAACTCGGAAAGCGAATCCATGTTTTGGAAAAATTTAAAGAAGACACATTACATATGGACTCAAAGTAGATATACATATTTTTATAAACAAACAAATTTATTACGTTGCACTTAATTACTTACCGCTCACTCTCTTTCCGGTTGAGTGTCGTAATCAAAATCTAAAAAATAAATATATAAAGGTACATATTTATTTTTCCTCAAAGGCTTTAAATATTTCATCACATTTTATTTTATAAAATTTGCACCGAAAAATTTCTGCGCAATCTTAAATTAGTATACCGTTTTGTATACTGAAGACTATTCTCTAGTTAGAACGTCTTACTAATGGAAAACATAACGAGTATTAGACATATTTTCCAACACCTAAATAGTAAATAAATTGAACACTGTCTAAACCCACATTTTCAATTGTTATCATATATCTCAATGTTATCAATCCCATAACCAACAATATACACTGGTGTTCAAAATTAATAGAATTTTCACTTTGAGGAGATTATCTCCAGAAATAATGGACGCATTTTAATGAAATTAATTATATACTTAGGTTGAAATAATTCAAAAATTAACCATACAACAGTTATAGTACACACACATGATCTGGCGTAAGTCTCATCAGCTCAGGAAGGTCTAAAACAGAGGTTAGAATATCGTCACAAGAAATGGGTTGATAGGGGGTATTATCCCCTCTTACAATTATACAGCTCTAACAAAGTGAATTCATATCGGAAATGAGGCAGTTCATTAATCCCTGTGGCAGTCGGTTCCACTTCTCCAGCAATGGTGTTTTCAGATCCTGGATGGTTCTGGGAGGGGAAGGCAAGTTCCAAGTGCCTTCCCAGGAGCGTCTTAGATATGCTCTATAGGGTTTAGGTCTGGAGATCTGGCTGACTAATCCATACGGAGAATATCCTCACTCCTGATATTCGTAGACCAGATGAGGCCTATGTGGACGAGCGTTGTCGTCCATAAAAATAAAATCAGGGCCAACTGCACCCCTGAAAAGGGGAACATAGGGCTCCAAGATCTCATTCCTATACCTCACAGCATTCACAGAACCTCATTCAGATAGGGGGGTATGTGCGCCCATCTAATATGATGCATGCTCATACCATCAAACCTCCTCTGCCATAATGGTCTCTTTCTTGAAAGACAGGTAGTGGACCCCTGGTTTGCTCCAGATGAACGTAGGTCGAGAATCAGTGGTTAGGTTGAACCGGGAATCAGTGAATAGAACGGCCCCACACTGATCGCTGGTCCAAAGTCGATGTTCTCTGTGTCATGCTAAACGGGCTCTCCTGTGCGCAGTAGTGAGTGGGACGCAAACAGCATGTCTTCTTGCAAACATACCTCTCTCATATAGCTTTCTGGAAACAGTGACCCTTGAAACTCGTCTTTCTGTGGCAGCATGAAGGTCACGAGAGAACTGAGAAGCTGTTGCATTCCTGCTAAGCCTCAATGAAATGGACACATAAATCTTCATTGGCCGTCGTGGCTCTTGACTAGTTTGCCCAGGCTTTTTCTTTACGGATCCGGTATCCTTAAACTGTTTCCATAAGTTGGACACGACGCTGGGCGTTACAATTAAGTCTAGCAATCTGCATGCACTTAAGACTGCCCTGCTTCTTCCCTGTAGTTTCTCGACGATGTGCCACATCATTCTATCATCGAAACATTGTTGGTTACTCTGTTTAACTGTTTGCTTTTGAATTTCACGGAATATTGCAAAAAACTATGAAATTGGCCGAAGTTTGCGAGCGAACGAATCGTGGAAATTGTCATGTGCGCTTAGAAAGCCTGTTCCTCTAAATTCACCACCCACAAGTACGTGTACGCTTACGTATTCGACATTAAAGATTTGTTTAGAGGCATTAGTTTTACCTTTCGTTCAGTACGTTTTGAGAAATTTGACAAAATATGCAAATCTCTTAATTTTGAGATTTGCAAAGTGCATCATTTTAAATTAAAGTACTGCAGAGTAATAAAATCTGAGGTACACAAAACAATACAACTATGAATGAATTGTCATGTATTAAAAAGGACTTTTTCTGTTTAATAAACATATTTATTATATATGCTTCTAAGAAATTGTCAAAATTTTTAACCTTCTGCATTCGGTCTCTGACACAAAGTACCAATAACTTTAGATTTTTTAAACCACAATTTATTTTCTACGATAAAACAGAAAATTATTTGGATGCAGTTTTCAGAGTATAGGTGTTGATTAAAACGAAAGATAAACAAGAGTCTGAGAAACTATATGTATCATTTGCGAGTCAAAATTAAACTTACCAATTGGGAGGTAAAATATATTTAACATGGTTAAAATTATGATACCAGAAATGTCACTATTTTATTAATATGGAGTGATTATGAGTATCTTACAATAACTAGAGTGGTGATGCATCGTTGTTGACATTGTTAGTATTTTCGACACCTTTAGTAAACCTTTCTCAGCTTTTTCTCGAAGCTGAGATGTAAAGTTATTTGCAGACAACGAAAAGAAAATTTTTCTCTCAATGTGCTAAACATCATTTCCCAGAACTGGATCAGAAGAAATTACATTCCTGGACTTGGATGATTGAATTCTGCTTTATAGGTTAGGGGACGTGTAGAGGAGAGCTCTGCGCACAGAAATTGAGGCGATCATTAAATATTAATCAAAGTTTGATGCATTTGAGCTTTGGAACGAGTTTCTATTCTAAATTGATAAAGAACCAGTATGGAGAGATGTATTATACGATTAAGTGGGGCTGTGGATTATTTTTTAAATAGATTAATTGCATATTTGAGGGTAAAATAAGATAGAATTTATCGGGAAAACATATACAAGTATTTTACAGGACTAATTATGAAATTATCTCAACGGGGTTCATAATTCACTTGCTACCCTATTTTCAACATATTTTGGTTTGAAGAAACATTATCATGTTATCCTTATAAAGTTCTATTAAATTAAATTAAACGCTGCTAAAATTATACGTCTTACTAGAAATTACTTCACTATACTTTAATAGACAAGTGTTTTGCACATAGACCCCCATCTGTTGTCACCTTGGAGAAGTTCGCGATTTACGTGTATTCCACTGCAATGAATTGATATGAAATAAAAATATTAAATAGTTTAGAGATTCTCGTAATTGTGTGTGTAGTAATATGTTTTTCATTTCAGTGGCAGACTGAAAAACAAGTACACGAAACTTGTACATTAAGCCATAGTTCTTCATCCAGTAGAACATCAAGCACTAATCTAATGTATTAAGTTAACCTAAGTATGTATATTTAACGTTAGAAACTATATCTCCAATGGATTTTATGTCACACTTCGAGTGGTTTCGGCGAGATATCTAGTTCATCAAATTTAGTCTTGACTAATTGTGTTAGTTACGAGATATCTCGTCATCAAATTTTTTATTCAAATTTCAAGTTTATCTATTTTTTTATGATGACGAATTCAAGATGTGGTCAATTTTTCTATTGACGAGATATCTCGTCGATCATTACCTTTATTAAGTTTTGCTGATGACAAGGTACCTAGTCGAGGCATTCACCTGGAGAGTTACAATGTATTACCTGAATACACAGATTTACGATAAAAGCTTAAGTGGAACATCTACTATATTTTATAGATTATAGTATATTATTTAATGTGTGAAACTAGAGCTCATATCTTGATGTACTGCCTACCGATCACTTTAGTTTTATTTCTTATACTTTTAGTAAGGTTAGTGGTGGTATAAAATCAGTAAGAAACTTCGATGCGCGAACTATTACTGAAATACAATAGAAATTTTCTTAGTAAACGATATCTAAAAGGGATTATTTTTTCCTTCTGCCACATGCCGGAAGCGCATGTTACACTTACGATGAAAAACAGAAATACAAAGAATTGCTTCATATCGCCTATATGCGAAAGACATATTAATATATATTAATGGTAAAATGTATAGAAACTATCCACACACACATCAAATTAATAATTTCTTGTCAAAAGTATTGTTTTGGTGTATAACATTCGATGTTACCTTTCGTACACGAAGAAATTCAGAATTGTTTAATTCTGTTTACAAAATATAACTTTGTTCAGAACTTTACGCACATTCAATCATTTTAACAACCCAAATACAAGAACAAAATCTGCAGTTTTCATATCTAACGTAGGAAAAAATTATCAGCAACAGCTTATGAATGATTTTGATGCTAAATCCAATTTATATACCTGCATAAAACACAAATTTATTTAATTGACCTTGATACATATTATTTAGTACCAAATTTATGATTCTGTTTTGTGAATTTATATGTATGTTCCTAAGGTTTTAAAGAGAAAACTTAAAATATTTTTAAAGGAATCTTCTGAATTTTTATCTATAAAACACTTTCTTGATTAAAATGACATCAATACAGAAATATGATTTTAAATCCGAGGTTCCTTGATAGAGGATTTAATATTGGAAGTATGATAGCGTTTTAAAACTGTAAAATTCGAGGGAATTTTGAATAAAATTACATTTTTAGTCAACTTTAAAAGTAGTATTTTGTAAGTTTATCTAATTGTATTTTCAAAAAATAGTTTGATCTTCAACTCATTTAAAATATGTACTGTAATTAATAAAGTAGTTACTACATAATAAACCCATACACAACGAGGCTATTCTGGATATATAATAAACAGGAAAATTTACCTAACTGTTGGATTGACAGTATCATGAGTAGTTTCGTACTGTGAATGGTCATTATATATGCATTCAAATTCACTTTACGTTTCCACCTCCTTTCACATGTCGTTCAATATAATTTCCCTTTTTGTTCTGATACCCATTCTTCTTAAGTTTTATTGCACTCATTCAAAATCAATCATCTAGAAAGCAAATACTGTGGGATAATATATTATGAAATTGAAACACAGATGTTTAATTAAGTAAGAGTTAATATGGTTAATCCCAAAATGATTACTTTTTACTTTTTAATTTCATTCGATTTTCTTCGTTTCATGTTTCAAGATATTTCAATCAACTTTAAACAACGATTTAAGTAAAAAAAATTATATAAACCAAAAAATCACTTTTCTTTGTAAAATTAATTTTCTTTCAAATTAAAAATATATATTTCTACATTTTTGATTAAAGGAATTTTTGTGAGGTTGTCAAGCTGGTATCATATGCTATCTAGGTTTAGAACTTCTTTAAAAGATAATAATTGTTTGAAAACTTGAGTAGTATCTAATGAAAGAAAAATTGATAATTGTAAAACAATTCCAGTTGCAAATGATTGTTTTCTAAAATAATGATGTGCAATATTCAAAACAATATTGCAGCAGTATTTCAAAATATTTACTACCGAAAATTGGAATGTACTTGGCAATATTTGAATAATATAATTAAACAAATAATGTGATGAAATATTTTCATACATTGTTTTAATACTAATTAACTAACTCACGGGGTTATTAATAGACCTCAAAAACTATAAGCGAACGAAAATAGCTAATGATGTAAAGTTTCTACTCCTCTTCATAACTGTCCAGTTCTGAAATCATAGGTATTATAATTTTATAAAATTAACATCGCGTCCCATTGTATTCAGTAAATAAATATATTTTGATAATAATAATTTAATAATAATATTTAGTTATAAACTATTACTTTTAAGGTGCTGCTACATGCTCTAATAGCTTTTCAAAACAATCCATTGTAATTTTAAATGCGGAAAAAATGCGCATTGTGCTTCAATCGGGTTTTTTTATTAGTTTAACTATTCGACGAGTGATTGATACATAGGTGCTTCTTTAATTCTAATAGAAGAATGATAAAAGCTTTCCCCGAAATAATAGTAAACATGATTGACATATGAATAAAGTTCTAAACGGATTGAGAATATATATACCACACGCCTTAATCATCTATTGTACTCAAGTGAATAGGATAGTTTGGTATGTGTTTGGGTGAAATTCTGATCTACTATGTTGTATTAACATTTTTACTGCCCTTACTTGTGAATTTATTGTAATTAGTAGATGGTTATTATAACGATTTATCACTGATACATAGAACTTCAATATGATAGTTTGTGTGATTCACATTAAAACCAAATTGAAATGGATATTTAATTATTGACCAATTAATATTTTTTTGCTGAACATGTGCATCTCTGGGATATAGCTTTACTACATTTAAATAGCTGGTTAAAATGGTGGATCAAGATAGAAACTATTATTTTCCATTATATCAGCATTTCTGTTAGAAATTTGAAGTCAACCCGAATACGTCATGTAGCAAATTAATATTTATTCTTCAAATAAATACGAATGCAAAGGTCATACAATAACGTGCATTAAAAACGTGCATTAAAAACGTGCATTATTAACGTGCATTCATTCGTATGAAATATTTGTTTTCTAATCCTATTAATGTAACCATTATTAAGTTCTGTGTTTACAATTTTTCATAATAACTGATTTCTCAGTGGCAATAAAAAAGTTTATTTATGCTGATTATAAATCCTAACTAAAAGACCTAATTTGAATAATTTTATCGGCTTTGCAGAGTTTAGAAAAAATAATTTCGCTAAAAGTAGTTATATGAACCATAATATTTATGGTTCATATAACTACTAATAAATATTAACCATTAACAGAACTTTTGTTAAACAATCAAAAGCATTATACTATAATGAAAAGTATTATACTACTTGTTACTCATTTGAAATCAAACTAATATACTTTTCCGTAATTCTAATATGCTTTTCTGTGCTTAATGTACGTATAACAAAGACAAGAATATATTGTTCGTAAAACTGGTTATAATAATTTGGTTATTATAAGGTTTCTAAATTGTAGTAGTAAAATTTTTTAGCAGATTCAGTACAAAAAATTTATTTTCCATAAAAGTTATCTAGCAGACTCCTGCAAACGGTTAATTTAACATTAATTTAATTAACACTATTCAAAATTACAGAAATTAGATGACAGCATTTTCGAAAGCCTATCAAAATAAATACTTTACTCTAGGAGAAAAATTGCATTTATTCGTTATTCAAAATAATTGCTAAAGTTTACTAAAAAATAAATTATTATTTTGAAATGGAATTATTTTCCCGTGATATGAAACAATATTGTATGTAGATATATTATTGCACTAAGCTACAGTCAAGAGATGTGCAAAATATTTCGTCTTACACTTTATATTTTTCTCATAACCTGACCTACTTTTGAAGTAACACATCGTGTTTTTTCTGAAAAAGACGAAACAAGAGAAATGGTTTATCTCAATTTCAAACTATCGTCAATTTATTTTCTGCTTTATCTCGATCAAGTTGTTAAACCTCCCTGTGCTTCGTAACTGATAGTACGTTCTTTAGACTCATATTCTTATCCTATGTGTATTTCTTTCTTCGGTTAAAACTTTCCTTATTGTGTATGCTCATTACTTGACGTTTACTGTCTTGTGTTTGGCGCAGTTCGGCCCTTGTGTCAGAAGCCTCAACCAATCGACCACCAACCTCAGACTCATTTCCTTTCATAGGTAACTGTAACTTCCACTCTGAAAAAATAAATTGATATTCGGATTATTTACTGAAAATGTGTTGGAAAGTAAGTTGTGTCATACGCACAACAAAAGTAATCCAAGAAGTGAGAACTATTTGAAATATAATTTGAATTGACACAACACAGAGAAGCGCTAAGATCTGTCGAGTGATGACAATATATACTTGGCATCTTTCTGAGTCTCGACATGTTGCAAACGTTTGTTTTGTTAGGTTATATCTTTAAGCCTACCTATCAGTTCTTTATCCTGGATATTTAGCTGCAATTCCTTTAGTAAATTTTAGTATTTTGAAGTCGGCTCTTAACCGTTCCATCATGACTCTTGCTAATGTCATAGTGATTGATTCAGTCAAAATAACTTTGGTGTGGTTGGCCACTCTACATTAATAGTTTTTGCCTCATGAGGTGTACTTTGGCAGCGACTTGAAGAGGCTTAATTGCTTAAAGGGACTAATGGCTTATAGTGAACTCCAGACATTACTGACATCCACCCCGGATAGCACTATTATTCAAATATATTATAATTATAGAAGAAAATCATAATTATGATAATCAAACTTTATTTCCACCTACGGCAAGAAGGTTTCGTTAGCGCTCCGGCCCTGGGCTCGAATCCGGCTCTTCTCATGGATGTTCTTAGCTGTTCGGTACCCACATTAAGTCGTAGGTCCCGGTCCAATTCGTCCTTGTGTAGCAAAAAAAGAGTACTCAAACCGACTGCAAAAGGGTGTCCCAACAAAACTAGCTCAGGGGTTCAAAATCATATTTAATGAAAGGATATCTGATACATATTATATTTTTTATAATATTTTTCAGACAATATGAAATACGCTATATCAATTCTACTTCTCACCGTATGCGCCGCTTACGTCTCTGGAAAGTGTACAAGTGAGGGTTTTTCAAAGTTCATTTCACTTATCGAATAAAGTTTAAGCATTTCATTACCGTGTCCTTAGTGGCACTATATTTAATATGTTTATTTATATATATTGTTGGTAATCATATTTCCACTACATTAATTTATAAGTACCGTTCACAACGTGCAGTTTAAACATCATGCCATTAGCAACACACAGTTTAAACAACGTGCCCAAAGCAAAGTGCAATTTAGCCCATATTGTACGTTAGCATGTGTATTGACTTTGGAAAAACAGTTTAAGGCATAATGCATAATGTATTATTATAGTTATTCTAACTTAATGTGTCATAATTATAATGTAATTTAATTATTTAAATTACACAACGATAACAACACCACTTTCATAAGCTGTGATAGATGAGAGGGATTTTCAGTACCAACAAACGAACAAGACGGAAAGCGATTTGTCTCTGTCCCTCCAATGCTCTCGCAGGATGCATTTAGGGGTTACCTTACAATGTGGTTTATGGTCGTTTTATTGGCATTTTACGTTTAATCTAATTGGTAGGTAGGTAGTTGAATTCACTGGATAAACATAACGAGCTATTGGCTACTGTACGAGGACAACACCATGCAATTTGAAACACGGCGAGGACAACATCTGAGTCGGCACCTCACTTTCCAAACTTCCACACCACGCCAAGGTTAGCACATTTTATGCCACAACATATTTAGCGTGAACCGTACCACACGCCGTGACCTCTTGACATTGAAATTAAATTGACGTTGACCAATCAACTATCAGAAATCAATTCGGAATTCATTCTTTAGAATTTTCATTGGTGACATGAAGTCGCATTCGAAAAGAAGCCAAGTGCAGTCAATCTTGGAACACGTACAGGAATACGTTCCTGCGCAGAAACACTTCTGTCACTGACATTAAGCTGAACAGAAAAACTCCTCTTAATTTTTCTTAGTTTCAAACTCATTAACCTAATTAAATACATTATTGGCATTATTATTAATAATTAAGGGCAAAACAAACTTTTTGAAAAACTGATTATTCCTTGCAAGATTGCATATGAAAGATAAGTATAATTTTAAATAATACACTGCGGGAGCTCTTAGAAATTAATTATGTATTTTAAATTAATGCATATAAACATGTACTGTTATAGGATCCGTAGAAGACGAAAGAGGATCCCTAATGGAATCTGAGAGGTGAGTCTGACACACGATTTATGATATACTTTGGAAAGTACACTGCAAGTTTAAATATCGGAAAACTTTTCATAGAAAATATATATCTTGCATCATGATAGCAAAGTTCGACGTGAATCTCATTCAAATTTCATTAGATGAATGAATTTCACAGGGATGCTAAATTTAGATAAATTCTAATTATCATTTTTGGAATACTATCTTATTCCCAATGAGGCACTTAAATGACTGTCTTCTTGTAAAGTGGAGATATAAATATGAATTCTTTATCCATGTCAGTGTTCGTTAATGGTATATAAAATTGAATTAGTTTTCAAATCATATATAAAGTATTTATAAAACAGTAATATCGCCACTTCAAATAATCATGTGTTATAGGTTTAGTAGAGAAGTAGCTATACTAAGCATATCTTTTATTTGAAATAATGTAATAACTATCATAAAATGTCTCAATTCCAAAAAGTATTCAAATGAGAATCAAAAGATAAAATTTTATCGTGAACCATTCATGTGTAGGAAATCGAATCGTGTAAACAAAGCAATCGGTGAATTTTAAACCTGTAACACACACTGTCTATTTTATAATTAAAATTTTTATTTGATGAAATGTGTACAAAACATACTTATTTTGAACTGTTCTAAAACCCTTCAAAATGTATAAAACATCTGAAGTCGCAGTGCCTCAGTGGAGTTGCCCACAAATCTAGCAATTTGGGAACTGTAGGCGGGGTGAGTTCGTTTCCTGCAACATATCCTGATTAAATTCCTCGTATCTGTGTCATTAAACTTTCCTTATATGCGTATTCCCATCCCTTGACGATGTCTATGCCCTGTGTCTGGAGCAGCTTAACCAAATATGGCCCTTCACCTAACCAACTATACAGTACTTTGCATATGAAAGCGAGTAATTATCTGCACAAGATATTCATATTATTAAAAAATTTTAGACCTAAACTCAACTTGCAAGTTAATTTTAGAAAGTTTATCTTTCCTAATAAAACGGAAACTAAATGCTGTTTGAACATATAAGCTTCACACATGTTCAGTATACTTTAAATATTGTAGAAATATTATTTACAGCAGTGGACTATGTTCGACTAAGAAATTAACTTCAAATCCTCTCTTGCAACAGCTAATTCTTAGAAAATAAAAATATGTGTTGATCAATTCGGTGATACAGTACTCCCACAATCACCCTGAACCAAAAGTAAACTTATATGGGATACTTGTATTTATGAATACAAAATAACTTCACTCAGTCATCACCCACTATCCTTTAAGCCTTTCCTGGCAGAGTAAAAATATAGAAGTACTAGTCTCTAAATTGTGTCAGATAAAATAAAAATTTGTCTTCTTACCTAATATATGTTTAGTTTTAATAGTTTTAGATTTAACATTCCCCCCCCCCCGAGTGGTTTCGAATAGATATCTCGTCCATCAATATCTGTCACATTTTGCTAATGATGAGATATATCGTCATCAAGATACTGACAATTTTTTATGATGACGTTGTCAAGATCTAATCAGTCTACGACGATACTATCTATGACGAGATATCTCGTCCTGGATCATCTTCCAAATTCTGGCCAGTTTTGTTAATGACCAGACGCCTAGTCGAGACAATCACCAGGAGGATTAAATTTCGGTTTTGAAAGATAAGCGGGTTTGCTATCGACGTGACCGTAGACACGTTATCTCTTCTAAATGAAAATTACCTGCATGATAATCTTACCTATTTGATTAGGGGCCACCGTGGTTCAGTGTGTTTTCCACTGCGTTATCAACCCTCGAGTTATAAGCGGCGCAGATTAGATTTCTCTTTCTTTCCCTGGGTGTATTTCTCTCTTTTGCGTGTCAGTAAAGCTTTCATTGTATGTATGTCCATGACGAAGTCTCCTTGTGTTTGACGCAGTTTCACCAAATATGGCCCTTGCGCCATATGAAACTCAACCAACCATTTCAGTAATATTTTTTGCATCATCTCTAACGTTCTGGCTCTTTACGATATGAAAATATTAGTCTCTGGACGTTCTTCTGTGTGAGAATTTTTCTGTAAAGCTAAATGCAGAGGGCACTAATACTATTTTCTTGGTAACACGTGTATTCCTTTTTCAGTTTAGAAATTAGGTAAGATGGCATGTTACTGGCATCGATTTCAGCATGTCGCTTGAAGAATAAGGAATAAATTTAATAAGCTTTTGTGTTTCTATTTTTATTTTAACTGAGAATATGTCCAATACATGTGCTGAAAATAAATGTTCCAGGAAGTCTGGCTCTAATTGTACTGTACGAATAATTTTGTGTCGAAGGTAATTGACTCAAACATGACCATTTGTGCAATAGATCAAATTAATTTTTATCTGGAAGTATTTTCTTCTTCAGGTAGCTGATGTTGACTCTAAAATCCCTCTCATAGTGTCTGTATAATATAAAAAATTTCTTGTTTTCATACATCTATAACTCCTTGTAAAATAGATGCTGCTGTGTTTGACACCAAAGAGAATTTTAAGCTTAAACAAACAAACCAGACAGAAAGAGATTTTACTTTCAGTTACACATACCCTCTCGCATTACCTTAACCTTCTAAGTCGATTCAACGAGATATCTTCTCCATCAGGATCTATTTTAATAAAGATGAGATATTTCTTCATCAAGATATTGCCGATTTTTTTATGATAAATCACAGGATCCGGTCATTTTTTCTAACTACGAGATATTTCGTCGATCAAAATCTGATCAATTTTGTTAAGTACGGGATACAACCATCAGGTGGATTAAAATGTATTTTTTGTTAAAATAACCTTTAACCTAACTGACGTTGACCAATAAATTATCATACATAAATACGGAATTCAATCTTTGGAATTTTTATTGGCGACTCCAACGTGATGAAATCGTATTAAAAAAAACAAGCCAAGTGACGTCACGTTCGGAATACGTATAGGAAACACGTTCCACCACAAAAATATTAACCGCACCTACATTTAGCTTGACACAAAAGATACTAATACAATACAATAGATACAGATAAACACAATAATAATGAAGATATGCCTGGGAGGCATATCTTCATTATTATTGTACGTATTTAATCAGAGGTATATTTGTACCGATTAGTGGTTAAAAAGGTCATTCCTTGTAACAGATATGGATAAGTAAATAATAAGCAGCTTCTTATCGAACTACTAAAATAAATGAAATAATCATAACACAATACGTTTTTGAAAATTAACTTACACATTATTCATTATTCTAATTTGCATGCTCATGATTTTAGAGCTTCGTTTAGAGCATGATTTTAGAGCTAGGGACTGGAACTGGAATGCACTGGCAATAGGAAGGGATGTTGCGGTGATATTAAATGCATTTGCTACACCAATCTGAGGATATTAATAGAGAATTTTGCTGGTGTGAACCTGGTGATTTCTATTATGTGGATGTGAACCAACCATAAATTCTCTGATATTAACAAAAACTCCATTATCACTGTACAGTGGATGATTACATTATTAACGCTAACTTTTAGAAATTAACATTATGCGTTTCAAACAGTTATTCTTGAAAAGGAAACTTGGTTACATTGAATTTTTATAACATAATTTTGTTAATAAATTTTAAACAAATAGTTGACAACACTGTTTTTTCACAACCTGCCATATAGCAGCCATCTTGTTTGAGTTCTCGCAGTCGCAGCTTGGCAGCTACTTCGTTTAATTGTTTTTATTGTCACCAACAAACGCTGATTATTTTAGCGTTTGATTGATGTGTGGTACAGGAATAATTAAATTAAATTAAATTAAACTATTCAACTGTATGAAAAGGATGGCCAAAAGAATAGAAGCAGTAATTACAACAAAAGGAGGTGTTACAAAGAATAAATATTTTTTATTGAACACTCGAAGTGTATTTATTAGGACTAATTTCTGTAAATAGGACTTTAAAATTGAGGTTTTATTTTTACCCAAAACCCACAAAATACACTTTTTGCACTGTGATTCTAATAATTTGTTCCCTAACTGTAGTTTCCATGCATTTGGTTGATTGCACGAAGATTCGTCAACCCTTTCACATATACCAAACCCAAAAAATGATAGGAAACTTTCTCTAATTACAATATTCTTTAATCTTAAGAATGTGATGAAATATGAATGCTTTAGTAACCACATTTATATATTTATGTACTTCAGCAGCTTCTCAAAATAAAATTATGTTCTAAGCTATGTGTTGAAAACGAATTGTGTCATATAAGTTAAGAGCGAAAATAACCACTGCCTTCTTTCGCTGATTATTATTCGGATCAAATTTTAAAAACTCACAGTAATGAAGGAAAATTACTTATTATTGTAATTGAAGGGTTGAAAGTCTTATGTTTTAAATTACTAAATAATACCGAAGACTCATAAGTGCCATTCTAATATTATATGAAGGTCTCACAGGAGATATTTGTTACTGACATTTGTTCAACAATGAAAAAAGTGACAGTTATTCTATTATATAAGAAGTGAGACTTAAAGTGCTCGAGAGTTCAAATTCACACTTCATAAATTTGATCTCCTGGTGGGAGAATAACGTTGTTTAAAATCCTAGGAATATATTTTACTAAACGATATTTATTCCAAAGTAAATATTAGGATTTATATTTTATCAGACGAAAACTATTCATGCAAAAGTACAAGTTTTATTTATGTTTTGCAAACGATTATTATGTTTTAATTTCCTTAGTTTCAGAATTACATTTATATATTTATCTCAATTGATATTCTTTTGTTATTGGCAACAAAAATTAATTTCCTCTAGAGATCGCTGTATTTTATCTTATCTCAACGGGCTTTACAGCTTTTTTTCTAATAAATGTCCATGAATGATACAAAAGGGACACCTCTCAAAAGAGAATTTTTTCAATTTACTAAATATTCTGCTATACTCGAACAATCCATAAAAATAGAATCAGGAAATAGGCTACATGGTTTTTGTAAAAATATATTTAGTAACGGTATAATTTCGAAAGAGATAATCACGGATTTCTATAAACTTCAAATAAAATAAAATTTGCTTCAACATATTATCCGCTTTCTGCCCAGCTCTCCTGTAAAATTTACTTTAAAGTTGTGCCATTTTCTCAAGATTATTAGTTTTCAGGAAACTAATTTGAAAATAAATAAAATTATTTACCACTCAAAATTTAAACATTACTTTCTAAGGAATTGAAGCTGAGTTGTAAGTCTCAAATACACTGAAGTAACAGAAATTAGTACAGACGAGTCTATGCAAAATATATAGCAACACGTATGAGCGTCATTATTTGAGTCTTTCAGCAAATGTCCATAAACTGAACATCAGTGGAATCATCTTGAGCTCTCTCCGCCATAATAATGAAAGGCTATCACGATTTAACCCTCCCATTGGTTATATTCGCGTTGAAAATTGCCTGTATGACCTTGGAATTACGATGGCCTTTCACAATGTCATATTGTACATCATTTAAAGGGTTGTATAGTTATCTATAAAATAAGCTCTAATCTAATACGATCGAAAAATTAGATCCAATGATACGGAAGAGTTAGTAATTCTAGAATCATGATGTTGTGTAGCTCCAGTGTGACGTAAGTTCAACTACCACACTACCTTTATAACCATGAAAAATTGACACATTTTTCAAATTCAAAATTAAGGTAAACAAAAAAACTTTTGCATTTAGGTAGCTAAAACATTTCAGAATTTCTAATATGTGGCTGGGAAACGAAATCACCAAATCTAAAAAATCGGAGAGGACGAATTGAAAATGCCAATATTTAACAAGGAATGACCCATTATATAAGTATTAATAAACCTTTTTTGGAGACATTGCTGTTAGAAAATTAAAAACTCAATACGCCGTTATAACAACTTTTAACTGTGAAGAAATTTGATGTTCCTCTAAACGTGATAACTTGTTTGCACAATCTACCCTATAACGTATGTTATAGAGCGAAGAATTCGCTTAACCCGAGAAGTGCGAAATAGGTTGAGAACCGAAACAGAATTTAAAACCAATCGCCCTAGAAACAATATAAACCAGATACATCTAACCAAAATTGTCGTTTAAATATGTAGATGGACCTAGATTATTGCTTCAATGCAGCTCTAATGCAGATAGGTTTTGAGGATTCCTGTCTCCGTTTGCGACCAAATACTATTTTCAATTAGATGGAAGATATTAAGTTATAATTATATACCCAACGATGAATTTTAATAGACATAAGTTTGAAAATTCAGAATTTGGTTTCAGCTATCCAAGCAATTACATCATCCAATCCAAAATACGCAAGCCAGATAGTTCAGATTTTCAACTACATATAAAAATGCCATACGGTAATGGATAAGGGAACTGGTATTTACGAGAAGGCATTGGCAAATTATCAAAAAGTTTCCTATTTTTTAAAATTCACTAAAATAGAGAAAATAAATAATATAAATGACGTTTTAAGAAATTCAAAAATCGAAATAGTAACCCAAGATACCAGTGGATACTTGTCACTTGAATGGATTGCCCATCCAAGCACCTATATATTTTAAAATCTACTTATATGTTGCCTAATTGGGTGTCCTTTAGAAGAGAACAGTTGAAAATGGATGTCTCTCATGATTATTCGGTCTCAGGCACATATCTAACGTGTCTTGGCAAAACGGTATAAGTAAAAAAAATTCAGGAGACAGTTTTTAATGAAAATGTATTTTTTACATATCCATTATAAATTAACTTAACCATTTCAACCAGCATTTATGTATCTGATTTTATTCATAGTTGACACTTATACTAATTTAACTAAATGAAAGATATTTTTTACATATACTTGTTTACTTATCACAATTTAAACATTTTTTGACATACTATTTTGCTTAAACATGCAGATATATGAATAGATTTCCGTGAATATATACATGCTAAAGACACTATATAGAGAGCCATGTAAGGAAGAAAACTGAAAAATAATTGCAAGTTCTAGACAATACTGGATGACACCTTTTCTTTTTCTTTACTATAGAATTAATTTTGTTGCCTTACTGATACTTTCGTTGGCTGTTCGGTAAGTCACATTATGCCAACTTTCTAGGAGAGCATAAAAACTGAAAAGAAGGATCTCGTTGCCTGGCTATAAAGCTAGTATTTGAATTAGAATGCAAAAATTGATTGTTAATATTAAAAATATACATGCTTTATCCATTGTTGGTTAATTTTTATGTAGTTTTATAGCTTATTAAGACAGGACTGAACTTACGTTGTTATGGTTCTACATCAAAAACCTGTTTAAGAACTTACATAGCACTTTTAAAAAATGGTGTTTGAAGTTATCTACACGAACAATCATAGTAACAATGTCTTTAATACTATCAAAAACATAGAGAAAGTACAAAAATATTTAATATTGTATAAAATATATAATATTGTATAAAATATATAACATTGTATAAAAAAATATTTAATATTATACACAGATTGAGTGTACAATGTTGTAAATAGCTTAAAAACTACAGATTAAGCAAAAACATTACTCTAAAGCGGTTGAGTCATCCTCAGGAAAGTTTCCTTCCTTCTCTCCATGTGAAAGGTTTTCAAAGAAGGGTCTATTCTCTTCAAGGACCCACTGCATTAAATTCATGAGGTCTCTGTACTTCTAATTACTTATCTTGTTTTTGGTTACTCTCAATTTTGGGATCGCATCTGGCATAACAACCCTTTATTCTATCTGATTTCTTTTAAATTCAACAGTTTTAAAGGTATCATCTGCGAAACTGGTTTTATAGTACAACTTGCAGTCTCCTTTGCGAAGCTGTATCCACACTGCATTGCATCTCAAAAATGGTACTTTGTCTGTATTTTCCTTCCTTGAAACAAATGGAGCTTCTTTGCTTCTCAAGTAGAGAAAATCAAGAAAATCTTCAAGGGGCGCATCCTTCTCACAAAAAATTGGTTCTTTTTTTAATATGAAGCAATACAATTGGCCCAATCATTTGTGGTAAAAATAGTGTGGTTTTTAGTTGCTTTTTCGCTCTCTCTATCACACTATGCTTGCCATCTACTTCCATGTGGGTGTGTCCAGTAAGTAGGAACTTATGGTTGACTCTTTTTAGAGTATAAACTTTTTCCAACAGCCATAGATACATGAAAATCATATTAATATTCCTGTTTTGGCCACTGCAATTATCTGTCCACATTGTTAAGTTTTCGGTAGGCCTATCAGGATTTCGAAGCTCTTCATTCGCCCATGTGAATAAACATCATGCTATTTCGTTACCTCCTCGACCGGCTGTAACTTCATCCCAGGCTTCATTCGGTAGGCCTATCAGGATTTCGAAGCTCTTCATTCGCCCATGTGAATAAACATCATGCTATTTCGTTACCTCCTCGACCGGCTGTAACTTCATCCCAGATCATACACCAAGTTTTGTCAACGGTTGTGTCATAAATTATACTATTTAATGTCCAGAGTTTCCTTGAGTAAAAACTTTGGGAGTTCTTCAAATCTGGCTTTGGAGATCAGACATAACGACTCTCAAACCGTGATTAGCACGGCCTTTCAGTTTATCTTCCCTTTTTAATTCATACCTATGTGAAGCCTCTTCCAGGTGATTTTCTTTTTGTAATTTAAGTTCATTGAGTTTTTCATAATTTTTTCATTTTTAATTTCGCAGTCTAGTTTGTCGCAAACATCACAAGTGTCATCTGGTGAGTGGAGACAAGTTGAAATCTTCATTGAAAACTTTGGAATAAACCCACCTTTTCTCTGGTTTAATTCTTTTCTTTTTCGCACTCATCTACATACAGTGAGGACATTATGGAAATGTTCAGATAATTGCTCAAATATTTATATTTGGATCTTTCCCTGCTGCAGTGGCTTTCATACACCGGAAACTGAAATATGGTTTTTGATCCGTTCTAAGCTATCACTCGGTAATTTATTTGCTGGAATATGTTTTCCCCTAAGGTCTGGCGTTACCAAACCAGACTCACTGGGTTTTTTTTAAAGCAACAATGGACTTACGTTTTACAGGTATTGTGTAGTGCCTCAGAGCCATTATGTATTAAGTGGATTTACGTTTCTCTGGCTCAAAGGTTAGGACTTACGCTCTTCTAACCCTAGTAAATCATAAAAGGAGAATTTTTTAGACTTACGTTGTTATGGCTTGATGCAAAATCAAATTCTACATGCAAAACTGTGATAACCTGAAAATCGTCAGTTTTTGACTTACGTTCGTCTGGTTCTGAGGTACAGATATTTAATAAGCTATTCTTTAAAAAAGTACTAAAACATATTAAGCAATGATTTGCATTAGAAAATTGAAATTAGTATGTATTACTGGAAACAATTTATAACAATGGATAAGTAAGAGCGGAGAAATAATCAAAAGCGTGCTTTATAAATTACAGTAGAACTTGATTATCTAAGTTTATCGATCACCTCTGATAACCAGAAACTCATGTAATACGGACTCCTAATACGAAACTCATAAATACATAAACTTTAAAAAAAATGCAAAAATGAATTTCTGTGATACACGTTAATGTAGTGCTACTGAAATATTCATAAAGCAAAGATTAAGAATAATCTATACTCGGATTTGTGTCACAGCATGTATTTAAGATAGTTTTACAATAAATCTGGACGTGAGTTACGTATCTTTTAAACTCTTGAGAACGTCTTTTATGTTCTGTTTCGCAGCTTTTTCTCTCACGCAAAATGCGTCATTTCATCTTTCACATCAATACATTTTTAATTACATTCTTTTTTTTCATGCTGGTGATGAAATGTTTTTTAATAAACGTAATTTTTTCATTCCTTTGAAGTGTTTATTTTCTTTTCATTTTTACTTAAATGTTTGGTCATCTTTTTAATGCTAGTCTGGTCGTCAATCAGATATTTAAAATTTATTTTATTAAATTTTATTTTGTAGTGCGTTTGGAGCAGCTGATACATTTTTGTATCTTGCGCCATAAAAAAGTATTTTTATGGCACATGAATATATATTTAAATTGCAACGTAACCCATGATAAAACCGACACAAAAGTATTCTGCCACCTATGGCAAAAAGTAGAAATGTTAAACGAAAACGTAAAAATCTATGTCTATAAGATTTTTTTTCGTTTTGTCTTACATCTTAGACTGTTTTAAGTTCAAATATCATAGTTTACTCTTAAGGTATTTAGTCAAATTAACAAATTTCATTCTATTTTTATTGCAGATAAATTTTCAATGGATTTTACTATTTTATGTCAAAAAATGTGTGATTTCTTCCGATCTTAACATAAAGGCAAAGATAGGATAGAAATTTTTAAACTGGGTTCAGATTTTAAGTCATTTTTGTCTTTTATATATCAGCCAGCCTTTGCAAAGCGCGTTTTGAATTATTCTCCCAGTGGACCAAAGTATGTAGTTTATTTAAATTTATCAAATTAAATACTATGTTTTGGATTACTCTCATGGTGGACCAAAATATGTACCTTACTTAAATTTATTTATTGACAAAAATGTAAATGCAAGGATCAATATTCTTTAGAAAAGATCAATGTATACATATTAAACTTTATTACCAGCAAAACTAAATCCAAGTGTATCTACTCCAATTGCCGAAACCATATAGAGATCATTAGAGAATATGCTCTGTATTTGACAATAGCTATTGTCCAAACTTTGATTTGAGCTTCCTTTAAATTAAAAAGTGATTTTCTATGATGGATAGCACTGTTGAAAATCAATTTCAATGTTGAATTAATGTTCTTGGCATTTTATGTTAACAAGGAATGAATTGATTGAAATAAACTCAAATCAGAGTTCGGTCAGTGCTCCGTCTGCTATATCCACTCGACTGTCAAATTCAGATCATACTATGAAATGATCTGAGAGTGTGTATCGGAGCTGGGGTTTGAATGGATATACGTGAATTATTTTACAGGTACTAACGTTTAATATGCATATATTGATCTTTTTGAAAGAAATTTGAAACTTTTTGGTGATAAATTGGAATTTAAGCACATATTATGGCCTATCATGTTAGTAATCCAAAAAGAAGTACTTTGTATGCAAATGTCTGGTTGGAGTATAAAACATTCTATACGATCTAAAATCTTACCTCATTTTTTAAATATTTGTATCCTGTTATTACCTTTATGAGGAAACCGGAAGAAATCACATATTTTTCTCATAAAATAGTGAAAGTATTCAATATCTATCTTCAATAAGAATAGAATGGAATTGGTTCCAGTTTGACTAAATACCTTAGTACAAACAATGATATTTAACAATGATATTAAAACAATCTAAAAAGCAAGACAAAATGTAAAGAATAAATCTTAGATACATTGATTTTCATATTTTTGTTTAATATTTCTACTTTTTTTGGTAAGTGGCAAAATACTTCTGTGTCTAATATTGTGAGGTAATTTTCATTTTAAATAATTTTAACAGAACTTTTAATAGTTATTCGTTTATTTTGATGGGAGGCCTAAAATAGAAAAATAGAGCTTTCTTGTGGAACAATTATAAATTATTATTTTAGCTACAGAATTTATTATATATATATTCATTATATTACATTTAGCCTTATAGAATTCATTCCTTATAGAATTTATGAAAACAGTAAGAAACGTGGACGTGGACAAATACTTTTATGACCTATTATATGTAATGTAATTGATATAAATAAATAAAAGTGATGTCTTGAAAAAGCCCTGATATTTTCTTTATTCTTAAATAATTATTAAACTTATTCTATTCGATATTACAAGATACATAGAGTGATTGATAATTATTAATCGTCAATATCAATATCTCTCTATCACGACCGCTCTAATTTGTGTAACCTCATACGTCACCTGCCTTCAGTGTTATGTCTCAAGAGAACATCCATAATAGATATTAATTCGCATTCAAATTCTGAGAAGTAGTGGAAGTATATCTAAAATATAATTGACATAATTCGCAGAACCTTCGTTTTTCTCATTATTTTCTGAAGACTGGGAAAAACATTGAGATGGTGAACATTCCAGACAATTTGAACTCTATGGTTTTCGCTACTTGTAGCATTCAGTAATATCCGACAAATTACAACATTGAATAAATCTTTATGACTCTGCTTATTGTTGTCTTGACGATATATTTCGTTGTTAACAAACGAATCAATTTTTGGTGACGAGATATTTTGTCATAGCAAAATTACTCAGATCTAGATGGAAGATATATCTGGTCGAAACAACTTGGAGGGTTAATATACAACTTCAGAAAATGTATTCCCTGACTAATAAAGATGTTGAATAACACTAACCAATTGCCTTCCCTATCTTACTGCACTCTTGTTTAGAAGAGTTGTCTAAATATTCCTTCTGTGGGAATAGTATTTTCCAAAGGTGCATTTTAATGTTGAACTTTTGTCTCGTGCCCTCTTGAAGATATCACTCTGACATACGTATCTCAGACATCTAAGTTTACTTCGCTAATAAAATTTTCTTCACAAATTTGAGGTACTTATGCATCCATTTTCGAAAATACACTCATATTCTGTATATTCACTTAATATGATCAATATAGTAGTTTTTTACAAATTTATGTGATAGTTTGATTTTCATTCACGATTGTTGTATCTTAATACTGATATTGATGCGTCGATTTTAAAAATTAGAAATTGTAAGAAAGGAAAACCGCATAAGTACGTTTTGTTGAATCCATTTCATCTAGTTGATTAAGTATTAAAAGAAGTAAAAGTTTGTGAAACATATTTGCTATAAATATGTCTGATTCTAATTTACTATTATTTTTGAGACAAAAGTAGGTACCACACAGACAGCATAGTTAAAGAAATACAATTAATTTAGCATTAATGTATTTCTTTTTTTAACGCATAATTTTTCTCAATTGTATTGATCGATCAATTGTGCATTTTAACCTGGGTTAATTTAACTAAATTCAGCTGTAAATAGCATATTATTATCAACAATTAATGTAAACATTGCATCGAGAATTTCCCTAGAGATTATACCTTTTTCATCTTTTATTGAAAGATCTATGTTATTCTGGGTTTTCTTCAGATCAATTAATTAGGAGTTTTAGTTGAATGAAATCCTCCTTTTCTCAAAATTGTTAGTTAACTAAATTCACAGCTAGCATAATTTTTAATCAGTTAATTAGCAAATGACGCTCTAAATGTTACTGGAAGTGCACTATCTCATGGCTGCATTGTCGGTCATTTCGTTTTCATAAACTTTTATAGGTATCTCACAGATCTAAATTTATTTGGCATAATATGCACTATATTAAGAAACAAATGGTAGTGCCGATAACTATTTTCAATATAGTGCGTATCTGAAAGGCTTAAAATTTTATACTCATGGCATTTTCAAATAGATATTTTCCAGTTTATTGATTTTACTGAAGATTTTCGTTTATTAGTTTTAGAGTTATTTGGTGTAAATAGAATTTTCCTCTACTATATAAATTTCTAATTCCACTATTTTCGCAATTCCCCTCTTTCAAACCTGCGTGTAATCCAAAATAACAGTCTGACGGCCAAGATGGTTAGAGATGAGTGATTCAGTTTTTTGCATAGACGTTATCGATAACCATAATATAGCTCAGTTACATGCTTAAAAGGGAATGCAGTGGGGAATGGAGCGTGTAATGTGGTCAGAATGCTCCTTTGACTTAGATATATTGAGCATACTTTGGAGGTTGCTACTAGGAAGGTACATCCATAAACACTTGGTGAATTGTAAGTTACTCTCATTGAAATTTCCTCTTACCCCAACATCTCTTATAGCTACGAGAACTCTGTGCTATATAGTTTGAGGCTTAAGCTAAACTTCTTAATAGTGATAAGCTACATTCACTTAGAAAACTACATTTGTATGACACATATGCTATTTGTGTAACACGCCGCATAAAGTTCAAACAATGGTATACTGCACGAAATATTCACTAATGCATTATGAATTTTTGATGCCTCTTGGATAAAAAAGCTGTTTTATATGTAACTTCATTTTCGTACAATTTGTTCTAGAATGTGGAGAAGAGTATATTTTTATTCCAACTTAGAATCGTTAACAAATTAATCTTATCAGTAATTCTTTCAATCTAATTTATACATCATGCCATTTATTTGTATAACATTCATTTTTTGAGTTTATTATTTCATAAATATTTCCGGTTCTTAAGTGTATTTCTTTGTTTTAATTAGTTTAGTATTTGTTTGTCATGACTTTCCATATTCACTCAGGTTAATTTTTGAAAAATCTAAAACGTTTCGCATTTCTTCAGAAACACTATTTTTTATTATACTTCAGCAGTTTTAAATGTATATTAAAGAACATAAAATTGAAATTGTCTAACGTAAGAAAGGTCTATTTTATTAGATGTTAAGAAGTCGCAGTTATTTCCAATATTTTGTAACCTTATTCGTAACAGTTAAAAGGTAATATATGAAGCAAGATGCTAGTTATATGTTTGAAATTATTTTTCTAGACAGCATTTCAGTTTACATATATTTATTCAAATGAGTGCAGATATTATTGATTATTGATAAATCAATGGAGTTTCCATAGAGATAATGTAATGTAGTAAATGTGAACATGAACTGAACCGGACAACCTAAGAATCTGCAGTTGAACTAACATTGTTTATGTTTAAATACTACGCATATCAATTATGAGCACATTTTCATCACATGCTTTTGATACGAAAATATTTTCTATAAGTCTCATTGTCATCTATTATTTGTCAATACGTATAAAACTGTTTAGTGTGTGTTTCACTCAGTTTGTTATTCATTTACTGTTATAACTAGATTAAATATTAGTAAAATAAGTGGAGTTATTTTAGTTAAAAAAATATTTATGAAATAGTAATACATTAATCCAATTCATTGATTATTGGCATTGTTAATTACATTATATTGGAGAGAGCAGTAAGAAGTGTTGTTATATTTGTTAAAGACTCTTCAGGGTAAATAATTGAAAAGTCTTCTTTTAAAATTTTAATTAATCATTTAATAAATTGACCTTTAACTTGAACAGAAATATTTATTAGAACACCAATTTTATCATTTCTCTCTCTACTCAACGTTTTTCATGAAAAATACTTCTTTTCCGCTTGCATTTCATAGGTTTCCTTTACTTTATAAATATGTTTTAACCTTCTGAAAATTTCTGAGTAGTGTAGCATTGTTTTTACTCCAAAACGCACATAATGATCAAATAACCATATCCATATTATTCAACAAAGCCAAAACGGGTTAGAAGTCATGCAAGAAAGACTACAGATTCATGAATGAATATATGCGTGTGAACCCATCAGATGGTTAAATTAAAGTATACATATAAGATTTGGAGAAAAACAAAAGACCATGCGTTAATATCATTTTAATGTATTCACTAACAATAACAAAGGCACTTAACTGCAGGAATATGAAAAATGCTAAACGTTTTAGTTTCAGTTTTTTATATCATAATACTTTCAACAGCTATAAGAATGTTTTATAGATTTCAATATCATTAATATTTTTCAGAGAAGATCTATCTATATGTTTAATTGCAAGACAGAATAATTAATGGTATCCTTATGACATGGAAGAATATTTCCACCATACTCCTTTATGCTCACACCAGCACTTGGTTACAGATGGACCAGTGTTAGTACCCACGTACTTTGTATTGTAGCATTGACAGGCTACGTCAGCCATATCCCCAGTATTGCAGCAATTGTCTTTATTATCGGTGCATTCTTGTTCTTCTGCAAAGCAACCAGTTAATCCACTGAAAAAAGTGATATGCAAAAATTAAAGGTACATAAATTACAAATCAGATATTTAAATGCAATAAATAAAATCATTATAACTAATATATGAGGCTTAAGTTAGTTTATAAATAGAACTGTGAAGTAAAAACAAAATCCTATAATTAGTTACTGTCATTTTAAAATTGGACTATGAAGGAAGAACTGAATCCTATAATGCTGGATAACGTTTATTTAATCGAATGTAATACAAAAATAAATTTAAAACTAGGGAGTAAATCCATGTTTTGGAATAAATTTAAAGACGCATTACATATAGACTCAAAGTAGATAAAAACGGTTTTATAAACAAATAAATTGTATTACGCTGCACTTAAGTACTTACCGCTCACTCTCTGCATTATCCAGTTGAGTGTCATAATCGAAATCTAAAAAACAAGTATACATATATTTACTGTTTCTTGAACACTTTAAATCTTTCTTCATATTTTATTTTATAACAATTCAGTAGAAAAATATCTGTAAAATCTTAAATTAGTGTAACGTGTTGTATGCTGAATACTATCATTTTTAGTTAAGAACGTAAAACGTATTTCTAAGGAAAAAATTATAAGTATAAAACATCTATTAAAACGTCTTAAAAGCAAATACATCGAACGTTATGCATGTAAATCCACATTTTATTGTCATCTCTCGTCTCACTTTTATCAATAAAAACAAAGTACAATAAAAATATGTACTTCATTTTAAGTAACAGAACTTGAGAAAAATGAAATCAGTACTACACAATAATGAGTTTTTTATTTAAGTACAATTATAAATACTTTTTAAATAAAAATTTCTTAAACTAAAAAGTGTTTGTTCTGTTTTGTAAACATGTATACTTCTAAGAAA
This sequence comes from Meta bourneti, assembly GCA_933210815.1. Taxonomy (NCBI): domain Eukaryota; kingdom Metazoa; phylum Arthropoda; class Arachnida; order Araneae; family Tetragnathidae; genus Meta; species Meta bourneti. The sequence goes on from OW119922.1 coordinate 63,736,817, forward strand.
TTGTCAAACTGTTTAACTCTGTCATTATAGTCGCTCTCTGACACAACGTACCAATAAACTTTTTAGATGTGTTAAACCACGGTCAATTCTCTACGATATAACAGAAAGTAATATGGATACAATTTTAATTTTTTCAGAGTATAAATACTGATTATAACTACAAATTAATGAATCTGGCAAACTATTAGCAATATTTACTCAATACTATACTTATCACAAGTTGAGAGTTAATAATCATTTAATATAGTTAAAAGAATGGCACCAGAAATGACACTACTTAATAAGTGTGAGTGATTATGAGTGTCTTTTAAGAACCAAAAATGATGATGCATCATTATTGATATTGTTGGTATTTTCGACCACTGTTAGTAAACTTTTCGCGAAGATGAGATGGAAAGGTATTTGCAGACACGAAAAGGAATTCATTCTCTCACTGAGACCATTCTTTCAAAGGTCTAAATAAATCAGAAGAAATTTCATTTCTGAACTTGAGTCATTGAGCTCTGCTTTACTGTTATGGAACGTGTAAAGGAGAGTTTTGTACACAGCAATTGAAACAGTCATTAAACATTGAGGTTGAATACTATTACTTGGGATGAGTGTCTTTTCTAGATTGATGAAGAATCAGTTTGGCGAGATGTATTATAAAACTAAATAGGGATACTGCACGTTCTTTGAAATAGATTAATTGCACATTTATGAATGTAAAATAAGCTAGAATTTAAAGGGAAACATATACCAGTACTTTATAGGTCTATTAAACAAAATTATCTCAATGCGGATTGTACTATTTTAGCTTCCTTTATTTCAACTATATTTGTGTTAGCGAAAAATAATCGTGTTAGCCATCAAGATCTATTCCATTAATATTAGAAAAACATACCATAGCAGTAATATACATAACTAATCTTCAAATTATCAAAATGAGGCTTAGACTTAACTAACATCTCGTATTTCAATTATATTTGTTTTTGAGGAAATTAATCGTGTCAGCCATCAAGTTCTATTCAATAAAAACTAATATACACGTTTCTAAAAATTTCATCATTATACTTTACCGTAATAGACAATTTTTCCCCAAACAAACCTGGGCTGAGGTAGCCCAGTTGAAAGATCAACGGATTAACAACCATAGGGTTGCGACTTCGAAACTCGTTCCAGCCAAAGACCATCGTGTACACGGGGACTGGTGCACGTTTAATCTGTGAGGGCCTCAAATGTCCTTCCGTTGGCGTGATGTGGAAGTTTGGAGAGTGAGATGCCAGTTCAGGTGTTGTTCTCGTCATCTGATCGTGGTTAAAAATTACGAGGAGTTGTTCTTGGAACTTTCCCTTCGGAATCCATTCCGGACTGTAGCCAATAGCCCATTGTGTTGCTCCAATGAGACGTTAATTAACTAGCTATCTACCTACCCAAGCAAGCCCTCATCTGTTACCGTTTTCGAAAGTTTTTTTTTATTTACATGGTTTCCACTGAAAAATGTATACGAAATTTGAAGAATAAAATAGTTTATTTATATTGCGTTAATTATATGTAAACTTTCTCTGATAGATAACATGTAGATTAATACATTGTTCTTTATCTAGTAACCCTAACTAATTGAGTTATCCTAAGAAATACCAGAAACCCCGTTTCCAAAGGTGTTTAAATAAAAATTTATTACTTGTAATATGCATTTTGCGATCAAAGTTTAAGTAGTGCTTTTTATATTATATTCTATGGCTTGTAACTTAGACAATGTTTTAAACAGAGCTCAGAGCTCTCTCTCTCTCTCTCTCTTTCTATACTACCTACTAATTAAATTTATTTAACTTCTTATACTTTTAATAAAGTTTGGACGCCAAATTTGGTATAAAACCAGTACGAAGCTTTCATAAGAGACGTATTACTAAAATATAATACAATTTTTTAAACAAAAATTTTAAGTTTTGTACTCGTCATCTGACCATGGTTGAAAATTATGAGGTGTCCTAGAATTTCTCCCGTTGGGATTGATCACGGACCGTCGTCAATAACATGTTGTGTTGCTCCAGTGAGAAGTAAATTCAGCTACCAACTAATTAAGTAAAGATTTGATACCTAAATGTTCTTACCTGTATCCTTGTGCCACATACCGGAAGCGTAAGTAACGCTTACGATGAAAAAAAGAACTACAAAGAATAGCTTCATATTGCCTATAGATAAAGAACACATTCATGTACATGAAAATGAGGGAATATATTTGTGCATAACATATCTTTTTATTGTATAAAATACTATATTACCTTTCGCATACGAAAGAATTTAGATTTCTTTAATTATGTTCACAAAATACGACTCTCTTCAAATAATTTACGCACATTAAAACATTTTTAACTACTTAAATACGAAAAAGCAATCAACATATTTTTAAAAGTCAAATCTAATAAAAGAAAACAATTATCAACACAATAATTACAGACCGTTTACAGTAATAGCTTATAAAATAATATAATTCTAAATCCAGTTTATATATAGCTATAAAATAGATAGTTCTATAGCATATGAAACGCAAACTCAATTAACTAATCTTGATCTCGATAACAGTATGAAATTCGTGATATGTCTTTGTGAAATACAGTTCGTACAAATCGAAAAGAAATAACTAGCATGTATGATTATAAGTATTTAAAGAAAATTAAAAATCTTAAGAAGAATGTTTTGATTTTCTATCACTAAAATACTTTCACTTTTCTGATTAGAATGGCATCAATACATAATTAACATTTTTAGCTGCAAAATTCAAGGAATTATTGAGATAAAATTCCATTTTCTTTTATTTTAAAAATTGTCAATAGCACATTTTGAGCAAGTTTATCTAATCACATTTCTAATAGATTTAATAATCAACTCATTGAAAAATAAGTAATAAAGTAATCACTATATAATAATCTACTTCAAAAGCAGGATATTCGATAGATTTTCTTCCTTAGATAGATAAGTAACAGAAAAACTCACTTAATTGTTGGATTGTCTGTAGCATGAGTATCTTCCCACTGTGAATGGTCCTTATATATGTATTCCATTCCAGTCAACGTTCCCTTTTACATGTCAATCAATACGTGTCTCTTTTGTTCTGACCCTCATTTTTTATTGCACTCATTCAAAATCAATCAACTCAAAAGCATAGACTATGGGCTAATGCATTATGACATCGAACCACAGATGTTTAATTGTGTAAGTTAATATGCTAATCTCAAAACGATTATTATTTTTACTTTTCAATTTCACTTCGATTATCTCTTGTTCATGTCTAATGATATTTCAATCATCTTTAATAAAAAGTTTCTGTAAAATCTTATTCATGTAAAGTCAGAGAAGAGAGTTTTATTTCAACTTAAAAATATATATTTGTTTCCACATTTTTGATTAAAGGGGTTTTTGTAAGGCTGTCAAGCTGGTATCATATATGTAAAACTTTTTAAAAGAAAGGTAGAAAGGATAATGATTGTTTGAAAACATGTAGAATCCAATGAAAGAAGGATGAGAATAATTGTAAAACTATTCCAATAGCAAATAATCGTTTTCTAAACTAATGAAATAAAATATTCAAAACGATAATGCGACTGAATTTCAAAATGTTTACTGCCGAAAATTGTATAAGGTTTTGGCTTTTATTTGAATAATATAATTTTACAAATAATAGGATGAAATGTTTACATACATGGTTTGAATACTTAGTAAAAAACTCATGGAATTTTAAACAGCTCGGAAAAAACAGTTTCTACTTCGTTTTATAACTGGCCAATTCTGAAGTCAGGTATCAGGGTTTTATAAAATAAATTTAATTTACCTTCCTCTGTCATATATATATATTCAATAAATAAATATATATTTTTTTCATAAATATATTCAATGTGTCATTATTACAATACACTTTTGACTATGATATAAACAAAAATTGCATCTAATTAAAATTAGGTTGGTGCTACATGTATTTGCATTTGAAAGACAAGTATAATAAAGATGACTATTGTAAACAGATGCCTTACGTTTGGAAATTTCAAATAAAATAAATTGTGAAATATGCTGGTAAGAGAAAACATGACCTGTGTAATCATGCGCCCGCTATTTGGAAAATCTTTTAAAAAGAATAATTCAAAATACAAATTGCAGACGGGAATCTTTCTAAGTATTGGAAGTACTGAACCTGAAGGTAATAATGCTTAGAGTAACTATGAATACACATTTTAAAAGAAAAGTAATTATTTTCTCTTATAAATTGCAACCATATTTTTCGAATTTTGTAATAAATGATCTTGCTTAGCGTTCTCTACAAAAACACCTCCTGTTATTTTCTAATTAGACTAAGTTTTGAAAGTTTGCAGTGGAGAAGATACTTCTTTTAATATACTCTCGAGAAGAATTTTTTTATTAATCCCATAGGTGTTTTCGTAGTAGAATGTTTATACTCGATTTTCAGAACTGTTAATCCTTTATTATCCCTTCCGAGCTTTACTTGAAGAATGAAAAACTGTACCTTAAAATTTAAAAATATGTGGCGTGTTCGGTTCTTTATTTGTAATGCTGTTTTGATTTTTTCCTTTATAAATTACGGCAGAAAAACTAATCTTTTGTTAAGCCATCTAACATTCAAAATCGTTGAGTTACTCATGCGGTATACACCATCAGGATTATCCATGTATGTAAAATTCAAAGTGATAGGAAGTAAGATTTTGTGAAAAAATAAAGCCATTAGTTCTACATAAAACGACAATGTAGTAGACTCCAATTTTGTCCTCAAACACGAAATTAACTTACATGATCATCCAGATAATCAGTAAACAAGAAAATACGTTCACCCCCCCGTGCTTGGAGTTTGATATGGTACAGTCGCGAAAGAAACACGAAACACTCCTCTTCATTCGAACAATTTTAACAGTAGAGAAAATTCAAAGACGGCGTATGACAGGAACTAACGTCTTTTTTTATAAATTCAAGTACATAAAATTTGCATAATGGGCCGTCGTAATGTTAAATTGATCACCAATTTCATAATTTAAAATGGAAACCCCCTATCGGATACACCCAATTTCAAATCTATATCAAAATTTAACTCAAGATACCAAATGTCATGCCTACCATTTCGAAGTTATGAGTACAGAAATATTGGATCACCTAATGTTAAATCAGTTTCTTAGACCTTTTGGATATCTTCCTAAAAAATATTTCTCTAGCTCTGATATTTTGTACCATGTTACTGTTAAAAAAACCGAAACAAAATCCACCTACTATTTTATTTTTAAAATAGTTTTTAGTGTGCAATAATAATTATTAAATTAATGTTTGAAAAAATTATGAAATGGAACCTTACTATATTTTGATAGGAATCGATTCAGAAGGACTTCTAATCTGACCATACAAAATTTCAGCTCATTCCAATGCTTAGTTTTTGAGCTACATTAAATTTTCCTCATTTGACGATTTTAGGGGGCAACCAAAAGTTTTATAAACGTCTGTCAAACCGATAATAATTCTCGGATCGTGTGCACTTGTATAATATAATAGTATAATTCTTGAATCGTTTTCACTTGCCTAGTAAATATATTAATTCTCGGATCGTTTGCACAAATACGTTTGAAATAGTAATCCAATTTGAAATTTGGGTAGCTATAACTACAATTAACCTCTATCTACGAATTGCTATTTTCAATGTAGAGATGATCCCTGAAATTGACAGAAACTTTAACATTTAATATCTCCCGATAGAAAGGTAGCAAAGTCATGAAATTACATATTTAGACTAATTTAACGATGCAGAATCAGTTTAAGGAATCAAAACATGGTGTTTTTATTGGAAATATTGTTGTTTGTGCAATATTTGATATGCACAAATTTGATATGTCCGCTTATGCAATTCTTTCGCATTTGAATTTGTAGAGAACGTTATTCCCTATCGAATGATATCTTTGAATTTGCTAAACGATAAATAGTGCTCGAAATAAAGGGGGTGGTTCGTTTTTTCGTGACTGTACATTGATGTCTTAATTTTTTCGTTTTTTTTTTTAATTCCGCTCTTAAAAATGCAACACTTGAAGTGTCTAAATGTCATGTCCCTGAAGGATGTTTACTGAAAATCGTAAAACTTTAAATTATTTTTCTAATAATATTATTCCCGGTTTAAAATACACTGCTGGCCACCCAAATTGCAACACCAAGAAAGACAAGAGATATCACAACAAAATTTATTTTGTAGATAACATGTTGACCAAGTATCAAATGATTAAATTTATAGACTTCTGTGAAGTGTGGTTCCTGCCAAAATCAGTAGCCAGAATACCCGCCATTGTTGGAGATCACCGCTGCCACACGCCTCGGCATTGATTCAAAGAGACTTTGGATGTGTTCTTGGGGTACAGCAGACCAAGCAGCTTCCACACGTTGCCAAAGTTGATCTGGTGTGGCAGCTGGGGATGTATTCTGGGTCAATCGTTGAGCAACCATGGACCACATGTTTTCTATCGGCGAAAGATCCGGAGAGCGAGCTGGCCAGGGAAGCAATTCAATCTGGCGATTGACGAAGAACCCTTGAACAATGCGTGCCACGTGTGGTCGCGAATTATCCTGTTGAAATATGGCTGTGGGCAAGCCCTGAAGGTAAGGAAGGACAACTGGCTCCAACACCTCGATGTAGCGCTGGCTGTTTAAAGTACCGGCAATGCGTACTAGAGGAGTGCGAGAGTGATATCCAATACCGCCCCATACCATAATACCCGGTGCAGGACCAGTGTGGCGGTGCATAACGCAGCTGTTCAGCATCCTCTCTCCACGGTGTCTCCAGGCTCGAATCCGACCATCGTGGTGTTGCAGACAGAAGCGTGACTCGTCAGTAAAGACAATTTCATTCCATTCTGCCGTCCACATCCTTCTTTCATCGCACCATTGGCGGCGGAAACGTCTGTGGTTCTGCGTCAAGAATAGACGAAGCAATGGACGTCTTGCGGACAGACCACTCTGCTGTAAACGGCGTCGAATGGTACGCGCGGTACGCGCAGACATTGGATGATGCGGTACAGACTGAATGTGCTGTGCTATGGTTCGTGATGTGGCTGAGCGATCCGTCACTGCCATACGCACAATATGCCTGTCATCACGTGAAGTGGTGCACTGAGGTGGATGCGATCGAACACGTCGGTCCGTCGTACCCTCCTGCATCCAACGATCACATATCCGCATTACAGTTGTTTGATTTCGTCCAACACGACTACCGATTTCCCTGAAAGATAATCCACAATCTCGGTAGGCCACTATCCTTCCTCTGTCGAACTCGGATACTTGATCAAAAGATGATCGCTGTTTTCTACGAGGCATAATTGATCGTTTTTTTGAAAAAACCACAAGAAAAACACAATTGCCGTACTTGAAATCGTCGAAATCTCCAAGCCTTAAATAGCGCTTTGAAGTGGCGCCACAGGCGCGAATGATGTGCGTCTGCGCTGAAATTCTAATCATTTGCATATCTCACCTCCGCTAATGCATGTTGTAAATTTCATATTATTTGCATGCTTTCTTCAGGGTGTTGCATTTACGGTGGCCAGCAGTGTAATATTATTTCTGTTCCAAAACAAGTGTTATCGGATTTAATAAAGATTTTCTTGGTTCTTTCAACGACATCAAATCTAACATGATAATTTGAAGGTTTTCCAATGTTCAGTACCTTAGTTTCGTAATGAGCTTTTAAAACCAATTTTGTGAAATTAGTAACTCAATAATAACTATATCTATTTTTAGTTTTAAACAAATTTATAATAATTTTCTTGTAAATATCTAGAGACGTCCTAGTCCTAATCTACTGCTTAGGAAAGAACAAATTTGCGTAAGATGGGCATTTTGAATCAAGATCAAGGTTTCATTGGGGAAATCCTTGCTATAATTGATTGAATATTTTATAAGACGAAATAAAGCACACAACGAAACAAATGTTTCGTAAATGTAAAACATAATTTGTCAGCAAAATCATGAAGTTTAATTATTAAGGATAAATAGAGGGTTATTTTGGAAGGCATTATTTTTCTAAGCAAAAATAATGACGTTAGGTGTGTTAATAAATTTTTAAAGCAAACATTGTACTTTAAAGGCAACAAAAATACGCATTACTTTTGTTATAAAGAGAAAAATTTTAAAATTCTTAATTTGAAATCTTCAGTTATTTAACGTTATTGCCTTGGAAACCGTAACAGATATCACACATTACAGGATGCGAACAGATGTAAATAGAATTTAGGCATCGTCAGAAAAACAAGGAAGAAAATGTGCCAATTTTTGACACGGCATGCTTACTCGCAACTAGTATCTTTTCATAGTATTGTCTTAGAGGGTATTGATGATTAGACAAATGATTGATACGCAGGTGCTTCTCTAATTCTAAGACAACCCCCAAGAGTATAGAAAACGGAACTGACATATGAATACTGGACTGAAAGGTTTAAGAATATATATAACGGACCGCTAAATCATCTCTTGTACTCTTCGTCAAGTCAATCGGATAATTTGGTAAGTGTTTGAGTGATATTCTGATTGTGTTGTATTAAGAGTTCTCTTGTTTACTGTCCTCACGTGTGAATTCGTTGCAATTAGTAATTGATTATTATTAGGATGTATCACTGATAAAAATTGAATTAATTTTGATGTGGTAGTTTTGCTTGAGTAATTCAAATTAAAAACAAATTCAAAGTTTGCAATAGAATTTTAAGCAATTTATATTCTTGCTGCTGAATATATTTTGAACACATGCATCTCTGAGATATTGCTTTTCTGCATTTAAATAATAGATTATAATTGTGGTTCATAGTAGAAAAATAAGCTATTATTTTCAATTATTTAAGCATTTCTGTGGGAAATTTGAAATCATTCCAAACAATTTGTGTATTGGGAAGAAATATTTTTCTTCCAAAGGGTACAGATGCAATGATCATACAATAACGTCTATTAAAATATGCGGATAAAAGATTTCCTGTTCTTTAATATATTATTCAATTCTATTATTTACAAGCTTTTAAATTTTTTATAACATAATTCCTTGTGACAGTTAAAAATTGTTAGTTTATGCTGATTTGAATTCCTAACCAAAGATCTAATTTTGACTATTTGTATTAGCATTGCAGGGCTTGGGTAAAATCTTCTCGCTTAAAGTACTGTTGTATGTGAACCATAAAATTCTTAAAGCTTTATATAAATTTTGCTAAATATTCACAAAATTATGCATTTGTTACCCATTTCATATTAAACTAATATATTTTTCTTGTTAAAGTTTTCCGTGTTAATATAAAACACATTCTTGCCATTGGTTATAACGATAGCTATTGAAACTTGTAAATTGCGGTAGGAATAATTTTTTATCAGTTTAATTACCAAAACTTTAATTCCGTAAAAGTATTCCAATACTCTTCGGCAAAATAAAAATTGACTATATAAAATGAAAAGTACCGAAATACATTAACATTAAAATATAACATTTTAGAAATCGTTAGCTAAAAAGTATTTTACTGCAGGAGGATAATCACTCATACAATTTGAATCAATCTAGTGTTAAAAATAAGTACTAAAGAGTATTAAAATTAAATTATTATTTAGAAATATAATTATTATTTTTACATAATCTAAATCAACATTACATATATATATTATTGCACCTATCCACCACCAAACTATGCTCAAATTGTTTTCAATTCTAATTTCTTTAAGTACTTCGGATGACACTATATATTTTATTCACCCTACCTACCTTTAAAGTAAATCCTGTGTGTTCAGTATAGGACACCAGAGCATATAGGACAAAACAAGAAAAATGGTTTAGCTTTATTCCAAAATATCATCAATTCAAAATCCCTGCTTTATATCCATAAAGATAAATCTATCAGTCCCTTGTAAATGACAGTTCAGTCAAGAGGTCAGTGGTCAAGCATTAAAAAATATTGTAACAAAATATTATGCTCACGTACCACAAAACGCTAGGTGGCCAAGTTGGACCTTTGGACCTTAATTCAGCAGGCTCTGGGTGCGCATCCACATCTTCACATGGCTGTTCGTTGTTGTTCGGAATCTATTTTTAAGTCATTGGTCTTGGTCCAGTTCTCACTCAAATGGCAAAAGCTCACACAAACGATCTGCAAATTGGCTTCCCGACTAAATTAGTTAAAGGACAATTGGTATATAATTAATGTATAATTGTTTATATCTATACTTCGTGAAAGGAAGTCTGATGAATATCACATGCTGTTTTTATCATATTTTTTCAGACAATATGAAATACGCTGTAGTAATTCTATTCCTCATCTTGGGCGTTGCATACGTCTCTGGAAAGTTTCCAGGTGAGATTTTTTTCAATAAATTTTCAAACTATCCAATAAACGTTAAACTTTTCATGTTATGCCCGTCGTGCACTGACTAAGGAAATGGTATTACCAACAAATACCGGGTCGCGGTAGCCCACTTAATAGCAACGATTTAGCAACTGGAGGGTTGGGAGTTCGAAACTCGGTTGAGTCAAAGACCCTCGTGTACAAAGGAGCTGGTGCAGGTTAAATCTGTCTTGGCCTCAACTGTTCTCACGTTGGCATGGTTTGAAAGTTTGAAGAGTGGGGTGCCAGCTCAAGTGTTCTTCTCATCATCTGACCGTGATTCAAAATTACGAGGCTTTGTCCTTGGATTTTTTTCCTTCGGGATTGATCCCGAACCGACCCCAATAGCTCCAGTGCGACGTTAATTAACTACCTACCTACTCATCATAACCATTTATAGATATTTTAGGGAAATACACTAGTGTTTGAAACTAAGAAATTTTCAATTTTGGGCGATTATCTCCAGAACTACTGGACATATTTTAATGGAATTAGTTATATACTGTCGCGGAAAAAAACGAACCCCCTTTATTTCGATCACTATTCATAGTAGAGCAAATTCAAAGATATAATTCAATAGGGAAAAACGTCCTCTACAAATTCAAATGCAGAAAAATGCATTAGGGGCCGTCAAATTTTGCACAAACAACAGAATTTCCAATTTAAAAGGCATATTTGATACCTTAATCAAATTCAACATCGTTAAATTAGTTTAAATATGAAATTTTATAACTACTATCTTTATATCTGTAGATATTCGATATTAAAGTTTCTATCAATTTCAGGGATCATCTTCAAATTGAAAATCGCTATTCATTGATTGAGATTAATTGTAATTACAATTACCGGAATTTCAAATTTGAACACATATTTGGAATCGTGTGAAAACAATCCGGGAATTATTATATTTATTATGCAAGTGAAAACTATTAGAGAATTACATGTGAACCGAGAACTACAATCCGAGGTTTGTCAGACGTTTTTTAAACTTTTGGTCGCCCCCGAAAATCGCAATAGTTAGGAAAATTTAATGTAACTCAAAAACTAATGATTGGAATGAGCTAAAATTTTGCATTATCATATTAGAAGTCCTTCTCAATCGATTCCTATGAAAATATAGTAAGTTTCCAATTCATAATTTTTCAAACATTAATTTATTAATTTTTATTGCAAATTAAAAACCACTTTTGAAATAAAATATTCGGTGGATTTTGTTTAGGTTGTTTAACAATAACATAGTACAAAATATCAGCGTTATAGAAATATTATTTTGGAAGATATCCATAAAAGTCTAAGAAACTGATTTAACATTAGGAGCTCCAAATTTTCTGTACTCAACTTCGAAACTGTAAGACCTAATGACATGCAATTTGATATCTGAAGTTAAGTTTTGATATAGATTTGAAATAGTGTATCAAAAGAGGGGTTCCCATAGGAAATTATGAAGTTGGTGCTCAATTTAATATGAAGACGGTCCCTTATGCAAATTTTATGAGTTAATTAATAGAAAACGTTAATTGCTGTCGAATGAGTTGCATCTTTGAATTTTCTCTACTGTAAAAATTGCTCGAATGAAGAGTGGTGGTTCGCTTCTTTTTTCCGCGAATGTACATAGGTTAAAGTAATAGAAAACAATAACCATACAACAATTATGGTATACATGCATGATCGCGAGTAAGACTCAGAAGCGCATGAATGTATAAAACACAGGGTACAGTATCGACACAAAAAATGGGTTAATGGGGAGTATGGTCCCATTGCACAATTATGCATTTCTTACAGCGTGAATTCATACTGGAAATGAGGCAGTTTATGAGTTCCTGTGACAATCAGTCCCACTCCTCCTGTAACGGTGTTTTCAGGTCCTGGAACGTTCTGAGAGAGGAAAGGCGAGTTGCAATTGCCCTCCCAAGAGATTCCCAGATATGCTCTATAGGTTTTAGGTCTGGAGATCTGACCAATCCATCTGGCGAATATCCTCACTTTCCAAATATACGTCGACCAGATGAGCCCTCTGTGGATGAGCGTTGTCGTCCATAAAAATGAAATTAGAGCCAACTGCACCCTTAAAAAGGCGAATGTAGGGCTCCAAGATCTCATCCCTATATCTCACAGTAGTCACGGAACCTCTGTCAAAGACATATACGCCCATCCAACATGATGCCTGCCCAGACCATCAAACCTTCGCTGACATAGTGATCTCTTTCTCGAATATTCGAGTACAAGTAGCAGGTCCCTGGTTCTCTCTAGTTAAACGTACGCCGAGAATCAGTGGTTAGGCTGAACCAGTACTCATCAGTGAATAGAATGGTCCCCCCCATTAATCCCTGGTCCAAAGTCGATGTTCTTTGCACCATGATAATTAAGAGAGTCGCACACAGCAGGTCTTACAAACAGACCTCTCTCATGTAGCCTTCTGGAAACAGTAACCCCTAAACCTCGGCTTCCTGTGGTCGCATGAAGGTCACGTGAGAGCTGAGAAGCTGTTGCACTCCTGTTACGCCTCACTGTAATGGACAAAAATTTATCTTCATTGGCCGTCGTGAGTCTTGGACGATCTCGCTCTGGCTTTCTCTCTGCGTATCCGGTATCCTTAAACTGTTTCCATAAGTTGGATTCGACTCTGGGCGTTACATTCAAGTCTCTAGCAATCTGCACTTGAAACTACCCTGTTTCCAGTCTCCCGACGATTCGCCACCTCATTCCATCATCCAAACATTAATGGTTACTAATTTTAACTTTTTGCTTTTGAATTTCGCCGAATGTTGCAAAAAAACACCACGAAATTCGACGAGGTGTGCGAGCGAATGAAGCGCGGAAATTGTCACGTGAACTTAGAAAGCCTGTAACTCTAAATGCACCGCCTACACGAACGTGTACGCTTACGTATTCGACACTAAAGATTTGCATCTTTATTTGGAAGCATTATTTTTACCTTTCGTTTAGTACTTTTCAAGGAATTCGACAAAATATGCAAATTCTCTTAATTTTGAACACTAGTGTATCTTTCCACTACATAAATATATAAGTACGGTTGAATAATTGGGATGCAAGGTACCATAAGCAACGTGCAGTTTAACACATTTTTATAAGTTCGCCTGCATGTTTAGTTTGAAAAACAGTTTAATGCATAGCAACGTCGCTTACCAGTGAAACAAACTCAAAATTTGTGAGATGAGAGTTCTTTAGCTTTTCTAGAAAAAAATGCGGTGATAGACTGGTAAAGTCCACTAAGTCGATTTTATTTACTTATGCATGAATGTTAGACTACACTCACTTAGTGAATAAAGCAAGTGAGTAGAATTTTTCCCCTTCGTTTTCTCAGAACTATATTTTATAACTTTGTGCTTCACTCTTTTAGGGTGACGATTAATAAATTATTTTTCTATTCATTCTTACTTAATGTGTGTCATAGTAATAAATTAATTTAATCATTTGAATTAAAAACAAAGGTCATAACATCAATTTGAATTAGTTGATCTATAAATATTTCAATTTAAATTAATTCATCTAATTACACACATTATTGACATCTTTTTTAAGTAAAGGCAAGAAATGTTATTTTAAAGATAGATTATTTTACACAAAAACTTAGAAGATAAGCATAATTCTAAATATATGGAGGGACTTTCAGAAATTGAATATCTATTTTAATTTTATGCATATATATGTACTGTTATAGGATCCGCAGATGACAAAAGTGGAGCTCTAATGGAATCTGAGAGGTAAGTCTGATGCATAAATTCTCTAATATTTTGGTATATGCAATGATAGTTTAAATTTCATAAAACCTCTCAGGAGTGGCATGTTACATCTTGCATCATAAAAGCAAAGTAGTTCGACGTGAATCTCATTCAAATTTTATAAAGTGATTGAATTTTCACCAGGATGTTAAATTTAGAAGCGTGCTAACTTACTTAATTTTGAAACAAAATATCATTTGTTCAAAATTACTGCTCTATTTGTTGAATATTATGTCACCTATGAGGCACTTACGTGACTGTCTTCTCTCATAGTAATTCAGCGATAAATGTGAATTATGTATCCTTGTAGTGTTTCTGTTAATGCTATATAAAATTGAATCACTTTTCAAATCAGATAATATATTCATGAAACAGCAAAAATGACAAATACTATATATATATATATATATACAAATTATTCCTTGTACAAGGTATAGATAAATAAATATTAACTTCTTATCGAACTACTCAAATAAATTATACGATTATACAAACTTGATTGAAAATTAGTTTATATATTACTCACTTCTAATTTACATACTTATGATTTTAGAGCTTCGTGTGTGGGACTGGAACTAGAATGCAGTCACGATAAGAAGGGGTGCTGTGGAGGTATGAAATGCATTTGTTACACCAATACTAAAGATTCAAGTAAAGAAAGTTGCTGGTGTGGACCTGGTGATTACTATTATGTGGATCAACCATAAATTCCCGGACTGGAGCAGAAACTTCAGGATCTTTGTAGTTTCCAAGCGTATGATGGACTACACTAAATTTTTTGGTCCGTTTAACCTGTAACAAACCTAACTAACGATAAACTTCAGTTTTTAATCTTTTGGATATGATGAAATATGAATGTTTTAGTAAACATGTTTGTATCTTTAATAATTTCAACAGCTTCTCAAAATAAAATTATATTCATAGCTGTGTTGAAGACTCATTATGTTATGCAAGCGAAGAGAGAAAATAATAACTACCTTTCTTCGCTGTTATATTTATCAGATTTAAAAAGTCAATGTAATGGAGAAAAATAACGTTTTGTAAATGATGGGATGAAAAGCTTGTATTTTGTCAGCAGCTATTTCTATTTATATTTTGTCAAGAGTATTCGTATATCGAATTCAAACATAAGGTTGTCTAAACTTTTTATGTGAATACACAAATTAAGAATTACATCACTAGCTAAATGTACCGAATACTTAAAACAGTCATCCAAATAGTATATGATAGTCCCACAAGATATATTTATTATTTGCATCATGTTTAAAGATGAAGCAGACGATAATTATTTCTAATAAACATTAATAAATGACACTTCAAAAAAGCGCAGATCTTTTTCATTTTTACAAAAAAAATTTATAAAACTCGAATGTTCTATGATAATCATAGTAGGAAATAGGCTACTCATTTTTAGTAAATATATTGCATCACTTTCAAATCGAGAAGTAAAATATGCTTTAACAGATTATTAGTCTTCTTTTTAACTGTCCTATGTAATTTACTTTTCTGATGTGTCATTTTCTCGGGATTCCTATTTGTCATTAAATTAATCTGAAAATTAATCGTATTATTTAACATTCCTAATTTAGAATGATTTATAAGAAATTTGAGCATGGTATCAAATACAGTGATGTAATTCATACTTTTGATATTCATACACACTCATTGCCAAAAGTCCAGGTAGTCCTCGACGATGCTGGCTTGATGGGGACACGCATTACCATCCATTAAAACGAAAGCAGGACCAACTGCTGCAGCGTACAATCTCACAGTGGGTTCTAGGACATCATCCCGATACCGGACAGCCGTCACAGAACCCCGTCTATAGATATGGAGGTCGGTGTGATATCTCAACGAAATCCCTGCCCACACCATGATGCTTCTACCTCGGAATGCATGCGTGATGCTCGATAATGTTCTGGGGCCGATTGCGTGTGCCTTGTTCTCTCCAGACCCTTACACGCTTGTCATCTGGCTCCAGGGCAAATCTCGACTCATCCGTGAACATAACTTTGGCCTAACCGACACAGTCCAATTCACATGTTGGCAACACCACTTTAATCATGCCCCTCTGGATTCGACGCGGATAGAGGAACACAAACTCGTGGTACACGAGCGTACAGTCCATTCATGTGTAGCCTTCGGCGAACAGTAATGGCAAATATCGTCTTACCAATGGACGCTGCAACCATTGATGTCACACGTGTGGAGGTCGCTCTTCGATTCCGCTTGGCTAAAACAGCAATATATCGATCTTCTGCGGGGGTCGTAACCCTTGGGCGACCGGCCACAGGTCTTGTTACAACTGTTCGGCTTGTTTAGAATTGTTCCCATAATCGTGAAATGACGGAGTGATGAACGCCGAAGAAAAGAGCAACATCTGTTATTGATTGTCCTGCTTCAAGGCGTCCCACAGAACGCCAGCGCTCACTATCTGCCATTCGTCTTCTGGAAGCCATAGAAACAAGTCTGTCTTGAAAACTAATCGCACGAAAGTTCTAAACACTTTTATCAGCACTTACATGAAACTCCTCTAACCCTTCACAATACTGGCTTCTTATACGACTGCCTTTTTTTGCATATTTCTCGACACGCAACCGTGATTGACTGTTACAGAATATATTTGCATTCTTCCATCTACCTCTGCAGCGAAATGCAACCTCTCAATTTCAGATTGACTTCCAGAAATTAACATTTTCCTCTCCATGCTTAACTTTTGGCAGTGAGTGTATTTCGAATTGTCACAGAGCAAACTTTAACGAAATTTGTGTAGTTCTTATGGTTCGTAGCTGATTATGGGGAAGGTATTCGTATATAACTATGTAAACAGTACTAAAACTTCTTACTTAAGACATTTAAAAACCGTTTTACTCGTTTAATTTTACATTTAGTTCAATTTTCAATACTTTCTTTTCTGTTCTTTCTTCCTATTGACCGGGGAGAAATGGGCCGATCTATACGTGTCATGTTTGCTTCATCGAGCGATTCTATTCCACTTCCCACCCATCATGGTTGATTGGTTTTGGGGTTTTATAACGCAAGAGCCAGATTTGGCCGTGCTGCGCCAGACACAAGACATACAATATCAAGTAATAGACACACAATGAAAGTTTTTATTGACACAGAAGAGAGAAATACACCCAGGGAGGAATGCACCTAACAGGAATCGGACCTGTGCCGCCTACAACTCAAAGGTTGCTAGCGCAGTGGGCATATCCACTGAGCCACGACGCCCCCACCCTCACGCATCATGAAAAAAGGTTTACTTTTTGCGTAGTTTCAGCTTTTTAACGTTAAAGCTCGAAATTGTTAATGTGCACATTACCTAAGTATCTGTAGATTAGCTGATTTATTCCGTTAAAGTGCGGAATCATCTACAAAATAAGAGTTTTCCGCATTTTACCAAGGTAATGTGCACATTAACGGCTTTCGAATCGTTAAAGTGCAAAAGTTTGTTTCTTTAACCTAGGTAGAATCTGATTGATTCTTTCAACTATTCTGTTGATTGATTCTATCAACTTGATTCTTTAGATATCGAAAAATAAATAAATAGCATTAAGTTTCAATAATTGTCAGTATATTTTATTTACATCTACTGATTATTATATGAAATTACTTATAACTTTAACGGGATAAAAGTATAGCGTGTTTTTCTATTAGTAGTACCTGAGTTGTTTGTCTGAGTATTAATTTACGCGTACGAAAACGCTGCTATTCGAGCAAAGATCTTATTTTCACTTTAACGAGTGCCTAATAGGTAATGTGCAGATTATCTAGGTGATATTTTACCTACCAGTCGTTGATGTTGCTTGGATTAGTGCAAGAACAACAAATTTAATTCATTCATTTTCAGCACATTATTCGTTAATTTCTTTATTTTTACCCTCCGAGTGGTTTCCCCGAGATATCTCGTCCTAGCATGAATCTGGCCAGTTTTTCTAATCACGAGGCACCTCGTCGAGATCAAAACTGCCCTATTTTGCTGACGAGCTCACGGAGAGATGACTTTAGGTTTCACTGGGAGGTTTGTCGTTTCACCCGCCTTTGAAAAAATCACATAGGTGGGCCGCTAATCAGTTTCGCGAGTGTCGTTCGTTATGTCCTTTCCCCGAGCAATTGATGGACAGGTGATTTTTGTTTGAACAGGCATAGAAGTTATTTCGAAAGGCCTTTAAAGAAAGCTTTGCTGTGCCTCCTCACTCTTAGCACGTGTTTTGACAATAAGGTTTACCCTGAAAGTCTCAAATAAGGCACACAAAAAATGCTGAATCTCTTGGATTTCCAAAAACCTCCCTACATTATAAGAACGTTAATTAAATACCTACCACCCATTTTATGTGGTTTTATTTATTTCTTATAGTATATTTATGCTTTCTATTATATATATTTACTTTATGCATTCTATTATATAACTTTTATTATAATCAGTACTTCATTATGTTTTCAAATTTGGGGCCACGCTCTTTAGCCGTAAATTATAAGAATGTCACAATGATTTTTTAACTTCAATTAAACCAAAAACCCAGATTTACCAAACCTTGAAGTAAGGGTTCAAAAAGGGTGAATATAATCTACAGATAACTTTCAGAAATCAAAAAATTACTTCCTGGCCATTTAAATGAAAATTACATTTTGTATGAAAGAAATTAATAATTATTCCAATCTGTTTTTCTTTCTACACAGGTATAATTTAAGCGTGCCGAGTAATTTTCCTACTTATATTCATTTTGTTCACATTAACTGTTTCTAGTTTTTCACTTGAGGGGTGACGTGTGTTAGATACGCTACAAAAAAGTATAAAGATGCATTCCAATTTTGTTTTCTATTCATTTTCGTGAAAGTCAGGAAGTCCTGAAATAATAAACAAAATAAATAAATGGCATTTAGTTCATCTAAAAATAATGGTATTTTACAACAAAACATACTAAAATTAATCTTTTAGTTTGTAATTTCTTGATCTGTGTTTATGCTTTCATTTATAGTGAAATTACAATCAGCATTGATATCGCAGATAATACATTATTAGAGTTTTTAGAGGCAATTTTAAATATTTATTTTCCTTAGAAAAACTTTATTTAAACGTAGTAACTAAATATTTTTCTGAACTAAATTCTTTGTTTATGTAAATGTCCTGATCCATCGACATGCTCTATTATTGTAGTGATTGGTATTTCCTCGCGTACTCGGTTAACATTCCTTCTGGTATTCATGGCATGCTGATCGTGTACAACATTGAAGCGTGTCCCTGTTTCCTTACACATATTTAACCTCAATAAGAAAACACCTTCTACAACAAGTCATCTCGAAATAAATTTCATATACTTCATTTCATTGATATATAAATGACCACCAATCGAATTAACGATACAGTTGAGTAATAGGAATGCATCATACTATGCAGTTCAGGTGACTGATAATAAGTGTATTAAATTGCATGACCAGTGTTTAATTTAAACACATGAGAACTCCAGACAATTCATATTAAATGATATATTTAGTGACATTTATGTGTTAGGTTATTCTGGAGGGTTCTGTACTGATTTATTTGAGACTAACTCAGTGTATCAGATACATTTTCTAGTCTTGAATAGCATTAATACTGCATCTCCATTTCCAAGCATTGAAGTTTAGCACAATGGAGATAAATCAATCTTGAAATTCATATTTCATCCTATATCACGGTAACAATTTTAAAAGATCAAACTTTCCGTCTAGAAATTACTTTTAATTGTTAACTTTTCTTGAATAAAACTCAAGAATTTAATTAATAAAAAAATATAAATAATTTAAATATTTTTGTTTAATTTTACCTATTAGTAAATCAAGCTTATTTCAGAACTAAAACGTCCCAAAAATAAAATAACTCGAATATGTGCAGAATGCTTATTACTTTTAAAAATAATGAAAGCCTCACAAAACACACTTTATATCACACGATTATATAATATATTATTTATACATATTATTTATAATATATTATCACACGACATTGAAAATAAGTATAATTTTCAATGTCGTTTTTATATTCCACCAGGTCCTAATTAAATTCACAATTTATATTGTCAATTGATAAGCTGTTTCTTCTAATAAATTTCTCCTTTAAACTTAGTTGACATAATTGTTATAAAAGCTACTTCTAAAACTACATTTAAAGAGTCGCTTTTTGAAATAGCGATTTGTCAATGGCAAAATAAACCACTAAATGTTTCAAAATTTATTTTCTCTTGAAGAAATGTCATGTCAATTTCATGAATGATTTCTAAAGAGTTTTGACCTTTACGATTCTTTCAATCAATAGATGTGGTTGGTTACTGAGTCATTATGTGTGCTGTAAAGTAAAAGCACTAAACGACTAAGAAATCTCGTGACATTCAGAGAGTTAACATTCACGAAATAGATTTTTAATTGTTATCGACTTTCTGATAAAATATTTCATTTGGATCGATTTTAGTTCAGCATGAAAATAAAAAATCTTTCTCCTATAAAAGGAAAATGACAATATGAAAACAATTAGTATCGGCTTCCAAAGTTTAACATAAATACAAAGTTGTTCACTCATTCTTTCATTTATTCCACGGCTAAGTGCTTCGGATTGGAATTGAAGTGCAGTGACGGCAGAAAACCCTTCTGTGACAAAATGACATGCTACTGCGTAGGCAACGCTGATAATCCTACAGAAGAAAAATGCTTTTGCGGACTAAAGAATGCTACTGGGAGAAGGAAGATTAAGTTACCGATTGTCGAGCTAAGCATTGATTTCCTTGGTGTAGAATAATGTTAGCTGCTGCAGATGAAAAGACTAGTCATGAAAATCGAAGCTGAACTTTAATGTCACAAAAATTAACTGGAATTTAGAAATATTATGATGTATTGCGAAGCTGTTATTGATTGCAAGGAGTAAGATGCTTTTAATTTCTTTTTATGTGGAGTAACGTTCCTTAAAAATTTCCAATTTATGAGCAGGTAGATAAGTAAATAAATTACCGTCACAGCGGGCTATTGGTGAAGGTCTGGGGTGAATCCCGAAGGGATAGATCCGAGGACAACACCACGTAATTTTGTAAACCTGTAGATTTACTACTGTATTATCTCGCTAGTAGGTAGTTGAATTTACGTCGCACTGCAGCGACACAACGGACGTCATTTTCTCATTGAGCAGCTGATGAACCTAATTACAGATAAGTGTTTGCAGCTTCTTGAATGAAATTTCATTTTGGGTTAAAACAAATTTGAGTGCAATCAAAGAAAGATACTCTTAAAAATAGAGAAAATAGTCAACATAGCAGGAAAATGCATATTGCTTTAGTTTCATAAGAAGCTGTTGTTTTAGAATTTTTCTATTTTGTTTATCACTTTGTGAGACTAATATTGAAACTTATGCTTAGTTTGAATAAGTTTTCACCATTTCCAATTCATGTGTTTGAAATGTGATCAAATTAATTTCATTTCTTCTCTTAGGATCAATGAGGTTGTCATGGCTCTTGTGGTTCGACCACTGTGCTATCAAACTGCGTGTGGTAGGCAGAGTATTCCACCCTGGATGTATTCCCTGGGTGTTCCATTCCACCCTGATGTATTTTTCTTTTCTGCGTCAGTTAAACTTTCCTTGTATATATGTCCATTTACATGGCGTTTTTTGGCGCAACTTGACCAAATATGCCCGCTGCAGTGCCATAAAACCAAACCAACCTTTTGAACTAACTAATTATCATAGTCCTGCACAATCACCCATGTGTAAACATGAACTGATATTCCTGCAGTTTCCTGAAATCAGAATAATACAATGTGTGAAACAAAATTGAAATCTGAGTGTTAGCTTTTTTTATTCGTTATAAACAAGTTTTAAAATAAAATGCACGCCATTGAAACTGAATGTTTCCCAAATGCACGCAAACTGAAATGTATGTTTCTCATTGTGGAGGGTTGACTGTTATATGAACAGAACTTTAAAATGCAAAATGTTCGTCTTTCTCAAACTTTAAAGCATTACTAATCACAATGAAATTCTGTGATTGCATAGAACAATAAATCAAGAACTATCGAAGCTTTGAAACATGACAAATATTTGAATTCAATGGGTCAAATGCAACAATTATTCAAATTTTTCAACGAAAATCCTTTTGAGTCTATTTTTAAGAGTATCAGACAGCTTTTATGCCAATACTATAAGCAGCAGATGCACATAAAAATCTAATTTTGATTGGAGCTTTATGATACTTAGAAATTGCATACAAAATTACTTTTTGTTTGCATATTCTAATTTTCATTTTTATCCCGGAAACAGGAATATCTTTAAAAGTGCGTTGTGACTATATACTAGAAGAGATTTTATAGATATTAGAATTTTGAAAAAGTTTTAAGCAACTACTCAAGATTTCTTGACGGAAAAAGATATAAAAATGTGTCACTTTTGTGAAAACTTGTTTTCTTGTTCCGTGTAAAACTTTCCTCGTAAACAAAAGCAATATAAATGTTTCATATATTTTATATATGTACAGTATTCTAAAACAAAGGGAAGTTATAAAAACTGAATATGAAACAAATGAAGTGTAAATTATTACACAATATAACAGTTATTTGTAAATACAACGAAAACGTTTATTGCAAGGATTGCATTGGATAACAATGTAGCCAATTCCCAAGTTATCGTGCAACTAGACCTACCGGTTCCTCCTGTTAACAAGATAGCTGTTCTTTAGCTCATCTGAAATCCCACATATTTAAATAACCATAATTTATGTAATTTAAAGTATAATATTTTAAATTATAAATGAAGGTCTCCGTCAAGATAAGCCCCAGAATGAAAATTCCCCAATGAAAAAAATAATGAATAAACATTTAAGAAGTTCACAATAATTTCTGATTGTTTGAATGAGGTCTTTTAAATTTAAGATATTGCAGAGAACAGTTATAATTTTGAGGTTTTTACAACTTTAAAATTTCTAGTCTAAAACGTTTGAAAAGTGGATTATCATTATGTTGCCCGAAACTCTTTAATTCTAGAACTTCAGTTTTAATATTCTTGATAATTAAAAACTAAATTTTATGTCTCGTACTTTGAAAAGTACTACATGTTAAAGAAGATAATCTGCAATAGGTTTCGTAGGAATATTTCTTATAAATTTGGGAAATGTATTCCAGTTTGAAAAACATAATAAAAATACAACTTAATCCTTGAGAACTGTCACATTGGTTTTTATACTCTGCAGAATGTTAAATATATTTTTCTGGAAGTTTTCATACATTTTTCTTCCTTTATATAAGTCCCAATACTTTAGAGAACTTGAGATATTTTTAAAATGCGAACAAAAATATTTGTGTTATCTGGATTAGAATGTTATTTGTACTCAACCCATGTGAAAAAGGTTACATGTTTTCCTTACTTGGCATTGCTATTTATGCTTGTTTGAGCTTTACTTATTGGCCGCAATTTTAGAACATTCCTTCTTGAAAACTTTACCGTCTTATAAATACTATAATTTGCGATGAAGAACCTTATTTTTTATTCAAATGTTCATTCTAATTTCCAAATCAAGTCTGAATTAAGTTTAAATCCTCAAAGTTGAATACATTTAATAAGAATAATTGTTAGTCTGGAATTAAGTAACAATCTTTAAATCTCCTGAACACGGTTCAAATTGCTGTAATTTAAAGCAAATTTAAAAAATAATTGACGCAATACCTTTTGTGTTGATGGTTGAAATCAATAACTACCAAATCATTAATGTATTTTTGTGAGGGAATTTACGAGATGCATTCAAATCTGAAAATAATTTATTTGCGTGTATTTATAGTAAAACAATAATCATATTATTCTCAATTTATTTTAACATCGATATTTGTACCTTATTAAATAAATATAATTTATAATAATTTCAATTAACACACATTAATGTATAGAAACTAGATAAAAGTTCACTACCCTGGAGTTAGATAAAGGTAGCATGATAATTTCTTATTCACAAAGATAATAAATTAATTATGTAACCCTGTAACATGATTTTTAATTATAATGATTCAGACATTTAATTTTCATGCAAAAGGGAACAAATTAAATTTGATTAGTTATGTAATTTATTTTAATATCCTATTTTATTCTCTTTTCATAAATATATCAAACACATAGAAAATAAAATTAAAACACTGAATCAAATAGTTATCGTCTATCATTTAAATCATTTTAATTTTTATTCTAAATGAATATTTGGGGTCAGTATTCAAATTAATTAACTCATAATGTAGTTGGTTTTAATTAATCTAGCTTTAAATTACTCATTGGTAATATTGCTATTTTTAAACAATTTAATAAGCAATTAAATTTTAATGCCTTGTAAGAAAGGGTTGATTTCTGCATTCAAGAAATTAGTACTTTTATAATACCTTATAATATGTCTTAGAAAATATTGTTATGCCAATATATGTTGTCAATATGGCGTAGCTTAATTTGATTCGTATTGACTTGACACAACTCAATTTTAATTTCATTTTGACAATTCTTTTGATGCATTTGTATCACGCACTTGTTATTATACTTGTTTCGGCGCAGCTTTGTCAGAGTTGGCTCTTATGCTAGGTAAATCTCAACCTATCTACCATCTTAATATTATAAATTACTTGTAATCAAATTTCTTACAGTTATTATTTATTTTGTTTCAATTGGATGAGAAAAGTGTTACTTTCAAACTATTTTATAGACCGGTTATTTAAATTGTTTGTATTCTATTTTATTTTTATTATTATTCGATTTTGCAATTGCTACCAGATTTATATTTGATCACATTCGGCGAATCGACAAATGACGTTTTATTCCCCACTGAGAAAGTCGATACAATGAAATAACAATCTTAAGGAACAAGATAATTAGCTTTCAAGTTTATTGTTAAGTACTGTGCTTGTGTCCTGTAACAAGAATAATTGATCAAAACTATGAATTTGCCAACAGTAACTTTTATGAAAATACACCAATATTTAATGTAGTAAATCATTATGAAAATAATGTATGCAGCTCATTAACGCTCTGAGGTTCCCACGCATATATCCGTTCAGTCTTTCCTGCGTGACTTTTAACCAGTTTTGACTTTCTTGACCAATGGAATCTTTCCTGTGATTCTTTGAACCAATAGGTGTCGTTACTTAGTCATTAAGGGTCGAGGGGAAAATCAGTACTTCACTACTCAGAAATCTCGTAACGCTCAGACTGTTACTGGAAAAAAGCAACAAAAAATATATTATAATCTACTCGACAGTCTACTTAACAATGAATAATTGGTATTCAGCATCAGTGAATATCCAAAACGTTTCTTTGTTTAACTCTTATCTAATTCATTGACAGACGAGGTCACCGTATCTCATGGATCTTGGAACGTGTAAAAATGTTCAAACAAGAATCAACAGATGAAGTTTAAAATTTTATTGTGAACCATTTATGTGCAGGAAATCAAACCGTGTAAAAAAATCAATCAGGTGAATTTTAAACTAGTAAATAAACACTGTCTGATTTTATAATTAAAACTTTTATTTGATCGAATGTGTTTAATGCATACCTATTTTGAACTTTTCTAAAACTCTCCAAAATCATATAAAACTCTTGGAGCCTATAGTGCCTCAATGGGGTTGGGTAAGTGGAGCAGGTTCGATTCTCGTAACTTCCCTGTGTGTCTTCTCTCTTCTGTATCAGTAAAACTTTCTTTGTGTGTATATCCGTTACTTGTTGTCTGTCTTCTGCTTGGCCAAATATGGCCCAAGGGCCATAAAAACCAACAATCATTGATAGTCATGTTCGGTCGATATGACTTAAGATGACTTAGGGAAAACTGAGCTAACTAGATTTTTGTAAAGAGCAACTGCTAGTGGTCTGGCCAAACAAGCACTTAAAAATTGAACTTAGAGATGCAGTTCTGCTCTTTCCGACTACTATACTATAAAGGGATAAATAATTAAAAGCGTAAGGAACGAAAAACCACTTTAAGGCATTGGATCGGGCAAACCAAATTTGTACAAAACAAATACCACATATTTCAGGCTTTCCTACAGCAATAGAATTGGATGTAAGAAAGTGAAAGTTTTCTACCAGGAGGAAGATCGTATCTCTCGAGAATATCCGATTTGGAGGAGCATAGAAAGTACTTTAGCTGAACAAGGTCACCAGAATGAAATAAGTGGAGACTAGAATCCCGGAGACAAAAGAAAAGGTGCAAAGAGGATACTAGAAGAAAAGAAAAACTCGAGGCAGCTTCGCCTTAAGGAATATATTTTTAAAGTTGTAAAGTCAAATATGGGTAAAATAAGTTGAAAATGTGCAAAATAAAAAGTATGTTTCTCCAATTTTCTAATCCAAGACATTTCAAGCTGAGTTATTCAGAGGATAACTTGAAAAATTCCACTTATGACTATAAAAGAAAGAATGATATTTTATGATTTATTTCCAAAATTTCTTACTTACATATATACACAGAAAAGTTTTTTCAAAGTCTAGTACACTCCAATATGTGCACCGTACACTTCTCGTCATTTGAATAATTTGTGAATAAATGTTACAAAGGTTTCTTTTATTATAGTCCTAAGGGGAACACCCTGTATATGGAAAAAATTCTTCATATAACTAATAATTATAATTTGAAATAAAATTTAAACATAACTTTCAAAAGAAGCATGCACCAATATGAAAGGATGAAAGACTAAGTATATTGTACTCTTATCTTGTATTACTCGTCATATCTTGATTTTCGACATATGCATAGATTGAGTTTCGACATACTTATGATAAGGCATAATTAACTACGGTCAATTAAACAATTTCGATTGCAGATTAATGAATTCTAAAAAATACATAGGTAATTGTTTACAAAAGTATTAGATATTATACCGAAAATTGTGCCTTTTTACGTTTCCAACAATATTTAGGTACCCTCAGGCCTATTAGCATTTTCCTTATGCTCTGAGTGTTGCCAATTAAAGGAAATTAATTCGCTGCATATCGACTCTTTTAGCATGCTTTTTCGTTTTTCTTTGCTTGTGTATAAATTCAGTTTTTTAAAGATTATATGATTCACACACATACAATTAGAAATCGAAAGAGACAATTAACTGTTTATGACTCCAAACGTAGTCGAATAAGCTTCGAGTTCCATCTAAATTAATTTTTACAACTCTTTAACAAGCATGAAATTTGAAGAAATGGAAATTTTCTAAGCAATTCAGAAATTAAAACTTTATAAAACATATTTATGGATTTTATTATGGGGCCCTATGGTAGGAAATAGAAAAAAGTTAAAGCTCACAACGAATAAGTTAAAAGTATGTTTAGTATAATAACCTAAAGGCCATAAGAAATCGCATTATAGTGATTAAATACTAATAATATCTTAATTAAAACTGATACTCAGAATCACCCAATCTAACAATGTAAATTATGAAATTAGTATCTAGTGTATAATTCAGGTTATGGTAAGATTCAGAAATGAAATGTTAAAAACGGCTTTGAAATGTTTAAAATCATTACTTTTACTGGCCGGAAAATACCCGAAGCATCCATTCATATAGTTCTTTCCACATATGTTTCCGAATTCTATAAAAAGCATTGTTATAACAGACGAATAAACAAAGCTATTTGATACGACATATGTTATTTTTCTACAAAACCAAACCTTTTATATTTTTCATTAAAAATATTGATGCATGAATTGTAAAGAAAGTTGAAATAAAATTAAAGCAATGCCTTTAGTGTCGCCATATCTGTCAGACACGCTTTGAACTATGCGATTGGTTTATTTTTAAATAACACATCGGGAGTTTCTGCATCGGAAAAAGTCACGGTCATTGCAGAATTTGAGATACAAACTTCCCCTTTGAGAACAGAAAATCGCTATTTTCAGAAAGCTTTCCGCAGACAGCTTCGTGGGTTAGGAAAAATAATTTCCCCTGGTAAATTGGTGATATTTGAGCTTTCGCTGCCAAAAACATTTTTAAAATATAAAAAAGCCCTCAGTTAAAGTCCTTTCTCGCACACGAATATTTTTCTCTTTTATGGTTATCTATTCCCGTTAAAAACCGAAACTTCAATTTCCAAACTGAGGAAGCTTATAGTTTGACCTTTGATACTAAACATAAAATTATTATCAAATATACAAAGTTTTAAACAAGAGTTGTTATATTTTTTGATACATTTGGCCATTACCTATTCTATAGGGACATTTAACTGGAATAATAGAGATGGCATATTTGTATTACACTTTACTCTACTTTATGTTTGGATGCTTTCCAAAGAAAGCTTTTAAATTGTCAATATTGATGACAACTCATATTTCAAGTTATCAATTCCAGCAAACAAATAATAATTGCATCATTTCAACTGATGTATTCAAGCTTCATGTTGAATTCTACTCACTCATTCAATTTTAGAGCGTTCAATTTTTGTGAAACGAGTTATTCAAATATATCACTCGTTGAGTACATCTTTCTATAAAATGTAGTACTAATTTATAAATACAAATCAAAATTTCTCGTTTCTCTCAAACGTTTGAAAAATTGAAAATATTCGACTAATCAATATGCAGTTGTTTTTCAAAATGTCAGCAATTATATTACTTGTATCCGCTTTTAAATATCTAGAATGTCTAACTTTTAAGAAAATTGTCTTGATACACAGGGTGTTTCGAAAACATCTGTGCTTCCGAAAATACCACGTTTATGACAGCGCTGTTTAGGTTAATCGATAACATCGTTTCTGAGGCTTAAGGAGTCTTCCCCACTCGAATTTTCAACGGCAAGTTCCGAATTCGTGTAGCAATGCCTGATGTTGAAAATGAGCAGGGAATGACGCCTTAAGCCACAGAAACGATGTTATCGGTTGGCCTAAACAGCGCTCTCTGCCACCTAAATGTGGATTTGCGGACGTACATTCTTTGACAAGAAATGATTACTTTGGGCCCCTCTACCACCTTTACAATTTGGCCAGATATTTTCAAAGCACCCTGTATTCTTCTATGTATACAATATTTCAAAATTGTGATTAGTCTTTTTTGGGGGTTAATTTTTAATATGAATTTTAAGTACGGTTTTCATCTGTTTATCTCAATATCCAAATGGTTTTGAATTGAGATCAAGAAGGAAAGTATCGCACTAAGAAAATCTCCAAAGTCTAACTTTAGAAGACAATGTCGGATAATATTATTCTTATAAACGGAAGACGACACGCGCGCGAATCACGGGATGACAGAAGGAGTAACCTATTAGTTAGCACTCGTGCAACTTGGTTTTGGTTAGACAATAGGACAGTGTCGTTGGAATTTGCATCTTAAGGGAGAAGTGACTTAAATGGATCTGAATAAGGCTGCAATATATTGTATCTGACATAATGGAACAAGTCGAGGAAACTAGATGGATTAAATGGGCTAGGCAAGACGTGCCCCAGATTTTTCTTGATCTTTGGCCATAAGAATGTCATGGGGATTGTGAATGATACGATTGTACTTCCACTACTGCATGAGCTGGCGACTGGTATGCTAAGAATTCGACTTCGTGCTGCCATGCTTCCGATGCTGATTTTTTGATATTAACATTAATGGGGAAAGATCGATATGTGGCGCAAATAAGGATTCTCAGTAGCAGTTGAATACTTGTTCTCAGTTTTCCATTTCTATCGATCAAATAAACAGATATTAAGCTTTAAATTCTTTCTAATGTAAAAATAAGTAAATCGCTGATCTACAACCAATGATATCTCATATAACTATAAATTTATTAGCATATTTATGAATTATTCTGTGATATAAGAATCTAGAATAGCGATTTTCAACCGGTGTGGCGCGGGACACTGGTGTACAGCGGTGATAATGATACTTGTCTGCCTTACGGATAGTGAAGTAGTTTAAATCGAGTAAGATTTATTTCATTTCAAATGTTTAGTTTTAAACTTTAGACAAATGTGTTCACAAATAATTTCAGGTAATACCCGTAAAATAATTTTGTTATTACTTTTTTATTACAAAGTATCATAAATAATTTCTTTTCAAAAGATGTTTTAGAAAGCCACTTAGGAGCAAAAAGGGTAGGTAATTGCTATTATGCTTTTGTAAATCAATCAAAATTATAAATTTTTTGCTAGATATATATTTTCGGTGTGGTGTGCTGCAAAGTTTGAGTAATTAGTTTGTGTGTCATGCGTTCAAAAGGTTGAAAATTGCTAATCTAGATCATAAAATATTCTTAAAAGTATCTATAACTTGTATATTTTTGACCTGGTTCAGTGCATATTTTACGTTAACACAAAAGTGTAAAAACCTGAAACCATTGAGGTAAACTGTTGTAATAGGATTTCAAATACCGCAGTGATAACTTTTGAACAATTGACTTCATTGACCTTTTTTAAAGTGAAAGCTAGGAGTATTAAGTATCACCAAGACAATACGTCAATCGTTATCAAAGTTAGAGCAAAAGGATAAACTTTAAAAATAACCTTAAATGATTTAATAGAAATAATGATGGAACGCAACTACGGTCGAAATAACTTCTAAACTATTCATTTAATATACTACCAAAATATAAATTTTTTCTGGATGTTTAAAAATTTAGCACTGTCACAATCTTAACTGGGCGTTTCTTTTTAACTATGTAAATGGGAATAATTAATGGAACTATATAAATATAACTACCAATAAATAGACACGAGTTCAAAAATTATGAGGATATAATTTAATGCGTTATGGAAAAATGTGTCTGAAATTCGCGTACAAAAATAACTAATATATCTGCGTCGGGGTCTCTACGGTTTCCTCCATAACCGTAACAGTTAATCCCCCAACCTTCTGTAGACGCTTCCTCTTCCCAAGAACACATACTGAGAACTGCAATTTCCATTCTGTAAATATTATGTGCATAATAATGTAATGTAGGGTGTAATTTTTCTCAAATAAATATGTTTGCTAAAATATAAGCAGCTTATTCTTGTGAGTATTCAGTGTAATGAAATCCCTACATATCTAAGAACGCCTGAATCAAATCGCATTGGCACATCTTTTTGTTTACACTCGTACAATTTTCAGGTATTAATTCATGTTAATTAAAAGCTAATATTAATGCTCCATCAAACATTATAAAAAGAAAAATACATTTTATTATAGGAAATAATAAATCTTATTTCCCATAAAACATATTCCATATTGAAAATTTTTGAGACATTTTACATTTCTTTATTTATAATTAAACTTGGAAGACTATTACAAATTAAAAGCTAATCAAGTAACTTTACGTAGCATATGCTTAAGCAATATATTTATAATTTTTTACTCGAATAAGGTAGGTATTTTAATTAAATTCACACTGGAGCAACACAACGGGCAATTGGTCACGGTCCGGGATCAATCTGAAAGCGAAAGAACCGAGGACAACACCACGTAATTTTGAACCACGGTCAGATGACGGGGCTACACCTGAGCTGGCGCACCCCACTCTCCAAACTTCCACACCGGGCCAACATGAGGACATTCGAGGCCACGACAGTTTTAACGTGCACCCGCCTCCTTTGTACACGACGGTCTTTGTTTGGATTCGAACTCGTAACACTCCGGTTGAACTAATCCGTTATTCTTCCAACCGGACCACGGCGGCCCTTATTCGGATAAGCATTTCGTCAGAATGGATAAAGCTGTTAACATTATGTGATTAATCTCTCTACGTGTATGAAGTTTAAATGCATATGATCATCTCGTTCAACAACGTATACACACTGATTTCCATAACTTAACCCTACAAGTGGTTTTGACGAGATATCTCGTCCTAGATCTGATCAAGAGTAATGATAATACTTCTTCGGGACAAAACTGTCCTATTACTCCAAAAGGGTAGGAAGATCCAAGTAGAAAAAATAAATTGGCCTTTGTCTTGAACTGGTGTCAGTTCGAAACAGGTTTTTGAATCAAAGACATTAGTAGGGCAATTTTCGAAAGCTAATATAAGCCAGCATGAGCGTTAAGGAATAAATGAAAAAAATCGGCAGAACACAAAACCTATTCAGCCTATTTGAATGTAAATAAGTGGAAATCTTTATCAAATCTTATGCTACAGAAAACAATAACATGTGAGATAAGTCATATATTTATTTTTGAGACGTACAAAAAACAAAGGTCATGAATACGCATATACAAATTGAATAAGGAAAAATAACTCATTAGAGTATGGTTTCTACGTACATCAATACATGACTTACAACAATGATCTTAGAAAAGTTGTTTACGAGGTCTGTATGCGCTCCCTCAAAGCATTTTAAAGCCCGTGTAGTTTAAAATTGGTTTCGTTCATGATTTCTTTTTAATTTTCGTGAGCTTTGTATCCCTAAATCCCACAAAAGTTTATAGGATAACCTGCATAAAAATCTACTACCTTGATATATGCTTGATAATAGTATCTTAAACTGCATTTTAATAACCTAGTACAGCAATTTTCAACCTTTGTGCTGCAAGAATGTCCCTGGTATGCCTTATGGATGGTGGAATGGTAGCGCTTAAAATTATCTATCAATATTTATTTTTATTTCAGCCTTAGTTTTGAACTTATGACAAACGTGTGTTCAGTAATAAATAATTTTAAGTAATACCCGTTTAAATCATGCTTCATACAGGTTTAAATCCATCACAAATATATATGCTCAATACACGTTTAAATCCATCACAAATATATATGCCTCAAAATGATGACTAAAACTGCATCTCAATAACCAAACTAATCCAGAGATTTTTAAGCAATGTGCCGCAAGAATGTCCGGTTGCTATGCCTCATGGATGGTGAAACGGTTAAAATTACACAGGATTCATTTTCCTTTCAGTCTTAGTTTTGAACTTATGACAAATCCGTTCAATAACAATAGATAATTTTAAGTAATATCCTTTAAATAATTTTGTGTTTTATTCTTTTATTACAAAGTATCACAAATAAATTGTTTCAAAAAGATTTTTAAAACCATTTTGGAGCAAAAAGGGGTAGATTATTTAATATTTCTTTTCGTAAATCAAGCAAAATTATACCTATTTGTTAGCTTGTCAAACAATATATAATATACTTTTTCATGTGCTGCAGAACTTTAGTAATTAGTTTGTGTGCCATGGGATAAAAAACTTTCGAAATCGAAGACCTAGTCTATGGTAATCTCCGAATATTTTGATTTCATAATCTATGATACTCTAAGGCATGTAAGAAGCTTGAACGACCTAACCTTCTTCTAATTAACCTTCCAATTGGTTTCGACGAGGTATCTCGTCCATTGAGATCTGACTAATTTTGCTAATGACGAGGTATTTTGTCATTAGCAAATACAGATAGAAATATAGCAAACAAGATGTTGACGACATTTTTTATAATGACGAAATCAAGATCTGATCTGTTTCTTTTTTGCATGACTAGCTATCTCGTCCATCTGGTCAGTATAGCTAATAACGAGATAACTCGTCAAGATAACCACCAAGAAGGTTGATCTCCCAGGGGGTTTACCTTCGTGTCGATACCCTGTAGTAGCCATTCTCTGATTCAAAAGTCTGTTCCAAACTGTCACCAGTTCTAGACATGGAACAATTTCTTTTTCACTGCTTGGATCTGCATTCCTTCTTGGAGTAATATGGCGGTTTTGTTTCGACGAGATGTCTCGTTATTAGCAAAATTTACCAGATATTGAACGAGATATCTCGTCGAAACCACTTGGATGGTTGAACAAATATATTCTTGTTTTGCATTTAATGTCAGAACTTTTTATTTGTCAAATTGAGTAATAAATTTGACTATCATTTAATACCAATGCATTAAACCAATCGAATCATTTTATACCATCCAGAGCACTACAAATAACTAAACGAAACAAATTCCTTTGTGAACTTTTAAGCTACTTACAGAGGGCGCACATTTTCCACTCCAGGGATATTTACTATTCCTCGTGCGAGGAAAAGAATACATATTTAGAGTAGCAGTGTCAACATAATGTAATCCATGTGGATCGCTTTATTTTTCATTGAAGGCTTTAACGATAAGAAACAACATATGTTGAATTGATTTTGGAAATAACAGCGTAAGAGAGAGGATGTGAAATCCCCCAGGAGAAGAATGCAATAGAAAAAAGGAAATAGCGGAAAGGAAAGAGTCGTAAACAACCCATGAAGTAATCAAAGTGCATTCACCTGGAGTGCAAAAGCAAAATTTCGTGGAAGAGAATACATGATTTTCAAAGAAAAAGAAATTTCCGCCCGTGTTTAAAAAATGGACATTTTGAATTGAGCACACCTCGAGGGAGAAAGGATTTACATAGTCTGAATTTACTCGATTTCAAATAAAAATGTTGTCTCTAAAAAACTGAGTTAAAAGAATGAGGATCTAAATAACTGTTTTCTCTTATTTGATTGTAGAATTTGCGATGTTTACTTCTATAGCATGCGTTTTTTCGAAAATATCCTTGAAGGCATTTTTATTTTGGAAGAATCACATATCTTAATTTATTTTGGGCCTCGGTAGACCAATTGGTAGAGTCGCAGATTAGCAACCGGAGGGTTGCAAGCTCGAAATTCGATCCAATCAAAGACCGTCAAGTACGAGGGGATGAACACGTTCTTATCATTTTCCGAATCGGAATTCCAGTACCGGTAAACCGGTTCAGAATTCCGAGTCGGAATTCCAATTCCGATTTCTTGACTGTGTTGCATAGTATAACTTTTATGGGTGTTATGATGGACATTTGCTGGCGGTCATCATGTGAGATGCGGCGGGTTGTTGTCGATTTAGGGTTTGTGGTAAGTTTGTTTTATCGTCTATAGTTCTGTGTGATTTAGTATTGTGCTTGTCTTTGGTGTGTGTCCTTGGATGTTTCGTGTTGCCTAGACTTCTCTACCTGTTTGATCTTTTGCCTGCTTTGCTTTTCTAAATTTGTCTTTCTACTTGTGGTGTTTGGAGGGGGTGTGGGGCTACTTTTGGCGAACTGCCGCCCACACGTAGAAAACACCATATTGTGTTGACTGGGTCAGGCTCCTCCCTGATGACGCCCTAATTCACCAACACCATTTTTTTCAAAATTTTCTTGGTACTCTTAAATTTAAGTTCCTAAATTTTTCCTTGTTTTGTATTATTGAATTATATGTCTGTAGAATCCCAGAAACAGGGGATTACTCGTTAGCCTTTAGACTATGGGTGGTACAACAGTCCTATCTTGAGATTTTTCCTTCGTAGAGCGGCACGGTACAGATGCGAATATATACACCCTTTAAGTGACCGCTAACGCGATCACCATTTGCGAGCTGTCAGTGACTGGCCCTAAAGAGGGACGGTCCTTTTGTTCGAAGCCCTACCCGCTCAGACCCTCTCCTCTTCAACTCACCAAATGGTGTAGAACAGTTTGCGAAGAGGCAGGGAGGGATTTCCAGCACCAAAGGGGCCCAAACCGCCACTCAGGGAAAGCATCGCTTCACCCCGTGTGGGCCCGTGCAGCATTTATTGAAAGTCAAAACAATATAATAATACAATACAAGTAATTATCTAATATGAACAGCAAATGTCTAACCGACAGAAGTACAGTAAGACCAGAATTTTGAGAGAGCAAAAAGAAGGAAATGACAGAAATTTGATGTATACAAGAATTAACACACATACATGACAATTTAAGAAAAAGGAAAAGAATTAATCAAACATATTAATAAAAATATGGTTAAATACAAACATAGAAATATTTAACTTAGGAGTATAACAATGATATATAAAATAGTATACAGTCCAATATGATGCGGTATTGGTATTGGTATTTTCAATTAACGTCACACTGGAGCAACATAACCCAATATGATGCGGAAGGATATGGAGTAAAGTTACGAAAGTTACACAAACATAATGATTGAAGAAGTTATAAGGAGAGGAAACAGTCCCCCAATATTTTGCACTTCTATGAGGGTGGCAAGAATCAGCTGGCCGAGTTCTTATTCAGGCTGACCCACCACCTCGACCGCTACACCCACACATTTCCTGATCCTATAAAGGGCCTGCGGATCGGCCAGAATGTTGGTTGGCCAGATGGTCTTATATGGTTCCGCAGACTTCGTCAGGTGCCATTAGGCAGTGGAGGGCAACTGAAGGGGTAGTGGTCAGCGTCGCCCACTGTATCGCAGGGACAAAGATCTGATTGTCTGACTTTAAACCGGTGCAGATAGGCGACAAAGGGACCATGACCAGTCAAAAACAAGATGGCATTTCCGTCAGTGATGAGTCGCTCTCGTTTGACCTCAGGGATAAATGGTTTAACCCTGAGGCCCTTGCTAGAGTTGTTGTAATACCCCTGCCAGTTTAAGATAGATTCTTTCTCTAATATTTTTTTAACGTAAGACCTTAGGGCGGGGGTGTTGAGCTCCTCACCCCCGACTGTCCCCAACTTGGCAAAATGGTCCACCATCTCATTGCCAAAGACACCAGTGTGAGGTCTGACCCAGCTCAGGCCGTAATTCCTTTTGTCAGATAAGTAGGATTTAATTAACGTAATTGGATTTCACTTTTGGAGACTAATGGCCTGGATTGAGCTTAGTCTGTCGTTGTAAATATAAATTTTCTTGTTGTTAATGCTAGCCCAGAGTATAGTTTTGTAGATGGTGGTTAACTCAGACTGGAAGACAGTATTAAAGTTATTGAGTTTGTAGCATAACACGGTAGTTAGTTTATTGTTTTCGAAGATGCACACGGACGTCCCGACATTGCCATCAATGCCAGAGCCGTCCGTGTACACTTCGAGGTCAGGATTAGTGAGGGTAGGGGGAAATTTTACAATTGAAGTTTCTATTGGAAGAACTTTTATGTTAATAAAGTCTAGATTAGTTAGCGGCAGCCCGTGCAATTCTGGGTCAGGCAGCCGCCTTTTCCAGACTAAGTTAAGTTCTATATAGTTTAGGAGTTCTATATAGTTTTAGGAGAGTCACGTGGAGGGGGATACCAATTATTACGTTTATTGCGTCAGTCGGAGAGGTTCGATAAGCCCCTGAGATTTTAAGTAAAAATGGTCTTTGCATACTTTTGAGCTTACTGATTTGAGCAGTTATTAAGTTGCCTCCCCATACTCCAGCTCCGTATGAAATTTTTTCTCAATAATAGTTGCATACCAAATTTTTAAGAGCTGGGCCCTGACGCCCCAACCCTCGCCGTCGACTCTGGAGAGGGAACCTCCGATCTCAAGGCATCTCTTCGAGAGTGATAGTATATATCTATTCCACGTGAACCCGTTGTCTATATTTATTCCTAGATATTTAAGTGACTCAGTAATTTTTATAGAATGATTGCCAATCTTGAAGATAGGGTTCCTTTTAAGCTTTTTATTCTTAGAAAAAATTATTGATTGGCACTTGCCGAGGGACAGCTCTAGTTTAAGTTTATTAATGCTATTTGCAATAAGACTTAAAGTGTAGTTAGTATTGTTCTCCAGGTCCTTTCGCGTTTTTCCTGTGGTGATAACCACAAGGTTGTCCGCGAAGGCCTGGAGAAATGATTAGTTAGTATTTAAATTGAAAATCTCGTTGAAATAAAGATTCCAAAGGGTGGGCGCGAGGACCGATCCTTGGGGACAACCTTTAGATATTAGCTTAGTTACAGTGAGTTCCGGGTCAGAGTATGTGACGGATCGGTCCTGTAAATAGATTTTGATGAAATCTAACATGTCTGAGGAGATTTTAAGTCTTGTGAGGGTGTCAATCAGCAAGTACCAGTTTATACTATCGAAGGCGGCTGTGATGTCAATGGCAGTGAGGGCGGAGTGATATAAATGCCTGAGTGTTTGCTGATTTCAGATATTATATTGTCAATCGCCTCCTCGCAAGACCACTGCTCCCTGAAACCGAACTGTAAAGGGTGCAGAATATTATGGGTCTCAAACCAGGAGTTAAGTCTCCTGGCAAAGACCCTTTCAATGATTTTTCCAATAGTGGGGAGTAAACATATAGGGCGGTAAGCGCCACAGGAGGACGGGTCCCCCCGGCTTCCCGAGAAAACGGACACCGCCACACCTGAGGCACCTAGGAAAGTAGCCAAATTGGAAAACTTTTTCTATGGGGGTAGCAGCATCTCGGGGTAGTTTTGAAAAATGAAAGTCCAGACTTTATAATCTAATTGATCCGGACCCGTGACCTTTCCCGATTTTAATGTTGAAAAAACTAGTTGTAGATCGCCTAATGTTAATTTAATATTAGGATTAAAGATGTTATCAGCTGATAAATCTGGGCTAGATTGTTTGGTACTTCCAAAAAAGTGGTTCATTAGTTTTTCAATTTTTTCTTTCAAAGTTAAGTTAGAAGTTTTGTGAAAAAACAGATATAGATTAGTGTTAGATTTTGATTTTTTGAATGTAAGTTTAAATAGGGATCCATATTTTCTATGTAGTTAGTACACTTGATTTTCCAGGCTTTGCTTTTTGTTTCATTTAGTTTAATTTTGTACTTATTCCGGTTTAATTTATAGGAGAGCTCCGCGGCCCGGATGTCCTCGGTGGGCGCATTTGAATTTTTAAGGGATTTAGTTTTTGTATAGAGCAGTGATCCTATTTCCCGAGAAGGCAAGTTGTCTGGTCGACCAGTGAATTTTTTGGGTGAATTTTTTAGGAGAATTTTAAGGGTTTGAATAGCGGTTCCTCTCGGATTTCTGCTGTTAGACCTGTCGTTCATTCTGGGAACACTGGGAAATACAGAAAGTCACGCCAGTGATATCTCTAACATGCCAAACACTGTGAAAGAAAATCGCGCTTGGTGGTCAGTCGTAAAAGTCATTCACAACTCTCTCTCACAAGTTCTGTAGGGAGAAGTCAAGAGAAATCTGCCGCTCTTAGCCGCTTGTAACGAAATTTGCGTGCCGTATATCGTAAAGGTTAATAGGTCGTGATTAAGAACTACCGAGTGATCCAACTGAAGAACATTTATTAATACGATAACAGTATTGGATACAGCATATGGAATGTACGGAGCTTGGGCATACGCCGCGTCCACCTAACTAGCGTCTCTCCGAGTGACAGGCGAAACCAGTTTGGGTGAAGATTAATCGGAGAGTTTACAGGTGGGGGTTTATTACATGAATATATATACAAGTATATACATATGTTACAGTGAAAGACCGAAATCTGGAGAATGGCGACTTTCACCGGTGAATGTCAACATTCACATAGTCGTTTGGTGTATGTCCGAAATATTTGCTAAATACCCTTATTTCTGACTTACACCGGCAAATGTCGACATTCACCATGCACTAATGGTGAATGTTGAACATGTCGGAGATTTATATTTTCTTCTCCGTATTTCAGTCGCGATAAAACGTCACAAGGGTGACGTAACTTTTTCGCCTGTCTTTCTGAGAGGAGTGACCAAGAACTTAAAACAAATAGTACATTCTAAATGAGAAAAGAAAATAATAGAAATTAAAAACTTACTTAATTATACAGTACATTCTAAATGAGAAAAGAAAATAATAGTAATAAAAAACTTACTTAATTATGTGATTCAAATCTTATTTATTGCAACAACTTAAACTATTATGACACTTTGAATTGCACAAGAGTCCCTTGCTTTTACAACTGCATTTATTTGTGGAACACTTCCTTTTGCAATGACAGCGTGTATAGCCTTACCCCCCGCTTCTCGAATTATCTGCAGCTGCTTCTCTCAGCTACATTTCTTGAAAAGAAATCTCATCTATGGAAAGTAACTTTTCTTTACAAATTACGAACTGATTACGTGTGTAAAGCTGCTTGAGGGTACCATTTTTATTTGCCAGTTTTAGAAATCGGAGTCTTCTATGCCAACAACAACCGCTAGCACATTTCGGCTATCTGTACGACCACGGTCGACATCAGGGACTTGTATTCGTACAGTATCACCAATTTGAGCAGGAGGAAATTGTTTTTGTGAGGTTCGTAACATTTCAGAAAGTATTTTAGAGTACTTTTCTTGAGAAAAATAAAAACAATTGTCTTCTCGTTTACCCGCAATTAATGCATTTAACTTTTCAAGAAAAAGATCACGATTCACTACAGTATTCATTCAGTATAAATTAGGGTATCAGAAAAAAAAACCTCGGTTCCTCTCTTTTCGACCTCCACCAGAGCATATTTGTGATTGTCGACATACACCGGTGAGGGTCCGAATGTACAAGAATGTAATGAAATATTCGATCTTTCACCGAAGTATTTGGTATGTGTCGATATTCACCGGTGAAAGTCGACATTCTCCAATTTCGGTCTTTCACGGTAACATATGTATATATATATAAATTATGGAGTGATTTAACATATATTGTGCACACATATTACACATCTACGAAACGTAAGACGTTATAAAAGATTTTTTCTTACTTTGAATACTTGAGTAATTTAATTAAATGTTTCAAAGTAATGATAATTAAATTTGAAATTATATTTCTGAATTTAATGTTAAATTTTTTTACGAAATTGAGTTACCATCCCGTTCTTCGCTAGCGAAAAAGATTCCATTCAAGGTTAAAACTATGTTTGGGATGGATGGTAAAAAAGAAATTGGGAGAGACCTTAGTTTTTATGTGAGATATTTCTTATCTATCCAAAAAAGATCTTCCGCATCTTATTTTTCAAAGTCATATTTAAAAACGAAATCAGTTTTTTTTACATATTAAAATATCAAAAGCTAAAATTAACTTAACTTAAACTTTAAACTGTAATTTCGCTAAAAAGTATTCGAAATTTGAATGGATTCAAAGAAGTAGAAAGAGAAAACATGATGTCGCGTGGATAATTATAATTCAACAATATTTTTGTATTTCATTCTATTTAATTACCCACATATTTGAGCATAAATTTATTTCAGTGCTTACACTGCTATTTTATGTGTATGCATATAAATGTAATTACTTTTATATAATCTAGATACACTTGTTGATTTCTTATTATATTGACTTTAGATAAATGTAACGTTCGACAGTTCTTTTTTTACAGTGCTATCAGTGTGTATTTCAAAATACAAGTCATAATATCTACGGGACTGTTGCGTAAAAATACGTTTTATAAGCATATAAATTTATAATGCAACCTATACTTAACATTATGTTCTAACTTATCTCGATTCATTTCTTCACTAAATCCACTAGTTCCTAAGCGCTTTTCGTAGTTACTTATTTCTGACAAATATTAAATTCAAAATTGTATGTTCCGCATATTTCTGTTTCAACACTAATGGTATCTATAAATTGAGAACAATTTAAACGTAATTCAAGAATAGCAATGGGATTGCGATACTCACATAAAACCGTAATCAGCGTTTAATGAATAATGCATTTAGAGAGAGAGAGGGGAATGAAAGGAGAAAGAAATGGTTTAAACTAGATCGAAGAATGGGAGTCAACAACTTATATAAATTGTATAGTTTATGCCATCTTATAAGTTCCATATCTCATTGAATAAAGTATTGCATTAAATCATAAAAAATTAATATTTATTAGTTTCTTTTAGTTTAGTTTAGTTTTTTTAGCAGTTGGCATCCATTTCTATATCAGATTCCAAATCAAATATTAACACAATCTAAGGATTTAAATCACGATCAACTGTATTGAAATGGGTTTTTTAATGCACTGTATAAAATAAACAATTTTTATGTGATCCATATGATCAAATGAAACCTTTGCTTTGGTTATAATTCAAATTCAAATACGACTGCGCCAATACAGACGCAATTTTTATGTGATCCATATGATCAAATGAAACCTTTGTTTGGATTATAATTCAAATTCAAATACGACTGCGCCAATACAGACGCATGCTCAGATGAAAATTATATGTAGGACGAAATTAAGCTTTTACACTACTGTACAGATTTTTG
Organism: Meta bourneti; assembly: GCA_933210815.1. Lineage (NCBI taxonomy): Eukaryota > Metazoa > Arthropoda > Arachnida > Araneae > Tetragnathidae > Meta > Meta bourneti. The sequence continues at coordinate 63,778,745 of OW119922.1, forward strand.
AAAGTCTACAGGGCAACATCGACATGCTCTAGAAACTAAATGAATTTCTTTTATGTTAAATAACGTATGGAATCTTCATAACTCATTCTCGACAACACTTCTTTATTTACTTCTATTCATATTCAAAGCATGTTTTGGGTCACTATATATGTGAAATAAAGAAACCAGAATGCACTTCCAATACTGGTTCTGAGATTTTATTCAATAAATTTATGGAATATCGCTCATGCTGCTTAAAAATGTACTGTCTTTATGTAAATATATACTTGTTTTACAGTTGTTTTGCATTATCTGAGTAATCTTCGAATGAAATTTTTTAAATATATTCCCAAATAATATTGGAAACGATACAATTCAACATAACTGGATCTGACACCTGAAATTCGCATCCCAAATCAGTAATTCAAAATATAAGGTAATGCTAGTTTTCAATATGTGCGTCAGTTAAACTTATAAAAAATATATCACACTGAAATTGTGTTTACGGTTTTATTATACACTCAGTGCCGAAAAAAATTGAAACATTCCGAAGCCAATGATCGATCGGAATGAAACTTAGCATGCGTGATGTACATGAAAAGATAAAGAAATGATCACAATATCAAATGTCGAGGACCCTTTTAAGATATTATCGATTTTTTATGATGACGATGCCAAGATCTGGTCAGTTTTGCTAATGACGAGATACCTCGTCGAGACAACCACCAGGAGGGTTAAAGACCTTCTGGAAGTGATACATATTGATATACGAAGTGGCGTGGAGTCTAATGGAGTCCTTACGCTATTCTGTGGCAAATTTATGACTCCAAAAATTACCATTCCAGACGCAACCGACGATGTTCCGTCGCTATTCTCAGTTTACTGTCGAGCGGCACACCGCTTCAATTTCTGGTGTAATGATGCGCACAGTCATCACTAACGACAGCCGGTCCCCTCTAGTAGTGAAACGAGGTTGTTTGACACCACAGCGATACGTCCGATAGATCCTACCACCTATTGTTCTGCCTTTCATAGCTCGTGTCCTAGGGGTTATTTACCAACACAATAACGCCCGACCACACATGAATCGTGTATCCCAGGAGTGCCCACATTGTAATGAAAGTTTCTCGGCTAGATTTGTCTCCCATCGGGCTTGTCTGAGAAATATTTAGCCATCAAATGCCCCACTCCCGAAGCCTAAGGGATCCGAAGCAGCAGCTGCAGTATGCTTGGCATAATTTGACAAATGCTAAACGTAGGGACTCCATTGGATTCCATGTTACATCATGTATTGCCATATACAGCTGCCAAAAGCGGGCTTCACAGCTTACTGATTTATAACATTTCTGTTGTAATGATGCAATAATAGTCTACTAGTTTTGATACTGCTGTCATTTCTCTGTTTTAACTGCATATCTAATATGCTGTTCCATTCCGATCGGCTTCGGGTAGTTTCGAGTTTTTGACGCAGTGTATTTTAGAAGGAAATTTTTAAAATACATTAAATGTATTTTTAAATGAAGACTTCTTTTTTATATTTAAATGTAAAAAGTGTGTTCTGTATATACAGCCAATGCAAGAAGCAATAGGGGAATGATCCTGAAAATTATCCACTTGTTGGTTATGCATAAAAATTGAGCAATATGACTGATTGAATTTAATAACTGTAGATTGCATTTAACCCTCCAAGTGGTTTCGACGATATGTCTCGTCCACCAAACTCTGACCAATTTTGCTAATGGCGAGATATCAAGTCATCAAGACGTTGCCGATTTTTTGACGATGGCAAGATCAAGATATGGTCAGTTTTTCTCCTTATGACGAGATATCTCGTCCATCAAGGTCTGGTCAGTTTTGCTAATACGAGATACCTCGTCGAGACAACCACCAGGATGGTTAATGATAAACGCGTTTTTGTCAAACTCACAATTTCCTGATCGTAAATCTAACAGTATCAATATAGATTGAAAGTACTATATGGAATTCCCCACTTTAATGGAATCGTGTAAATACATTTTATGTAAAAAAAAATATCAAGTAGAAAAGTGATTCTGAATAAACTCGTAAAGTTACAATTCAGAAAGGAAACATTCACTTTAATCGTTTCAAGGATTGAATAATGTTAAAGTGTATAGTATGAAAGTATGATTTACATTAACTTTATTTAATGTAACTATTATTAATGTTATGTATCAGTTGAAGCGGGTTAAACTTACACATAAAAATGTAAGCAAGACTCTTATACCTTAAATACAGTATCCATTTTAAGTGCAAAAAACACAGGTTGATGTTGACGTTATGTAACATGGTTTTACCAAGCCCAAAAGAAACTGATTGATTATGAGAAATAAACATGTCATCATTTTCCTCAAAATCCAGTTAGTGTTTAAATAAAATCATCAAAACTGACAAATGTTTTGGACAAGTTTATTATTCTTACCGTTTTACAGATGATTAATGGTCAGGATTCCGGATAATAAATTCCATCTTAAAGATTCCCGTGCTTCCTTTTGAGAACGAGTAGAAAAACATGAAAAGATCTAAAACATTTCACAATTCGTCATTTTTCATAGAGATTTTTTCGTTCTGAATATGCAACTACAATGAATTGTTTATAAAAGCATTTATCTCTGCCCATACCATTTATATTCTTCGAGCTGGAATTTACGTTGAATTATCAATCATCGTTTTTTAATAATGATTGGTGGTTATTATGAAAAACTATCTTTCCTAATTTTTTTTTCTTTTCGTCTATAGTACATAAATAGTCCAAAACTAAAATTAACGAGTTTCAGATTCTCTTATTTTCCCTAAAATGTATGCTGGATGCAGAAGGATAGCTTGCAGCAGGTTTTGTGTTTTTAAATTGTTCAAAAACGTATGCTTCGATCTAGGAGTGAAATTTATTAAGAACGATGCGCGAATAAAGGCGTGGTGATTTGAAATGTTTTATGCAGCTGTACATCTAGTCACCCAAGGAAGCCTCCATCCCACAATGCCAGGAATGTCAGAAAGTGATTTTCAAGGATAGTGAAAAATGTCTTGGTTTTTAACAGAAGTAATTGCTCGTGAGATAACACGATAAATGGTCATTTAAGTCGACCAATCGGTCTAGTGTTAGGGTGCTGGCATCCAGATCGAGAGGTTCCTGGTTCGAATCCGCTGTGAGGTGTGGATGTTTGTCTGTCCCCAATGCATGGCCTCTCTATAAACGGGTTGTATCTAGAATGCATATAAACATTCCTGGTGGTTTATCTGCCCTGTAGTGGCCAGACACTGGTGCAAAAATCTGTTCCAAACTGTCACTAGTTCTGGGTAAGAGACAATTTGTATTTCCTATTCCGATTTTCATTCCACTTCGGATATATAGGGCAATTTTGTCTCGACGAGATATTTCGTCCTTAGAAAAATTAACCAGATCTTGGACGAGATATCTCGTCAAAATATTTGGAGGGTTAAGAATGTGAAGTGTAACTTAAATCCACCCATTCGTCATGAACCAGGGTGAAGCAAAGTGGTATGCTATCCACCCTTGTAGTGCCATGTTTGGCCGGGCAAGAGAAAAAAATATAACCATCATAAAAATCAAGCAGATTTTCTTCCGGTATCAAAATATCACTCATGATAATATTATATTACCAAGACATTTAATAGATGCCTTGGTAATAAAAATAAAATAATATTGCTCCAATTCGACAACAAAATATTCAGCAAACGAGAGTAGATTTTAAGTTCCAAAGGCGGCTGTCTTCAAGCTGGAAGTTGGTTTTTGTAAAGACGCGTGATTAGTGATGAACAAAGACGTGTGAACCTCAGTGGAGTAGAAAAGGGAGGAGTACCCTGAATAAAGGTACACATTTCTCTTTCTTTAAAATGCATCTCAGCTGTGCATTATAAATTAGCATGCAACTGCTGACTTTTAAATCCACAACTTTTCTCTAAGAGCGAATAAAAATGGGATGGTTCGATATTTTTCTGCAGCTGTACATCTAGTCAGCCAATAAAACTTCTTTCCCAGAAATGCCAATACGTGATTTGTCCCCCAACTTTGAAGAACTGAAGTGTGACTTGTTTTTTTTCGGTTGGATACTTTCCATCATGAAAATATTTAGCAAACACGCGTAGATTTTAAATTATGTCCCAAATGCTGTCGTGAAGTTGCTTTTACAAAAGCGTGTGAACCATGGAAGAGAGAACATAGACGTGTGAAGCCCTAGTGTTTTGGTAATTTCATTCTTAACTTAATTTACTTTATAATTTTAGAGTTCTGCTTAATTTTTAATCAAGCAATTCAGAATGTTACCTACATTAAAAATTAACGCCAAACATCGTCAAAATGACGCAAAATCAAATTAGTTATGAACCGGAAGTACCCTTCTCAAGTAGTTTGCTTGTATTTACACTAAAAATATTATCATTACTTTTATTTACACCCACAGTTTATAAATATCCCATCTTAGTTTGTAACAATCATCTCTTACTTTGCCACTGAGTCCTTTATTTACAAGTGCATGCGCAGTAACCCAGAACGAAGCTACAAAGTCATCAGGACTATAACTCGGAATTTCCATGTTGCTTCAATCAATTTGTTTTCGCGAAGAGTATAGATATTCTGGATACAATTTTGGTCAGAAATTTATTTTTACTGAATCAGGCGATACTGTACAGTCCGGCTCTCGCGAATTATAAGTCAATTCCCGTGCTCTTGAACGAGTCTATTCTTTCAATTACATTAATATAATTATGGTTCTAAGTTTATGGTTTAGTGCGGAAAGCTATAGCAGTTATAACTAGTTGGTGGGGGAAGGGAAACCATCCACGGCGATAGAAATACAATGTATGCTTTTGCATATGGCATCCTTCTCCTAACGAGCTTTCACACCTCTACCAAAATCGACTGACCCAAGATTGATGTCTTTCTAGTCGGAATTCCACTATATCAGAGGAATTTGCAATGGAAACAAGCCAGACAAAAAACGGAGATTTTACTTACCTGTTACCCATATTTTCTCGCATGATACATTTCGGGGGCACCTTGAAATGTAATTTATCACCGTTTGGACGACATTTGGCCTTTAATCTACTTAGCATTGAGCAATTAGTTATCACAGATCAATTTTGAATTCATTCGTTGGAATTTCTTTTGGCGACATGTTGAAATCATGTCAATAAACAAATTAAGTAAGATCACGTCCGGAGTACGTACAAAAGACTCATTCCTCCACGAAAACACTACTGCCACCTACACCCATATATCTTAACAGAAAAAGCCTCTCATAAAATGATAAATAAGAAATCATCAGCTTAACATTTTAACATTTACAACTTTGTTAAAATATCCGCAGTCCTACTAATGACCACGACTGAGTAGCTCGTGCGATTCCAGTGAAGATTTCTTTCGCTGAGTAGCGAGAGTTAAAAGTAGAACGAGACTGTGAAATGAATTTAAAAGGACTTCGGTGAAATTTTTTGTAAGACATGAAGTGTAGTTTTACCATCCTTATTCTGAAGTGTTAATGAAGAAGTATCTTTCAGTTTGATCTTGAGGTTAGCAGTTACTAAAGTACTGCGTATAAAAGTATACCTTATAGTGCTAGAAAATAATTAAAGCGAACTCACTTAACAATCTGTTGAGTGATTAAGATATTCCAACTAGTATTAAAAGTAACAACCGTCAACTCAAAAAGACTTTGGAGGTATGCTTTTTTTATTACCCGACAGTATATCTTCCAACTTCCACGCCGCTTCGTTGACTTCTTTTGGCTAGGAGAATATGTAGTTTAGGTTTACATTTCATCCAAAATTTGTAATTTGTGACAAATATGCATGCTATACACTGGTGTGCCAAAAGTCGTGCGATAGCAGTAAGGAAATTTACAAGTGGCACTCGCATCACGTTAAAAGGGTATAAAGAGACACATGGTTATCAGTGCAGTCTGTTGGACTCTTCAATGTATTGTAATACGTTTAATAACGTGATATTGGCTATTCGACGAGAATTAATCGTGCTTTTAATTTGATTGGATTTTGGGGTTTCATGGCGCAAGGTTCAAAGGCGGACAAGCGACGCCAAATTAGTTGGAGCGCGACGCATGTTGCATAACTTTCGGAAGTTGTTGAGAATTTTAAGATTTTTTGCTCAACAGTGCCAAGGGTGTATCGAGAGTACCTCATGGAAAGCATATTACCTCCCAAAAGGACAGCACAGTGGATGGCCACTTCTGCAAAATGGTCGAGACCAGTGACGTCTGAGAAGAAGCGTGCGTTCTAACAAACGAACGACACTGCGTGAACTGAATGCCACATTCAATGAGGGACGCCCTAGAGGCATGTCTGTGCGGCAAGTTGGTGATGGTTCCATAATGACGTGCGGGGTTACCTGGCATGAATTGAGTCCTGTGGACAAATTGAACTGATCAGTGACAGGAAATCGTTATGTTCAGCTACTGCGTAACCATTTGCAACCCTTTATGGACTTCACTTACCCGGATAGCAATGGGATGTTCCAGGATCATAATGCTCCGTGGTTTTTCTCACCGGTCCATTTAGTTCGCGATTGGTTTGAGGAGGATTCTGGATAATTCCAGCCTAGATAGCCTGATCACCTAGATAGCCAGACATGAAACCCTTGGAGCATATCTGGGATATGATCTAACGAGCCCCAGCACCACAATCACTCAATTATTGGTGGATATCGAGACGGCATGGCTGAACACCTCTCCTGCGACTTTCGCCAACTAGTTGAGTCCATGCCATGTCGAGTTGCTGCTTTTCGCCAAGCTAAAGGAGGCCCCACACAATATTAGAGAGGTATACCATGACTTTTGGCACTTCAGTGTATTGTTCGAATGATAATTGCGAAGTTATAGAGAAATATTATTTATTTTGAAGTATAACTTCTAATTAGAGCCAAAGTTAATTTTAGAAGTACTCAGTTCCAGTACCCAAAAAGTATACCACAATGAATACTTTTCAATAATGAAAACTTCAACGCGCCTGTTTAGTTTTAGACAAACAGAATTTCTTCATAATTTGCGAAATTTTTACGATGCATTAATAGACGATTTTGAAAAGACATAAAGGAGCGATCCACTCAAATATTTAGCCTTCATTTTTGGTCATAAATATAAATGAATAACTATCTCACCAACATGATGGACAGCTCCTCGACAGTTGGAGATTCGTTTTCTGAGCTGGAATATTTGATAAGAACCTAACTTACACCTTCATACACTCCCATGCCTAGTATCGTGGCACACCGTACCAGTTTAAAAACATCTTGCTCAAGCGCTATGCCCAAAAATGGTTGGTTGAGTTTTTGAAGCGCAAATGCCAAATTTGTCCAAGCGGTCAATAATCGTCACAACGAAGAAAGACAACGTCAAATAATCAAAACGTCACACACACAAGGAAAGTTTTACTGACATAGAAGAGAGAAATACACTCAGGACAAGTTACAGGAATTGAACCGGTGCCACATATAACTCGCAGTAGCTACTGTGTGGCAGTGGGCAAACCCACTAAATCACAAGCACCAAGAAGAAACAAATAGGAGTAGAGTGAATTGCTTACTTTTAAAAATTAGCAGAAGTGGTCCCCTTATCTATGCTAGTGAAAAAGTATCGTGGAAATAAAAGTCTGCAAATAACTGCATGTCCGTTTAATCCTCTCCTATAGCCCGTTGTGTTGCTCAAGTGTGAAGTTAATTCAACAACTGTTTAACTCTCTAAGAGTCATGAGATTCCCGAGTATAGAAGTATTATTTTTTCACCATAGTACACAAGACTAATAACCAGATCGATTGGTTGAAATAATTCATGGTTCCTTTCAACCTTTAGAAAGATTCTATTGGTCCTTTCCATAGAATAGAAGTCTTTGGAAGAATTCTATTGTTTCTTTCCTTAGAATAGAATCATTTGGAAAGATTCTATGGCTGATTCCCTTACGAAAGATTCATTTGGAAAGATTATGTTGCCCATGAAGATCAAAATTAGTTCGAATTCCTGAAGAAAAGACAGATTGCAAAACGTAATTATGCGTGTGAATCCTTCAGGTTGGATGGACCTTCAGGTTGGATCCTTTTTCTGTATGCACACGATAAAGATCTTTACATAGTTGTAGGATAAAATTTGTCCTAAGATTCATCTTTATTCTTTACATAAAATCCAAGTATTATTACAGATATTTAAGATGTTAAAAATGCATGCATAGGGCAACCGACGAGAGAATCCTAGAAAATATTCTATTGATCAAGAAGATCAAACTGGTTGAAGTGAAGAATGTAGGTTGAAGAACGCAGATATGTGTGCGAAGCCCTCAGAGTTAAAAAAAAGTGGATACATTAAGGTAGGTAGGAAGTAGTTCAATTCACATCGCAGTGAAGCAAGCAACACAACGGGTCATTGGCGACGGTACGGGATCAATCCCGAAGGGAAAGATCCGAGACAACATCTCGTAATTTTGAACCACGGTCAAGTGATGAGGACAACCCCTGAGCTGCCACCCCACCCTCCAAACTTCCACACCACTCCAACGTGTGGATATCTGAGGCCCCGGCAAATTTAGCTTACACCATTCCCCATCTACAAGATGGACTTTGGGTCGAATTTCGAACTCGCAACCCTCCGGGCAGGCTGTAAGATAATGGGCCACTTCTACCCATCATCTAACGTATACAATGACAGCCTGCTAAAATTAAGAGACAATTCTGTGTTCAGCTGTTCTAACAACCGGGCTATCGTGGATGTATGAAAGTTCAGAAAACTGATACCTTACAAAGTCATCAGCTTACCACATTTACGCCTTATTTCAACGCCATAGAAAGACGGCCATAGAAGCACAGCACGCACTAATTGCGCTCGCGGACTTCTTACCCGCCCATCCTCAACAGATGTTCTCGAATTGCCAACTGCCTCCCTCGCAATAAATCTCGTTCAAACGAAATCAATATCAGATAGATTGCGGAAACGGCGGTCAAGTCTGGAAGAGGAAGCATAAAGTTGATGACGGAAGGCGCCGAAGAAGCTCTCCAGTTGGACTCGAACCCCCTGAAGCGACAAATACTCGTTCAACAGTAAACAATCTTCCGATAAAGTACACAGATTCGTGGTGACTACAGCGACTAATATAGCTCCGGCTCTTTTTATTTCCCGCTCCCCTTCTCAGTGCGGTCGTATATGTGTCTTCTCGTGTACCAGCCTCAGGGCTGGACCCCGCGAAGGGAAGGGAAATGGAAAGGGGAATCGAGAGAAAATGGGGAAAAAAAGGTAAAGAATTTCATTTCTTGAGACAGTTGCATTCAGCAGAGGACGAGAGAGAAAGAAGCAAATTCGCTCATATTTATTTATTTTGAATTATTTGCTGTGGAGTTATCGAGTGTTTGATAAGAAAAGCAAAGATTTGCTAGTTAAGAGTTTCCTGGAGGGTTGTTTTTATGTAAGGAACACGATGCTACATTATGCATGCATGAGTTGCAATATGTGTTGGGGATTATATTTTGACGGTAGCCTACAGGTTGCGGAGGAGCAACCGGAGGGTTGCGAGTTCGAAACGCGACCCCAAAACGTCGTGCATGTGGGGACTGGTACATGTTAAATCCATCATGGTTTCAAGTTGTTCCATCATGGTTTCACGTTGGCGTGTTGCGCAAGTTGGGAGAGTGGGGTACCAGCTCAGGTGTTGAACTCATCTGACACTTTTCAAAATTACAAGGTGTTGTCCTCGGGTCTTCCCCTTCGGGATTGAAGGTGGAAGACAGGTTACAATAACACAATGTGTTGAAAAATAATGAAAACACAATACCATGTAAGTGGAGATATCTTTTGTATCACCGCGTATAAATTTCATATCATTGCAAGAAGTCGTAAGTAATCGTTTCTCTCTGAGAAAATCCAGAATTATCTCTCTTAATTTTTCAGGCTCTCTCATTGCGTACGTTAGATGATGGGTAGAGGTGGTCCATTATCTTACAGGAACCCAGAGGGTTGCGAGTATGAAACTCGAACCAACCAAAGACCTTCGTGTATGTGGGAGTTGGTGCTAGTTAAATCTGTCGTAGCCTCAAATATCCTAGCGTTGGTGTGGTGTGGAATTGGGCAGCTTAGGTGTTGACCTCGTCATCTAACCGTGTTTCAAAATGACGAGGTGCTGTCTCTGAATTTTCTTTGGGATTGATACCGGACTGCTGTCAATAGCCCGTTGCTTTGCTCCAGTGCGACGTAAATTCAATTATCTACCTACCTATATTTTATACAGAAATATATAAGCTATTCTATAAATTACGCCGGTACTATTTCTATGTTGGTTTCTTAACGATTTACCCGGAGCTGATGTGGCTCATTGGGTTTGTCAATTGCGCTAGCAACTTGCGAGTTACATCCGGAGTAGTTCGATACCTCCCTGGGTGTATTTCTCCTTTCTGTTTTTATCAAAACTTTTCTTGTATGTGTATATTCATTTACTTGGTTGTTTGGTCCAGCTTGGCCAAATATGGCCCTTGCGCCATAGAACCCATCACAACCAATCAACTTAACGATTTGCCATGTGGCTACTGATACTTCAGAACAAATTCGGTTGAAATAGTTCGTTTTACAAATTGGATATGCGCTTTTATCAATCAATTTATTTAAGGTTCAAAATTTAGATGGAAGACCGTCAAATTTAGTGCTTGGGACAGAAATTCATCGATATTGAATAAGGTGGGAACTATAACGAGAAATGAAACGCTATCACAAATACAATGTATTAAAGAGCAGAACTTTTGTAAGCTACAGATAAATACAAAAACGAAATAAAGAAATCCAATTGTTGAAATTTAGTAAAAACGGATAACTTATAAGTACGAGTAAGGACTTTTATAATACGTGATTTTTTTCATTTAGAAAATATATTTGACTGCATAACCTTCCATTGCAAGTTAATTGTAAAGCACAAGTCAACACCTGACGTAATGTGGATATTGAAAAGCCTTATATGCTGTCAAAAGTATAACACAGCTTTCAGAAGAAGTTGTAATAGTACATGAATATTTTGAGTGGCTTGCTAAAGCCCAAATACCTACTGCAACTCAAATAACTTTAAAGGTAATTTTATATTTTCCAATTTCTTCACCAAAGGTTGCTTTCAATCACTACTCTACTAAATCTTACGTATCGGAAATGACAGACAATAAACCGACTAAACACCACACTGTACTTCCTTCCGCATAACAGCCTATTTCCACTCACGTTCACTCAATTTATCACTGTTTAACTAGGGTAGTTAAATTAAACACAACATTTGCATGAGTTTCAATTCGAAATAAATCACGTTAATCGTCGCCAGTCATAACATTTTACTCCACTTAAACACGATTAACAAAGCAGCAAATACGTAGACATCATCGATTACGAAGATTAAATGCTGGTATTGGGTGGCCAAAGTGTTTGATTAAGACCTATAATTAAATGCAATGACGGGGTGGAGTTTGTGACCCTCCTCTGATAGGGCAGTGTGTAACACACACTGCCCTATCAGAGCACTTACTCTTCTCTGTTCTTAGTATGAGTTAAATTAAACAGCCGTTTGTTCAGAATGTTGATGTATTTTCGTGGTCCTTTTTACCGTAGGTAACTTAAAGTAGCTAAACCCATAAGATTACCACGTTTTATATTATTTTGCATAGCTTTTTATTTCAAAAAGTTAAGGTGGGCCATTAAGTTTAAGTTATAAAAGTTAAGTTTGGCCATTAAGGCATACAATATCAAGTAATAGACACACACAATGAAAGTTTTTCTGATACAGAAGAGAGAAATGCATCCAAGGAAATATGCATCACAAGAATCGAACCTGCGCCGCCTACGACTCGAAAGTTGCAAGCTCAGTGGGCACACTCACTGAGCCATGACATCCCCCTCCAAAAAAGTTAAGGAAATGTGATTAGTGCTAACTAATTTTTACCCTCCTGGTGGTTTATCTTCGCGTCGAAAACTGCCCTGTGACCATCTGTCGCAGAAACCTGTTCCAAACTGTCACCAGTTTTAAGCAAGTGTTTCTTACTTGGATTATTATAAGGATACATTCCCACTTGGAATAATAGGACACTTTTGTTCGAACCTTGTCGTACCTCATCGAAAACAAACCTCATCGCAAAAACGTACCTCATCGCAAAAACGTACCTCATCGCAAAAACGAACCGATCTTGATAGACGAGATATTTCGTCATTAGCAAAACTAGCCACATGTTGATCGAGAAGTCTCGTTCAAACCACTTGAAGGGTTAAGCTGCGAATGTAATATATAAGACAGGTATATTACTGTCCTTTACTATTTCAAATGATATAAATGTACTTTAATTACATATTCGAAACCTATTTTGCAATTATAATTTCTGTCTATGAGTAAGATAATATTGGTTTGTGTGTGTGTTCTCGCATGCGTTAAATTTTGAAGTTTCGACCATGGAAATATATTTTGGCACTTGAATAGGGGATGTAAATCTGTACTTTAGTAGTAAAAGGATCAATGTCCAAGTTTGCTGAATTTCAATTATATAAACAAATCACATCAAGACAATAAAATTTTATAATAGAACAAAAAGGCGGTGTGCTGTAATGTATTATGAAAGAACCAAGACATTGTAAATATATTTTTTGTACAGTGTGTGAAAAAATAAAGAATAATGAAATCATTACTAAATCCGATTAACAATGGCCCTTTTTCTATCAAAGAACAGAAGTAGACATTATTATAAAATTCAATTTATAAAATACTTGTTTCAGTACCATAAATATCTACATATATTCGGAAGGTTAAAATCAAATTAGATTAATCGAGATAGTGACTGAATATTTACACTTTGTCATACGTAAATGAGAAACAATGAGCAATAAACCTATTGCAATTTGTAATTTCCACGTTTCGTCCTTTTTAAAACACCACGCAAATTATGAAGTAAATAGTCTGAAGTTCCTTTCAAATGCAAGCTACTAATAGTAAATACACTGCTGGCCACCCAAATTGCAACACCAAGAAAGACAAGAGATATCACAACAAAATTTATTTTGTAGATAACATGTTGACCAAGTATCAAATGATTAAATTTATAGACTTCTGTGAAGTGTGGTTCCTGCCAAAATCAGTAGCCAGAGTAGCCGCCATTGTTGGAGATCACCGCTGCCACACGCCTCGGCATTGATTCAAAGAGACTTTGGATGTGTTCTTGGGGTACAGCAGACCAAGCAGCTTCCACACGTTGCCAAAGTTGATCTGGTGTGGCAGCTGGGGATGTATTCTGGGTCAATCGTTGAGCAACCATGGACCACATGTTTTCTATCGGCGAAAGATCCGGAGAGCGAGCTGGCCAGGGAAGCAATTCAATCTGGCGATTGACGAAGAACCCTTGGACAATGCGTGCCACGTGTGGTCGCGCATTATCCTGTTGAAATATGGCTGTGGGCAAGCCCTGAAGGTAAGGAAGGACAACTGGCTCCAACACCTCGATGTAGCGCTGGCTGTTTAAAGTACCGGCAATGCGTACTAGAGGAGTGCGAGAGTGATATCCAATACCGCCCCATACCATAATACCCGGTGCAGGACCAGTGTGGCGGTGCATAACGCAGCTGTTCAGCATCCTCTCTCCACGGTGTCTCCAGACTCGAATCCGATCATCGTGGTGTTGCAGACAGAAGCGTGACTCGTCAGTAAAGACAATTTCATTCCATTCTGCCGTCCACATCCTTCTTTCATCGCACCATTGGCGGCGGAAACGTCTGTGGTTCTGCGTCAAGGGTAGACGAAGCAATGGACGTCTTGCGGACAGACCACTCTGCTGTAAACGGCGTCGAATGGTACGCGCAGACACTGGATGATGCGGTACAGACTGAATGTGCTGTGCTATGGTTCGTGATGTGGCTGAGCGATCCGTCACTGCCATACGCACAATATGCCTGTCATCACGTGAAGTGGTGCACTGAGGTGGATGCGATCGAACACGTCGGTCCGTCGTACCCTCCTGCATCCAACGATCACATATCCGCATTACAGTTGTTTGGTTTCGTCCAACACGACTACCGATTTCCCTGAAAGATAATCCACAATCTCGGTAGGCCACTATCCTTCCTCTGTCGAACTCGGATACTTGATCAAAAGATGATCGCTGTTTTCTACGAGGCATAATTGATCGTTTTTTTGAAAAAACCACAAGAAAAACACAATTGCCGTACTTGAAATCGTCGAAATCTCCAAGCCTTAAATAGCGCTTTGAAGTGGCGCCACAGGCGCGCGTGATGCGCGTCTGCGCTGAAATTCTAATCATTTGCATATCTCACCTCCGCTAATGCATGTTGTAAATTTCATATTATTTGCATGCTTCCTTCAGGGTGTTGCATTTACGGTGGCCAGCAGTGTAGTTAATATAGTCAACAGTAGAGGGTTTGAAAACCTGTAATAAAATACTTGTAAAATGGCTTTAGGATATTGGAAAAAATTTCAGTTCCGAGATATCATGACCGGTTTTTTGGTTATTTAATATTTTCTAGCTTTATTTTCTTTGTTTTAAGATCTTACATCAGATATCATTTTATGCGACCAATGCAGTCGGAATGGAATATAATATCAGCAGAAATCTAATCTGAAGCACAATTTTGGACACATGAAGTGTAAGGATAAATAAACATCAGAAAAGTTGTGGGTTTTTATGGTGCAAGGGTCAGATCTGGTCAAGCTGCATCAATCAATACTCTTTCCAACAAGCAAATGGACATACGCACAAAGTTTTTACTTGCGCAGAAAAGAGATATTACATCCAGGGTAGTTACAGGAATTGTACTTGCGCCACCTACAGATTGCAGGTTGCTAGTGCAGTGGTCTGACCCACTGAGTCACAACATCAGTAAGAAAATTGACTATCCGCAAAAAGCTATTATCTTACATTTTATTATTTCTATGGTTTATGAAAGAAAAGGATTACTAATCCAAGTGAAAAATAATTGTAGTTCCCTTTTTGCGGTTCATATATACAGGGTGTTTCGAAAGTATCTGACCAAATTGTAGAGGGTGGTAAAGAGGTCAAAAATACACATTTTTATCAAGGAATATTTGTCCGGAACTGTCGTTTTTAGGTGGCAGAAAGCTGTTTAGGTCAGTCAATAACATCGTTTCTGTGGCGAAACGAGTCATTCCCCGCTTGGATTTTCAACGGCAAGCTCCGAATTCGTGTAGCAATGCATACCGTATTATATATATATATATATATATATATATAAAATTTTGAAAATTAAAACCCTGTATGGTTTCGAAAAGAAGTTGGCAGAGACTGCGTATCGCCATAAAAAGTATTGTTAGATTTGGTACTCTTGAGTAGCACACAAATCACCGATCTTCTTTTTTCATTGAATGTTGTATTATGGAACCTGATTTAAGTCATGTAACCGTCCAGTCAGTGCTTCCGGCTCAAGAGAAAAATAAAATCAAAAACCGGTTTTGAGAATTTCGTTGGTAATTTACCGATTGTGAGAATGTCGGCAATTTTCAAACCCCAGTCAACAATCTTCCCTATGCTTATTCAGTAGGCCAATGTAAACAATGCACTATCACATGCAATAATACTGTAACTCTGTCAAGTCGACGGCTATTTTCGTGCACTGTTTGTTAAAATAAATATTAATTATGTTAATTCTTCCCCTCAAAGAAAGTATTTGTTAGAGAACAACTCTCTTAAAAACTGTCGAGATTTTAAATATATTATACGAATTATTCTTTTTTGATAAATACTCTACTGCGAATTGGCAGCTTATGCTATAAAATCAGGTTTTAACATGATCAAAAGTTCGTCAGATACTTTTGAGGTGCGAAATTAGGTACCACAAAAAATTAACTTAAAATGCAATAATATATATAATTCATCACTAATATATGCAACTCATCACTACCTTGAAATAAATTTTGGTAGACAAAGAGAGAGTTACACTGTCTTTCATTCATCTTGTTAAAATTTAACAACTCATTCATAAGGTATTAAGAAGTTTTGAAAATCCCATTCGGATAATGTTCGTTCGTGACTACATACACTGTTTTCGATGGATAAAATAAAAATAGCACAAGTTATATTCACAATTGAAAATAGAAAATTATAATTTTTCAGTTCCTTCAAATCGAACACAAAAATCTTTGTATTGTGATCCAATTTATCAGAATAGCTCTGCTGTTTTTGACATTTTTCACTTAACGGTGCTTTCACAAGATTTGCTTAGGCATTTAACTTTGTCTTAATTCATTTCTATAATGGTATGAAGAACGCGCAAACAATTAAAGTCTTACCATCCTACTTTAAAGAGTCCCGAAAGAAGTTTAAAGTTATGGAGAATACAAAAGACAGTTGAAAAAAGGATTTCGAAGCGATCGCGTTTTATCGTGTTTATGCGTCATTAGGTCCTTAAAGTTTCTAGTATGACAATAGAAAATATGTAGCTCATTTTTCTCGAAGTAGCTTCGGCATTCCAAGTTCTAAAGGAGGAAAAATAGAACCACTTTAGTAGGTGATTTTCTTATTTCGCTTTTCCTTTTTAGTTTAAAAAGCCTGAGATAATTGCACATTTGTAGGTGCTTCCAACGTAACAGTTCTGACAATGCTTTTTGCTGTTTAAATGAAATTTAATTACACCAAACTCAAAAATAAGATGGACCGTCTGAAAGAATATTTAATCGTGGAATTAAAATCTTGTTTCTGTTAATTTGGTTACTTGCTTCTAATTCTGTTATGGATTTAATTTCCAATAAAAACGGAGAATACGGATACATTGTAAGTAAACAAGTTTAATATTAAAGGAAAGTTGAGAAGACAGTCAGTTATAAATTAGTTATTAGTAAATTAAAAATTATGTTGCATTTATAAATTAATGAGGTTTAAAGAAAAGATTATATATATTCAGCAGTTTAAACTTTAAAACAATTAAATGCAAGAAGTTGAATTGGTAATTTCAGTTTTTGAAGTGTCAAGTGTATGTAATATAAGAATTGTCGTATAAACCTTAATATAATATTTTAAAAAATATCTAAAAGTTAAGATAAATATTGGCAACGATTGGATGAAGAATATTTTAATACGAAGTTCTTGAAACAAGTCCCAGTGGGTTTATAAAAACGATCGCTAAAGTTCTCAGAAAATCAGATCAATGTTTGCATTTCTTTGATTTATCGTATTCGTTTTTCTCTTTGCAATATCCTTATCTTTCGCATTTCATAAGCCTTTAAAATTTTCCTTTGTTTTCTTATTTATGGCCAACATTCCCCCAATAGGGGAGTGCGAAAAATATCTCGGATTTCATCCAAGTGAGTGTTTCCAAAAGCATAAAGCTTTTTTGCGATTTCAGAAGAAAAAGTAGACAAACAGTCATGCAGAAGTACAATTTGTTTTTGGAGAATCATAAATATTTTGATTCAATCCAAATTTTTGTCCTGCAGTACAAATGTTAGTATTTGAAGACGATTTGTCGTTGATGATATTCATTAGTAGATTACTATTCGTTTTTTTAATTTAGTTTTCGTTATAAAATTAGTATTAGTTAAAAATTCATTAAAAAATTAACTGTTTTCCTTTTATTTATAAAACCGTCAATAAGAATTTCATCACTAATTTTAGTCGTGTTATTAAATATAAATTACATGATTTTGATTAATTTAATAATAAAGTTTTAAAATAGGGTTATGACATGCAAGCTAAAACCTTCTTACAATGCATGATACACACCTGATTAATTTTTCAGATGGAAGAGCTTAATTGGAACAGTTATCGGAAATATGCAATTAATACAATCAATTCGGAAGAATGGAACCAAGACTAGTTCACCACCAGAGTGTGTGAACAGAATTCAAACACTTTATCGGGAGACTAACTTTTTTTTTATTGAACAAAAGCAAACTCCCCATGCACCACAGAAGTACAACATGGGCTTACAGAAGTAAGTTGATTTAACAAAAAAACTGTGGAAAACAATTTAACTAAAATTACAAGATTTTATGAACTTGACAAATGAGTAGAAAATCAGATTAGATTTAACAAAAACATTGAGTTTCACTCGCCATGTTTTACCTAATTTTCTCAAATCATTTTGTAGTCACATTCTTGGAACATAGTTTTGGAATATTTGACTGAACACTTGATTTGAACTCTTCTTTAGAACAATGTGTTAGCAGATACTTTTGAAAATTCGATTTGAACTCTATTAAAACATTGCATGAAATTAACTAGTGAAATAGCATTTTTACTCTTGAATTTATTCCTAACTCTCTCTGAAATACTTTACTCTCATTTCAGATTCCCCTTCGGAACATGACCGTGAAAGTAGATGGTCGGACTGTATTGGTATCTCATATATACCTGCAAAATTACATAGAAATTTCTCTCAGAACTGGATCCAAAGTATTCACGAATAAAAATTTATTCCGTCTTGAGAGAGGAACGAAGTCGATTAATAAGATTGATTTTTGTCTGAATAAATATGTGGCTGGTGAATCTGAGAACTCGAGTTGAAAGTCCACTCGTAATCACGTGGTTTGCCTGATTAGGTTTTGCCCAACTAGGCATAGGGCATATTTGTAGAAATGGTTGTTATGCAAAATGGCTCATCCCCTTCCTCGATCTGTCTGCAGGAAGCCTGCGGTACAATGACTTCAAAATTAATTCAAACATTCAGGGAACATACTGTGTGATATGAGTTTTCAATATGCATTCAAATGATTAAATTAGTGCCTATATTCAACTAAATACTGAAGTGAAGCTTTGGGTATAGCTTCGAGTAAAAAACTAAGCATGCAAAAATGGAAAATATGTCAATTATTGAGATACTGAATTTTCACCTATCGCCGTAATAATACGGTGAGTAATTGGAGAATTTTAAAATTATCTTTTTGTTTGTTTTGACTTTTAGATTATTCAGTTTAAATGGGTCCATTGTTTGTAGAATTTTTAATGAAATGTTTGGCATCCAAAATTACTAAGATAAATTCTACTTCTTACTTGTGTTTCGTTATATTTCTTAATATAATTATTTTGCCTAGACTTTTTGACTCATTGTTAAATGATAAAATTTGCTTCATATCCTCCAAGGTTAATCTGTAGAAAGGAAATTCTTAGAGTTTGTAAACATCAAACTTGAATAAGTTTGGTATTCAAACTCTTAACAGATATGAAGTAAATGTCAAGCAGTTAATACAATCATTACTATAGCTTCAAAATGAATGCTACAAAACAAAGAATACAAAATCAAGAAATTATTCACAATTGTCAGAGATTAATTATCACTGTCCATCACTAGCCTCTTAATTGAATAAGACAGCAAAGAACAGTTTAGATGAAAAATATCTCTGAATTCGTAAGCAGTATATTGCATACAATCTTAAGAACAAGGCATAGCCATAAGCTACTTCCTGAATCTAATTAACTTTTTACCCCTCTTATTTATGAATAAATGCTTCAGAATTGCCTGAAATACAATTCTTAACGCTTCGCAAAACTTAAATTGAAGTATGTTTTACTAGTTTAAATTTTTTGTACTATTCTCTTTGAACGGCAAACACCTTCTGGAAGTACAAATTTTTACAGAGCTATTAACGAATAAATGCAAAAAAACACTAATTATTTCCGACACCTCATAAGCAAAATTAAACGGTTTGTCATTGTAGTAAATGGCGTTATAACTCCATTAGTTGTAAAAAATAGCTTAATAAAAAATAGATTGCAATTTTAATTAAAATATATGATAGGGTGTATCGGAAAAAAAAATTTCTGGTCAAGTCGCTATAGTGTGAAAAGCTTGTGCGTGGAACACCTGAAGAAAATGACAAAAGCTTTTTTTATTCAAATCAGGCAATATTTTTCGTTGGCGCATCGCGTTCAAAGTTACAGAAAAATTTCTAAAATATACGCAACTTTACTGATTTTTTCCCAGTATCAAAATAATTGAAAGTTGTCTCTAGCATTGCTAAATCTAATGTAAAAATATTTTAGTAATAGGATATTTTTATTCTTGCATGGTAATCGAAATTACACGAATCATGAAGTTTGACAAGTTGCTCATACTCGTTCTTTACTTCCAAGTATTTTGTAATGTGGATTAGGTTTGTATCAAATCATTTGAATTTTGTAATTTTAACCATATCAGTTCCATCCATTAGCGGGAAATGAAAACAGTCATTTTAAATTAAATTCATTTCACTTGCCTCCCCAAAGACAGCATGAAATAAGAAGAATGTGACCACTAAGAAAACAAGACTTCAGAGAAAACCGAAAATACTGCAAAAAAGAGCTTGGAACTTCAACTTTGTCCTGAAACAATCACATTTACCATTACAACTTTAAAATGTATCAGTGAGAATTTAATTGAAGGCCACGTGGTTAATTAGTGACAAGTATGGAGTATCTGTAAGAGCATCCATTCCAAGTGTCTTGATGATAAAAACAATATAACAGAGCAAATACATCATGTACTATGGATAAAATAACAATATTAGAATGCAAAAGGATTTGAAACAGAAGCGATATGCAGTTTAAAAATATCTCTTTTCAAACCCTTAGAAACAAGAGTCTCTAACCCCTAAAATGAGAAATTCCCATTTTCCCTCATCCCTTCAACGTTCCTCCCCGAATCAACCCCAGCGTAACTTTTAATTTTGTTTAACTAATTACAGTGAGTCACCTAATCCAATTGCGTTGGTTTCTTTACTCTTCCCGTGTCGTCTAGCTGAGTCTTTTAGTGACACTGTGACAAAACTCTAAGAACACGTTAATTGAAATTGAAGACTATTTTATCTAATGTTGATTCACAAAACAATAAATATCTTATTTCCTGTTAACTTCTATGTGGGCTTATCTTCACAAAAGAACAGGATTGCTAACCTCAATACACATGAGATCTCTGCTTGCTGCATCAGCGTGTAGGAAAGTAGGTAGTTAATTAACGTCGCACTGGAACTACACAACGGCGACTACACTATTGGCAATGGTCCGGAATCAATCCCGAAGGGAAATATATCCAAGGACAACGCCTCGTAATTTTGAGCCACGGTGAAATGACGAGAACACCCGAGCTTACACCCCACTCAAAGCAACTGGAAGCAACGGACAGACTGGTATCTACGGTACTCAAAGAATGTATGAAGGAGGACTCTACACTAGACGATCAGTTGTGTGCATGCACCGTACCTTCCTTCACAGGAGGGTTTTGATAAATAGGGAACTAGTGCATGTCAACTTGCGTGAAATTAAATGGAGATTCATACTATTCTCGGATGAATCCAGAGTTAGAGTGCGACTATCCATTTGGAATGAATCTGGAACACGATATCATCCTTCTCATGTCTACGAAAGGAACTGATATGGTGGTGGCAGTGTATTTGGTTGGGAAGGAGTATCTTTAAGTGGACGAAGTGAGATCTATGTATTCCTGTATGAAACCATGAATTTCACCGTTATAGAGATGTCGTTTTGAACATCACTGTTTATCAGTATGCAATGCAATCAGTGATACATTTAGGAGAGATGGTAATCATGAGAGGTGCTGTCTACGGCCTCATAGACAACCTCATTAAGAGTTTTGAATATTGTTCTCAGTTATCTCGTACGTTCTTGCTTTTTCTGTAGTATAAGATGTCCTAAAGATTTTAAACAAAATTTCATTCGAATAATGTTTGAGTTCTACCAATTTTTAAAATTTTTCTTGATTAATGGAAACTAGTGTAGCTCCGTATTTCGATACTGAGGAGTTGCTTATGATCTAATACTACAGTTCTGTAAAAAAATTACATTAAATTACATGGTTACTCTATCTGTCGTTAACAATGGAGCTTTGCTGGAAGTGAATATTCGATACGCGACCTTACTTAAGTTCGGACTTTATAGATTAATTCTTGGATTAAGTTTAAATAACGGATATGATTTTCAATATTATAAGATCCTAACTTAAGTTTAAAATTTTCAACTCTGAAATAACTTTAAAATACGAGTAATGTTAAAACACGTACTACCTACATTAACATTCAAAAGAATACAATACTTTAAGATTACTCATTCGTAAATGTAGAGTTTATTTGAATCTGAAAATTCATCAAGTAATTAGATAAATTTTGATGATGCAGTTTGTCCACTTTTGGGCCTTGCTCCATAAAACCACAGCATCCAATCGATAAGGTTTGATCATGTCATACCTCAAACTGATTTGTTTGCTTCTTTACAATTAATATAACATTGCAACTTCAGAGTACTTTTTGCGATTATTCAGTGCAAAAGATCATACCTTAATTTTGAGCCTCTAATGCATTGTTAGGAAAACAACTCAGGAAAATCTATAATTTAAACTCAGTCTCTCTATATCTATAATTATAAACTCAGGAAAATCTATTGACATTTTTGTAAGTTGATAATTTAAAAATGCTAACAAAACCTTTCAAAACGGAAAATATTATCTAAATATGAAATATTGATGGCAACTACATAAAAGATAAGATAATACCTAAAAATTATCTGAGCAAAGAGAGAAGTACCAGCATCAACCACTTTTACACGAGAAAAAGTCCTGTAATCAACTACAGAAATGAGTACGATATTGCATAAAAATTTAATTTTTTTAATTTGTTAAATAATTTATAAATACACTTGTAACATTGTTCTAAGGTATTCGACAGAATTGCGGAATAATTTAAGGTTGAATATGAGGTTTCTGATTATAAAGTAAAAGGAGAAACAAAAGGAGGGAATCTATTTAAAGCATGTATGTAAAATGAAAAATGGAACACACTATATTAATTAAAGATGACAGCATTTTCAAATTTTCGTTTTCTAAAAGACAGAGTAATTTTTGGAACTAAGCACTCCATCGGTAATCAATAAAATTGTGCAATTAGGAAAACATTAAATTAAAAAATCATGTCGTTGAGTTTTAAGCAAACTATAGTTTGTTAAGATGAAATATGAATAGCTCAGTGTTTCTTATTCAAATATTAAAATTTTGATTTCGAGCTTATTTTTCCAATTTGGTGAATAAGATTCAATTTTCTTTTATAGAATAAAATGTACCACGAAATTTTCTATTTTCATTTAAGATTTTAATAAAAACATGAATTGGAGGACGTTACGTGAAGCCTCTTATTTGTATAGTAGTTTAATTATGCATAAATGAATGGTTTTCTCAAGAACATAGAATATTTCTTTAAATGCGCAAATTAAAATTATTTTTACGTGTAATTATTGCTTTCGTTTTTCATTTTGATTCAAAGATCATCTTGCATTTCTATTATAATCTTCTTTTGTACGTATAATTCTAACATTAACATTATAATTTATTTTTTCCCCTGGAAACCGACACAAAGCCATTAGTGACAGCCCAAGTCTGATTAATTTTCGTGTAGCAAAAAGTGACAAAACAAATCAAGCCAGGCTGTTTCTGAAATTGCTCACAAAGGCTTTCAATTTTACTTAATTTCTAATGTGTGCTTTAAGGAAGATATTTACATTTCGATCCGATCAAATTTTGCTGAAACTCAAAAAATATCTATTTTCAGATTTTCGGTAGTTTTTGTCTATTATGAAACACATTTTACCATACGAGAGGCATTTTCCGTTAAGCAAAATAAGATGGCGGTAGTGCTTATGCGGCTAAATGTATGTATTTTCTGTACCTATTCTGGACGTCAGTTGACTTGTTTTTCGATCAAGATTTCAGCACTTCGCCAATAAAAATTTCAAATAAATTCCGACATATATGATAGTTTATTGGTCAACACTAATTAGGCTTAACGCCAAATGTTTCTAAAACGGCGTTAAACTACAGTTTGAGGTAACTAATACGTATTATGCGATAGCATTTGGACAGCAGAAATACAATCTTCGCAGATCGTCTGGTTTTTGTTTACACTGAAAATCCCTCTCATATTTTGAACATATTTAAACATTAGATGAATTGTAGTTTTGTGGTCTGTTACACCATCTCTAGCAACGAACTTTCATGTTATCATGACATATTTACTGGGGTGATAGGAGTAAAATACTAAAAATATATTTTACCACACGATATTTATTCTAAAGTAAAAATTATAAATGTTATTTTTTCAGACGATAATTATTCACTTAAACGTACCAATTTGATATACGTCTTGCATAGTATTCTTATTAATATTTCAATTAATGCAATTATATAATTAAATTTATGATTTATCAATGATATTGTGCTATAAGGCAACAGAAGGGAGATAAAATAGAGAATCAATAGATGTTCTACAAAAATGTAGGTATTTAAAGCTTCTTACAATTTCTGTATGATATTAATGCTTAAATAAAATCACACATGATTTCACAAAAAGCACTTTTATCACAATTTCTTATTCTATAGCTAAAGATATATATACACTCAAGAACCTGCATTCTATTCTTAAGTTGTCTATGAAATCGTAAAAGGACAAATTTTCGTGGAAATAATAGTTTTGTAATTTTTGTTTTCTTATCGTTTCGAAACGTATCAAATTCTAAAACAAAAACGTTAAGTTATGAAGAATAGATAAGCATTTATTTGATTCATAAAATTCATAATACCAAGGTTTTTTATGCTGTTTCCATTTTTGGGATGTTGTAGAATTGAAAATGTGATGCATCAGATCATATATTTGAAAATTCTATTTGTCACCCTGCAATGGTAGAAAGGTATCTATGCAATAACATGGAAAAGAAACTAAAATATGTGATCTGGTAAATCTCTGGTAATAAACTAATACAGGAGGTAGATAGTTTATATTAAATCTACATTTTAAAGCCACACCATAATGAACAAGCTCAAAATATATTTATTATTTACTCAACTTCTATTAAACGATTCCGGTCGTAAGTCCAATGGAGAATTGAATAGCTAACAATATTTCACTACATATAAAATGACTCTAAGCAAAGGAAGCAAGTTTTACAGTTTCTAAGTCACTTATAAATCATTCAAAGTCTACTATCCAATCAATCGCGATTAGATAATTCCCAAATGAATCGAAAATCTCATTAGAATCTTATCAGTGTTATCTTAATTAGAATCTTCACTGAAGAAATTCGATTATCGTCGTTAATAGTTCATATTAACTTTACTAGATTGTAATTTATTTTTTGTCTCATCACTTTTCAAGGATCTATTCCAAAAGTAATATACTTTAATGTATTTTTCAGCGAAAGAAATAATAAGTTCAGGATATCTTTTAAATCAAGATAATATATTCTTAATCCCTTTGATTTGTTGCGAACTACAACATATTCTCTTTACCAATGAATTCGAATTAGTAATCTTTCTGATTCTGAGAATTTTTCTTGGTAAGAAATTAGTACGATTCAGAATTCAGAAACATTCGTTTGAATGTCATCAAGCGAATGTTTCTAAGCCTATATATCCATCTATTGAAGATAAGGGAATTGTTTTTATCTTTGCATCATAGTTTGTTTAAATAAGCGATTACGATTTATTGGAAAATCTTCATACCCTGCTTTTGGATCTTTTTTATACCTACCTGAGGCGAAATCTTTGTATGTATTATCTGCATTATTAACTCTGAGCGTCACGAAATTTCGAAAAAATACGAAGTCACGAAAAAATAGTTTAATATTGTTTTTACCCCACAATACACATAATGACATCGATTGGTTGAAAGAATTCGCGGACCATTTGACCTGTAGATTCTTCATCCTTCTTTAGAATAGAATCCTTTGGAACTTGTACTATTGATTCTTTTCTTAGAATATAATCATTTGGAACTTTTTCTAGCGGTCCTTTTCTTGGAATATAATCCTTTGGAACTTTTCTATTGGTTCTTTTTTGTAATAAAATCCTTTGAAACGATTCTATTGGCACATTCTGTAGAATAGAATCCTTTTGAATGATTACATTGGCCATTTCCTTACAATAGAATCATTTGGAAATATTGTTTTACTCATTTCCTTATAAAACCCTTTGGAAATATTCTATAACTCATTTATTTAGAATATAATCATTTGGAACGCGTTCTCACGCGAACTTAATAATTCTATTGCTTATTATGAGCATTATAAAGATCCGAAGATATTTGACCACTTCTGGAACGCCTTCGTCCACAGCTTTGTGGATTATTCATAACTGAAAGACGTTGAGAGCGATTTTTACCTTCTTCATAATAGAGCTGCTAATTATCTTATTTCCATTACACAGAAAATGTTCATTCTTGGAATTTATGCTTTCGAATCTATTTCATCTAAGCTTTGCAATTTTTTCAAAACTCTCATGATTGAGATCACGCGTTCAAGCCACCCTCTTTATTCTTCCATCAAAAAAGAAATTGACCAACCGCTTCTGTTCAATGTGTTACGAGTGAGGTGTCAGACATTCCAAACATTTAGAAAAAGAGTTACTTACAGCGACAGTCTATAACCATGACAGTGTTCATAGCTGGGGTGGGGAACATAAGGTTTGTAAGCACGGTGTAAAGGGGGAAATGTCAAGTTTGATATTGTTTCTTTGTACCTATCACCATCTAACTGGAAGAATTTCGTGATTTCATTGAAAATACCACAGGGAACACTCTAGCCTCTCCCATCATCTTAAATATACGATTCCATATATACGCTGCATCCGGTTTTCAGACCAAAATAATTACACATTAAACAATTGTGAACCAAAAAACTAAAATCATAAATAAGCAGAATATTTAATTCATTGGTTTGTGAGGTACATATAGGTTGGTAAACAGCGCGAGGGGTACGTAAACCAATCCGTTTTCCTAATGTTAAGACATAGTCCCTGATTTGACCTTCCAAGTGGTTTCGACGAGGTATCTCGTCCATCAAGATCAGACCAATTTCGCTAATGACGATATATCTCGTCATCAAAATATTTTACATTTTATGGGATCACGATCGGTTCAGCTCTCTTCTGAAGACGAGATATCTTGTTCACCATAATCTGGTCAGTTTTGAAAATGACACCGCTTCGAGACAACCACCAGGAGGATTAATTAGCCCTCGTGTCGCAAAAAAAGGGCCGTCGAGAAAAATAGTCTCAAAAGCAATGCTACTAATTCAAGATTTTTTTGCGAAGTATAAAGTAGCGGTACGCAAAGAAGTATACGTCATTTGCAGATAAATTCAGAATGTCAGGGGCAGTTCAGGAATGATTTCGTTCAAATGCATTTTTCGGTGACTGCCGACAGATTTGTGTACCTTTTCTAATTAAATTTGTATAAGTTTTATTAAATAAATTAAGGTTGAACTATTTGAAGTATTTTAAACCCTTCTGGTTGTTATCTTGACTAGGTATCTCGTCAATAGCAAAAATGACCAGATCTTGATGGACGAGATATCTCGTCGAAACCCTTTGTAGGGGTAACCTTCTGATCAAACGTCCCTGGAGGTGTTGTTTTTTAATAAGCAATTCACACTCCCACTTCAATTGTTTTATCGTTTTGAATTTGTCTATCAAAAGTGTTGTTTTCAACAGCATCTAATATAAGCACATGTGATTAACAATAAAAATGTTTCGTATTTTTAAATGTAATGTATTTTTAAAAACATGGGTGTAAATATATTAAAACATGCAATCTTACAATCTTAGCATTGCATTATGCTGTTCAATACTATTGGAAACATCTAAATTGCGTCTTGTAATTTCAGTTCTCATCTAAAGAATCAAACGAGCCGCTGTTTCCGAAAAGCGCACCGCCTTCCAAATCAAAGTTTACGGAGAACAGAACACGGTTATCCCGAACACGTAGGCGTATCATTATTTCGACCCAACACTTTCTTACAAAGACCCGAACAAAGTTGTCGTTCATTACCTCCTTTCCAGATTGCTAAAAATCATAATGAAACAAGGACAAAGTCACTCTTCCCGATACATCCAATAATAAGAGGAGGAAGTTTGATGGACTAATTGGCAACCAATGCACAAATTTCAACGGCGCCAATAAATAAAGAGGAAAGAATGGATGAAAAAAGTATAACTTATCGACAGAGCTCATTTTGCTCTCCAGATTGAAGCTATATAGCTGCAAGCAAAAGGGGGAGAGCTGGTTAAGGAACGGTGTGGTTCCAAGGGAGTGATTAGAAGCGAATAAATTCTAACCTTATCCTGAGCGACACACCTGGGAATTTATCTTCTTTGCTACGTGCTGTTGTTTATGTTTTCGATTTATGCACTCAGCTTTTCCGGTGTAAAAATTAATTTTTTTAATTCCTCATTTTGTTATTTTGAATTTATTTTACGAAAAAAGAAAATAATATCGGGAGAGAATATAATGATTGGGGGGTCTAAAATGCTTACGTTCATTTACACGAATTTCTCAGGTGCCGCGGTAACCCATTTGGAAGATGCTCACTCAGAGCCTTCAGTCGCGGATTAGCGATCGGAGGGCTGTGAGTGCGAGACTTGTTCAACCAAAGACTGTCGTGTACGTGGGCTGGCGCTCGATAAATCTGTCGGGGCCTCAAATGTCCACGTTGGCGTGGTATGGAAGTTTGAAAAGTAGGCTGCCAGCTGAGATGTTAATCACGTCATCTGTCCGTGGTTCAAAATTACGAGGTGTGATCCTCGGATATTTCCCTTCATGATTGAACCCGGACCTTCGCCAATAGCTCATAGTACTGCTGCAGTGCGAAGTAAATTAAACTACTTACACACGAATTTTGCAGTGTGTAGGTTAAATTTTAACCGGGCTATGAGCATTTCTCTGTTAAAAAGAAGGTCAATCGGAGTCAAACTCCATGTTACTGTTTTCAGCGAATGCCTTAATACCATGATGAGATAGATATAAAAGAGGGACTGAATCTCAGTTTATATATTTAACTCTCCTGGTGTTGTCTTGACAAGTATCTCGCCATCAACAAAACCATTAGCAGATCTCGATGGATGAGAGATCTTGCCATCAGAAGAAAACGAAGCAGATCTTGATCTCGCCATCATAAAAATTCGACAATATCAGGAAGATGACGTATCTCGTCATCAGCAAAATTGTTCATATCTTGATGGACGAGATATCTCATCGAAACCACCTGGAGGGTTAATGCTTACTATTCAAGTTCTTTCGATTTTCTTGTCTACCTTGCCGTTACTTGCTATGATTTAAGTTAGTTCAAAGCTTACGATTTGGTTGTTGCCCTACAAATATATTACAAGGCGAGATGCCTGAATAAGGATATTTTTATAATGAATCTCTGAAGTTTATTCTACTATTTAAGATTTTATAAATATATTCTCCTACAGAGATCCTAGAACATCCTAAAAGTCCTCTGGTTGACTTTGAGAATGCTCTTCACAATCTTTTTCTTTTTCAAAAATAATTGAAGAACCTTTACCTTCAAAAACAGTGCGCTATTGACTTTCGTAAGCTTCCTGTGAGCATTTCTTTCATTGGTTGTTGCCCTACAAATATATTACAAGGCGAGCTGCCTGAATAAGGATATTTTTATAATGAATCTCTGAAGTTTATTCTACTATTTAAGATTTTATAAATATATCTCCTACAGAGATCCTAGAACATCCTAAAAGTCCCCTGGTTGACTTTGAGAATGCTCTTCACAATCTTTTTTCTTTTTCAAAAGTAATTGAAGAGCCTTTACCTTCAAAAACAGTGCGCTATTGACTTTCGTAAGCTTCCTGTGAGCATTTCTTTCATCAACCGATCACTGGTGTAACAAGTATTTTTGTATATAAAACAATACAAAATTGAAGTTTTATCCACCGACTATCAATTGTTTTTTCTGGTCATCGCAAACTTCAGTGATGTCTCCAATCTGATTGATCTGAAATAAACTTTTGAACTTTCTTGTAAAATAAAATTCAAACGAACATGAAGTTATTCTTTGTTTTTATACTCATTTATATCGTATACTATAGCCTACGAAAATAAAAATAAATTACATAATTGAAATGTAATCTTACTAATTACAAGCCTACAAGCTTGACTGAGATCGTAGATTTTATAGCTATTGTTAAGTTCACATCTAAAAGAGGCTTAAATCAGTTTGTCTGAAGCAGCAAAAACTCTCAAACTCTGAACTCTGCCGTCATGTAATTTGCACACCTTATTCCATCTATCAACTTAACTCTTTTCAGATCACTACCTTTTTGTCTTAGAAGCATAGAAGTACAATTTAATAGGGAGCATTACTCGAGAAGCTAGACCCATTTTTAATCAAACTCGAAGCAAGTGGATCATTTGCTTTTCAGTTGTCCTTCGTTTAATAATTTCAGAATGAACTTTCAAAATGATTTGAGAAGATTGGGTAAAACATGGTCAGTGGAACTCAGTGTTTTTGTTGGATCTAATCTGTTTTTTGCATTTAAGTTCATCAAATCTTGCAATTTTAGTTAAGTTTTATATTCCACAGGTTTTTTTGATAAATCAACTTTCTTCCGAAAGCCCCCGTGTTTTCAAAAACAGTAAAACGTCAAAAGCTGTCACAAGCTGAGAAGAGGAAAGGTAGGTAGGTAGTTAATAAACTTCACACTGGAGCAACACAACGGGCTATCGGCGACGGTTCGACATCAGTCCCCAAGGGAATCCCCAAGTCCCACATCCGAAGACACCTCCTGTTTGTACCACGGCCTGATGACGCGGTCAACACCTCATCTGGAATCCCACTCTCTAAATATCCACACCATGTCAAAGTGAGGACATTCGAGGTCACGACAGATTTAACGTGCACCAGGCCCCGCGTATACGACGATCTTTGGTTGGATTAAGTTTCGAACTCGCAACCCTCCGTTTGCTAAACCGCTTCTCTTCTAACTGGACTACCACGATCCTTCGGAAGAGGAAAGAACACATCTGAAGCGAAACAAAAGTTCAAAAAGCTGTTCGACGATGCGAAGAAACTGGAAGATAAAAGAGATCCGAGTTAGTTTGCGTCAAGCAGCAATAAATCTCGGGAGAAGCCTGGCCACTCTATAAAATCAAATACGTTTTTACTTTTCATGGTTTATTCGTGTTTACGTAAAACTCCGCAACTCATCAAATGCACACATACTGTACCTGTTGTAATTACAAAATAGAAAACTAAGAACTCGGTGTCAGATAACCGTAACTGAACTTGGATAACTGTAACTGTTACGATCCCTAACTGGAACTCAATAGACTCTATGTTGATAAGTAACACGTGCTTGAATGATGTAAGACATGTATCTCTCATAATTGTTAAATTAATAAAGTATAAGTTAAGTGATTAATATGTATTTTCATATTACATTAATTAAGACATCACTGACAATCCATATGACAAGACATGGTGTCAGAATTTAGAGGATTGAATTAGATTGTGATCGGCGTGGACTTTTGAACTTGCGGTGCATAATATTCCTATTGTGGATCTTCGGAGCGATGGAAGTTTTTAGAGCCCCAGGCGAGCTCAAGTTTTCTTCTGGAAATGTAAAAGAAAGCTGGAAGAAGTGGCGACAGCAGCTAGAGAATTATTTGCTGGCTACGGAAAAGGACTCACGACCGGACAAAACAAAAATTGCAATCCTACTGAACCTACTCGGAAATGAAGGTGTAGAAATCTTCAATACATTTAAATTCGAATCGCCATCCAGTAGAGACAACTTTAATGATGTGCTTGAAAACTTCGAAAAGTACTGTCTACCAAGGCAGAACGTTGTATTTGAAAGATACAAGTTCTTTTCGTGTGTCCAACAAGAGGGACAATCCATTGATAACTACATTACTCAACTTAAAACTTTGGCATCTACCTGCGAATTTAATGATCAAGCAGATGGCCTAATCCGTGACAGAATTGTGTTGGGAATCCGTGACAATGGACTGAAAGAACGTTTGCTGCGTGAACCAGTTCTAGACGTACAGAAAGCTGCCGAAATTGTCAGAGCTGCGGAAGCAAGTAAAGAACAGCTAAGATCCATGAGAGAGATGGGAGCAATGTCAAGTGAAAGCAGTGTGCATGCTATAAGGCATAAGAAAAATACAAGAACTCAGTACTCTAAACAATCATCGGAATATGACTGTAAGAAATGTGGGAGACGACATAAGTCAAGAGAGTGCCCTGCATATGGAAAAGTGTGTTCCAAATGTAAACAAAAGAATCATTTTGCTGTTGGGTGTCCACAACGTGCCAAGAAAGTGCACCAAATGGACAAATGTGAGGAAGGAAGTAACATTTTTATTGACTCTGTTGGCAAAAAGTGTGTTAACATGGTAAGTCAAAAATCTTGGTGTAAAAATGTAACAGTATGTGCAAATAAGGTAACAACCGAAGTTAAATTTAAATTAGATACTGGAGCAGAAGCGAATATTTTGCCTTTAAGTATATTGAAAAGTGTGAATTCTGAATTTCATGTGAAACCGACGAATATAACTCTTATGTCTTATGGTGATTTTAAGATAAGACCTAAAGGTACTGTAATTTTACAATGCTCTACAAACAAGCATGAAAATATTCCTTTAGAATTTTTTGTAGTAGATGTAAATTCACAACCTATCTTAGGGTTAAATGCATGCACAGAATTAAAATTAATTGAAAGAGTTGATGAAATTAGAATTGAGAAGAAAGACATTATTTTAAATAAATATAAAGATCTATTTAAGGGTACAGGAAAAATTTCCAGATGAACCGTATCGAATTGTGCTAAAAGATAATGCTATACCTGTAGTTCACCCACCTAGGCGCGTTCCACAAGCTCTACAATCGAGATTAAAAGAATCGTTGAATAATTTAGAAAATGAGGGGATCATTTCTAAAGTCAGTAAGCCAACTGACTGGGTACAAAGTCTTGTGGTCGTAGAAAAGCCTAATGGAAAGCTACGTTTATGTCCGGACCCCAGAGATTTAAATAAAGTAATAAAAAGGGAACATTATTTAATTCCTTCAGCAGAGGACATTATAAGTAGACTTGAGGGACAGAAAATATTTTCAGTGTTAGATCTGAAAGATGGATTTTGGCAAGTGCCACTGGACGAAGCGAGTTCTGAAATTTGTACATTCAATACCCCATTTGGTAGATACAAATTTAATAAAATGCCATTTGGCATAGCTTCAGCCCCTGAGGTTTTTCAGAAGAGAAATCAAAAACTGTTTGGAGACATTCTAGGTGTTGAGATTTATTTTGATGACATCATCATTGCAGGTTCTGATGAAATAGAACATGATGCAACTTTGCTTAAGGTTCTTGACAGAGCTGAAAAATTAAATGTTAAGTTTAATCCCGAAAAATTTCAGTTCAGGGTACCTGAAGTAAAATACATGGGTCAAATCATATCTAGTTCAGGTTTGAAAGCTGATCCGGGTCATATTAAAGGTATTATTGATATGCCAACACCTAAATGTAAAACTGAAGTAAGGAGATTGTTGGGCATGATAAACTTCTTATCTAGATTTATACCCAATGTTTCAAAAGTTACTGCCCCCTTGAGAGAAATTACAAAGCAGAATGTAGAATTCATTTGGGATTAGGAAAAAGAAGAAGCTTTCAACAAAATTAAAACATTGTTAACTAATACCCCAGTATTAAAGGTATTTTCAGGGTCAGAAGATACAACAATTCAATGTGATAGCTCGAAAGATGGGTTGGGTGCATGTTTAATACAGAAAGATCAACCAGTGTCTTTTGTGTCGAGGAGTCTAACCGACAGCGAGAAAAACTATGCTCAAATCGAAAAAGAATTATTGGCCGTAGTATTCTCATTTCAAAAGTATCATAACTTA
This sequence comes from Meta bourneti, assembly GCA_933210815.1. Lineage (NCBI taxonomy): Eukaryota > Metazoa > Arthropoda > Arachnida > Araneae > Tetragnathidae > Meta > Meta bourneti. The sequence goes on from OW119922.1 coordinate 63,812,400, forward strand.
GTATATGGACGTAAAGTAACCATACAAAGTGATCATAGACCCTTGTTATCAATTGTAAAGAAACCGATGCATCAAATATCCTCTAGAATGCAAAGAATGTTACTCAAACTTCTAAAATACGATTTTGAGATAGTATATGTGCCAGGTAACCAAATGTACTTAGCTGATACATTATCACGTGCATTTTCAGAAAGTGAAAAAGTTAAAGATGACCCCGACATGTTAAACATGGTACATACCATCACAAAGTATTTACCAATGAGCGAAAATAGAAAAGATCAGTTTAAAAGGGAGACTAAAGCTGACTCGGGTTTGGATCAGGTTCTAAAATTCATTAGAGAGGGATGGCCTGATGCCTATAAAACAATTCCAAATGATGTAAAGGCATACTACAAAATTAAAAATGACCTTCATGCCAATGAGGATTTAATTTTTCTCAATGATAAGATAGTAGTTCCTCGCACTTTGCGAAAACACATGCTAAATCTAATCCATGAAGCACATTTTGGGATGGAAAAATGTAAGAAAAGGGCTAGAGAAATAATGTATTGGCCTGGAATGAATTCAGACATTGCAAAACTAGTATCACAGTGTGAAATTTGTGAGAAATTTAAACGAGCCAATTCTAAAGAGCCTTTAAAACCCCACACAGTTCCTTACAGACCATTTGAAAAGGTAGGAGTAGATATAATGCAGTTTGGCAACATAAATTACCTTGTCCTTGTAGATTACTATTCAAAATGGTTGGAGGTTTGTGAAATTCATAATAAGTCTGCAAATGTAATAATAGACACTCTTAAATGCATTTTTTCCAAATTTGGAGTCCCAGACATAGTAGTATCGGATAATGTTCCATTTAACAGCTATAATTATAAGCAATTTGGCAGGGAATGGGATTTTGACTATGTTTTTATTAGTCTTCACTATTCACAGAGTAATGGCATGGTTGAAAGAGCTGTAGGAATTGCCAAGAGTTTGTTCAGAAAAGCAAAAGAGGGAAATAAAGATTATCATGTAGGACTCATGGAATATAGGAATACTCCTATATCACAACTTGATCTGTCCCCTGCTCAAATGATGTTCAATCGTCGATTAAAAACAAAACTACCAGTAACGACTAAATTATTAAAGAATGAAATTTTTAATAATACTAGAGAAAAATTAGTCCTAAGGCAAGAGAAACAGAAAAACTATTATGATAAAACAGTTCATCCTCTACCAGAGCTTATTCCAGGAGATAATGTGAGCATACAAAATTATGTAAATAAAACATGGGAACCAGCTCAGGTCGTATCGCAAGAAAAATCTGTTCCTAGATCGTATCTTGTTAAAGACAAGTCGGGCAGAATTTTCAAACGAAACAGAAGGCATCTTAGAAAATCTAAGACACCTTTTATTGAACAAACAGATCCTAATGATTGTAATGATACTAAGGATAGTGATAAAATATCACCAAACCCAAATGACATAAGCAAAACTAGTGCTCAAAGTTCGAACAAATCAGATACCACAAAGACAAGAAGTGGTCGTGTTATTAAGAAACCTTCACATTTACGAGATTTTGTTTAGTGTAAATATATTGGTTGTTTCATAATTCATTATTGTTAATTTGTGTAATTTTAAATTAAGAATTTTTGTACTTTGTAATGTTGTAATTTTGTTGTGCATATTTCAATATGTATTGATGAACATAAAAGGGAGGATGTCAGATAACCGTAACTGAACTTGGATAACTGTAACTGTTACGATCCCTAACTGGAACTCAATAGACTATGTTGATAAGTAACACGTGCTTGAATGATGTAAGACATGTATCTCTCATAATTGTTAAATTAATAAAGTATAAGTTAAGTGATTAATATGTATTTTCATATTACATTAATTAAGACATCACTGACAATCCATATGACAAGACACTCGGAATCTAATTATACATCCTTGTAGTGATTCTATTAGCTACAAATCGCATTATTGTTCAAGTTTTTATCTATCTAAAAGCTAGATTTCGAGACGGAACACTTGTTGCTCGTTATTTATATCTATCTATATATAATTGAGGCAATGTTTTGATTGGAAGTTAGCTAAGTTTGGATGAAAACTCGGTAACACAAAGAATTTCGTTCAATAAAATAGTTAACATTATAATACAGTATGTTTGTAGCTTCTTCAATGGCCTTATTAGCTGAACATAAAGAATTCACTGTTTATATACGCTCTTTCACCATTGTATTTGAATATAAAAGGTTCATTTTTTTATTTTAGATAACACTAATTTCAGTCATATATCTAGATTACATACATTATTTATCTTGAAATACTTTTTCTGTTTATTTCTTCTACTTGCATGTTAAATAAAGAAACAAACCATTCATCTGAATGTGCTGCAATGTTTTTCTAATGCAAATCCCACAAGAATTAAAATAAAATAATTAAAACTATCCGTTTTCCTTAGGTACTTTACCTTATAATAGCTTTAACACTAGCATCAAAAAAGTTATAAGTACTCTAAATATACTAATTTAATATAAACTGTCAGTTATGAAAATATACCACTTTGATGATATTTACTCTATTAAACGCGTTTTCTTTATTACATCCTTACATAAAGTATTTGTTTAAATGGCTTTATAAAGACGTCATTCGAAATTGTATAGCGCAACTGCGAAATTTTCACTTTTTGTCAGAAAATGCTGACTGACATAATCTTAGATCTCTGAACAAAAAATATTTTTTCGCATTTTATACTTTCTAGATGATCGACTTCATATATAAAGGAAGATGTTTGTAATGTTTCGTTTTAGTCTCATCGTACCCTATCGAACAACCACCATAAATATGGGCTTTTGGTTACATTTGCTATCCAGGGCTCATACATTTTTACGGAAATAACACATTAGTTTCGATCTCCCAGCATAACTTCCACTCGTATGCTACCTCTCATATTGTGCCCCTAAAGACCATACACCCGATCTCATATTCAAATAATCCTAAACAATCGTAAGTTGTTTAATACTTAAACCCCTTAATCCCCCTGTTGGTTTACCTTTACGTCAAAAACTGTCGTGTAGAGACCAGTCTCTGTAGCAGAAACCTGTTCCAAACTGTCACCAGTTATAAGCAAGGGACTATTTGTTTTTTCTGCTTGGATCTTCATTCCCCTTGGAGTAATAGAACAGTTTGCTGTCGACGAGGTATCTCGTTATTATAGCAATTTACCATATCTTGGTGAACGAGATATCTCGTCATTAGCAAAATTTACCACATCTTGGACGAGAAATATCGCCCAAAACATTTGCAAGGTTAATACGTGTCATCACTAAAACAATGCATGATAAATACTTTTCCCTTTGAGAAACAGTCAGAATTTTTCTATAACACAAAAAGCTTCTGATCAAAAATATAATTCTAATGTTTCTATAGTTTAATTACGATTTCTAAGAGTAGAGAATTAAAAACAGGGGGATAATTAGTTTGCAATGAATTACTAAAATCCAGTGATTTATTCTGGATTAATTCATGACGTAAAATGATAATGTTCTCCAGAAAGTTAAACTGGTCAATATGCACAACATTGATTGATTTTTCTCATTTTTTATCACACACAAGAGCCAATTTTCATAGTTAAAATTCAATACCGAGGGTTATCTATTCTTCAATCACAGGAATAGCCCATAAACCGTTGTGTTGCTCCAGTTCAACGTTGATTCAACTATATACCCACTTATCTTCAATCAAAGGATATTGATAATATTTAAAATATGGTTGTTTGGGTTTCATGTAAAAAAGGCCATATTTGGCCAAGCTGTGCCACACGCAAGATAAATAATGACAAATTAAAAAGATGGGTATTGGAGGGTATTTCAATTAACGTCACACTGGAGCAACACAATGGGCTATTGGTGACGGTCCGGGATCAATCCCAAAGGGAAAGATCCGAGGACAACACCACGTAATTTTGAACCACGGTCAGATGACGAGTTAAAAAGATGGAGTGATATAGGTGGCTGATATATTTAGGTGATATTTGGCTTATTGCATAAAGCTTATATATTTAGATATATAAAATGATGGAAAATAAAATGTGGGATATCCGAGATATTTAATATCTAAGGAACGCTTCAATCCAAATGAGTCTAAATCCAGTAGAAGCTGACTAATGAAGATTCTGGAAAGTCACTTTCATAAAAAAAATGTCTTGTTCGTCTTAAAGCCTTTCACATTTCCTGAATCCGGAACGTCCCGCTTCAGCACATGAAAATCTAGGTTTGTCAGTTTCAACTGGATTCAGATTGATCAGAATAACAAGAAAATTGCGTGGGATGTTCAAACAGACTTGGGAATGCGTAGGAAGCAATGCAAGGTCCACAAATTTGTAGTTTGGGTCGCGGGCTTCAGAAAAAGGAACGCAATGCTGTTAAATTAATAATGAGTCTATGACTGGGAATAATCTAGAGGTGGAACGCGATTGTAAATAGGATGCATTAAAGTTCTTATTCATTATTTATAATGTGCTTCGATATTTTACTAGATATGTTTTTGGAATGTGGTTGATGACATAAGTACAGTACTGTTGCATGCTTAAAAGTGAAACCCACTAAGCTAAAAAACATAGTTCGGAGAAAACGAAGGGGGATTCTATTCACTATTCTATACTCGATAAGTGTTTTTCTAGAAGAAATGTAACTTTCATAGAGAAAAATGACCTAGTGTACTTATCTAGTTTAAAGATTACCTCATTTTGATTTAGAAAAACTAAGAAAGTCTTACCTCGAAAGCTTTGACAGTGCGTTTCACTTGTAAGCTGAAGATATGTAAATTTAAAGTATAATCGTTGCATAGAACTTGATGTAACAGATAAGCAGACCACAAAAATGCGCGACTGGTTTGTTAAATTTTCTCTTTTCGAATTATTTCCACCACGAAATATCAATATATATCAGTAATAAATCACCCCTATTAAAGCTTTGAATAAATTTATCACATTTGTGTATTTAGAAACAAATTACTTTTATAATTGTCATCATAGTATTATTTAAGAGTATATAAAAATCTTATAAAAGTAAAAGAACACCCCAAAACAATTCAGAAGTGAATGCTAAATTATTTCATTTTTACAAATGATAGATGAAATATTTCCAACGAAAAGACGGTTGTAATTACGAACTACAGAAACTTATCTTGAAAATACAATATTCTAAAGTGGAGCAAGCTTTCAAACCTTCCAACTTAATCTGTCTTTGAAAAGCTTTCCACGAAATTTCGTTTTGGTTCTCACAGTATTCTATCGACTACTGAACCATGAAAGCTTTTAGGCTCACTTATACATTTAAAAACATGCAGAAACTCCTTAGATATATCGTATTTCTGAGAGACATGGAAAGAACGATATAATGTATGAAAGAAGGGAAATTGTGTATGTAACCCAAAACAAAAAAATAAACCCTTAATTTTTTAAAATAAGCCCTTAAAAATACGTTTCTCAAAAATAAGCCCTTAAAATTTCAAAAACTACTGGAAGAATGTGTTTAATTCTAAATTTGAATAAATATCGCATGGTAAATGGTAATTAATTAACGTCGCACTGGTGCAACACAATAGGCTATTGGTGACGGTCCGGGATCAATCCCCAAGGGAAAACCGACGACAACACCACGTAATTTTGAACCACGGTCAGATGATGAAGCTATACCTGAGATAGCACCCCACTCTCCAAATTTCCACACCACGCCAATCAAATATCGCATGGAAAATTTGAATATTTAAATAAAATTTCCATCATAAGAATAGTAAATAAAATTTCCATCGTAAGATAATTTCTACTGTAGGTGTGTAGGATGGAAAATTATTAAAGCTACTAATTAAGATGATCACATTCCTCCGTCTTCTACTCATTGCTACTTAAATCAAAGGCAAACAGTAAATGTTTCTTTAAATTCCTTGAAGATAATTTTATGTTTGTATTTGCGAAATTTTTAATTTACAGTAAATTAAAATGCCAGAGTTATGTTAATTACCTATCTATTAAAAATAAGTAATCTTTTAATCTGCAAAAAAAGTAAGTTGTGTCGTTACCGGAATAAAATAAATGAAAATTAAAAACCATTGTCTAAGGGAAATATCTATAATACTTTTAGACGAAAATGCAATTAAAGAGGATTTTTTCTGCCTCATAATAAAAGCGGTAAAAAACTGCATCGAACATACTTCTTAATCTTCTTTACAGCAGAACCTCTGCGCTTAGCTCTTAATTATTTCGTATTTTATAATACGTTAATCCCTATTAATTGCTTTTTTACTGACTTAACAAACAATAGCTCTCTTTAAGCGGAAGGTTACATATTTTAGAAAGACTTAAAATCTTAATTTTTCTAAATATCACAAATAAAAAAATTAAATTGGTGTATTTAAAACAATAAATCACGCAAGATTAGTACGCGTGGTAGCCCGGTTGGAATAGCAGATTAGCAACCGAAGAGTTGTGAGTTAAAAACTCAATTCAACCAAAGACCATCGTATACATAGGGCCTGTTAATGTTAAATCTGTCATGGCCTCAAATGTCCTCGGGTTGGTGTGGTGTGGAAGTTTAGAGAGAGGGGTGCCAGCTCATGTGTGACTTCGTCATCTCTGTGGTTCAAAATTACGAGGTGTTGTGCTCGGATCTTTCCCTTCGGGACTGATAGCGGCTAGTTGTGTTATTTCAGTGCGATGTTAATTCAACTGCATGATTTGTAATTTCTGTCATACAAATCACATCGTTTATACCGAAACCTAGATCTTGCTATCAGCAATGGTAATTAACAATTTAATAACTTTTATGTTAACATACATGTAGCATTTTATTCAGTATTCAGTTTTTTAGTTATTGCCTTTTTTACCGCTTAATTTTGCGTTTTTATCTCTCCTGATAGTTGTCTCGATGAGCTATCTTATCATTAACAAAATTGACCAGACTTGATGGACGAGGTTTCTCATCATTAGAAAAAATTGACCAGTTCTTGATCTTGACATTGTCAAAAAATTGCCAACATCTTGATAACAAAGTATCTCGTCGAAACCACTTGGAGGGTTAAACTGTAATGTGCTGCACGTACGTTTTGTGGAATCTTTCCCAAGTGCACCAGAATAGCGCCACAGTAATTTAACTGTGACTCTTTACATTCAACTCCTAATGTAATATGTAAATCCGCTACCTTACAGCATATGTTCTTAATATTTTATCTCCACTACTGTCGCCGGAAAATTGCCACTATGAAGATCTGCATTTGTTAAAATTTAATTTATTTCATTCAGTTGTATGCAATGAATGCGTTTGTCAATTCCTGTTTCCTGATTTTAAGCAGCTTCTAAATAAACTGGTAAAACACAAACCTGCGGCCCTAGTACCGTAGTTTAAGAAACTGTTGTTCCATTGTGTTTGTACAGAACTGTGTGGACTATAAATAGCAGAAAGAAACAATAATTACAGGTTTAAAACAAATACTTAGACTTTGATAACGGTCATATTTTCCTGTGATTACGTTTCTCATTATAGTTTTGATTGACAATGAGATCGTATAACTTTAAAAACGCATCTGCTAACAAGTCATAAAACTTCCCAAAATGATGTTCATTAGTTTATATAATATTGATTATTATTTATTTATCATTCGATTTCACTTTTTCTTTTGTTATGCTTTACTGCTGTCTGTGTTTCTTTTTACCGAATAAATCTTTACCTCCCAAGTTGTTTCGGCGAGATATTTTGTCCATCAAGATCAGATCAATTTTGATGACAAAATATCTCGTCATCAAGACATTGCCGATTTTTTATGACGAGATCAAGATTTGGTCAGTTTTCATCTAATGATGAGGTATCTCGTCCATCAAGATTTGGTCAGTTTTGCTAATGACGAGATACCTTGTTGAGACTTACCACCAGGAGGGTTAAATTTTGTTCCTTCGAATTGTTAATTATTTCTATGCAACAATATAATAAAGGTAAATACCAATATAGAAATAAAAAGAGAAAATGTTATACATTTTTGAAAATAAAGCATTGAGAGTACTTGGGATTCATATTTTTATTTCATGAGGGACTCATGATCTAACTTAGTACTAGGGTCTAAAATTTTGGTGTGGAGGACTGTAAATATGCATTATTTATAATCCTTCCAACAATTCTATATGATAAAAAAATACTATTCGTTATCACACGTACATTCTTACCATCTAGCGGAACAGTGAACGAACCAGAAAGGAAAATTCCACTGCAAAATAATATAGCAACATAAAAAGAAAAACTGTGTTACGAAAAAATTGCCTAAGGAAGCAAACAATCCCAAACGGATCCTATTTCCAATTCACCAGACCATTAAAACAACTCTCTGTATTTATACAAGAAAGGATTTACTGCATCCAAAACAACGTTCCTGTGTACATACGGATCTAAAAACACATCTCATCACAAAATAAAAAACGGTAGCACCTGCAACCGCAAGTCTTAGTGAACGGAAACAAATATCAAACGAAAGAATGGAAGAAATGTCACTTCTTGCACACGAAATACAGTAGAAGTGCATATTGGTTGAAATCAGTTCGCTCAATCCTGCATTTAAGGATACAATAATCACAGTAAATATTTTAAATATTAGTATAAGTAATCTACTAAAATACATTTCAAAAGTTCTATAAATTAGAGGCAATAGCAGATTTCGGTACAAAGTTTTATACATTATAACACTTCTGGTGATTGTCTTTTGATGAGATATCTTGTCCCCAACAAAACGAACCATACTTTGTTCTCGTCATCATCAAAGAACGTCATTATCTTGATGACGAGATATCTCGTCATTAGCAAAATTGATCAGATCTTGATGGACGATCTTGTATCTAGATATCTTGTCAAACCATTTGTAGGATTAAGACAGCTACACGAACTGACGGTTGCTCTTTTTTAAACTGTAGCTGTTGAATCGTTGAAATTAAGAGTGCCTTAATCACACAATCTTAAATCTCTAATCATATTAAACCTCCAAGTACTTTTGACGAGATATATGCCAAGATCTGCTCAGTTTTGCTAATGAAGTAGTATCTAGCCAAGATATTACCTTTTTGTTGAAGACGAGATCAAGATCTAGTCAGGTTTTTCTTTCAATGACGAGATATCTCGTCCATCAAGATCTAGTCAGTTTTGCTAATGTCGGGATACTTGGTCGAGACAACCACCAGGATCAATAACAGGACAAGAGCTTTTGATTTTTATACACATTTGTACAACGCTTGTTTCGGCCACCTAACACTTATCTACCATTGTTTTACAATCTAATCTTGTGTTCAATGATTGAAAATCATAACATCTATAATGCTTCTCGATTGCCGCATATTGGATTTGTTTCTTTCATCTACCAAAAAGAAGTTTATCGTTTCAACTCAAACTGAGCAATCCACATCACCTCAAGATCGTATTAATATACCAATAATATTCAACTTACATGAATCAGCACATTTATTTCATTACTCATTGAAATCATAGATTCAAATAATGAATTTTCATGTTATAAAACGATCTATATATATTTTTGTCGTGTAGATTCTCTAACTTTAAAAACATTTTTAATTAATTTCCAGATTGTCAGATCGTATATTAATTGAAATTATTAAAAAATGTTTTAATACTTACGTATTAAAACTTTTCTTTTCAAATGTTGTAGTTTCTGCCATCAAAACGTCCATTTTATTGGTTTGCTTACATATCTATTACATTTTACCTTATACAAAAATCAAAATTTTGTGTAATAAAACAAGTCTCTGAAATAGTTTTTCTTATACTTCAGTCTCCACTGTTTAAAAAATGCTCTGGAATTTAAATTCCAACGCATTTAATAATTATTGTTCTACTGAAAAACTTATTCCTGGATCACTTAATTGACTCAAACATTTTAGATGCTAGTTCTCTTATATCAAATCATTAGTTCCGGTTAAATCTATTCAAGCTTCCTGAAAGCTTTACACCTCAATTTTAAAAATCCTCGTGTAATAGGGAATTCAGAATACATAACCCTATCTGAAACTTCGTACCAATTTGTGCCTGGTGTCGCAACTGTTGAAACCTTCAGAGTTTTAATACCGTTTAATTCAGTCTACCAGCGTAAGGGATAGAAGACTCTTCACTGAATCAGTATCGTATTGTATATATGGTGCACCGCTATCTCTTGCAGTAATCCATTTAAGAGGATTAAATGCAATCCTGCCAATCTCGGTCGAAACTTGGATGCGTTTTAATCTTACTGGAGCAGCTACAGTACGCTTACACGAAGTATTCGGTGGGTAGATTATTTACGTCGTGGTATTAGATACACACATCAAATGCTGACGAACTTCTCTACTAATTACTATATATAGGTTCTGTGTAGTAGCATTAACTTAGTTCTGAAGCGACATAACGCTCCAGTGAAACCGGCTGTAAACAAACAGGGTGTTTAGGAGGAAAGGAATGTTTTCTAACGGGGTGGTCTACAAATTTAAATGGAGTAATTTTGTAGAGGAATATTCCGAGTAGTTGGTTTAGCGTGTTATGGTGCAAAGACCTTATTTAGTCAACACAAAACAACGTCAAGTAAAAAATGTCTTTAAAGGAGAAAGAAGAGGCATTGGGGAACAGAGTAGTGGGATGAAAACATAAAAAGATCGCTTGGATATCCCTGGAGCGCGACCTCCGTGTTTACTAAATTCAGTAAACCCCATGCGAAAAGAAAAGATCACTAAGGTACCTCGGACCCGTAAATGCCGTACACACCTAAAGATGTGCCCCCTGAGAGTGAAGTGAATATTCCGAGTGAGGAAAAGATGCCTTTAGTTCTAATACAATGAATTTTCTAAATAAATACATTGGGCTCATTGTAAGAGGTAGAGGTGTTGTGTTCTTGTAATTACGATCTTAATTTAACAGTTTAACCTTCTAATTCAGAATTGAGACTCGTTACAATGCCGATACATAGTTGCATAGATTAGTCATTGCACACTTGCATATTTACAACTTATAGTAGTAAAGGAATCAATCAGTTTCTACTTCCAACAGAAGATATAAAAATGATTAAACAAACCGGTGTCCCTAAACTTAATTAGCGGATGACCAAATATGAATATTGGGAAGCTTAACACTACTGATATACGATGGCATTTACTATCAGTACTGTTGCGTAAAATAATCAATGAAGTAGATCTTAAATACACATCTTAAGAGGATACAGTATCCTTTGAAGAATTATTTTGAGTTTATATTCACAACAGAATATGTTTTAATGTACCTTATTCTAATACCAAATAAACATTACAAACGAAAACAATCATTTGTATTTAAACAATAATTTTAAAATTCAATTAAAAAATGTCCACTCTGCAGATTTTAACTTTAGTGTCAAATATTTTCCCTTTATTTTTCTTGAAATGTTTCCCATAATTTTGTGCATGGGTCTGGGTGTACTGCTATTTTTTTAACTATTTTTATAATAGACACTATGAAAATCAGTAACAAAACTGTTATAAGTGATTTCTTCGATTTATTAAAAATCAATTATTCTTATAAATTCTTTTCCATGCACAAAGTTATTAAATACATCAGAAAAAACAACCACGATAAGTTTCAAAATCTATTTTAAGTTTGAAAGGTCTTGGCAATTTAAATACAGTGTCATGAAAAAAAGAAACCCGAGAAAAAGTACTTTGTAGTTTAAAAATTAGTCGTCTCCAGTATGACATTCGATAAAAAGAACTTTAAAAACTCGCAAAATAATGCAACTGCAGCTATGAAATTTTTCACACTATTCTTTAAAGCTGTTCAAAGCAATGACAATACAAAAATCGATATTTTTGGTCATATTTAGGGTACTGTTTTATAAATCTAAAAATGGGTATAATAAAGTATCAGATAAGAAAACTGATGTTTCCGTAACCTAAAATCTCATTAATATCCAAAACAGGTAAAACCTAGTAATTCATAACAGGTTTTTGACCTTACTTCCAATACCTCTTCAACTTTATAAGTCACAAGCACTCATACTGAAACACAATCCCATATATGCGGAAACTGCTACCAAAACAAGCTATACAAGCAACAACCAAAAAAGTATTCGACTAAAATCACTAACCAGTACCTCCCACGATATAATTGCTTTGGAAAGATACACTCGAAGACATACTAGTAAAATGACACCGTTAATGCTAACTGTCCGAATGAGCGTGAGGTTTCGGTTACGAAAGTTCTCATCAATCTCTAAAACTGGTAAAAACTGGTAATTCATAACATATCTCCTCAATTTCAAGTCACACTCATCCTCAAACACAATCCATGTGGAAAACTGCTAACAAAAAACAGCACAATAAAGGCATCCAATATCATTCACCAATATATAACTCACCAGTATTGGAAAGATACACCCCAAGACAAACAAGTGCCATATTGCTGACTGTCCGAATGAACATGAGGTTTTGGTACGGAAGTTCTCACCATTCTCCAAAACCGGTATAAACTGGTAATTCATAACACGTTTCCTCTAAATTTCCCCAGAAGTCACAAGGTAATTCATAACGTGTTTCATCTCTATCTCAATTTCCGAAGTCACAAACACTCATACTCAAACACAATCCAATATATGTGGAAAACTTCTGCGAAACAAACTAAAAAACAACACAAAAAACATCCTACTAATATCACTCACCAGTACCCTCCACGACATAATTGTTTCGGAAAGACACACCGACATACTGGCGAATTAACACCATAATGCTAACTGTCCGAATGAGCAGGGGTAATTCTATTAAGAGCGAACCGTGCCTCTTAAGGTCCAAGACGGACGCGAAGACAGCAGGGGTTCAAGACTTGATGGATAACAAGGGATGAGAGGGTTTGACGTGGAAAAAACAAAAGGTGGAGGCTATCTTTACTTTCTCTTCGGATTTTTCATCGCCAGAAAGCTATCGCTTTGATCGATGACGTATCTTGGGGCTCTGACACTTCTATTAGATGCACCAAGAAACTGGAACAGTTGTAATGAAACACTGAACAAAGAGAACTCACAAAAAAGAAATGGGACTGTCATAGAAAAATAGTTCCTCCCTTCGAAAGGGTTTCCAGCAGACAAAATGTTGAACGGAAAATATATCGCATTATTTTTAACAGTCCTTTGTTCACTGGCGGATAGTTCTACGTCTGACGTGGGGAGAAATGTAAGTGTAAACTTCGAACTACGCGCATTTTTCCGTGGAATCTCCAAAATTAGAGTATTTGGGTACTTCAGAAATGCTTCTGTAACCTAATTACTCGCGTTATTTTATTTGTAACCAGGCACGTAAAACAGTTTTGGAAATACCATTGTTGATAGTAAGTACTGCAAAATCTTATGGGTTTGAGGGTAATTATGCTTTGCAATTTTAACTGTGTTTGTAACTATTCTATTTTTTATTGGCGATGCTACAAACTAATTCAATGCGCAATTAAAATCTCCAATCTTTGAATGTTTAAGTGTTAAAAAATTACGTATCACTGATAAAAGAACAGATGGGTTAGCTGGTCTTGTTTTGGCATAAGTGCCTAGCTTTTCTTTTCTAAAACATGATTCATTCATAACACATTTTAGTGTTATTTAAATTATTGAAGGAAATTCGTTACTTTAAATTTAATCACGATCTGAAAAACAATAAAAAATCACTGAAATGAAAAATTCAAACTATTAAAAAGAATCCATTTCCACAATTTTACAGAGTACCAATCGTCAAAGTGTTTTATTGCTTCCCTCGACTTTCTTAATGGCAAAACGAAACTTAAAAACCCCACAGATGAAATCGCAAAAAGCTACTCAAAATAGATACAAGATATTGAAAAATCGAACCCCGGATAAAAGCTATTTTCGTCTGTTTGTCTAGAGAGTATCTCAAATAAATAAATAACGGCCCGCATAGGACACACAGCTTGGAAACACTCATCTGCAAAAATAAGTTCCAAACGTACGTATAATCCATCTTCGAAAGAGATCGAAGTCTCGCAATTCATATTTTCTATCAGTCCGGCTGAGTGGTCAGATTTTCTTTTAGTCCCCGCGGGATATGCCCATTCGAGTTGTAATCCCAAATTACTTCTTAAAAACGGGGAAAAAAGTAAATAAATAAATGAAAAGACCCGAAAGAAAGCGGAAATAAATATTCTTGATGCCAAAAGGTTTCTATTATTCTAGAGTAGGGAAGAGAAAAAAAAATCTGCATAAAAACTAACTTAATGATTTTCCGTCCTAAGAGGGGCTTACGTTCCGTTGCCAAAAGGAGAAGAGAAAAGAAGAAAATAATTTAAGATTTCATATAATAATTTTTTTATGAAAAAATGCAGTGACATCTAGAGGAGGGCAAGTTTTTTCCTTCTTTCTGGCTATGCCTTTCGTGATCTTAAGGTCTTTATACTGTCTCCATTGTTTAACTTTAATGACTTTAAAGTTTGATTAATATTCGCTTCCTGATTTCAGGATCAAAGTGGTTTTTATGTTGCATTATTTTTTCATCCTTTCATCGTTGCGATGTGAAGAGAACTTTAGGAATTGAGCGATGTATTCATTTATATGTAAGCCACGATTGAAATGGGGATATTTCTGTCTTTAGGTTTGGGGAAAATCACTGTTCCATTACTAAGCATAGTCTCTCAAAATTTATCTGAGGAGTTACTGTTACAAAAAACATTTCAATTTAATTTAAACAAAACACCCTGTGTTTAAAATATTTCATTTAGCATATACGCATAAGATTCCAAACATAAGAAATTTCGTTATAAAGATGAAAATAAAATTGTACGCTACAAGGAATTTTTTTGAAAAAGCCATTCTTCTTTTCGGGCTTATTACATTATTCCCTTCATTAGCAAAACCGGCCAGTTCTTGGTGGACGAGATATTTCGTCATTATTAAAACTTACCTAATCTTGATCTCGTCTTCGTTACAAAAACAGCAATATCTTCATCATTCGAAATTCAATAGTCACTATTGATGACGCGATGCCTCGTCATTAGCAAAATCGGTCAGCTCTTGTTGGACGCTATATCTCATTAAAATCATTTACAGAGTTAATAACATTACCTATGAAATTATTACACATTCTGATTTTCATCCAAATTAAAATGTTTTTTTCATTTCTAATACCTGACCACTGCCCTCTTCGGCTTTCGGCACAAGGACAGCTACTGTGTTGCACCTGTAGGATGTGTCCCTGCTACTCTTGACAGGGACAATCATCAACATGCAGGCGCTTACAAACCGAGATTCGTACCCGAGACTTACTGCTTCTTAAACGAACTCCATGGCCATTATACCAGTTAAGCGGCATTTTTTTAAAAGAATATTTACTAATTAGTGATAAGAATATAAATTGAAATGTCAAAGTGTTAATATAAATCTAAATAATAGTACAAAGGAGCTGATCTCATCAAATAACGGAAAATTGGAGATAGAATGTGGTTATTCTACATCAAAGTGTCAGACGTATGTGTTGACCAAACTTTTGTGAACTTCGTAGAACGATTCTAATCAAATAAACTAATGTAATTCCGTGCTTATATTTGCTTTCGACATTTACCCTCTGAGTGGTTCCCCGCATAATTCCACCTTGCAACCTGCACTTTCCCCTGCTTGACTCCTAACCACTTTTGACCTCCTTGCCCAACAGAATAATTCAAAAGTATTTCATTCTTAGGATAGGAGTAGAATAACTCCAAAGGAATGTATTCTATTTAAATAATTATAATGATTCTAAAGAAATGAAAAAAAGTAGAATGTTTCCAAGGGATGCTATTCTGAGAAAAGGGCCGCTAGAATATTCTACAGGTTGAAAGAAACAGTGGATTCTTTCACCCAATAGATGTGGTTACTTAGTAATTAAGTGTGTTATGGGGTAAAGGTAATACTATACTACTCGAAAATCTCGTGATACTCAAAGGGTTAGCACATTCAACCCTACATTAACTGCGAGGAATCAGATAGCTACGTCTACAATCCCCATCAAATCTAAAATTTAATTCATCTCGTAGTCTATGCACAAAGGTTATTCATCATATTATAGCAAATCCCATAGTAGGCTAGGTGTGTCTTGTCATTGACCAAAATAAGGCAGCATAATGTCGATGCACAATATAAAAGCCTGGTGGAACTAATTACCTAACCTAGTATAATGTCGGACTGGTCTGACAACACGGTTTTCACCCCAATGATGGGAGTGGTTGGAGCAGATAACATTAAGCAATACCATGTCCTACAATGAACCACCGAGAAATATCTCCACCGGGTTAGTAACACAGGAAAGCTGCGTATGTCTGAGGAACGCTTATGTAGGATTTCTTTACATTAGACACTCACTAGCATTGGTGTCTCAGACTCTTATTACTTTTCGAGTTAACTTGACTCTGGAAACATTTAAAACTTATCCAGATTTTTTTCCGTAATACTTCGACTGTAAATTGTTAGTTTCACTTAGCTAACGGTATCGGAACGCGGGCTCTGAAACTAACTATACAAATTCAGGGTTAAGGAAACGTTAGTTATATTTTGTAGAAAAACGATTCAACTTCAGTATACCAAAAGTGGTCGATATTCACTGCGTTGCTATATATATGGATATGTTGTAAGTACATTTTTGTAGAGGTGGATAAGTTCGTCACAGTACTTCCCTATAGAATTTAGTACAGGAGGAATTCGAAAGATGCCACCACGGTTGAAGGGTTACCAGTTGTGTGAGAACTGTTAATGCCAGTTGCTTGAGAACTTCTTATTGCAGTTCTTCCAGACTTTGAGAACTGATTATTGCAGTTCTTCCAGACTTTGAGAACTGCTTAATGCAGTTCTCAATGTCTAATGTAACTGCCAAACCGTAATCTTAATGGTTACGGGTGCAACTTCCATGAGTGGCTATACAATAGATGACTGCTTTATATGCTATGCTGTAAGTAAATTTTTGTAGAGGTCCCAGTACACCCGCTACAATTAAGCACAGGACGAATTCGATAAATGCTACCAGATTCTCAATGCACTAGCGAGAATGTCAAACGCAATTGCCAAATCCGTAATCTTAACGATTACGGATGTAACTTCCATGAGTATGATTGCGACCAATTCAATTCTGTGTTGCCTTTTTCAAGTGTGATGAGAATGGTAACGATGAGTGAAGCCGTGATTGGAGAAGAAGCACCATATGCTATCACAGAACTCCAGCAAATAGTTGGAAGTGATTTACATCGGATTGGCAATATCACTGTCCATCGATTACCATCCATCAAAGTTCATGCCTATTGTGGCAATCGCCATCTGGAATTCGTCAGAAGCGCCTTCTAGACTAAAAATGTGCAATTGTTCATAATCACGTCTAACAGTCACACATGTACCAATACGTGGAAATAAGTACAATTTCATTTTACCAAAAATACTACGTGGTTGAGATTAGCTTCACAACCGTATATACTATGATGCAAAGTTTTGTAATCATGGCTAAGCTCGCCGCACATTAGAAATAAAAAACTACGTGATAGAAAAATCGTTTAATATTAGCATAAAAAATACTTCTAGAAACTTCTAAAATTAATCAAACAAAATCCATGGTAGGTCAGTGAAATTAATCGGATTCTTACAATCAATACCTCATAAATAATGAATTGTTCATGGAGTTCCAAATTAATGGACAGTCGTCCATAAGAAAAAAATAGGAAATGGGTAAAGTATATGCGTAGTTCGATAAAATTTTGGATGTACAATTGTATTATAATAAACGATTGGTCAAAGACAATGTTTGAACTGTTAATGTCACCACACTGATCTGTTAATGTCACCACACAAAATATTACATCAATTCTTTAATAAAATAGAGCAGGAGCATCTAAACTGATTTCTTGGAAGAATTGACTTAAAACAAAATGAGGAAAATAAATTCTTAAAACATTAAACTAAAAAATGTTTCCTAAAGTATTAATTTAAAATAAAAAGTATTTGCTTTTGGTAAAAAACGCAATGTAGTTCGCTGATATCTAGTGGTGTAATCCAGAGTAGAAAATAATCCAACCCTGTAAACCAAACTAGAACTGGTTTCTGGATATATATGATTCCCCTCAATTTTAGAAAAGAAACCAAATATAAAAAGTAAGGATGTGTTCTTAAGTTAAAAACGAAATCAGTCTTAAGAGATACTTTTATATTAGTAACAAGGTGTTCAGTAACATTCATTTTAAAACTGTTCCGTGATCTCAAAAATTTGAGATTCGCTGACCCCGTGTCATTGAATTGGAACTATCAGCTAATTTTTTCTAATTTATCTTATTTGTTCTCATGAAGAAAGGAATCTGATTAGATTCGGTTTGGTATAGTATATAATAGACCCAGGTTAGATACTTTACTAGATCTTTAGACCCAACTCCCGTGACACTTCCGTGACTTATCAATATCCCAATAGAGCTCTACGCTCAATGAACTTAAGAATATAATTAGCCCTTATGTAACAAAAAATTACCTTTAAATGAAAAGCTAAGCGAATAAGTTTAGAGGTCCTGTAATAGAGGATTAACAATACTACGTTTAAACAAAAAAAAAGCAAAGTATAATCAATTATAATCAAAAATACACCAGGAAGTTGTTTACCAAGATTAACAAACTATCTTAGAATGGAACGTCATTCTTGACCCTCCAAGAACGTCTGAAATTGCTGACTGAAAGCACTTCTCTAGAATAATTGCACATTAATCGAACAAATTTCGCGGCCACTTCAGAGTCAGTTGAATCTTCAGAGTCTCTCATGATGAATAGTAAAATTGAACCCATATACCAACCAATCGCGCACGCCTCTCCACCCGAATCCACACAAGGAACTTCGACGGCGCTTCGTCGAATAAACCAAGATTCAACTTTTTAATAATCAATCACCCTTGCATCCCAGATGACTCTTTAAACACTTTTGAAGGGTTAAATTAGTCCACGTTATGTGCAGCTGCCGTGGGACACCACTTGAATGCCTAATTTATGATCCCTTTTGTCTAGTCATGCATTAACAAAATCTTTTCGAATAAGTCATGTCACTTTCATTGTTCCCGATACGATATAAGTCACCAGAATCATCCATTCTCCCAGTAACCTACTGGTAATATTCAGTCTACACCTTATATATCCCTTCGTATTATGCTGCTTTTTTGGTTTTTCCTGACGGCTATAAGTTTCAAAAAACAGATTTACCTCGGAGTCATTTATAAATATGTAGTAGCCGAGAATCCCAAACATTTTATGCACTCAGTATTTACTATTATCTAATATCTTCTATACATCTTTAAAAAGACGTTAATCGGTTATTCCATTATATTTAAATATTTACCTTTTCTTTGTGTTCTGAAAAAATTACTTTCTTTTGTGTGTTTTATCAGTGTTGTCGTTTATTTTCAGAAATAATTATTTTGCTTTTTTAGCACACGTTTTCCCACTTGTTAAACATCATTCTTAAATTCCAATGAATACAATTACTTTTAACAAGGAAAAATATTTTTGACTATGGGGAGCTTATCCCATGAAACATATCCCATGTCAGATTTGTCAAAGCTAGATGATAACTCTTACATAACAATATATATATGCTCTTCTGGTGTGTCATCGAATTTTATCCCAAACAATAGCTCATTTTTCATAACTCTTTGGAACTTCATTAAAACAAAAGCACTGTTATATCAATTTCTTAAAATATTCAGTAAATTATAATACAAGTTTCTCCCTAGCTTTTCTTCTCAATCTTCACTATTTAAACCATCAAATTATATTTAACTCCTAGATGCATATACTTTAACTTCTATGATATTGGACTTTTCAATGGATGTAATTATTAGTATCAAGATATGAAGCATAAATTATTTCATTTTATACGAAATAGATCCTTTATCTTTTAGGAACACATGAATATGAAAGCGCGTGGATACATTTGTTTGTTAGAACAAGGAAAAGATCGAAATGTATCCAACTTCTTCCTTTAAAATTTCATTTTATTCAAAAGTTTTTAGTCTTTTCCACACTTCTTTTTTTACTCCTTTAAACTAGAAAAAGTGGTATAAAAATTTAATATCTCCTTTTGCTGTAAAATATGCATTGCAAATCCATCCCTTCATATCTCAGAACAGACTTACCGGAGACAGGGTCATTTATCTTTACTAAACACAAAATATTTCAGCTCCATTGAAACCAGCAAAAATCTGCTGCAAATAGAGCTTTGTAACAAACATTTTGCTGTAATATACGATGTTTCACATAGATGTTTTAGAAACTATAGTGATTAATTGAATTCAAAGTTGCATTAAATGGTCTGTCATAGAGCGTTTTTAAAATACGCTAGTAAATAGAGTTTTAATTTTTAGGCATGATACAACCTTTCTTTTTCACTTAACCCTCCAAGTGGTTTCGACGAGATTTCTCGTCCATCAAGATCCCGTCAGTTTTGTTAATGGCAAGATAGCTCGTAGAGACAACCACTAGGAGGGTTAATACAAATGCAAATATTCATATTTTTTGTGTTAAATTTATTTTCATCCATTATTAAAATCCATTGTTCTCTGAAGTTAAGATTCGCTATTGTTGAAATTCTTAGTGCATATTTTGTTATTATTCTTGCTTACATATAGGTCAAATGTCAGTCGAATTTATATGCCTTAGGGAAAACACCCGAATAGCAAATATTCATCAAAGAACGAGAAACAAACCAAACAAAAAACAGTATGAATATATCTATTAACTAGTGAATTCTGCGATAAGCAGTAGTATAATTTCTTAATAATCTGTGCCACGTCGGGCTTGCGGACAGTAAATTTAAAATGAATAAAACTATCGTTCAAATCAATGTTTATTAACCTTCCCGGTGGTTGTCTAAACAAGATGTATCATTAGCAAAATTAATCAGATCTTGATTGACGAGATATCTCGTCATTAGAAAACTGACCAGATCTCGTCATCATCAAAAATAATCAATATCTTGAACTGATCAGTAAAGTTTTTAACGTCAGCTTAAATAATTTAACTATTAATTACTAACTTGATTAGCTAATAACACCTAATGGATTGGCAGATATGCGTGTTACTTGCGCTTAGCAGTAACACGAAACGATTTGACATCATTAGAAACATCTCAGAATATAGTTCTAATGGGGAAGCAAGCGATTAACGCAATTTACGTACCAGGGAGCTTCGTCTTAAATCACCCATATTAATGCATTTGAATTATACTCTGGGAAACTGCATTTTCCTAGTGTTACATTCCCCGAATAATAATTGACTCATGGCTTCAGATTCGATGTCAAACAGATTCAACACATTGGTCTCTGCAATTTGAGTAACGATCCCCTAGTGTGGTTTCTTATTTATAATGAATGCTGCTCTACAAAAACATAAAAGATCACACTGTGCCAGTACAACAGATGCCAGTGGGCACGCATGAATTTGTTTCCCATTACATTTTACGACTGCTTTAAGTAGGCACTTCAGATATATTATATGAAAGTCAACATTTATTAATTAACATGAGATACCATAACAAAAATGTACTCTGCAACACAAATTGAAATACATCTGAAGCCAGTGTTCGATCGGAATGATGACGATTAATTAACGTCACTCTGGAGCAACACAACAGGTGACGGTCCGGGATCGAACCGTAGGGGAAAGATCCGAGGACAACACAACGTAATTTTGAATCACGGTCAGATGACAAGGTTAACACCCGAGATGGCACCTCACTCTCCAAACTTCCACACCACGACAACGTGGACATTTGAGGCCGGCCATGACAGATTTAACGTGCACCAGCCCCCGTGTACACGACGGTCTTTGTCTGGACCTAGTCTCGAACTCGCAACCCTCCGTGTTCGATCGGAATGATATTTAGTACGTAATTTTACATGAAAAAATGAACTCGAAGTCTATTTTTTCGTAACCCTCAATTTTTGTACTGGCCGCTTAGTACTGAACTGATTTTAAAGACGTATTCATGTCATAAATTACTCATAGGAATCAGTATACTCTGCAGGAGTATAAAACGGTTCCAAACGAAAGAAAAATGATAGAAATGACAATAAATCTGAAATATGCCCTAAATACATGTGGTGCCCGAAAAAGGCTTATACAAATCTCTCATTGCTCATTAATTTGTTGTTTGTTTGGTTTATCGCTCGGCAGTCATACTTTGCAAGGATTAGACCAGATGGTAACCAGGCTTGGATAGCAGGGCCGCGATAGTCCAGTTGGTAGAGTCGTGGATCAGTAACCGGAAGGTTGTGAGTTCGAAACTCCATCCAACGAAACCGTCATGTACGTGGTAGCTGATGTACGTTGAATCTGTCGAGGCCTTATATATCCTCACGGTGTGGTGGTGTGGAAGTTTGAGAGTGGGTGCCAGCTTAGGTATTGGCCTCGTCATCTGATGGTGGTTCAAATTTACGAGATGTTGCCTTCGGATTTCTCCCTTCGGGATTGATCCCGGACCGTCGCTAATGACCCGTTGTTACTCCAGTGCGGCGTAAATTAAACTACCTACCTTTCTCGTTGCAAATGATAGCCCGTTGTTGCTTCAGTCGTCGTAAGATCTCAGAAGTGGCCACGTGGGCTTCGGAATCGACTTGAATCGATTGGTTATCGAAGTGTAAACTAATGTATTTAATCACGCTTGATAATCGTATGAACCAGTCAATTACTCCTACATTGATTCGTGCTTTCTCCCAACAGGATTTGCTTTGGGATTGATCCCGGATCGTCACCAATAACCCATTGTGTTGCTCCAGTGTGACGTTAATTAAAATACCTACCTATCTAAACAGCGATCAGGGGAAATAACATGAAGCAGCCCGCACAGGCTCCTTTTATTTCAAGGTCGATTTATATTTGTCTAAGCTGCGCCAACTTCAAGCATGCATGCATCAAGGTAGGTATTTTAATTAACACCACACTGGATCAACACAACAGGCTATTGGTGACGGCCCGGGATCAATCCCAAAGGGAAAGACCGAGGACACCACGTAATTTTGAACTACGGTTGGATGACGAGGCAACACCTGAGCTGCATGCATCGAAGGAAATTGTAGAAATGAAAATTATAAAGTTGAGTATGCAACAGGGCTAAAGTATAAAATTACGTATCTTTATTCTTATTAAAAAAGGTGAAGAAAAAATGTACGAAACAAAACAGTAACAATTGTAAACAAAATTAAGATTAGGTATCATTTTTGTAAAATTATTTGTACGGTGCTGAGTAAAACCCCGTTAGCTTTGTGTTTTTTGATTATTTTGTTTGAACAGATCATAAGTGAGTTACCAGCTGATTATATTATGCTGTTATATTCATCCCTCACATGTACATGACGGTCTTTTGGTTGGATTCGAACTCGCAACCTCCCTCATGAGGGGAATAAAACAAAAATATTGGGCTCAGAATTCGTTCCTGAAGACTAGTAGCCCACATCTTCATATAGAGATCAATCGACCTAACGAGCGAGATCGAGACAACCTGTATATTTGTTCCGAACTCGTATTATTCAAATTTTGTAATATTTCGCCTTCTAGTTTAAACTGGGTCAAACCACAAAACAACTAGGCGGATCCTAGGATTTGGCACCTCCGGTATGAATGTTTTGTTGAAACAAATTATTTGGTTACTCATTGATATTTTCCCCGCCCGTATAGGAGTCCCTCTATAAAAGCATTGGGGAGGGCGAGGAGGTTGTTTGATTTGGGTTTTATGGTGTAAAGTCCAAAAGTGGACAAGCTGCGCAAAGGAAGGCGAGGATTCGATCCCTTCATGAAGTTGATGCCCGTGATTAATCCTGCCCCCCCCCAAGTGGTTTCAGATATCTCATTCATAAAGATATAACAAATTTCGCTAATGACAAGATATCACAAGATATTGCCAATTTTTTTTACCACATTAAGATCTGGTCAGTTTGCTTTTAATGACGAGATATCTCGTCGAAACTAAGGAATTTTCACCGAGGGGTAAGAGGAATTTACACCAATACCTTAGTTTAAATCTGGACTGCATTTATTACGCATATCGATTGTAGATGGCAGCACCAACTTAATGTAATATTTGATTCTGGATTGAGCTTGGATCTGAGACAGAACTACTTAAGGGTCATGGGCCAAAGGGAGGATGATACGCTCTTTGTTCAAAACAAATTTGCTTTTTCAAATAACAAGGAATATTATTGAAATAAGTAGTGCGTAAATACTAATTTGTTTTTTTTAATTACTGTTCCAAATATTAATTTGTTAAAAATTTTTTGAATATGCTTAACTAGCGAAAGTCTAAGCTTTGTCAATGACTCCAGTTAATGGGTTTCATGGACGGAAGAAAAACGCCCCTTTATGTTCTCCTGGTATTTGTAAGATATTTTTAATGATTTGTCTTTTCTTAATAGCAATACTATTACAGTGGGTTACATGAAAAGAAAGAAACAAGGATTGATACTTGAAACGAAGGGTTTACTTTTAAACGTATCCTAAGATAAAGTGCATAAAAAAGCATTCACTTCACACGAACAGAAAAGAAATATACTTTTGCGACAACTTACTTTTGCTTAAAGTTATAGGTACAGCTGTAGTCTCTGCCGCGCGCGGTGGCAACGCGTTTTTTTTGGCGCCGTGTTTGGCGCACTTTTTATGTCGCCACGGAAATCTTCCAACATCGAATATATACTGCATACGTATGGATGAAATATGTAAATCTGAATGAAACAACATTTGAATAAAAAAAACACTGCAAATATGGATGAAATGTATGGAATTTTGGCGTAGTTATAAGCGACTCATGCCGGTGAGGGTAACCCATTTGTTCTCGGATTTCCAACAGTGAATCGATATCATTCTCCACATATGAATGAAATGAATAAAAAAATGTACATTAGTAGAATATAAGTTATTCTAATATTTTAACAGATTTCACTGTAAATGAGAACCGGCAAGGTTGCCATAAAAATAGGTTAACCCTAACCAGGAGAAAATTCGAGAAAAAAATGGGTTACCATCAGCCTGCATGAGTCGCTTATAACTACGCCAAAAGCCGCGCCAAAACGCGTTGCCACCGCGCGCGGCAGAGACTACAGCTGTACCAAGTTATAAAATATTTTTTAAGAAAAACTGCAAAATATTTTTTTAAAAAACATTTTTTAAATGGCGTCTTTTTCAATATATTTTTTAAAGTACAATTTTTTCGTTGTTTTAAATTCAAATCAATTTTTGTCTCGTTTTCATCTATCAGATGCATTCTATCTCCTCCCGTAAGTTTCGTAATTGTGATACCTCAATTTTAGTGAGAAAATGATTCAGTTATTCAAACACCTGAAATCTGTCTACAGTAGTATAAAATCTTAAATGTTTTTTTGTGTTCTATTGAGATGAAGCGCGATTGTTCAGATATACAGCGCCTACTCGTGTCAGAACTTGACCGTTCCTATCGAAGTTACTTAGACTTTTAAATAGCTTAACGTATTATGTAGTGTTAAAGATGCAGAAACACAATATTTGTAAGTACACCTATTAAAAGTAATTTATAACCAGCTCAATGCTCCTGAATGTATTTGGGTTTCCTTATTCCCATAGATGGCAGCACAATGCTCTTGAATTAAGATTATTTTATTGCCGCTAAAAAATTGTCGTTTTAGGAATAAATGGTTTTTCTTGAGAGCCTCAATTTTACTGACTGAATTTTATAACTTAAATTATTGATGAGATAAGTTGACGTAGGCAGGTAGTTGAATTAACGTCGTACTGGAGTGACACAAGTTATTGGCGACGTTCAGGTATCAATCCCAAGGGTTTGGTTTTGGGTTTTATGGCAAAGGTCCATTAGTGGACAAGCTGTGCCAAACGCAAGATTAAACATACCCAATAAAAACAGGTGAAACATCCATAGTAAAATAGTCTAAAATTTCAGTTTTCGATTATAAAATCTAAGCAATCCCCAAGAGAAAGGTCCGAGGACAACACCTCGTAAATTTGATCCACGGTTAGGTGACTAGGTCAATTCCTGAGCTGACTCCCTACTCTCCAAACTTCCACACCATACCGACAATGAGGATATTTGAGGTCATGTCAGATTTAAGTGCACCAGCCCCCACTACAAGGTGGTGTTTGGTTAGATCGAGTTTCGAGCTCGCAGCCCTCCGGCTGCTAGAGTCCTGACGTGAAAAATCTAATATATATGGGCATTGAGAAAAAGTGTTACACCCACGATAAGTTACAAGAATGGAACCCACGTCGTTAAACAATCTAAACCTTAAGGTAATTTAATCGCGGATTTTCGTAAATCAGTCGAATTATTGACAAACATGTCTTAGAACAGCCAACGAACTTTAAACGCAATGCCCATTTAAAACCATGCAAACGGGACAAACTGTTTGGTTTGTCTATCTGTGGTCATTTTTGCTACACGGGGAATTTGACCGGGATATCCCGAAAACAAAGAGTGGACTACCTCGAACAGTTCATCACTTTATTTAAAACTGGTTATTTTTAATAAAATATTCTAAAATGCTCCTTTCAGATTCTAATATACACTATCATTCTTCTAATGCTGTCTTCTTAAGTACTCTAAAGTTTATAATATCACCCAAAAGAAGTCTGCAAAACTCAAAAAATTTTATTAATGCACAAATTTAAAAAATATCTAGCAATCTTAGTGTTTGTAAATAAGGCCAATTTCAGGAAGTATTGACAATTTGGCGGCGTCGGGCTTGGCACCACAATTTAACGTCCACCAGATGATTTCGAAGACATCACCCACAAAGCGCAACTAATTGCTTTTGAGGTTGGACTGGGCATCCAAGAACACATGTACCGGGATCTGGAAGCCACTTTCCTTATTCTGAAACGCTCCTTTCAGATCCTTCTAACGTACAATATCATTCTTCTAATGCTGTATTCTTAAACACTCTAAGGGGTATATTATACTAACCAAAATATTCTACAAAACTCAAAAAACTTTATTAATACACAATTTTTTAAACAATCTCAATCTTACATTGTTTGTAAACAAATTATATTGTCCTATGATTTAATAGGTATCGTTTCACTTTTGCTGAAGTGCCTATTTCGGAGAGTATTGACGATTTGGCCTCGTTTCGCGCCTAACACCAAAATTTAACGTCCACCACCAGATGATTTCGATGACATCACCCACAACTAATTGCTTTTGAGATTGGACTGGGCATCCGAGAACACGTGCACCGGGATCTGAAAACCGTTCACTTCGTCGCACGAACCCACCAACCTGACAAATGGGGAATTGTTGGACAGAAGATACCGAACCTTGTTGCCGTGCAGCGTGTCTTCGCCAGACGATCTCCTGGGTGCCTGGTTGTGAATAGAATGGCGGAGCGCGAGTCCGAACCAGGAGGAAGCTGCCGCGTCCTCTTCGAAGGCCTTGGAATTGATGTCGCTGTAGACGTGATTCATGCCTTGGATCCGAGGCTCCAATCTCGGCTCAGAATGCCCCCAGGGAAAGCAGATCTGGAGATCCAGAATGAAAAAGGAATTCCATCGGAGATAGTGAAGAGTAGGACGGGGGAATTTGTCATCGTGCGTCATAATCGGCTTATGGAGGCCGAAATCTACGGAAAACCTGTGGTGCAAGAGAGAACGATGGATATAAAAGATATCCTGCGAGAGGGATTTTCAGTGTCAACAAACAAGACGGAGATTTTACTTCATTTTATCAAAATCCCTCGCATGACACATGATCGGTGTTATCTTAAAATTTAGTTTATTGCCCTTTAGAGGGTAGATTGGATTTTTATTTAATTGACGGTTGGATTTTGCTTTATGGCGCAAGGGCCATATCTGCGCTAAACACAAGACATACAATATCAAGTAATACGCATACACACTGGAAAATTTTTACTAATAAAGAGAGAAATACACTGAGGGAGAAATCAAACTTGACTTCAATCGAACCTGCACCACCTACAACTCAGAGGTTGCTAGGTAGTGGACATACCCACTGAGCTACGGTCGCTAATTTAATTGAATTTGACCAATTAATGTATCACATATTAATATCAAGCTCATTCTATGGATTTATGGCGACATGCTAAAATCGTATTGGAAAAGCAAGCCAAGGAACGTCAAATTCGGGATACGTACAGAAAGTACGCACCGCCACAAATGCATTACCACGTACTACGTTGAGCACGTTAGAAAGTCTCATTTTTCAGGACAGAGAAATTAAAGCATTCTCTTCAATCTATACTTTTCATCCCTAATTACCTTGTACAAATCCCTGTACCTATCTCCATTTATCTTTCCTTGTCATTGACGGAATTTCTTTTTAAAAAATTGGACATACAGTTCAATTTGTTCACTTTTAAAGCAGTCTACTTTTGATTTTTCCAAGAGGGGTACTTAAAATACCTGCACATAGGAGGCATGGCTCAATGTCCAATTGCGAATAGACTATTTGAATAATTTTGTCCAACTGTTTTCATAAAATTCAGACTAAAATCCATGTTATTTCAACAAATCATAATTATGATGGGAGTTTCCAAATAAATAGCCGAATAATTAAAGAAGCATAACTAGTTCTTAAGTAGGGATTGTGAATACCATATTAAAATCTAGGAGACATTTAGGAATGCAAACATAGTTTGTAATGTTTCTGATTAAATATTTTGTTAGTCAAAGATTCACTAATATTATTCTTTTCCTCGATTGTTTAGTAAGCTCATTCCATTTTTTGTATTAAATATAACAAAAATTATCAAGCACATGTGATTTTAATTTTATAGCTACGTTTAAAAACATATAAACTGCTTCCATGTTGAATCGTTTTCCGCATTTAACAATAAAATTCAAATGAATTCATATTATATTTCATGCATTAATCGTACAATTCTGAGTCGATATTTATGTTGGAAGATCCATATTTGTCGAATCTGCCAAAAACAAGAAAACATCAAGTAATATACATACTAGTGATTGCAAAACCGGTTTCGGAGAAACCGGCCCAAATTTCGAAACCGAAAAACCGGTTTTATGAAAGAAAACCGGGTTTTCGGTTTCAACCCATGAGAGAAACTCACCACAACAAGGTAAACCATACTACGCACACTGATGCAAACAACTAAATGTTTAGTGTTTACTACCCTATCAGAATAAAAATTCAACATTATCACATGTCTGTGGTATCAATGCCACATGAGTCACACATCACTTTCTTGTGACATAACATGACTTATTCTCCGCTAACCAATCATAATATGTAGACGGATTGTCAGCATCTGTACCAATGAGCCAGACAGTGGATCCTCATTGGTACCAATAAAATATAAATTTATTCTCTATCTATATTTTTACATCACATGTCATTTAGGAAGCAGCTCAACTCGGCTACCACCTGCCACAAACAATAAACAATCATACTATCAAAACCCTTCCTACTCCAGAGACCAACGTAGTAGACGCCTCTTCCGGCTCCCTGCGCGTAATGACAGTCGTTGTCAATTATTGCTGTTCATTAGGCAATTCTGATTTGAAGAATTATTAGTTTTGTTTGTTCAACCTTTTGTAGTTTAATAATGAACATATTTATTCAGAAATAAGAGGTAGGTGTACTTCACAAACTGGATTTCGCAATCGTACACCGGCTAGAAATAAAAATAAAATAATAACATTTTTATTTCAACCCATAATAGAGCATGGCCAGTCATTTTCGAGGAATTTAAACGTAGCAGCGGTGATAATTATTCCATTTGGTGTCATTATCTTCGTGAAAGAAATGGTCAACTAGCCAAATGCAAAACATGTTCTAAAGAAATAAAATGTGTTGGCGACTCAACAGGTGCATTACATACACACCTAAAAAAGATGCATAGTATTTCCATTTTGAAAAGAAAAGTACTTATTTCGGAAGAAAATCCAACTATATCATCTTCGACAAAAATAACAAAACATTTTAATAATCTAGTTGAGGGCATGTTGACAGAAATTTCATCAAGAATGAACCGAGTTGGATGCACTTCCTTTTTCCGTATTTTGCACTTAAACTGATCTTCGTAATTAATCTTTCATTGCAAGGGGATTTCAAAATATTCCAAAATCCTCAAATACCATTCAGAAATTAGTGGTCGCCTATTCACACAAAGTGCGGGCAGCTGTTGTCAGCGAATTTAATGTGCTAAAGTTAAAAGGATATAGAGCTAGTCTAACTCTTGACGAATGGGCATCAGTAAGGAATCGACGATTTTTGAACATCAATGTGCATTGTCAAGAACTATTTTGGAGTCTAGGACTGATTCGTGTACATGGAAGTTTACCAACTGAGATATGTGTCGAAGTAATTAGAAGAAAATTGGAAGTTTTTGGTCTGTGTCGTAATAAAGATATAGTATGTACCACTACAGACGGAGCGTCGGTCATGAAAAAAGTAGGCTAATTGATGAAAGCTGAGCAACAGCTGTCTAGCGCATGCCATTCAGCTTGGTGTAATCAAAGTGCTATACAAAAAAGTACCTGTCGAAGTTGAAAAAAATAACACAATCGGATAATGAACCTGAATCGGAATGTGACTGTCTCAGATTCTGAAGGAGAGAATATTGAATTGGATATTGACAATGATGACTATTCGGAATTGGAAGATGAAAATTCATTTGAAAGTGGGTTCAGTATTGTGTACTCGGATTATGTAGATGGAAATTCGGCTTCAGATGTTAAACATGGAACCCTCTTACCACTTATTGCAAAAATTAGAGTGGTGGTACGATTGTTCCGCAAATCCCCAACAAAAAACGATGACATACTGCAAAAATATGTGAAATTGGAATTTGGTAGAGTACTCATTGATTTTAGATTTAAAAACACGATGGAATAGTTTACTCACCATGTTGGAAAGGTTCAACAAATTAAAATCATGTATTCAGAAAGCTCTAATTGATTTGTCATCGAAAATTTCATTCTTAATTTATTAGTGGATATTATTTCTGCCTTATTGCCAGTAAAACTTACAGTGGAAGCATTATGTAGAGCAGATGCAAATCTATTGACTGCTGATGCTGCTTTAAATTTCATGTTGACGTCTTTAAATGATCTTCATACTACACTCGGTAATGAACTGAAAGAATCTCTAGAATTAAGAATTCAAGTCGCACTAACGCGTCAGCAATACTCCAATTTCTACATAATAGGTATCGAACAGGTGATAAAAGATCGGAATATGTGTTTAAAAAGTTGGAGAAACCGGCTGTCGGTTTATAAATAACCTGATAAAACGTTTATTGCCGTCTCCTTTAACACCTGCACAATCCGATACAAGGGATATCAACTTCGATGACAAAGACGATGATGTGGAAAAATCTTCTGTTTTATACATGGAACAATTGCTGCAAAGGGCAATTGGCAAGGAGCTTGCTGGTTCAGCATCACTGGATAATTGTACAAGTAGTGATTTTGAAACGGAAATTGAAAAAGATGTTGCAGTAATGGAAGGAGGGGAGCCAAAAGCACAATTATGGAGCTGTGATACAAATACTTGCTCACTATTTCACCGACAAGCGTGGAGTTGGAACAGACATTCTCATCGTCAGGTCAATTCGTAACCAAAATAAGATCGAGGTTGAATAATGTCTCCTTGAATTTACTGTTTTCTGCGAGCACACTTTAATGCCGAAAAAAATGCTAACTGTACTGGTAGGTGATTTTATAGCTCTCAATGTTAGATAATAATCGTTTTATGTATGAGTTACATAATTAATAAATAAATTTATTTAATGTTTGTTACACAAATATAGCGTTTTTCGTATTTTTTACAAAACCGGTTGAAATTGGTTTTCGAGTTTCGGAAAAAATGGAAACCGAAAAACCCGTTTTGCATTTTACTAAAACCGTGCAATCACTAATACATACACAAAAAAGTTTTTTCTGACACAGTAAAGGGTTTGTTTGTTTTTATGGGCCCTATTTGACCAAGCTGCACCAAACAACGTTAGGTAAATAGACATGCACACATGTGAAAGTTTTTTCTGACACAGTAAAGGGTTTGTTTGTTTTTATGGGCCCTATTTGACCAAGCTAAAACCAAACAACGTTAGGTAAATAGACATGCACACATGTGAAAGTTTTACTGACACAGAAGAGAGAAATATACCCAGGGAGGAATCGAACCTTACAGAAATCGAACCTGCGCCGCCTACCGCTTGCAGACAGCAAGCGCAGTGAACAAACCGATTGAGCCATGGCGACTACGACACAAAAGAAATAAAAGGGTTGAACATGTGAAGGACTTCGAGCAAAATAAAAATAAACCACTTTTCACATTTTTCAGAGCAATTTTCAAGTGTTAAAAAATTCCATAATAATAATTGTTTATCCACTATTCAAAAGGTTGTATTGTCATGGTTCTTAGGGGGCCTAAAATTCCACCCCAACATGAACTGACCGCTGATGTATAAATCTTCCCGAGCGGAAGTGTCAGGAGAGTTTACAACAGAATGAAATTAAGGGGTGTCCGACAAGACCATCTCTTCGTAATTGTCCCCCTTTGTTAACGAGGAACTGGAGGAGTGGTGACGTTGATTCCTGATCCCTCGATAGAGATCCGTTGAAGTTTTGAAAGTGAACGGATACAGAGCTTGTCTGCTCCGATGGAAACCACGGGATTGAAAATATTGTCTTGAATTTCATTTAGCTTCGAATTATGTCTTGAGTTGGTTGAATTAAAACATTAATTTAATGCGCTGTTTGTTTAAAAGCTGTTTCTATGCCTGAATCTACTCACAACTTAAATTCATTTCACGACGTTACGAGGCCATATTATAGTTAAATTTCATGTATTAGACCACTCTCAAGCAATCAAATTCATTTGTGCCTTAACATTTAAATATAAGGGGTACTCATAAGATATGTCGTTTATGCGGCCATTTACTTATAGAATGTTTCTTAGGATTGCTAAAGCATTGAGCTCATTCCGGTTTTGGTTGTTAAAGTGTATACACGTATTGCTATCAGCTTAAATTTTTTAGGATGTTAAATATCCTTTACGAAATGAATAACGGTAAACCTGGGGGGGGCTCATATTAGGTATTGTATGCTATTTCAGTTTAATTGCTGAAATAGGGCAACTACGAATATCAATGCAGTATATGCAAATTGTTTAGATGTTAGCGAGTGCCAACAATGGTTCAATAGATCTTTTAGCGTCAATTTTGACCTTGAAGATGCCCCAAGTTGTCGTTCAGTTCAATTTGATGAAGACGTTTTGCAGGCTATTGTGGAAAAACATCCTCACCAAAAAATTTAGGAAATTTTAAAAAGAATGAATGCTTCTTGGTCAATAGTTCAACGCCACATGAGATCTATCGGGAAGTTTCACCATGTCGGTGTATGTGTACCCCATATGCTCAGTGATGAAAACAAACTGCAAAGATCCTCCATATGCAACTTGCTTATAAACGGCCATAAAAAAAACTGTTTTTTGGCCTTATCATAACGGGAGACGAAAAATGAGTTATCTATAACCCAGTGATGAAAAAACAATGACTTTCTACTGAAGAACCACCGAAAAAATTCTAATTTCCATGAAAGCAAGATTCTCTTATGTGTTTGGTGGATTGGATTGGATGTTGGGGTTTTATGGCGCAAGGTCCAAAAGCGGACAAGCTGTGCCAATGTGTTTGGTGGAACATTCATGGTTTGGTTCACTTTGAGCTGCTTAATGTCGGAGAAACAGTTACTGCAGACGTTTATTGTGGTCAATTTTAACCGATTAAAAGCTGCCGTTGCAGTAAAACATCCTGTTTTGAAAAGAATGGTGCTATCCTCCAATATGATAAAGCGAGACCATGCTCCGAGGATCACTCAATAAAAAATTAGGATAGGAAGTTCTCCCCACCCTCCATACTCACCTGATCTTTCTCTATCTGATTATCATCTTTTCAGATCCTTATAGCACTTTCTTGCTGGGAAAAAATTCAACTCTTGAGAGGTCAAAAACGCATTGGTAGAGTATTTTGATTCCAAAACCCCAGAATGTTTTAAAGCTCGAATAGAAAACTAACAAGATGGGGGAAGAACATAGAAAATTATGGTGAATATACAGGGTGTCTCAAAAAGGTTGTTCCGCAATTTATCTTTTTACCATTTGGAGATAGGTAGAAAATGTAAATTGCAAAAGTGCACCAAATAAGGTAAGTAATTAAGATATGTGAATAAAATTATCACGTGATAACAATTTAAGCGGATATAGTTTTTATGTATACAACCCCTCTAGATAAAAATCCGAGATGGCAGAAATGTTCCTTACCTGCATCCCTATCGATGGCAGAAAACTGTATTTCTGTAGGTTGAACAGTAACGGAGGCATAATGACGCAAAAGAGTTGACTTATACCGCTTGTGCACAGCTGTTCAAGCAGTCAGATTAGGGACCGCATACACAATGATAAAAAGCATTTTTCGGTCAGAAAGTGCAACATTGTGCAAAATAATGTATTGCAACTGCAGATGAAAATCGCAATGCATAATAGTAGACAATGTAATCTTTAATAAAAATATTGTAGAAAAAATGGTTTAAATAAAAATAAAAGGAAATTTTTCCATCTGCAGCAATGCAGAACTTAGCTCTTCATTCTTGGCCATGGGTCAGTTTCCGTTCTAGATTAGATACGGCCCCCTTAAAATAGAAACTCTTGTATCTCCGTTACTATTCAACCTACAGAAATATGGTTTTTTACTAACGATAGGGATACAGGTAAGGAACATTTTTGCTATCTCGAATTTTTATCTAGAGGGGTTGTATAAAAATTAAGAACCGTATCCGCTTAAATTGTTATCACGTGATAATTTTATTCACATATCTTATTTACTTACCTTATTTGGTGCACTTTTGTATTTTACATTGCCTACTTATCTCCAAATGGTAAAAAGATAAATCGCGGAACAACCTTTTTGGGACACCCTGTATAGTTGATTAAATGGCGCTTTTTAAAATATACTAAATTTATATCTTACGATAAAAAACGACATTATTTATGGGTACCCCTAATATTTTGTTTTCACTTTCATTGCGGAACATATTTCTTTGGTTTATTATTATTTTGCTCGGAGCCCTTTATTTAATGGCAGGTAGTAACAAACTATAGCTCTCAATCGAAGTAAATTTAAATCTCCAAGTGGTTTCGACGAGATATCTAACATCCATCAACATGTGACCAATTTTGCTAATGACGAGGTATCTCGTCATCAATATATTGCAGATTTTTCGATGATGACGAGATAAAGATCTGGTCAGTTTTCTAATGACGAAAATCTCTTCATGATATCAGTTTTGCTAATGACGAGATACTTCATCGCAACCGCCAGGAGACAATATAAAATTATACCAATGCATGTAAGTACAAAAATACAGAAAAACTGGAAAGTTAAATTACATTATTCAAAACAAGCATACGCTTTGAATTACCTGTACAGGTATTTATGATTGCAGAGTTGATAAGCCATTTCGTTGATGGTTTCATCGCTCCTGGTAACATAATCTTCAAAAAGTAAGATTTCGATGAAGAGCCAAACTCCTTTTACTTGAGACGTCGGAATCCTGATGCAATAATCCACGCACCCTGGGCGAAAGAAATGATGTACCGGAAATTTCCGTTGCAGATTTACGAAGATGCCTTTCATTCTGGAGTAATCCAAGAACCGGGTACAGATGCATCGCACATCGAAAGCTGTCAGGGGAACGTAGTAGTGGTCTAGAGGTCGAACTCTAATAGGACCCAATAGGACTGGACTTCCATTCTCACTACAAAACAAGTTCTGAATTACGGTTTATAGAACTGCTTATACGCACGTGCCGGATAATTAGTTTGGAATGCTAAATTATTACCGTTTTCGCACGCGTATTGATATCTTGGCTCACGAAGGATTAAGAATCGTTTGCAGTTTAATAATTTTGTTTTATTTTTTAGACGCCTGTTTTGTGGCAACATTTAAAAATATATCTTTAGATGGTATTTTTTAATTAAGGTCGCACTGGGGAAACACAATGGGCTATTGGCGGCGGTTCGAGATCAAACCCGAAGGGAGAGATCCGACTCAACACCACGTAATTTTGAACCACGGTCAGATAACGAGGTCACACCTGAGCTGGCACTCCACTCTCCAAACTTTCCCACCACGGCAACGTGAGTACATTTGAGGCCACGACAGTTTTAACGTGCAGCAGCCCCCTTTATACGCAACGGTCTTTGGTTGGATTCGATCTCGCAACCCTCCGGTTTCTAATCGGTTACTCTTCCAACCGGGCTATCGCGGCCCAATGTATCTTTAGAATTTGTGCTCTTGTTATCGTTAGAACTGTTCATATTGAGAATTCTTCGATTAACTGTATGCCGAATCTTTATGCCTTAACGAAAAATTCGTACGGATGCATATATGGGTTTGTTTGGGGGTTTTATGGCGCAAGGGCCATATTTAGCCAAGCTGCACCGAACAGAAGACGTACAATATCAAGTAATAGGCACACAAATAATGAAAGTTTCACTGATACAGGAGAGAAATACACCCAGGGAAGAATGCACCTGACAGCCATCGAACCTGCGCCGCCTACAACTGGAAGGTTATTAGTGGGCATACCCAGTGAGCCACAACGGCCCTAGGGAAGGAAAGCGCTCAGCATGGAAATATTTTAGAACCATGGCCTTTTAATGTGCATAGAATTTTGGAATTAAATACATTTTAATCATACAGACCACTTATCTGAACCTACTACATTGCACGGGACAATGACATTCATCTTTCTCTCTTCTGATGAAAAAAACTAAACATTCATTCAATGATATAGGCTGTTTTAACTTGTAATACTCACAAATTAATTTAAATGCAGGATCCTGAAATTAATTTAAGGTTCAATGCTCTTTTTTCTTTCAGGTGTATGGTTGTTTAGATTTTGATGGGTTGGTGTTTTGGGTTTTATGGAACAGAGATCCAAAAATATACAATCTTCAGGATAAATATAATTTTAAAATATAATCATCACCAGACCAACATTAAAAGCACGATGAATGAATATTTAATTCGTATAAAACATGCAAAATAGCAACGCGATATACAATATATGAATGATGCAGTGACTATTTACTGTATTTTATGATGTAAGTAATATGATACAGTAAAATCTATATATATAGTGTAAATGCTATTGGCTTTTTAAAAATTTGAAAATGTTTGAATGGGTTTTTCCCCAATCCATTCCCGCAATGTTACATTAGAGGTATTGAAAACGTTTCTGCGATGACAAAAACAGGACATTCTATTAAAATATGATGGATAGTACAAGGAATCACACACAGGGGCATTCTCTCCTAACAAAAGATGTCTGCGTAAAACGTGTGTCCGATGCAAAGTCATGTTAAAATTACATCTATTCGACGAGATGGTTGAGAAGATCGAAGAGAAATGATGTCCTGGATTCCGTGCAATTTATTGTTATTTTCGGAATTCCAGTCATGCTGCCATTCATTCCATACGATGTCTCGGACAGATTTTGTTCGGGTCTCGGAGACATGAATTGAAGAAAATTCAGAATGTGTATTTCATATTACAAGTTGCTTTTTAAATTTCATGTTCCATTTCTACAATACTTATTCGCAGTTTAATTATGGATTAATTAGACCGCAACCTATGGCTTAACCCTGAGGAGTTTACACTTATATTAGGTCGAGTCAAAAGTAACTTCCGTTTTTTTTTATCAAACATTTATTTTGCTTTCATTAAATAACAAAGTTATATTAATTTATTATGTATGACCTTCTCCCATCTTCCTGGCAGCTTATCAATTCCTTCCTTGTAAAATGTGGTTGGTTTGGACCGGAAGAAATTTTCGACAGCCTGACTGACTTGCTCTTCAGAATTGAAGGTTTTTCCATTCCAAAAGTTTTGCAAGGAACAGGAAAGGTGAGTCTGTTGGGGCAAGGTCCGGGGAGTAAGGTGGGTGTAGTAAAACTGACCATCCAAGTTCAAGAATTTTTTCTTGAGTCGCCCTTGCTGTATATGGTGTCGCAAAGAATGATGTTTTTGCGATTGACGAGTACAGGACGCTTTTCAGAGTTTTTCTTTCACTCTTTGCAGCTCAGGAACGTATGTATCCGCAGTAATCGTTGAATTTGACTTCAAAAACTCGTGATGAATTATACCTCGACAATCTCTCCATACACACAATAAAATCTTTTTTCCATGGATGTTTGCTTTCGGATCTGGTAGGGGTGGTTGATCCTTAACAAGCCACTGTCTTTTACTGACGATATTGTCATAGGTAACCCATTTTTCATCGCCTGTTATAATCCTGTCTAAAAAAGGCTCGATTTTTACCCGTGATAGCAAACTTGTGGCGATTGACCCATGCGATCTTCTTTATTCCGTTCACTGAGATTGTGAGGTACCCATACTCCTAACTTGCTGACTTTCCCTAATTTCTCCAGGTGGCGGCAAACAGTTGATTGTGATGTATTCAACATTCCTGCTATATCTCTTGTTGATTGACGTGGATTTTGCTCCAATATTGCCTTTAAAAGGTTGTCGCCAAGGTCGAAAGAACGTCCCGCCCTCGGTTCGTCCTTTAAAGTCGTATCTCCAGAACGGAATTTGGCAAACCAATTTCTAACTGCCCGATCGCTTATAAGATCTTCACCGTATACACTGCATATTTTTTCAGCTGTCGCCTTAGCACTATTGCCTTGTTTAAATTTCCAAAGCATTACATGACGAATATGCACTTTTTCACTCTCCATTTTAGGGGTTATAAACAGCAGTTTAATGAAACATGCACCACACAAACCAGTTGTCAGAAGACTAACTGAACCCTTATCTATTTAGTGAAAGCAAAAACTCGTTTGTCCCGGTGACTTATAGTGGGTAGATACGAACATAGATTCTATCTAGCTGAATCGGAAGTTATTTATGACTCGACCTAATATATCCGTTCTGCAAACTGCAGTCGACCCCGTATGACTTCTAGTTAGTTTTGACCTTGACCAAAATAATCTTTTATGATTCTTTCAACCAATAGATGTGTTTACTTAGTCAATAAGCGTGTGTTGTACAGTAAAAGCACTTACATACTACACTGAAATCTTCGTGACGTCAGAAAGTTAAAGTGAACTCTAAAAACGTATGAAGGGGAAATAGTTTATCGAATTATTTTAAAGCTAATCTTCATGAATCGTTTCCTTTTCCATCAGATTGTATATAGTATATCGTGTTGTTCATTCTGTATGTATTCCCTTGTAATCAATCTCGTGCACATATTTTTATTTCAGTTTGAAATCAATATGAAATATGTTAGATCATGAAATTTAAACAAGGTAAACATGCATTGTGAAATGCATTCCTCAAAAGGCCGAAGATCTATTTCGTTGTAAAATTTAGCTAAAATGTGAAATTATCTATAATGCTAGGTAGTTCCAAATTATTCATGATTGCTAGGTTTATGCAGAAATAAGTATCATTTTTTTACTTGTTTAACTTTTAGAATGCGGTTTGTAAGATATCTATCTACATTCTTCACTGTCGTCCCGGTAATATTGCTATTCTACATATATTTAATTCTTCATGAAAAATGTCTAATCTATGCAGGAGTAAGCTTCAGTGCCATCAGTGTATCTGTTTAGTGATTTCGTGGTTTCCTGATCAATGTAATTTGCTTAAATTCCAATGCTTCTTATCCAAAAACATTACTAAAGATTAATAAATCAATAATCTGGTGTTTATGATTGGTTGGTTTTGGATTTTATGGAGCAAAGGCCAAATTGAGCCAAACTGCGTCAAACAAGATAAACAATGTGAAGTAATAGCGAAAAGAAAGGATGGCTCGTCGGGTTTGGGTTTTATGGCGCAAGGGCCTTATTTGGCCAAGCTGCGCCAAACACAAGACAACGAGGGATGAAAAGGAGAAAGCAGAAGGATAGGCAAGGGTAAACAGAAGGATGGAAAGAAGAAATTAGAGAAAGATCGCTTGGGGATATTGGGGTCGCGACCTCCCTGTTTACCATAGATTGTAAACCCCATAGGAAAAGAATGGATCTCTAGGGTACCTCCTGTTAGCGAAGAACTTAAAGATGTGCCCCCAATTGACTGGGGTTTATGAATAAAAATATGTTACAAACCTGTAACCCAGCATCAAAGCAGCGTTACTGGTAGTGCTATTGCGGAGGCAGTACGTAGCCACTGCAGCTGACAGACCGGTCTGAAACACCACATACGCAAATGCGCCTTGGTCTTGAGGCTGGACTTGAACGCTCTCCACATTTCCGAACTTCTCGCACTTCCAGCGGATGGCGTCTTCCGTGATGGATCGGGGCAGCTGCCCGATGCACACGACGCGCTTCTCTGCGCACTCCTTGAAAGACTTGTTCACACTGTGCGTGATGTTGCTGATGTTCTCGTACGGACCGTTCCACAGGAAGTTGACAATCAAATTACTGCCCCGCACCTGAAAGAAACGAGTTCAAAAGGCACTTCAATTTTCGGGACACAGGCACCAAATCGATGGGACCAGATCCATTATCCGACTACCCCGAATGGCTCGGTTCTTACGGCTAGGTCGTTAAGTGAATTGGTTGAGGTACCGATTTGAGGTGGCCAGACTGACCCAAATGGTTGAAGTAAATACAGCCACTCCTCGCTTAAAGACCAAGTCCCGATCCTGCGGCTAGGTCGTTAAGGCACCAAATCGAAAGGGCCCAAATGGTTGGTCAATACAGACACGCTTCGCTTAGCGACAGAGTTGGGGTCCTAATGTTAGGTCGTTATGCGAACTGGTCGTCGAGGTACCCGATCGACTGTCCAAATTAGTTTAGATAAATACGCACTCCTCACTTAACGACTGAGTTCAGTTCCTGCAGCAAAGTCTTTAAGCAAACTGGTCACTGAGGTACCAAATTGTGGGGGTCAGACTGCCCCAAATGGTGGAGGTAAATACACACTCCTCACTTAACGACTGAACTCCGTTTCTGCGGCAAGGTCGTTAAGCGATCTGGTCGTTGAAGCACCAAATCGAGGGGGTCATACTGCCTCAAATGGTTAGGGTAAATACACACTCCTTCACTTGACCGAGTTCGGTTCTATGGCTAGGTCGTTAAGCGAAGTAGTCGTTAAGCAAATTTTTCCATAAGCGAGGAGTTTAATCGTTTTTATTTATTTTGAATAAAGAAAAAGTCTATGGGGAACTAAGGCCGGTGACAGACGGGGCGAGTGGTTGGTTGGTTGGTTTAGGTTTTATGGCACAAGGTTTAGAAATGAACAAGCTGCGCCAAACGCCAGATAAGATAATAAAATCATTGTAAATGTAAAAACATTAAAAAATAGAGGTAAAGATTCCAGCGCAAATTTTTAGGGAATAAAATACAGGAAAAAGAGTTAAATAACGTGAGATCAAAATTAAGAGTTAAGGTGTGTTGATCAACATGTAGAAAATGAATTAGAATAAAATCATGAATTGAATATTTAAAAAATGTTGAGATCAGTAACATGTAGATACAAAATGG
The DNA here is from genome assembly GCA_933210815.1 of Meta bourneti. NCBI lineage: Eukaryota > Metazoa > Arthropoda > Arachnida > Araneae > Tetragnathidae > Meta > Meta bourneti. The sequence continues at coordinate 63,853,924 of OW119922.1, forward strand.
ACGAAAATGATATTTACAAGTAATGAGAGTACTATGGTATAAAAGAGTATAAAAATATTATATAGAATTTAAAAATCGAATGCTATACAAGTTAAAAATATTTGGATGGGGTTCCTTCCCAATTAATTCCTGTAAAGTTAAAACAGAAATACTAAAAAAGTGATGGCTATGATGGTTGAAAACGGGACAATCAATTAAAATATGTTGAATGTTGAAGGGAACTTCACACGGGGGCTCCACACGCAAGGGCACTCGTAAGAAAAGATGCCTGTGAGTAAAGCGTGTGTCCAATGAGCAGGCGAGTCAGAATTACATCGAAATGTCGAGAAGAATGGGGAAGCCATAGTGATATCACTCTGAATACTATGGAGCTTATTGCTTGTTTGAGTGTTCCAGTCGGTTTGCCACTCGTTCCACACAATGTCTGGGACAGCGTGTCGAAGATCATGGAACACGGGGAGACTTAAAAAGGTCGCAGCACTTTTATCTGCTGCATCAGTCTGTTCATTGCCTGCAATCCCGACGTGACCAGGTATCCAACAGAAAAAGATAACTAGGCATCGGCGGGTAAGTTGAGGGTGTAATTTCAACAGGGCAGTAGCTAATGGATGTTGAGGGCAGTCTGATGCTGGGCTGTTTACAACACTTTGAGTCTGAATATATAACACATTTGCCATTTCTGAGTCAAGATGTTTTAAGGCTTCGTATATTGCTATAAATTCAGCAGTAAAATATAAACTACACAGGGCAGTTCGAAAGCTACAGTGGTTGAACCACAAATAAAAGCACAGCCAACATGACGTGTAGACTTCTAGTCGTCTGTGTAAATCGCTGTGTAGTACCTGTAACTGTTTCGATGATGGTTAAAAATTTGGTGGTAAATAATGTCAGTTGTATTGAATTTATCGTATCCCCAAAACAGGTGTATGTAAGAATGCTTCGGGGTCCGCCAAGGTGAAAAAGGATAAAAACTTCTTTCAGAAACGGTTAAGATATTCAGGTCTTTGATTTAAGACATTCCGCATGCGCAAATTGAAACCTGGGATGCATGGGTTTACATACACAATTTGTGATAGGTTTGTTGTGATTTGTGGCCGATAGTTATACGGGTTGAGGGGATCTTTTCCAGGTTTTGGAAATGGTATTTTTTAATGGCACGTCGCCAAGCCGAAGGGAAGGTCTGTTCCTCCCATGTGATTGAAAAAATGCAAGATGTTCAGAAGGGAGTGGCGAGAGATGTAACATAATATAGCTTATGCCGTCAGGACCAGGTGCTGTCATTCTGGTCTTCTGAAAGCATCGCTTCAATTCCCTTTCAGTAGATTGAAAGTTATATGCGAGCTCTGTAAGAGAATGGAAGTTACGACGATGGGATTCCGCACGCTGTTTTGTGCTTTGAAATGCTTCAGGATAGATGTTTGAACTGAAAGCTGCAGAGAAAGCTCGTGTAATAGCACTGGCTATCTCGACAGCCTGAGACATGCTGGCCATTCTCTTCAACGAACGAGATATGTTCGGATTGGATTTTGGGGTTTTATGGCGCAAGGTCCAAAAGCGGACAAGCTGCGCCAATGTTATGTTCGGAATATAATCCCACCGCCTTCCGAACTCGGTCTCATAACTGTTTGGAGGGAGTAGCAGATGTTATGACAGAAACATACCTCTTCCAAGATTCTCTCTGGTTTTGACGTCGCATTGGCTTTTGCACGCTTGAAGGCAAGATTTTCAGTTGTGGGGTATCTGCGGAAAATACCCCACGTCTTCCTTTGGATCTTGATAGCTGCTGCGCATTCAGATGTCCACCATGCTTTACAATGTTCATGAAAGGATGGAATTTTCTTGGAGATTACCGTATCTGCAGCTGTAATTATTACGTCGGTGACTACTTCGACTGCCTCATCAATGCCGCCTTCTATCATCTATGATATAATGGCCTGAGATGTAAAAGCAAGCCAGTCGACTGTTTCATAAATATACCGTGACGGGTGGCTCACAGGATCATTTCCACCAATATGAGTAACGAATACAAAAGGTAAAATAGAAGGAGAGCAAATGGCGAGACTATTGCATGAAAGGTGCGGGGTTCATGGAAGTAGGTTACTTCACCGTTATTGAGCAGAGACAGCGATCTGTTATCAGCTGTTCGATCTGTCGCCCACGGGAATTAGTATCCCTACTTCCCCAAAGCGCGTTGTGAGCATTAAAATCATCGAGGATTATAAATGGGTCTGGCAATTGATCCAAGTTCTCAAGGCTCTGTTGTTGGATGGTATGGTTAGGTGATAAAGAGTACATATTGTAATCATTCGTCGTACATGTATTTTTACAGCAATTGCTTGTGAGGAAGTGTTGAGCGAAACAAGAGATGAGTACGCATAGGAGGTGAAAAGATCAACACCTCCCGAAGCTCTTCCATCGTTGCTGCTGTCACTTCTAATGCAAGCATAGCAACGGATCTTCACCGTATCAGTCGAATTCAGGTATGTCTCCTGAAGGGCGACACAGGCGGGATGATACTCAGCAATAAGGTTTTAACGTCATCCAACTTATTACGGAATCCACAATTCCAGGATATTAAGGAACCTATTGTTTAGAAGGGGGTACCTTTACTCTTCCCTGGAGGTTTATCTTGGGGTGTTTCCATTCTTGCGTCGTCCCCCGAAAAATCTGACGAGTGAAAACTTAAAAATCTAATTCCTCAGCTGCTTGCCTGAGGAGATGTATGGGGCTTTTATGGAATTTGTTTGAATACTTTGAACCTTTTGGTTTTGTTGTCTGTCCTGTTTTAGGTCGTTTGATAGCTTTGGGTTTCTTCTGCTGAGGGCTACTGAATTTTTTAACTTTCAGTAGTGCTTTTAGAGGGTTTGGTAGAGGTAGCGTTTTTAGTTGTCTGTTTCACGTTAGGAACTGATGTTTTGGGGGTTTTACCATTTTCAGAGGCTCATAAGTATTTTCGACAGAAAGGTCGGCTTGAATGGCTAGATTTGAATGATTTTTTTTAGAAGTCGCAGCTTATGAGCCCCCAACTGTTGGGGTCCGGAATTCAACGAACTTGCGTGCTTCATAAAAAGAAATATTTTGAGAAACTCTTACGAGCGCAGGGCCCACTTTGGACACGATCTGGCGTACGCCGGATGGTCCCCATTAGTTAATACAATGGGGTGGCGCATTGCAGTTGTCTCCGTCGTGGGCGATTTCGCCACAACGAACGCAGGTTTCCGTACCCACGACAGGAAGTTTGCGAGTGCCGAAACTGGCACTTAAAGCACCGTTGAGGATTCGGGATCAATACGCGAAGTGGGCAACTAAGATATGCTGCTTTTATGCGCGATGGCAATGTGGGTCGATCGAAAGTCAAGATGAGGTGTTTCGTAGGTAAAATCACCCCATCTCGACTTATTGTTATGCGTCAAACACCACAAACTTGCTCATCGCTGAGGTTCCCTAAGATTTCTTCTTTGGATGAAAATAGCAAATCTGATTCGGATATAACCCCAAGTGAAAAATTTAAGAATCTATGTGCACTAACTGAAACTGTAAATGGATCTATTGTAGAAATTGCTATTAATTAGAAGTTCGACTTGTTCTTCAGTAGACTTCGATTTGCAAGTCTCCGGAGTGAAGTTTTTTAAGATATAACTGATCCAAAGAATGATTCTATTGACTTGTTGATAACGAATGGTGAAACAGAAGTAAATGAAATTTGTGTTTGATTTGAAATCAGAAGTCCGAAACCGGCGGGGTCTCCATTTTTGCTGGTGTGTGAAAATTCCCTAAGAGATTTCCACACGCTGCAGAGATGGTCGTTAAACAAGTAGGTCGTTAAGTGAGGAGTGTTTAGCAAGCTCGTGTGAAACAGTGTAACTTTTGTCTAATAAAAGTACTCCATGATAGAGTTGGGTTACACTGCTATATTTACTATTGTATCGTAAGTTAATTTTTATAGTGGTAGCTAAGTTCACCACAAGTACCTGCACTAAAATATTGCAATGAGTAACTAAATACTTTAACTCCCCTTGGGACTCTTCAATACTTATCAAGTTGAATCGAAGGGGAACATGAGGAAAACATGAGGAATAAGTATTACAAATATGAGAAACTAGATACCGGATGAATCGACTTCATTAAGTTGTCAGCAAACATGGACGCATATTCCTAAGAACCAAAACACATTGGGTCAAATAATTTTTGTGGTTGGTGTCCGTTACCCATATGAGGGATCAATATTACACATAGGATATTTTATTCAACGCATTACAGTATTATCGATACTAATGGTAATGATCTATAGAAACAAAATAATGAATTGTAAAACAGCACACATGAAGCAACTGAGATTTTACCTGCCCCCCCGCACAATTTTCCCAAATCGGTTCTACATTTTAGGACTATTCTAACCTCCATATTCTAGTCGAAGACCAACCGATCTCAGATTCTTATTAAACGTCAGCATCTGAAGGTCATGGAAATGTGGATTGTCCTTACTTCTATTGCGATGACTGATCTGGGACACAGAAAAAACTGCACTATCGTTTTTGTTATCTGGAGGTGTCCAAGAGCAAAGCAGGTTAACAGGGATCATGATTTCAAGAATGGACTCTTCTCAGGATCAAAGTACCTTAATTTTATGTCAATGGAACAGTCGAGCAAAGGTCATGCATTAACTGAATAAAAGCTAACCTCCGAATCACTAGAGATCGAAGCAAATTATGTGCAAATCCATCCCAGCACTGTAACATACAAATTTCCGCTACCAACTCTACATATTAGTCACCCGTTGAAAACTTTTGCAAAATGAATAGATCGGACAAGTTCAATGTTCAGGTACCTGGTCTGAAAAGATCTCTCGTCTCAGTTTAAAAAATGTCGAAAAAAGTTTTTGTGGATTCTTAGATCCGCGCGCTTTTCAGAATCAAAATATCCCACAACCACCTGCAGATCTCCTGAGAAGGTATGCAAGTGATCGGTTGGTTTTTATGGCACATGATGTATATCTGGCTAAACTGTAGGTTGGTTGGTTTTATGGCGCAAGGGCCATATTTGGCCGTGCTACGCCAGGCACAAGACATACGATACCAAGTAATAGACAGACACACACGAGTTTTACTGACTCAGAAGAGAAATACACCCAGGGAGGAATGCACCTCACAGCAATCGAACTTGCACCGCCTACAACTCGAAGGTTGCTAGCAAAGTGGGCATACCCACTGAGCCATGACGGTCCCAAGTTGGGCAGATGCTATCTTTTTCAGAGCAGCAAATGAACAAACATACAAGGAAATTTTTAGTCACACAGAAGAGAGAAATTCACCCAGAGTAGTTACAAGCGAACCTATGCCATCTACAGCTCGTAGACTGCTAGCGCCGTGGGCAAACCCACCGTAGACCATTGCAAATGACATGCGAATTGCTGTTTTAAGTAGAAGCGAACATCTATTCATGGCTAATATATCTCAAATTTACAGAAAATTCATTTCCCAAATGTATACAATTAGCAAGTACGTAAGCTATCACCTGGCAGCAGGACATGGCAAGCAGGGCATCAGCTGCAGATCTCTTGAACTTGTATTGCACCACAGCCAACGACGACGGAATGTCATCTTTGAATAACTCGCAGATCTCTACAATGCCGAACATGGCGACAAAGCTGCGGACATGAACCTCTGCCTCGGGCAGAAAGTTCTGCACCACAATCGTTCTGGAGGGATGCAATGGGTTGGTAGTCTTTGCAATCACCGAATCGGACGCTGGGGAAAGCGAAGAGAAATAAATGTAATGCGCTCATCTGAAACAAGAAGGATGAAAAGAGTGAAAAATTTTAGTTTTAGGGCCGCTTCACACCTAACAGAATCCAAGTGAATCTGAATCTAGTAGAAATTGACTAATGTAGATTCGTGTGCATTGAAGTCTCTGTATTCAAGCAATATATAAGGCTACTTCTTATGGTGTACTAGCAGCTTCTTATGAAGAACTTTGTATCTGCGTTAATCAGTTTCTACTGGGTTCAGATTGATCTGTATTCATTTGGTGTGAAGCTGTTCTTATAGCGTTCCGTGCAGAGCTTGTTACGAGAATATCCGAAATGGAAAAAGTGCACAGGGTTTTATTGTTGAAACCCCAGAGGAAGGCTAATTATTTTTTATGCCATGTTCCCTATCAATCCTTCAGATTCCTTCCATCATTGTTTATGAAATATATGAAAATGGAGTTGACTTTTCCAAATGCGTTTGCTTATGGGACGCAAAGCTAATTAAAAGTTGTTCATAAAATACTTAATGTATTAGTGGATTTGGGGCAGTGTATAGTGCCGTAGTATAGTGATCAGTAGGTTGTGCCAGATTCATACTGGAATCTGGCACAACTTACAAAGAACTGAATAAAGCAATGTGAACAAATTCTGATGTATGTTTTATGCATTTGGTAAAGATCTTGAAATTTTGAAAAAATTTCAAGAACATTCTAGCAAAAGGGCACTTTTGTCCCAAAGAGAAAAACTACTAGTGTTTGAATCTAGCCCTCAACATGGCCTTGATCACATTGTTCCGTTTCTGAATAGAAATCAACCCAAGCAAACAAGTCCACGAAGTTCTTTGGGAAGGTATTATATATAATCTAGATACGAGTACGTTTAGTATGAGAATGCAGTAATTACCTACTCATTAATTTTGAATGCCCCACCGTTTTTCTGAATTTTTTCTCCACTTTGTACAAAATTGCATAATCCTGAATTTTTTAATTCATGTTGTGCTTCAGTTTTTAAAAATATGTATACATCTTTCATTAAATTAGGGAAAGTTGGTTGTGCCAAAACGATTTGAATCAATGTTTATATCTTCGATCAATCTACGTAACACTTCCAATAATCTAATGTGGCCCCTCAGCTTAACAAGCGAGGACCCCTTATTTAGATTAAATTGTTCGCGTACACTAGATTTTTTTTAAATTTTGAATTTAAAGATCCAAGTTTTTACAATAGGTCATTCTTGAGTTCACTGTTAAAACAAAGCATCATATTACAAAAGCAGTTCTTAAGAAATTGAGTTTAAAGTTTCGGAAACATGTTCATGATGAAAAGAAACAAAACCCCTTGCAACTAGAAAAGCATTTCGAATATTTACAAGATCTTGGTATCGTTTGAAAGCTTAAAAGCTGGAAAATATTTTGAAGCAATAAAAAAAATATCGATATTGTGGTTGATTTTCGTGATTTCCAATGTATGCATACACGTAAAAAGATCTGAAAATAGCACTGGCATGACAAAAATTGATCTGGAAGAGTAATCTTGGTTTTGGGGGTTTTGTGGGGCAAGGGCCATATTTAGCCATGCTGCGCCAGACACAAGACATACAATATTAATAGGCGGCATGTACACATAATGTGAAAGTTTTACTGACACAGAAGAGAAATACACCTAGAGATGAATGCACCTGACAGGAATTGAATCTGCGCCGCCTACAACTCGAAAGTTGCTAGCGCAGTGGACATACCACTGAACCACGACGGCTCGAAAGTAATCTGGGAGCAGGCCTGATAATTGATAAAAATTATAAATACCCTGCTAGTGTAGTCATGACAAAAAATCTGTCCCGAATTTTGAATTCTTTTTCTGAATTCTACCAGTACATACTAGTGACACAAAAATTGAAAAAATACATTATTCTGTCTTATAAAATAAGAATGAACTTGAAAATCGTGCATAGATTCAGGAATCTAGCTGCTTTTGCTCTTCCAATTATAATTAATATGAATTAAATTATGATTTTGATGCACATTTTGAAAACACATTTATTTACTTACTTCTATTGATTTGAGTTAAAACTGACTATATGTACGTGAATCAAAAGGAAAGTCACTTGTTTTAATTTTCGAAATACCCGGATTTCTTAAATTTCATACTGACTGTTTTTCGGCGATTAATTGAAAGTTCGTTAGTTTTCGGGTTTTATGGCGCAAGACAGAACTCAATGATTGATTGAAAGAATTCATTCGCATAAAAGTCGTCAAGGAATTGTAGACACAAAATAGTTAGCAAAAAGAATTTCGGGCGATTTTCAGACTGGCATTTTATACACTTCAAGTGGTGATCGTATTGCTACCTGAAATAAATACCGTGGCATGCAAGTTCGTTTTCCAACTTCTGGATATTGAAAATTAATGATTCCATTATTTCCAACAGCCAATATCATGAAACATGATTAACACAAACAATTAAAAAGCAATATTGTAAATAAAACACATTTTACCGAACTTCTCAGAAGGGTTGAATGCTTTCACTTGAGAAATATCAGTTTTCGAGAAATCGCTTCTAGGATACGAATTCGTGCGTAAAATCCTATCGCACATCTGAATACATTCGGTCAAGTTATTGTAACGTTGCATTGCAGTTCCGCTGTCGAAACTTTTAGAATACGAGTTCGTTTCAGCATTCATAGATAAGCTTAAGTTCGAAGTGCTTTTAAAATTACTTTTTCGTGTACGGAAGATAGATCGCCAAGTTTCACAAGGTGCTCGATCTTTTCTCAAGTAATCTATTTTGTACGACAGTGCGAAATAAACGGAAATTCACATTGTAGCCGAAAAGCTGAACATTAATGTTAGTTTAAAAAAATTGTAAACGATTATCAAGCATTAGTCACAGACCAATCAGATAGCGTAATATCTCGTGGCAAAATTACATGCGCAAATCTTGAATAGATTCCCTTTTGGCGAGAGAAGATGGTAATGTATCGAATTAGCTGGAGAGAATTAAATCTGTCCCCCAAATGGTCCTCATGTTGGTGTGATGTGTAAGTTTGGAGAGTGGTAGAAGGTATTTGGTAGGTATTTTAATTAACGTCACACTGGAGCAACACAACGAGCTATTGGTGACGGTCCGGGATCATTCCCAAAGGGAAAGATTCGAAGACAACACTACGTAATTTTGAACCACGGTCAGATCTATCCCTAAGACAACGATCAATGTCCACAATATGGGAAAAGACGGCCATTAAGTTCATTCATGATCTGTTTGATGCTCAGAATACGTCGTACTTCTAATGGAAGAGTATTTGGGGGGTACTTCAATTAACGTCACACTGGAGCAACACAACGGGCTATTGGTGACGGTCTGGGATCATTCCCAAAGGGAAAGATTCGAAGACAACACTACGTAATTTTGAACCACGGTCAGATCTATCCCTAAGACAAAGATCAATGTCCATAGTACGGGAGAAGACGGCCATTAATTTCATTCATGATCTGTTTGGTGCTCAGAATACGTCGTACTTCTAATGGAAGAGTATTTGGTATTTTTTATTAACGTCGCCGGTTGTCGTAAGTGGAGGCTCATCCCTCTAGTGTTATAGCATTTAGTTTTCGAAACTCGATCCAATCAAAAGCCCGTCCCGTTCTTGGGTATTGGTAATGGCAATGAATTATTGTCATACTAGAGCGACACAACGGGCAATTGACGATGGAATCCCCAAAGCGGGGGGGTATTTCAATTAACGTCACACTGGAGCAACACAATGGGCTATTGGTGACGGTCCGGGATCAATCCCAAAGGGAAAGATCCGAGAACAACACGTAATTTTAAATCACTGTCAGATGACGAGGCAACACCTGAGCTGGCACCCCACTTTCGAAACTTCCACACCACGCCAACGTGAGGAGCTTTGAGGCCACGGTAGATTTTACGTGCACCATCCCCTTTGTACACGACGGTCTTTTGTCTGGATTCGAACTCACAACTCTCCGGTTGTTTGTCCGTTTTCTTCCAACCGGTGCTTAGTAGTAACGGGGGGTATTTCAATTAACGTCACACTGGAGCAACACAATGGGTTATTGGTGACGGTCCGGGATCAATCCCAAGGGAAGAGTAACGGATTAGCAACCGGGAGTTTGCGAGTTCGAAACTCGGTTCAGCCAAAGACCGTCATGTACGAGGGGACTGGTGCAAGTTAAATCTGTCGGGGTCTCAAATGTCCTCACGTTGGCATGGTAGACTGAAGCAGCACATAGGGCTATTAGCGATGTTCCGGGATCAATCCCCCAAAGGAAAGGTAGGTATTGGTATTTTCAATTAACGTCACACTGGAGCAACACAACGGGCTATTGGTGACGGTCCGGGATCAATCCCAGAGGGAAAGATCCGAGGACAATAATTTTGAACCACGGTCAGATGACGAGATAGTACCTGTGCAGCCACTCCACTCTCCAAACTTCTACACCACACCAACGTGAGGATATTTGAGGCCACGGTAGATTTAACGTGCACCTTTGTATACACGACGGTCTTTCGTTGGATTCGAGCTCGCAACCGTCCGGTTAATCCGTTCATCTTTCTCTCAACCGGGTTACAGTCATCTGACCGTGGTTCAAAATTACGTGGTGTTGTCATCGGATCTTTCCCTTTGGGATTGATCCCGGACCGTCACCAATAGTCCGTTGTGTTGCTCCAGTGTGACGTTATTTAAAATACCTATCTCCATCAAGGGTCAGTTTGCTAATGTCGAGATACCTCTTCGAGACAACCACCAGGAAGGTTAAAGTTTGTACAGGAAGTTATGAACGCACAGTAAGTGATAGGCTAACTATTAAGGTATTTTTAGGGCCGCAGTAGCCCGGTTGGATGAGTAACGGACTAGAAACCGGAGGGTTGCGAGTGCGAATCCAACCAAAGACCGTCGTGTACAAAGGGGACCGGTGCATGCTAAATCTGTCGTGGCCTCAGATGTCTTCACGTTAGTGTGATGTGGAAGTTTGTAGAGTCGGGTGTGACTTCGTCATCTGACAGTGGTTCAAAAATACTACGTAGCGTTGTTCTCGAGTAGCGAACCCTTCGGGTTTGATCCCCGACGTTCTCCAATAGCTCTTTGTGTTGCTCCAGAACGACGTTAATTAAAATACCTACCTATGTACCTACCCAGACCATAGGTAATTAATCACCGGGGAAAGGGCCGAGGACAAAACCACATAAATTTGAATGACGGTCAGATGAAGACTGAGACCATAGGTGAGTGCTTTAATTTCGTGTTGGTTTAATGAATACTGTGATCCTGGTTCTTGACGGGGCATGGACCTTTCGCTGCTTACCTCCTCAGGTTTAAGATCAGAAACGATATCTGTGACTGTGGTAAGGTGGGGGACGCCGACCACTTTCTCTTCGACTGTCCAGTTACGCAGGGAAACCACATCACTAGACCGACTGTGGCTAACAAGCCCTTATGGCTCAAAAACGTTCTATGTAATAGCCAGTCGTCGAGAATTAAGTCCTGCGTGCTGGCGGCCGGCCCCTTCGGCCCCCAGTCCGGATGACCCTTTGAGTCACCCTCTGTTTCCCTTACTTTTATGTAGGGGACTGATCTAGGTTCAGCCCCATTTTAGTCTTCACTTTTTAAAAACACTCTTAAATATATCATGTTCTACACTATCACTTTATTTTTATCCACTTACCTTGCACATTGTCATACATCCACCTATTTATTTCACTTCATCTTATTTATGTCATATCATCTTTCATCATGTTCATATTTTTATTTCTTGTAAACCTGTTTTTATAATTTATTCTTTATTATTATTATTTCTATTATTATTATTATCTGACTGTTTTCATGTATTTATTATTTTATTTATTTATTTATTACTTTATTATTTTTTATGCTTTGTTTATGTCCCATGGTTATGTTTATACTTGTATTTTGGCATGGCATCGTGAGATCTTTGTTTTTCTCTCGATGTCTGCCTAGTTATTGTTCTTGTTTGTGTTGAGTTCGGTTTTTTGTTCATTTTAAAATAGTTATCTTTCCCCGGACAGCTAGAACTATATAGTTCTTTATGGGCTTGTTTCCCCATGTATGAATCTCTTAATTGAAACAATAAATGCTGGTCCGGACGGTTTGGGGCCCGTTGGGCTCTTTTGTGCTGTGGTGGAAGTCCCCTCCCCTCCGGTCCGTACAAAACGCTCGAAACCTTACGGTGAGTGGGACCGGAGCGGGTCTCCAATACTGTGATCCGAATATTGTTAATCCTTAAAGTTTTACTTGCATTAAAATGTAATTTCTTTTAAACAAAAACGAATTTAAACTAAGAGGCGTTCTATCAGTAGTCTTGAACTAATATTCCCCATAAAGGTAGGCTGCGGTAGCCAGCTTGGAAGAGTAACGGATTAGCAACCGGAGGGTTGCGAGTTCGAATTCAACCAAACACCCTCGTATACAAAGGGGGCTGTTGCGCATTAAATCTGTCGTGGCTTCAAATATCCTCACGTTGGCGTTATGTGGAAGTTTGGAGAGTGGGATGCCAGCTCAGATCTGACCTCGTCATCTGACCGTGGTTCAAAATTATGTGGTGTTGTCCTCGGTCTTTCCCTTCAGGTTATATCCACGACCGTTGCCAAAAGCCATTTGTGTTGCTGCAGTGCGACGTCAATTAAAATACATACATCGCCATAAACTCGGGAGGTGGTTTAAGGGGAGACCTTCCGACCGTCGATCTTCGAAAAGGAAGTTGACGTGCGGGAAACTCACCCGGTAGATCGCTTGGACCCTTGTACTTCCGGAAGGTACGGAGACGGAAATTTACACGGATGGGTCAGGTATCAATGAACGATTTGGTGCTGCGTTCGTGGAACTGTATTTCGGCGGCATAGTCGAAAAACACATGTACCGAATGTGCGACATAGTACAGTATACCAAGCGGAGCTGTCTGCTCTTGAAAACGCATTAGAATGGTGTTTGTCCAGATTCCAGTATTTGCCAAGAAAATCATAAATATTTTCTGAGACAGTGTATCAGCTCTTCAGGCTCTAAGAGACCCACTCAATTCAAATCCAATAGTACAAAATGTGAAGTCTGTACTGGAAGGTCGTGAGATGCCAGGACGTGAAAATGCACTGGATCAAAGCTCACGTTGGCTACCGGGGAAACGAGACGGTCAAACTGGCTACCGAGAGTGAGATCGTATACACGTGCAGAGATCAAACTTGACAGTCAAAACCATGCTTATTCAAAAAACATTGAAACTGGGAGGAAAGTTGGCAAGACTCCGAAGGTCGCTTCATACGACAATTCTTACCAGTTCCAAATCTTAGAATGCATCTGCACGATCCCTTTGCCATCCAGTTACTAACAAACCATGAAAGTTAGTTCCCCGGAATACTTTTTCCACATGGGATACCTGACATCTGACACTTATCAATGTGGTGATGCTCTTCACTATATGCTGGACTCCAGGCTGACGACGCACCTCAGAGGACTCGATTTCATTAGAGATCGAACCAACGAACTCATCAAACGCCCAGTGTCTCCAAGTAGTAAGCCGATTGGGTAGATTTATGTGGGAAATGACCCCTAGAACTCCAAGGGTTCGGGAGCTGGTTCAGGCATCAAAATCAGGACAAAGCGTGAAGGATAACGTAAGGCTAAATTCAAGGTCATTGGAATGAGACATAGATGCCTATGTAGACATTCCTCTCAACCATGCAAGCTAAAAGCCATACCCGGCTCAAAAGGGTAGGATGGAAGATATAGGGATAAGGCAATATCCATCCCCGGATCGAATACAAGAGTATCACAAAAACACTTGCCAACACTCGGCTGAGCTATACCCTTTAGTTTTCACGACTAAGTGAAAAACGAGTTTCGTTCCTTACTGTCGAGACCCCTTGCCAAAAACCTCTGGGGCTTCCCCCATTAATCCGTAGTGATCTCACCTGGTCGGGACTACGCCCCAACTAAGAAGGTAGGAAGTTGAATTAACGTCGCACTGGAACGACACATGGGCGACGGTCCGGGATCGTTCCCAAAGTGAAAGATCGAGGACATCTCGCAATTTTGAATCAGTCAGATGACGATGCCTCAGCCGATCTGCCACCCCACTCTCCAAACTTCCATACCAAGTGGGAGCATTTGAGGCCACGGTAGATATAACGTACAGGTACCACAGTGTCGTTCCAGTGCGACGTTAATTCAACTACCTACCTTAGTTGGGGTCCCCAGGTACACGACGGTCTTGGACAGTTTCGAACTCGCAATCCTCCGGTTACTAATCCGCTAATCTTCCAACCGGCCATTATGTCAATGATTTTATAAAAATTAGTGTTAGTTCAAAACCAATATTCCATCACAATTGTCTTTAATGAAGCCGACCAATCGTTTTGTGGTCAGTGCTGTTTTCTGGATCGAAATGTTCCTGGTTTGGTATGAGGCATAGATATTCGTCCGTCTGGAATGAATGTGACTTCGTTATAAAAGGGTTATGACACAAATATATGGTACATATGTGAGGTGAAACGTGAATCCACCCCTTGTGGCTCCGATATCCGCTCTTGTAATGCCATAATGAGTAATGTTCAATTGGCCGGGTATTAAAAACAAATTGTCTTTAATGACTAAAACGGAAATCATTGATTCAAAAGATTTTTAAATTTAAATTCATAAGAAAGTATATAAAATATAGAAATGGCGTTCCTACTCCAATAAAAAAAACTGAACAATATTTCCGAAAATGGTGATCCTATAAAACTTTAAATCTGTTGAATTGGGAGAATTTTGATACCGGACATTCTGCCATTTGGGACTTGAAAAAAAGACCGGGAATGTAAAAGAAAACCTAACCACAAGAGAAATATGACGGAGGATGGAATCGCGATACTATTTGCTGAGCGTCAAGACTCAATAGAATTCGTCGTTTCTTCAAAAAGTAAAACATCTCTTCACAAAAATGAGCTTAAAACCATAGGGAATGAAGGTTCTTAGACGTAATTTTCATTTTAAATCAACAAAGCATACACTTTTTTGAATACAGTAAAACTTTTAACTCCTAACTCCCTTTTCAGAGTTCTGATTAAATTAAACAAAACAAATTACGGAGTTTTTAAGATCCGCATTACAAGTGTTAATTTTTTCAGTTTGCAATCAGAAAATTTTGATTTAGCAACGTTATGAGACCATTTTTATATCTACCTGTCACTAAGAGCTATTTTTTAGAATTTCAACACACCCACGATTGAATTCTAGCAGAATAAATATTTACAACTATTGTTAACCTACAAAACAAATACAACATTCCCTTGAGAAACTGTCGTGCATGTTAAATCTATCATGGCTTCTAATTGGCAGTGTGCCAACTCAGGTGTTGCCCTCGTCATCTGACCGTGACTTAAAATTCCGCGGCGTTATCCTCGGATCTTTCCCTTCGGGATTGATCCTGGACCGACGCTAATAGCCTGAAGTGTTGCTAACAGTGCAACGTAAAGTCAACAACCTACTTATCTTTGAGAAACTAAAATATTTGTCTAAAATGTTTTGTGTCAAGGAAGATGCCCGTGAAGCTCAAATTCAGTTCTGGAATTCAATTTGAGTACAAACTGGATTCAAAACAGTTGTGTTGCTCTAGTGCGACGTTAACTACCAACTATACAATTTCCATAATCGGCCACTCGATGGTTACCATTTAATTTGATTCTCTTGTGCAAATGTATTTGGTACCAGTGTTCTTGTACCTTAGTATTCAATCCATTCATTCATACACGATAATACAGGGCAATCCAAATTAAAGAGATGGTGATCAGACCTCTGTAGGAAAACCTACTGGTCGAATCGCAACCCAATTTTATACTTTCCTGAGTATGCATTCCAATTTCCGAAGGAAAACATGGTTCAAATATTGGCTTATGGGGTGAAATTTGGCGCTGCTGTTCAGGGAATTTACATATCTCGTCAACACGATATTGCCAATTTTTTTATGACGAGATCAAGATCTAATCGGTTTCGTTCTAATGACGAGCTAACTCGTCCTTCAAGATCTGGTGTTTTGACAATAACGAGATATTTCGTCGCGGCAACTGCAGATAGAACTTTTTCAGGCGAAGAAATATCAATGTGATAATTCCAGCAGAGCACGTGCCTATGCCCAGGGTTATATTCGTATCATCGGGACAAAATGACCACATGGCCGGGACATTCCTTGTCAAACAGGGACGTATTGGACAATTTTTTCCTAATTGCATTCTTAAAAAGCTCGATAATATTGTCCCCGTTTTTCTTTTTTCTAACCAAATAAGGTTAAATAATTCTGTAAGAAGTTTAGTCATAATAAAATAACCAATCTGCCAGATAAAGAACGGTTGTGCTTGGCGAAATTTTTGGAGAAAAGCAATATGACGAAATTGTATTCGAGCAATATGGCAAAAGTTATGAAAGAGGTTGCCAAAACACTAGCGTCCTGTATTTTCACAGAAAAATATCCTCTCATAATGCTCAAACATTTGATTCAAGACAAAACTTACATTTTTAATAAAGTACTTTATTAAAATTCGAACATAACAATGACGAATAATCAGATATTTTAAGATGCAAAACTCAGTTAACGAACCAAAGGTTGTTTTAGAGAGCTATATGAAATGTTAAAATGTATTTACATTATCACATTAAAAAAAGTGCAACATATATTTAATTCTTTAAACAAAAGAAACAAACATAACATAAGAGAACTCTAACTTAGATATTATACCTAACAATAACAATCAGTGGAGTTTTTGTAAGTTTAAATCAGTGTTTTCCAAAGTACGGTACGCCTTTTTGGGGGTGAGATTATTAGAAGGCCGCTCGCAGCTATTACCTAAATATAGCAGAACCTTGATGGTCCGACCTCCGATCCGCAATTAATATCGAGTACTTATTTAACAGGAAAAAAGCTTCGACCGACAGTTCGAAGAATAACTCACGTTCCAGATTTATTGTAAATTTATCACAATAAATGCATACTGACACAAATTCGAGTATATTCTTAATCCATATGTGCTTTATGAATATTTCCGCAGTAATCAAGATTCTAGTGCAGGTATTTTCAAACATTTTTCCATGACGACACAAAAGGGGGGGGGGGTATTTCAATTAACATCACACTGGAGCAACACAACGGGCTATTGGTGACGGTCCGGGATCAATCCCAAAGCACAAGTAAAAGGACGAAGTTCTAAATGAGCAATATTACATAGAAACTCAGACTCCTGTAGAATACCTTTTTAATTATTACATGTCTTTTTTACCTAGTCATGAAAATGCATTAAAATAGTAGGTTTGGACAAGAAAATTTTGTTTGTGCTACAATTGGTATTGGTATTTTCAATTAACGTCACACTGGAGCAACACAACGGGCTATTGGTGACGGTCCGGGATCAATCCCAAAGGGAAAGATCCGAGGACAACACCACGTAATTTTGAACCACGGTCAGATGACGAGGCAACACCTGAGCTGGCACCCCACTCTCCAAACTTCCACACCACGCCAACGTGAGGACATTTGAGGTCACGACAGATTTAACGTGCACCAACCCCCTTTGTACACGACGGTGTTTGGCTGGATTCGAACTCGCAACCCTTCGGCTGCTAGTCCGTTACTCTTCCAACCGGGCCACCGCGGTTTGTGCTACAAGATTTAGAATGATTTTCTCACTAAGTATTTCATTTTATGTTAAAGATTGTTTAAACATATTTAAGAATATTATTTTAATCTGTCTATTTTTAAAATAATATTTTATGCATAACAGACTTACCTATTTAAACATATTTGTAAAATATATTAATTTTTTATTAAATAAATTACGTTCTTAGAAAATTGCTTACGAAATTAGTGATATGAAAATAAAGGGGAGCAACAATTTTTGCTAAAAGGTTTTACGTCAAACACGACGTAAGTAAATTAAAAAAGCACTTCTTAAATCTTAATTCTTTGGAGAAAGCACTTCTTTAAATTAAATTAAAAAATTACCTACAACACAAAATAAAACAGTTTAACTAAGTAATTTAGTAACGTCTTTTTTCTAAAGTAATGAATTTAGTGAATTTTAAAAATGTTTTTAATTATAAAAATAAGCTCTTAAATTGTAGTGAATAATTAAACTAGTTTCATCACTAGGTAGCAAATAGTGCATCACAAATCTCGAATTCGCTCACTCGTTCAATACGGAATTCTTTCAAGATGTTTATTTCGATATTTTTAGACTGCATTTCCCATCAATGAAAACTCAATATGGCAATATTTTCTACACTTAAAAGTTGTTTTTTCTGATACAGCTATCAAACAAATAGTCCAGAAATACACAGCTATTAATGAGAATATTTCTTGTATGTGAGTGAAACAGAAATCTTTGTTGTACATCAGATCCTATGTGTTTCTTGACATCACATAAAACGTTATTAACCATGTCATGCGTGGATTAATCTTTCAATTCACCAGATTTACATTGGCGTATGAAATTTCAGTCAGTTTGCGAATACAAATTTTATTTACCTGATACATTTTTGGTGGATACTCTTAACACAATTTTTTCCGATTTAGGAATATTCAGACTAAAAGATAAAATTATATATTTTCTTTAAAGATAGTCTGAATTCAATAGAAAAATGCATTTCTCCATTGAAATCAAACCATCATATGGATACACATTACCTGAGCCACCTAAAAAAAAAATAGTTCACCAGTTATAAAAAACATTTCCAATACAACTTTATCTTGCCTTAAGACTTCTTTCAGTCTATGTAGGGCAAAAACAGTTCCACATGCAACCACAATAATTTTTCTCATCTGAGTTTTCTCTCTCATAGAAACCCATTCCACCTCAGAATACTTTAAAAGAGTGGCTTCGGCATTACGTAGTTTAGCGTTTTCGATTGGAGATCTTCCTAGAACATATGCTTCAATGATAAATGGCTTCATCTCTACCACCTCTGGAGTCGGTCGCATGTATTCCTGGTTGCAAAGCGTGGGGAAAATACCGGTAACAGCTATGCTGTGAAATGTTATGATTGCCATCTTGGCTAAAATCCTGTCATTAAAAACTGGAAATGGCAGTATCTTTTGTACGTCTTTCTTTCTGAGAAATCTGAGCTTCATGCAATACTTGAAGAATGACAAACATAATGCAGCCGATGTGGGGTTATTTTCAAGCTTCCCTTCTTCATTAGACACATACCCTTCTTTTTGAGCCACATGAATAATTAGTTTAACAAATGTGTTGTAGTACAAGAACTTTCCAGTTTTACGAATGGTAGTAATTATCCGTTCATCTTCTGCCCATTTCGTTAATACACTCACGGCCCTTTCAACTATTCGACGATCACATAGAAAATCAAGCGGATTCAGCAGAAAAGTTGCTTCTGTGGGCAAATAGGTCAGCATGCCAGCTTCATCGTTTTTAAGAATGAGATCTTCCAACTTCAACGTCAGAGGAACATGAATCATTGGCTGAATATTATTCGACCTAAGCAATCGAATGTTAGATAAAATTTCGGAAACTACCCAAGGAAAGCTCAAAAATTCGGCCTCCCTATCACGGTAGGTTACTAAGTACCAGGCAGAAGCTTTACGCTGAAGATCTCGTGCTATTTCTTCAACACTGCCGCTGTTAGGGTGGTTGAAGAATTGTTTTCTTGTTTTCTCGACCAATTCCTTCAGCCAAGTATGTACGAGATTTACTATTTCAGCTCTATCCCGCCTTTCTAGAAAACGGGAGTGCAATTTGATGAAAGCTCCACCAAAAGCCTCTGTTTCGTGGCCTATGCCATAGGTCTGTAAGACTGTTTTGATTGTATTGTTGTATTCATTTCTGGATTCCAATGCGGATGTTTCAAATTTCTCCCATCCGCTGACAACGAGTGCCGGATCTACCTGTAAAAATTAAATATAAGCGTTAAACAAACACAAACCACATCTGGAAGACTAGACATAAAAAGCAACGTCAACTATCAAATGAAAATGCTTAAAATTAATTATTAAAATAAAAATAATTAAGCGTCAAATTAGGCGATAATTCGCCAAATTGAACTGTAAAAAATAATTAAAATAAGAAAAACTCTGCTCTTCTAGTGTTATTTGCTTGAAGGTTCAAACTCGGCGAAATTTTACAAAAATTGGCGCCAAATGTATGAAAAATAAGCAATTCAACTTTTTTCTTCAAGTAGTGCCAAAATAGATTTTTACGACAATCTAGCAATCATTGATTCCGGTGTTTTTCTTTCATGATTGCTATGGCCTGCTCCAAAAACTTCCGAATTTATACCTCGAAAATTTACTCCCAACAGGAAAATGGGGAGTAATTTGGTGATAAGAATAGACTTTTCAATGATGTATTTTATGACCCTATGAATGGCTTTTATCACTTCAAGTTCGTTCAATTTGTCCACTAATTTGTTTCTATTTCAGAAGAACAATGACGCAAGTGCAATATTTGGATACTTTGTGTAAAATGCAGCTCTAGTCTGACATAATTCAACCTTCCATGACACCAGGTAGGTAGGTATTTTAATTCATACATGTGAGATGTGACTCAGATTTTGATGACGGGAGGTTAGCTCTTCAATGCAACGACGCAAGTGCTGTTTAGAACAATTGCATAAGTTGTGTGAATTTGACTGGAACAACGACGTAAGTGCATATTGTGTCATAGTTGATCTAAACTCTGTTCGTTTCATGATGTAAATAACCGAATGAATAAGCATGTCAACAAAAATAATATAATAATTAAACGAAAAACCATGCTTTTAATTAGTGGCATTGTGTTGAGCATGTAATTCAAAATTTTAAGAGCGGCCGCAAATGTAAAATTGGAGAGAAATATTCAAAAACCACCGGCATGAGTGACATCAATTAAAAGGGACATAAATATATCGTTACCACCACGCCAAAGGCACCAATCTGTAAATTTGACGTTTCTACAAAAAGGCGTTCAAAGTTTTGATGCTTCGGGATTGGATGTTTGGGTTTTATGGCACAAGGTCGAAAAGTTGCGCCATTGATGCTTCGGGGAAAAATCAAGTTACGACTCAAAGGTTGTTTTCTTATGAAAACCGGCATTTCCACTAAGAATAAGGATGATTCGTGGCTTTGTCATAGCATAAAACATGAAATGGTGACGCGAAAAATTCAGTTAGGTGAAAATCCCCAAAATGCAGATTGGCGCCTTTGGCATGGTAATAACGATATGCTATTATTAAACCCCACTTCCATTAGCATCAAAGTTTATCGCATGGATCATTTCCATATCAATTCATCACAGCACTCAACCTTGACACCTCCAATTAAAAAAAGATACGTTTCAATTTCAAAGAAAAAGTTACTCTTTAGATAGTAAACCAAGTATTTGAAACATTTGTTTAAAAAATAACACAAATTGAACATTATAATTCGTGTATGAATTTTTTTAAATTTTGCAACAAATATACTTTTAATATCTGGCGATATACAGGCTGCCACAGCCAAAGCACATGTGAGATATCAGCATTAGTAGCATGTATTTTTAAAAGCAGTCTCCTCTTAAACCCTATTTTAGCAATTTTAGTTGCTGACACAAATTGAATTGCTCGTCATCTGACCGAGATTCAAAATTACGTGGTCTTGGCCTCAGATTTTCCCCTTCGGATTTGAACCAGGACCATCGTCAATAGTCCGTCGTGTTGCTCCAGTGCGACGTTAATTAAAATACCTACCTACCAAAATGAATCGGGTAAAGCACAGAATGTGCTAATTAAGAATGGGGGGGGGTATTTCAATTAACGTCACACTGGAGCAACACGACGGGCTATTGGCGATGATCCGAGGTTAATTCCAAGGGAAAGATCGGAGGACAACCCCTCGTAATTTTTAACGGTTAGATCACGAGGACACCTTAACTCAAATGATCAAGCTAAGAAATTTAAATTTTGAAATTAAAAAACTTAATATTTTCTTTAAAAGGTATTGGTATTTTCAATTAACGTCACACTGGAGCAACACAAAGAGCTATTGGCGACGGTCCACGTAATTTTCAACCACGGTCAGATGACGAGGCAACACCTGAGCTGGCACCCCACTCTCCAAACTTCCACACCACGCCAACGTGAGGGCATTTGAGGCCACGACAGATTTAAAGTGCACCAGCTCCCTCTTTAAAAGGTTTTCATGACAATTTAGCCACCACAGGTAATGATATTCTTTCATGATTGCTACAGCTTGGCAGAAATTAGCAACCGTTGAACATTTTTTTATCCCTAAACAAAAGGGTCGCTGCAGCCCGGTCGGAAGAGTGACGGATTAGCAACCGAAAGGTGCGAATTCGAATGCAACCAAAGACCGGTCGTGCACAAAGGAGGCTGGTGCACGTTAAATCTGTCGTGGCCTCAAACGTCCTCACATTGGCGTGGTGTGAAAGTTTGGAAAGTGGGATGCCAGCTCAGGTGTGACTTCGTCATCTGACCGTGGTTCAAAATTATGTGGTTTTGTCCTCGTCTCATTCCCTTCAGGATTGATTCCGGACCGTCGCCAATAGTCCAATATGTTGCTACAGTGCCATGTTAATTAAAAATACCATACCCTAGACAATATTTTTACGTCCGCTATTAGGGCCGCAGTAGCCCGGTTGGAAGAGTAACGGACTGGCATTCGGAGAGTAGTGAGTTCGAATCCAGCCAAAGACCGTCGTATACAAAGAGGGTTGGTGCACGTTCAATTCGTCATTGCCAAATGTCCTCACGTTGGCGTGGTGTGGACGTTTGGAGAGTGGTGTGCCAGCTCAGGTGTGACCTCGCCTTCCGACCGTGGTTCAAAATTACGCGGTGTTGTCCTCTTATCTTTCCCTTTGGGATTGATCCAGGACTGTCACTAATAGCCCGTTGTGTTGTTCCAGTGTGACGTTAATTAAAATACCTACCTAACGTCCACTATTAGTGAGTGGGATGCCAGCTCAGGTGTTAACACGTCATCTGACCGTGATTCAAAATTACGTGGCATCGTCCTCGGATCTTTGCCTAAAGGATTGATCCCGGACAATCGCCAATATCCCGTCGCGTTGCTCCAGTGCGACGTTAAATATTTACCGTATAACCGTTATCGTCTACTATTAGATGAAAAAGGGACTAAAATTTCGTTGACCTTTGTTAAATTTTCAAAAAAGTCGCCAAAATATTGAAAATAGGATCTTCTGAGACGATTTCGATTTTTAAAAATAACTCTACACGCCAAGGTTGAAAAATAGCATAAAAAAGTCGCATTTCAGTCATCCTCTAATATACAAGTGCTTATGAAGATTGTGCACACTATTTTATATTTATTTGGAATATTTTGACTTAAGGAAAGTTTCAACAGACACAGAAGACAGAAATACATTCATGCTAACTTGCACAAATGGAACCCGCTCCATCTAAGACTCAGAGGTTGTCAGGCGTAATAGTAAGTCTAGAATCGTGAAAAATTGAGATTTTGAAAAAATCAAAGTTTTATAAATAAAAAGAACTGTTGCAGAGGAGACTAAAACTTGCCAAATTTCCAAGCATGTAACCATGAAACACAATAGCCAAGTTTAAGAATATTGGATGTGGTCGGTTAGTGGGCAGGATCAATATGGTAATTGGTTGATAATTAATTAAACGTCGCAGTACAGCAACACATTCCGCCAGGGGAGACCCCGCGCCTATCCTTATGAGGATTTACCGGTTTAGTAGTCTCCCTTGGGAATTTATTAGTTTTAATTCGCTACTGCGAATTAAAACTATTAAATCAGCTGACCGTCAAGAAATGGTTTTCTTGACAGTCAGCTGATGGTCATACGGTAACTAAGTTTATGTCGTTGCTATAAAATCCTGGCCACGGGATTGCAGGATATCTATGATTTTACAAATGTTTTCTCTGCATTTCCTATGCTTTAGTGCTAGGTTTAGCCATCCTGAGGTGGGTCTTGGTGATAGGCATCGCAAGTGGAGTGAGCTTGTGAGGGGACATTCCAAGGCATAATGCATTGGAGTTCCCTCTATCTCACAGGAGCATTGGTTGGTCTGAGATAAACCGAATCTGTGGAGATAGCTAGGGAATGGGCCATGACAAACTGCAAAAGACGTCTATCTTTGATGCGGGTATTAATGGAGACATTTGGGAAGAGATCGTATGTTGAGCGGCCTGTGTCGTCTGTGTTCCATTCTAGCTGACACAGTTGAAGAATGTGGTCTCTAGTGAGACTCTTGGAGTGTGAGACTGGAAGGGCTATTTGTTTGTCCTCTGGAGCATCTTTGTTTGCTGCCGCTTCCCCGGCAAGAACTACAGCAACACAACGTGCTATTGACGATGATACGGGATCAATCCCGAGCGGAAAGGTCCGAAGACAACACCACGTAATTTTGAACCACGATCAGATGACGAGGCAACACTTGAGCTGCCACTTCACTCTCCAAACTTTCCAAAAACGTTAACGTGAGGAAATGAAATTTGAGGCCACGACAGATTTAACGTGCACCACCCGCCTATGTACATGATGGCTTTTTGGTTGGATTCGAACTCCAACCCTCTGGTTGCTAGTCCGTTGCTCTTCCAACCGGGCCACCGAGGCCCAGATTCGATATGTAATAACAGATACGTTATGATATAGTATACTGATACGTTAGGATATATACTGATTAGATGCACAGCAAATAAAATTTCAATAATATTCTAAATTATACCTGAATACTTCGGTATTGAAGAATTGAAGCGCGGTTGTCACTTTCAAAGTCCTTGCTCACTCTGTACATTTTTCCAAGGGATTTTTTTGATTTGTACTTTTTCTTCCATACCTTTTCCATAAAATCTGGGTACTGCTTCGGATGCTCTAGTTTGTCAAGACGCGTTGAACAACCTGTCTTGGCGAAGTCAACAGCGATAGCGTGCTTTTCAGCTATGCTGATGCACAAAGGGTACTTCACGCTAAACAAATCGGAAGCTGCAAGATGAGCACTAGCAATAGAGCCAATTTGGTCATTTTCTATGTAGTACATAAGAAAGTCTGTCACTTCATCTGTCTTTGACCTGGCTAAGAAGTCAGATATCTAGAAATGAAACGGAATAGCTTTTTTAGATTTTTCGAAAAAGATTTAACCCTCCTGGTGGTTGTTTCGACCATTTCATCGATAAAAGAAATCTGGCCAGATATTGATGGACGATATATCTCGCTCATTAAAGGAAAACTGACCAGATCTTGATCTCGTCATCATAAAAAAATTGTTGGTATCTTGATGACGAGATATATCGTCATTAGCAAAATTGACCAGATCTTGATGGACGAGTATCTCGTTGAAACCACTTGGAGGGTTAAAAAATTAAAAGATTTAATTTTATTATTTGTTTCGTTTCATAGAGGATTTAAAGAATTAAAAAATAATAATTTTTAAAGTAAACTAATTAACCATACTGGTGGTTTGTCTTCGCGTCCAAAACTGCCCTGGAGTGACTACCGTCTGATACAAAAAAAAATCTGTTCCACATTGGTATCAGTTCTATGCAGGGGACAAGTTGTTTTTCCTACTTGGATAATCATTCCCCTTCGAGTTAACAAAGCATAGGCGATAGTACATCGTAAACTCATTTCGTCCCTTCGCCAGCTGCTATGAAGTTCCATAACGAGTCCTCTCCCCTTCCTGCCTCAGGCTTGGAGCAGATCCTTTACCCTTAAGAAATATTAGCGATTTTCTTAGTTGTGAATTTACAATTGTTGATTCTTTTTGAGTCATTTGACAGACGCTCGCTGATCTACTCAATTGGTTGAAAGGTGTTTGAATGTAGGGTGGTTTTTGGAAATCCAAGAGATTCAGCATTTTTTGTGTGCCTTATTTGAGACTTTCAGGGTAAACCTAATTGTCAAAACACGTGCTAAGAGTGAGGAGGCACAGTAAAGCTATCTTTAAAGGCCTTTCGAAATAACTTCTATGCCTGTTCAAACAAAAATCACCTGTCCATCAATTGCTCGGGGAAAGGACATAACGAACGACACTCGCGAAATTGATTAGCGGCCCACCTATGTGATTTTTTCAAAGGCGGGTGAAACGACAAACCTCGCAGTGAAACCTAAAGTCATCTCTCCGTGAGCTCGTCAGCAAAATAGGGCAGTTTTGATCTCGACGAGGTGCCTCGTGATTAGAAAAACTGGCCAGATTCATGCTAGGACGAGATATCTCGGGGAAACCACTCGGAGGGTAAAAATAAAGAAATTAACGAATAATGTGCTGAAAATGAATGAATTAAATTTGTTGTTCTTGCACTAATCCAAGCAACATCAACGACTGGTAGGTAAAATATCACCTAGATAATCTGCACATTACCTATTAGGCACTCGTTAAAGTGAAAATAAGATCTTTGCTCGAATAGCAGCGTTTTCGTACGCGTAAATTAATACTCAGACAAACAACTCAGGTACTACTAATAGAAAAACACGCTATACTTTTATCCCGTTAAAGTTATAAGTAATTTCATATAATAATCAGTAGATGTAAATAAAATATACTGACAATTATTGAAACTTAATGCTATTTATTTATTTTTCGATATCTAAAGAATCAAGTTGATAGAATCAATCAACAGAATAGTTGAAAGAATCAATCAGATTCTACCTAGGTTAGAGAAACAAACTTTTGCACTTTAACGATTCGAAAGCCGTTAATGTGCACATTACCTTGGTAAAATGCGGAAAACTCTTATTTTGTAGATGATTCCGCACTTTAACGGAATAAATCAGCTAATCTACAGATACTTAGGTAATGTGCACATTAACAATTTCGAGCTTTAACGTTAAAAAGCTGAAACTACGCAAAAAGTAAACCTTTTTTCATGATGCGTGAGGGTGGGGGCGTCGTGGCTCAGTGGATATGCCCACTGCGCTAGCAACCTTTGAGTTGTAGGCGGCACAGGTCCGATTCCTGTTAGGTGCATTCCTCCCTGGGTGTATTTCTCTCTTCTGTGTCAATAAAAACTTTCATTGTGTGTCTATTACTTGATATTGTATGTCTTGTGTCTGGCGCAGCACGGCCAAATCTGGCTCTTGCGTTATAAAACCCCAAAACCAATCAACCATGATGGGTGGGAAGTGGAATAGAATCGCTCGATGAAGCAAACATGACACGTATAGATCGGCCCATTTCTCCCCGGTCAATAGGAAGAAAGAACAGAAAAGAAAGTATTGAAAATTGAACTAAATGTAAAATTAAACGAGTAAAACGGTTTTTAAATGTCTTAAGTAAGAAGTTTTAGTACTGTTTACATAGTTATATACGAATACCTTCCCCATAATCAGCTACGAACCATAAGAACTACACAAATTTCGTTAAAGTTTGCTCTGTGACAATTCGAAATACACTCACTGCCAAAAGTTAAGCATGGAGAGGAAAATGTTAATTTCTGGAAGTCAATCTGAAATTGAGAGGTTGCATTTCGCTGCAGAGGTAGATGGAAGAATGCAAATATATTCTGTAACAGTCAATCACGGTTGCGTGTCGAGAAATATGCAAAAAAAGGCAGTCGTATAAGAAGCCAGTATTGTGAAGGGTTAGAGGAGTTTCATGTAAGTGCTGATAAAAGTGTTTAGAACTTTCGTACGATTAGTTTTCAAGACAGACTTGTTTCTATGGCTTCCAGAAGACGAATGGCAGATAGTGAGCGCTGGCGTTCTGTGGGACGCCTTGAAGCAGGACAATCAATAACAGATGTTGCTCTTTTCTTCGGCGTTCATCACTCCGTCATTTCACGATTATGGGAACAATTCCAAACAAGCCGAACAGTTGTAAGAAGACCTGTGGCCGGTCGCCCAAGGGTTACGACCCCCGCAGAAGATCGATATATTGCTGTTTTAGCCAAGCGGAATCGAAGAGCGACCTCCACACGTGTGACATCAATGGTTGCAGCGTCCATTGGTAAGACGATATTTGCCATTACTGTTCGCCGAAGGCTACACATGAATGGACTGTACGCTCGTGTACCACGAGTTTGTGTTCCTCTATCCGCGTCGAATCCAGAGGGGCATGATTAAAGTGGTGTCGGCAACATGTGAATTGGACTGTGTCGGTTAGGCCAAAGTTATGTTCACGGATGAGTCGAGATTTGCCCTGGAGCCAGATGACAAGCGTGTAAGGGTCTGGAGAGAACAAGGCACACGCAATCGGCCCCAGAACATTATCGAGCATCACGCATGCATTCCGAGGTAGAAGCATCATGGTGTGGGCAGGGATTTCGTTGAGATATCACACCGACCTCCATATCTATAGACGGGGTTCTGTGACGGCTGTCCGGTATCGGGATGAAGTCCTAGAACTCACTGTGAGATTGTACGCTGCAGCATTTGGTCCTGCTTTCGATTTAATGGATGACAATGCGCGTCTCCATCGAGCCAACGTCGTCGACGACTACCTGGAGAAATAGGGGATTGCGCATATGGATTGGCCGGCGTACTAGGTCCGACCTTAATTCCATTGAACATTTTTGGGATGCCCTTGGCCGTGCTGTGTCTGCACGTTTCCCACCCCCAATCACTCTCACAAAGTTGCAAACTGCTCTACAGGAGAAATGGCAATTACTTGACTCTGGGGTGTTTGATCACCTCATGGAAAGCATGGTCACACGCTGTAAACCTTGTATGAGGATGAGGGGTGGTCACATACCTTATTAATATCGGTTTTGTTTGTTTGTTTTGGATTTAAACATCATTTTGTTAATGACTCCAATATGATTTCATCTTATAATTTATGAAAATTCAATATTGTTTTCATCTTTGTATGTAATTCTTTGTTTTGTTTCATACATAAACATATTTGCTACTTTCCTGCCGCATTTCGTGTCAATCAAGCTGTACTTGTGGATTTTTTCGCATTTTACCGCTTTGTGCTTAACTTTTGGCAGTGAGTGTATAATAAGGGCCCGAATTTTGTTGACATTAGAATGTATATGAATTTATTTACGACAAAAAATGATATGTAAAAAATATTTTGGCACATACATGAAACAGTAAAATTAAACGATATTAAAATATAATGTTCATCTCAGATGTAATCCTTACCATTCCAGAATAGCTGCCCTTTTTCTCCTCTTATTAACTGCTAGTGTGCTCTATTGTTATAGCCATCTGGAACTCAATGTATCTTGTAATCACTTTCACCATTTGAACTTTTCAACCTCGCTTACCTTGGTTGGATGAGCGAGGACCCACCCACTGGAGAGATGTTTATTTTTTCCTCCCCTTTCCGATCGCTCATTAATTCCACCAAACTCGAGATCCTTGCAGCTCTTACAGAAGCCATCGCCTGTTCTACCAATAAACTTCTCAATAGGCCGTACAATCCAATACTCTTCCTTTAAATCCGTATTGTCCTACAGGACTAATTTTTAATTTCCTTCTTTCACGAGTCCCTTAGAATAAGGAGCTCAGAGTCGTTTCATACATCATACAAAGAACCCCTCCATGGTATTGGTATTGTATTATGTTTCAACTCATCTCTTCGTACTGAAAATGCAACACTCCTGGTGGTTGTCTCGACAAGGTATCTCGTCATTAGCAAAATTGGCCATCTTGTTGGACGATATATCTTGTCAATAGAAGAAAACTCGAAATCATAAGAAAACTCGATCACAATCATTCGAAGAAAACTGACCAGATCTTGTCATCTCGTCATCATAACGAAATAGGCAATATCTTGATGGATATCTCATCATTAGCTAAATTGGTCAGATCTTGAAGGACGAGATATCTCGTCGAAACCACTTGGAGGGTTAAATAAGTTCCGGGCGAGACATCAGTAATAGAATTCCAGCCACTCCACGTCCGACCGAAAGCTTCGGCCTCTTACCAAGATTCAGCGAATCCCCAGGCAAAATTGATATTCTGTTAAACTGAACCCCATCGAAGATCATGACATAACACATTCGTACTTTTGCGAATGGCAACTTTCTCATAACGCGCTTTCACACCGATTTAAAAATCAACTGATCCAAGGTCAACTGCCTTCTCACAGAAACCGCACTATAGATGATTCAATTCAATGTTTATGGTAGAAACAAAACCGAGGATTCTGACTTTGGATTGTTCCAACAAAATATTTAAAAATTTGGACAAAACTGAAATATTCTGCTAAAATCTCGGAAATGACTAAGGCTCTAAAAATCAGACACATCGAAAAATGACAAAACGCTACGTGTTTAGAATCAGGAGATTGCAAATGGAACTATATACGGGTAATGTCTAAGAAGTGCTCATAAAAAGTTCACATGTCAACAAAATCCGCTCTGGTGATGAAACTTAAAAACAGATCGAGTGCATCTAATGTATCGTCTAAAATAGGGTAAATATATATCCATTTTCGACAATACAACGATATGTCCGAGTTTTGCAAGTCCCTTAGGTCAACTCTCGAGTCCTCAGGAATGACTAGGATATTGATTACGGTTTACAATTCAATTCGACATAAAACTCGTAAAAGCTTGTTTTGCAGTTGTATATGTAAGTGTACAAAATAAGCGAAAACAGTGTTCTTACATTTTTGAAATTCGTCGCAGGTGGGTTTGGATAATCTAGAGGCACATAATTTTCTCCTTTAAAGAATAACTCAGGCATCCAGATGACGCAGAACTGATCTCCGTCCAAATCAGCACCTACAATATTGAATATTCCTCAATGAATGTAATTAGTTGTACTAGTAGATTTGAGTTGTTTACACACATTGTTTTAACGTACTCAATACTCTTACCTGCCATTTCATCTGGATGTGGTCTTGGGCCCTTCTGAGGAAAAACAATGCAATCGACTATGTGGTGCAATTCAGCAACATCAACTGCAGTGAATTTACGTATATCGCCGGGATGGACACAGGGAAACTTTGTAACCATAACCGTGCCTGCAAAACAAACATTATTTGATAAAGACAAGCAACGTTTCACGAAAGGTTTTTAGAATATTTGAGTTCACATAGTAAAATGGAAGTTGTACATGTATAGAACTCAAATCAGGGGAAAAACAGACAGCCCGTTTCAGAACTGCTACGGACAAAAATACTTGTGAAATAGTAGCTTTAGTCGCATAAAAATAGAAAAATTAGTAGTTTCTTACAGATTATTGTAGTAGCAGCTTTAGTTGATTTAAACAGTTGAGCGAGACAGTTTTATTGAGGAATAAAGCTCGTACATTCCTTGTCCAGAGTTATAAGAATCGCTTGCTTTCGAATTCTTACCGGACATGACTACATACAAAAACACACTGTATAGGAGTAGCGCGCGAGAGATCAGCTGTCTCCTTTGTAAACTGGACGAAATGACTGCAGACCACCTCACGGATTGCCCTAAAATTCTTGACAACAGAATCGCAAATACTGTAGATAGTGCTTTTAAACCATATTTTTCACTTTAGAACTCTTTTGGGCTGCTCGTCGATTGATGGTCGATAGGTCGGAGAAAATTAATCCCAGCAATATATGCCAGCAGGGTCTTCAAGAACACTATGGGGAGTAGAAATAGGGATAGACGTTTGGCGTAGCTTGACGCTTAGTTAACAGTTCACACTTAAACTAGAAAAATACCATACACTTTGTTACACGTAAACCTCGTTGAAGCAATCATGTTTATATTTATCAAAAGCTTTTTATACCAGAGTGCAGTATGTCAAACATTTCCAAATGATAAAAAATATTTTCTCCAATGGTAAAGCAGATGAGCCATGAATTTGTGACTGAAACAAGGATTTTCGTCAACCTTTAATGTATTTTCTAAGTCGCAAATAGGAGCTTTTGAGAAGATTTTGTTTTAAAAGATACCTTTAAATCGCCAAGGTTCAAATATGATAGCAAAGGCGCCTTTTAGTCATCTGCGGCCCTGCCGTTTTTATTGCATCCTTCATGGAGAGCAAACTCCATTCTATAGAAAATAACATCTTTTAAGTTCCATGCATGTAGCTAGTTTTAGAGTCGTCTTTATACCAAATTACACATAAATTTACACAATTGAAAATAAAGTATAAGACAACATGAAGACGTACTGCTCTATTGTCGTAAGCCAGAGGAAGTCCAGCGTTATGTGAACTTGCAGAAGTGCACACCAATCAAATGGTGAATGACTAAGAATTCGGGAGTGTTAAAAAACTTTATGGGTGAAGCCTAGAAATCGGCTCTCTCATATGAATGTATTTTGCATAAAAAATACTTTTTCCACAAAGTTTTTTTGGTAGGTAGTTAATTAAAGTCGCACTGGAGCAACATAACGAGCTATTGGTGACGGTCAGGTATCAACCCCGAAGGGAAAGATCCAAGGAGCCTCGTAATTTTGAACCACGGTCAGATGACGAGAATACCTAAGCTGGCACCCCACTCTCCAAACTTCCACACCAAGTCAACGTGAGGACATTTTGAGGCCACGACAGATTTAACGTACACCTGCCTCTGTGTACATGACGGTATTTGGCTGGACCTAGTTTCGAATCCGCAACCCTCTGGTTGCTAATACGTTTCTCTTCCAACAGGGCTACAGCGGCCGAAGTCTTTTATGGAGTGGTAGAATTTCTTATGCCTCACTGTCCGTCCGTCTCTACATCACTCCTATGTCATCAGAAAATCAATTAAGAGAATATTTATAAACCGCAGCACAGCCTTATACCTAAATGTTTATATACCAGCCTTAACCATTTCGAGGAGGTGGGACACCTGACATCCCACCGATTGTAAAGGATTTCTGGACTAGATGTTCTTTGCATACGATGAACTCACATTTAAAAAAGGCTTAACGAGCAATATTCTTTATGTATTTTATTATCAAAATCATTCTGCGTCCACATACTTACCGAAATCTAGCACATTGATATTTATAAGACCACCAAATCCCGTTATATAATGCAGAAGCTGAATGAACAGTGTGTTTTACATGAGAAAAAAACACGAACTGATTTTTACAATCTAAAAAGAACCCAAAACTTGAGAGGGCGGAGAAAGAAATTTCGGTAAAACTCAAAAACACCAAATTGATGACTAAAATTATCGTCATCAAACAGCTAAGCTTACGACCGGTTACCATACTAAAAAATTATCATTAATTGGCGATGGTTTATTATTGTCAATTGGTGACAGTACCGCGTTCTTGAGTTAATCGAAATTCCAATTATCAGGTTAGGTTGGTATTAATGAGAGAACGGAATGAGAATTTAGGAGAGTTCATCCTGACTAAAAGTGAATAAAAAAATATGTGGCTTAGTCTCCTGAGTATTTGGTATTGGTAGGTTTGACTGTACATACATTGCAAATATATAAGCAGGATAGCTTTGCATTACCTTCCAAAATAGCAGAATCATCAGGAGTAGTAATTCCTAATGAGGCATCTCTTGAATATTGTACAAATACTTGACCATACTCCAGCATCCCAGTTTCATCGAGAACACCAAACATGTTTCTAGCCTTTTCGGGATCGAGGTCAATGTTTGCTTTACTTTTGATAATGTCTGAAAATGATAAAGCATAAATGGAATTGTTACACTGGCCAACATATATTTTAGTGACTCAAAATTAGACTTCTCGAGTTTAAGATAAGTTTATGATTCTAAAATTGCATCAATCATTTCATTTGATCCAATCAGATTTAATTTGGGTGAAACGGAATAACTACTTCGTATATCCTTAATCAACCAGTTGCCCGTAAAAATCCAGGAGAGTTAAACATATGATTTGTTACTTGCCCAATTTTAAAAATATTTGTCATTAATAGTACATATTATTAAAATGGCGACATAATACACAATTACTTCTTTTGTTGAAAAATAACCTAATTTTTGTGTTGGAAACCATAGTACTATTGTTACAAAATACTGGCAAAAACAAACTTTCGACGAGTCGAATATTTTTGCATATTTTCACCTCTTCCAAAGACTCTCCAACTCTGATCCTAATAATCAAACTATGTGCATACATGTGATAGTGTGATACACCGTCATACATGCCAACATTTGACTAGGGGTCATCAGTAGCACAAGTTATTTAGAAAAGTTGCCAACTCACCGTAGGAAAAACTGGAAATGCGCCAAGCAGCGTCGATCCAATGGGGGGAGGTGCGCCACCCCCCCACTAATTTCTGAGTTAGCAAATTTTGATTGTTTGATTGAATTGTCACATTAAAAACAAAATATTCAGACGTACACACACCCCACGAAAATTATGTCCAATCAGCACTGGCTCCAAGCACCTTATTTTTTCTTCTTCTCATAAAACGGAAAAAGCCATCAGCAATGTACGAAATACTAAAGCATGGAAAGTCAGTCTTCAGCACAATGAGTATGTAATTGGTTATAACATGCACTCTTGGCATTTCTGAGTTCAACCACATTGAATGTTTTTCCATAACAACAATCCATATTTATTTTCTCCACCAACATACTTTCCAATGTCTTTGTACTAAGATTTGACCTGGATTCTGTTTGATTTTTTTTAACTATACTAAAAATTCGCTCAGTTGGCGCATTACTATGTGGAACAACTAAAACAGACAGCATTAGTTGAGAAAGAAGCTTAAACTTGAAAGTACCATCGGGATACTTCAGATTACCAATCTTATGCCAACAATCATCAGCCCTATCGCATTCTGTAATATCAGAGGAAAACTTTTCATTTTGATATAATGCACAAATTCTAACTGCAATTTATCACAGTCTTCAGGAAAGTCAAATATATCAACAAAATATTTCACAGAACTGTAAGACACAGATGCACGTAGGGAAACATTTGCAACTGAGGCATTCTGATAAAACTCATCATGCAATGGTAATTTTTTAAGCACATAATCACACGCAGTACAATAGAACTTTCTAACAGATGAAAAAAATTCTTTAACTTTATCTGGCGATAAATCCGAGGTGCTTAAATAGCTTCTTGTGCAACTGCCAATAATAAGTTCATCATTACTTTTTTGGTTTTTCATCTTTGAGTATTGTATGTTAAAAACTTCCTCACATTTTGAAATTGCTGCAGGGGTTACAAAACGTATCAACAGTTCAAAATAAAATTTGTGGAGTTCATCCTTCAGGAGGTGAATGCAAGGAGATTCTTTTTGCAATGAAGCATTTATTTTTGTAAAAGTTGGGAGAGCATTTTGCAAAAATAAACAATATAATTTGGTACATGGAGAAATAAAAAAGTCTTTAATTATTAAGCATTGTTTTGACAAAGAATCGGAATCATCAGTAAAAAATTCCGACAGAGGAGATTACTGTTCGATAACTCTATTTAAAACAGTTTCCAAAGATAACCAACGAGTACTTACATGTTTCAATATTTTATGATTCTCCTCCCCACACAGGTACTGCAATTTTTTAAGCCTGCTTTGTCTTTTGCTACTTCTGTCCAGGTAATAATATATCTGAGTAACAAAAAAATCAATATCTATTGGCAATGTTTTAGTAGCTCTCTGTGCACAAATGTGTAGCAGATGACATGAACAACCAACTATTTTAATTTTTGGCTGCTTTGACTGGATGAAAGAGGCAACTCCCTTAAATTTTCCTATCATAGTATTGGCATTGTCACAGCAAAAAGCAACACAGTTCTTCCATGGGATTTGAAGTTTTGAGAGTTCCAAATCAATCATTTTAAAAATTCCTTCCCCAGTATTGTCTTCTGATTCTAAAAGGGATAAAAGAGTTGTTTGAACCTTACCTTTATCAGAATCAAAAAAACTCACAACCTGGGGGTAGAGTTTCTTGTCTTCCAAATCGTTACTGCCATCTGTCGAGGGAGAACTTATTATTCCTAATTTTATCAATAATTTGGCTTTTTGTCTCCTTTGCCATAACTTGCATAATAGCACTTGTCTTGGTTCTTCCACTTGAATATTTTTGTGCGATCTCCGAATCAGGAAACATTTTTGAAAAAAGTTTTCCAGCGTGATTAGATGCAGAAATTGGTAAATTGTGTTCTATTAAAAACCGAGTAAATAAACACTCGGATTTTATAACATCTAAGTCTTTTTTTGTAGTAAAATATGACGTCACATTGAGATTACTTGATTCCAATTTATACAGTTCGGTATGTTTCTTGCAGGCCACGTGTCGTTTGCAGTCGTCACGACCGCCATGAGTCACTGAAAAATCTTGTTTGCACACAGTACAAAACGCAAATCCTTCTTTAGAAGATGCTATAAGGCATGACCATAAGCTTGAATACTCTTTTTTAAACTTTTGGCAGCTCTTGCGCTTTTTTACAGGAGGGGAATCTTCCTCAACGCGTTTTAAAAATCGATCCATTATGCACAGACGATAAGAGATGCAGCAGGCTCCAGAACTAAAAAGTACACAATTTAGAAGTGTTGTCAACGTACGAAAAACGTGCAGTACCGGTGAGTGAAACCGCTACAAAGCATAGCGGAGATAGGAAAACGTGACGTTTTAGGATCACTCTGCGCAATCGCCCTGAAGCTCCGCCTACGCGTATCTCCCGTGAGCCTCTCTGCGGCAAAGGACCAATTTCTACCGGAAATGCGCCAAGCACCTTACTTTTACTTAGAATTGATAGTGCAAGAGCATGCGTTGCTTTTATTCAATATACACATGTTCGTGTACATCGATTCCAACGTCTAAATAACGATCACACACATACAAAAAAAGATGAAAATTATTATTTTTTCTACATGGTTTTTATGCTCATAGAAGAAAAAGAAAATTCATAAAATCCGTAGGATATAGGGTAGCTTCCGTAGTTGAATAGGGAAATCCGTAGAAACTACGGACAATCCGTAGCAGTTGGCATGTATGCACCGTGATTCATCCCACTTCTGACTCATCAACAGCGAACACAGGTGACTTACAGTATGAGTTGCGAGAACATTCCAGAAGCAGAAAACGAACGACTTTCGATAAAGGGTTGCAACAACGTTTTAAGAGAACGATTTCGGACGACAAAGGAATAACACGTGAATGGCAGACGGCCATCCTTTTTGTGTTGTTTTAAATGTTTGTAACTGTACTGGCCTGAATTGTTATTTTTTAATTAAATGTTTTATCTTTTAAAGAATTTTTCAGTGTTCTTTAAATCCCTGTTACACTCTCACTGAACTTAACACACATGTACCTAAGAATAAATTTTTAGGGCTTTCCTTCGTAGTTCACGAAAGAAAATATTTATCTTTCCTACCTAAAATCAACAGTAAATCATAATTTCGGCCTCTCCCATAAGAACTTGCTTTCGCCGCGACGGTTTTTACTGCTTTTATTTCTACATTTTCAAAAACTTGGTAAACCTGATTCAAAAAGACAAAACTATCGTCAGGCATAAACTATGTGACACACGCGTACATGATGATTCACTCGGAACTTAGCCCAAAAACAGTTCAACAAGGTGATTCAGAACTCCTGGGACAAACGTCAAGAGAATTAGAGCACACTAAAAGAATATTTTTTGTTTTGCAATGTATGGGAGCAAGTGACGTGCTTAGGCACAAAAACAAGATTTGCACAGGAAATGAAACAAAATGTTTATTTACATCATTATTTTAAAATTACTAATTTACAACTTTTCAAAGGTTCGACCATCAACATTAATGCAAGCTTGGCAGCATCGATGCAAGGATTGGAGGACTTTTTCAAAGGCGCCAGATATTTCCCGAACACTTGCAGCAGCGCCGAGGTCTTCAACTGAGTAATTGGAGTCTCGTAGACGAGGGCCTTTAGATGTCCCATAAGGATAAATTGAGACAGGAACGTGGTGGTCAAGTGACTGGTCCACTTCGCCTAATGCATCGAGAAGCAAATGTGACATCCAGGTAATTACGCACATGAATGCTGAAATGGGCTGGCGCCACATCGTGCTGAAACTGCACTTGATTACCAACGGCAACTGGAACATCTTGACATGATTCCGGTAAAACGTCTTACAAGAAATACAATAACTCATGTAGATGTGGTAACAGATATGGCCCAATCGGAAACCCGTTAACAATACCCGCCCATACATCTGCAGAGAATCGTTCCTGGTGGCCGTGTGGATGTGTAGCGTGTGGGTTTGCGATTGTCCCCACATACGACAATTGTGCGAACTAAAAACTCCTCATGTGTAAAACTGGCCTCATCTGTAAAGAGCACTTGTCTGGTTGTAAGCACTCAGCTGCAAAAAAACCAACGATAGAATTCTAAGCGTAGAGGATAATCTTCCGCTTTCAGTGCTTGAATTCTCTGTAAATGAATTGGTGAAATAGGTCCTCGTGCAATACTCTAAATACATTGGTTGACTACGCTACGTGCAATAGCTCTTGTACGTGAGTCATCTTTCATCAACCTCTCCCAGAATAAATTTTTCCATTTCTGGAATATAAATGTCTCATCCGACCTCTATCAAGTCTACTGACTTCGAATGATCCTCTTTCAGAGTTTGCGGAGCAAACGCTCAAATATTTTGTGATCCGGCACTCGCCTATTGGGGAAGCGTTCACGGTACAATCTTAGCGCCGCTCGTCCTTCATCATGGGCAGTTCCACACATTAGATGCATGTCTGCCTTCTCTGAATTAGCAAAATGGTCCATCACTTGGGAAACCCGCCATTCAACTGCCGGAAAGGAGCGATTTTCAAGTGCGTCAAACCAAACAGTGCACTCTAGCGGCCCAATCCATGCATCCGCAACTTGAGCAGTTATTGTAAAACTCATCGTAAATAGGTAATTGTGAAATAATAATGCAAATAAACATTTTGTTTCAATTCCTGCTCAATTCTTGTGTTTGCGCCTGAACGCATTACTAGCTCCCACACCATGGCTATACAAAAAATGATTCTTTTAGTTTTTTTTTTAACACCCCTTGAAGTTTCAAATTCTCCCTGTCTAATTTAACTCCGATTACTTCTCGTGGGGACATCTCAATGTTAATGTATACAGAAATAAATCAAGGACTATTCAACAGCTGAAACACGTCAAACTGGAAATTTAAACTATAAATACCAACGTGCTGAAGCGTACATTTTACAATGTGTAGCAACAAATTGATCTATAGATGCCAATGGAGAATATTGTCAGCGTCTTCTGTGATATCGTTGTAATTGTGAAAAGGAAACACACTTTGTACTCCAATTTCAGCTTGAAATATATTCAAAATTATAGAGGTTTTTCTGGGTAAACTCCCAAAAGAATCACCCTGCATACAAAACTCATTTTTCATTGCCTCACTCATCAAGTTTAAGATGATTACTAAGATTGTTAATGAACACATTTAGGAAACATGGTGCTATTCATTGTTACGAAATCATAAATTCTCTTATTTTGAGAATAGATTACTCAATACTTAGAAAAGAGCTGTCTCGATCTTCAAGAGGAAGAGTGGTTCGACTATAAATATCATTAAGATGTTTCCCAATGCTGACGATTTCTTAAACCTTCAAATGAAATGAGAGGCATATAAAGATTCCAAAAACTTTATGAAACCAATGATAATTAGTCTTTTGTTACATTCAAACATTCTTACACATTTTGGAAATGCAAATTCCAGGAGTTTTCAAAGTTTTCTAGCGGAATCACAATCCACTATTCTGTCACAATTATTACATTCACTATTCTACTGTCCATTCGTCCTAGTTGTGGTGCCACTTAAATCGATACCCACCTTCCTGTCACCGTATGAAGCAAACTTTCCCAAATAATCAGGCATGTATCATAAGTTCCAACTATCTTAAATAATTAACAAGATGTATAAATAGGTTTTATAAGTTTAATCTAGGCTCGCTGATAATTTCGAGAAAACCTCGTGGCGCCATCTACATAGCGCATTTTGAGCTAGTTTTCTAAAAAATTCCAGTGTTGGTCTCCTTTCAAATAGGTTTTAAAACCAACATGAAATTGAAAATAAATAACTTTCTTGCTTTCAAAATAATCAAAATAGAAAACACCCAGTCTTTTTATCCAGATTTTCTAGAAGTTTTAAGAAACAGTCTTGGAATTTAAGAGAAGTCGTCAGCTAGTTTTTTCCAGAGCCTTTTAAAAATAATTCATTTCCAGGAGTTTTCAAGATTGGATGGTTTCGGTTTTATTGCGCTAGGTTCAGTTATAGACAAACTACATCAAAACTAAGATATGAAATGAAAAACAATAAGTATAGATAACAATTTTAAAATATCCCCCACCAAACCAAGAGTAAAAAGAAAGAAAAAAAAAACAATAGGAGATACAACATGAAGAAAAAAAATTATCTAAGTTATGGGTATGTATCAGATCAAAATTTTAAGTGATTAATACAAAATGTATAAAAACATGAATATAATCAATTGATTTAAAATATGGTACAATTAATAAATAGTGAGTTGTGAAAGGTAAAAAATGTCAAATGAGACGAGTTTTCATTTCGTCTACAAGACGTAGACAGCTTTTTAATTAAGACTGGACTTCGGATCCTGTTTATTTTTGTAACTTGTATTTATTCTATATGAACCAATTGTGTTCTGATTGCCCGATTATGCTAAGAGCCGGGAAGACCTTATAGGCAGGCCCTAACAAAGGTCCGCCTGACCGCCTCTCGTGTGGCCTTACACCCTCTGGGTAGGCTAGGCGGTCAGGATCTTTAAAAAAGGATTTCGAAGGAGGTATACGGACCTTGTAATACCAAAAAGTAAACTTAGTAGTACGGAATTTTTGAAAAATAAATTACTGAACATGGTACGAAAATCGTCATACATACCAATGTAATATCTATGCAAAGCCAAGAGGAGGTTTCGGAAGAAGGGTTCCATGGTAAGAGAAATTCCAGACTTAGATAAATCTTTAAATTTGAAAACTGAAAAAGGAGTTCTGGAATTCAAATATTCAGCCGCCTTTTCTTCATCAATCAACATATCCGTTAGACTTTGCAGCATAGTTTCTTGCAAGTGAAGAAAAATCCTCGGTTCCACTTCTAAATCATGTAAAATGGCGATGAGAGGTCTGTTAAGCCGCATGGTAACTAAAAAAGATATGCTTTGATGTTTTATATACCACACTCTTCCTATAATTAATCAAATTAAAAGTTTTTTCTATAATTATGACATAAAAATTCATTACTATAGAATAGGCATCTCAGTTCGCCCCTACTACAGCAGTGGGTCTCAAAACTTTTTGAGACTACACGGTCAATTATTTTTTTCATATGACAAAACCTAACAAATTTATTTCTAAATACAGCCAAAGCACTTGTGAAATAGTGGTAACAGTAGCATAAATAGTAAAAACAGTAGCAAAAAATGTCTTGAACCCTATTTTAGTAGCAATTTTGATTGCTCAAATACAATATGAATCAGCTAAAGCTCAAAATAGGCTAATTAAGTATAGAATACAGACGCTGGGATCTCGGGAAAAAATTTAAATTGAAAAACCAATCTTTAGCAAGGTTTTCATGATAATCTAGCAAACTACAGATGACGTCTTTCTTGCTTGGTTGCAACACCCTAAACAAAAATTCTAAAAATATTTTTTCGATTCACTTTTAATTTAAAAAAAAAGGACTAAATGGCCTTTGGATTTAAAAAAGTTCGCCAAAATTTTGAAAATTGGAGCTTGTATCATGTAATAACATAAGTATCATGTAATATATCATCAGAAAGGTACTTTTTCTGTAAAATAAACATCATCAGAAAGGTACTTTTTCTGTAAAATAAACCATCTTTCATCCTGATTTGACAAACAGGTCAAAAGATACAGGTGTTTATTGGTGCTGATCATATACTTCTCTTTATTTCGAATATTTTTAACTATGAACCCACATGCGTGTCCCAATATGAAACTTTAAGAAAGCAAAGATAAATAGTGTACCTTAAACATATATTTTTCAGGAAAAAAAATAAAAGTTTATGATGCATCATTAGAGAGGTACATTTTTCGACAAAATAAGCTTTCATTCAGTATGATTGGATAATTAGGTTCAGAGAGGTGCAGGATATTTAGTGAGTCCAAATTCATGAATTTATCAAAGTTAAAGTTAAAAGCAATTTACCAAAGCTAAAATTAATACAAATAAAAAATTATAGCAAGTTGCAAGCTAAATATTTCCAAAATTTCTTATATATGGCTGGGAAACAAATTAACCGAGTTTTAAAAAAATCGGAGATGGTCGGGTTGTAGACGGTGCGTTTTGACATGGAATCACCCATTAATATATCCCATTAAAATATTGTATGAATATAGCGACGCAACAAATTTTTATGAGTGTTAAACTCATAAAAATTTGTTGGTCACTAAATTCATACAATATTTCTCAATGTCCAAATTAAACGAAGTCTCATGTCTAATTTTCATATTAAAATTTAATACTTTTGACCTACTAATAAAAAATCACTAATTTCGAAACCAGAACTTACAGCACTGGGAACTTAAGAAACGTTATTCGGTATTATTAGATCTGGTTCAAAACCGGATAAACTGCCTGGATCTTCAAAATTTCAATGGAAGAATTTTCTTTGTACTTTCTTCCTTGCAGATTAGTCACTAATATATGTTGCTACTACGCAGATGTTATTTAGGCGTTCTGGGTCTAAACTTTTCGATACAGTCTCGAATATTATTCTCCTCAGAATGTTATCACTGTGAAACTTTATTCACAAAAAATGCTCAGAAAACAAAAATGACAAATTCCAGAAAAACCTCTCACGGCCCGGTGTAATTGATACCAGGGTGGGCCGGAGGCTGCTCTACAACTACCATGGTAATATGAGCAGTCCAAGCACTATGTAAGGTCGCTTTTCGCACTCCACTTCCGTTTTGCGCTACGATCCCACCGTATACCTCAATCAGTAAATCATTATGGTTAATTGTGTGGAGTAAATTTATTTCGGGGCGTCGATCGCAACCGGCGTTACCTAAGGTACGGAGTAAAGTAAGATGAGGGATCTCTCTCGTGACCTTGAAGTATCGAAATTAAAAACAAAACATTCAGAATAAAATTTTAATTGCTGGAAGAAAGTTAATATAATTTAAATATATAAAGGAGATAAATTTTAAACAGTTGTGTACAGAAATAATCTAGGATGAGATTAATCCATACATGAAATCGTAAACCAAGTAGTTCATAAAAATTCCAATGAAATTTCTGAGTGCAAAAGGTCAGAAATCTAATCTAATTAAATATAAATTACCAATTTTTAATCTATTTTTAATTATCTATTTTTTTTCCTGAAAAATTTTATGTTTGCAGACATTTTAAATAGAATTCTTTCTCCAAGGGAATGTACTATGGTGGATGTAACTTGGTTGGTTCGTTGTTTTCGGGTTTTACGGCGCAAGGGCCATATTTGACCAAGCTGTGCTAAACACAATATAATGAGAGGAAGAAAAAGCAGAGGGGGAGGGGAGGGTAAAATTGAAAGGGACGAAAGATCGCTCGGGTACCTCGGATGTAAGTTAATTAAGTTTCATTCATAAGAATATCTACCTGTGAGATCACCACCACTAACTGCAACCGGAAGGATACAGCGGAGTGTGGGGAGAGAAAGTGAGCGGGAAAGGAAGGACTTCCTGTTTTGTGCTCGAGTGGTGCTTACGTGTTTTTGTAACTAGTGTGTGTGTGTAACTAGCTGAATTGCCCGGCGTTGCTCGGGTTGAATCGTTTTTTATCATCGTAATAATATTCACTGTTATTTCTATGGGGATTTCAAATTGCTTTAATCCCCTCTACAGAATCAGGAAAAATAGATCGGGGTTAACAGAGACGATATTGTCGTGAGGGTAGAAGGGAGACCTTTATCAGTACCAGTGGGGATGGAAGACATTCTGAGAGGAAAGAATTGCGTTGAGAACAGGGTGTCTCAGCCGAACTTATGGTAGACACAAGGAGCCGAGATCACGTGTCTTCGCGAAGGACTCTTGGGAGAGGAGGAGGAACCGGTCAAAGGTTAAGTGGTCTTACAAGGGACTTTTGGAAATCGAATACAGGTGAATATTAAAGTTTTGAAGCTGAGGTTATCGAGAAGAAACAAAGATGACGTTTCGAGAGTAGAAATCTGTAGTCCAAATACACCTACTTTATGTAGGGACGGTTTATTGTCATTGCATGATTTCAACACTTTAGTGCAGAGGCGAAAGGGAAGTTTCCAAATTTATCCTTTGTATGTGCAGTTACCACACGCAGTAACTTAAGAGGGAAAACTGAAATTTTTGCTGATATCGTTGAATCGGAGGAAGAGGTTGGTTGCAATGATAGTAAGGGGCATGAAGAGAAAACAGATTTGGTAGATAGTCAGGATAGTTTAGAGGTGGAAAGGGGTGATCGAATAAATGGAGAATCGGAATTGGTATTATAGAAAAACGAAAATTTCGGAAAGTGAGAAGTTGAAATTCGAGCAACTGGATGATAGTTCATTACGAGAAGCTTTTGAATTTGCAAAAAGGTAGAAAGGTGAATTCAAAATTTGCGATGGGTTTCTTTATCATGAAGAATGTATGTAGGATACTATCATCTGTTAGTTGGTGTTACCTAAAGGAAAGACACAGAATTTTAGAATTAGAGAATGCTATTTTTTCTGCACATCATGGATTTAAGCGTACTTTAGAAAGGATAAAACAATCATTTTACTGGCCAGGGATGAAGGCTAAAATAAAACAATACTGTGAGAATTGCAGACTCTGTTAAGAAGGAAAGTTACTAGATCCGATCGAACTCATAACTAGAGTAGAAAGACCTAAAATCGTTGGAGAAATTGTTAATGTTGATTGTATTCGTGAAATTTCACCTCTCT
Source organism: Meta bourneti (assembly GCA_933210815.1). NCBI lineage: Eukaryota > Metazoa > Arthropoda > Arachnida > Araneae > Tetragnathidae > Meta > Meta bourneti. The sequence continues at coordinate 63,898,360 of OW119922.1, forward strand.
CTGCTAGAGGACATGTGTGTGTTAACTATAATAGATCAAAATACTCGTTATACAGAAGCTGTTTGTTTAAATCCGTATCTGCTAAAGCTACTTGCGATGCTATGTTAGGTATTTTTCAAAGGTATTCAATTCCTGAAATTATTGCATCGGATCAAGGGACAAATTTCACTAGCGAGTTAAGGATGAAATAAGAGGAAATATTAGGTGTAGCTCCACGTTTTAGTACACCAGGATATCCACAAAGTTATGGTTTAATTGAGAGATTTAATCAAACTTTGAAAAACGTGCTTCATTTTACAATAAGAAACGATAAAAAAAACTTGGATAAAAGCATACAATTTTGTCTTTGGGCGTATAATGAAATTTCACCGTTTGAAATAATGTTTGCTCAACGTAAAGTCAAATACCTAGGTCATGTAGTAGGATCTCAAACGCAATCACCAGATCCTGATAAGTTGAACTCAAGGAATTAGACAGACCCACTAACACACCACAAGTTCGAAGTTTAATGGGATTGTTTGGGTTCTACCGGAGCTTTATGCCTAATTTTTCAGAAATTGCGCGCCCTTAGCACTTATCCAAAAAGAGAATGTCTCATAAAATAACTTGGGGAGAAAAAGAAGTTAATACTTCTTTCAATATTTTAAAGAAAAAATTGTGCAGTTTTCCAATTTTAATGTCTCCTATTTCGGGTAGACAGTTTTACCTTACATGTGATGCTAATCAGAACAGTGTAGGGGTTTGCTTGAGTCAATTGGATATGGTGGAATTGGACGACCTGTTGGGTATGCAAGCCAAAAATTGAAAGATTCGCAGAGAAAATGGCCAGCTATTCTTCAAGACGCGTATACAATCGTGTTTGGACTCGAAAAGTTTGAGGAATGGACTTTCGGGACGAAAATAACTGTGATTTCGGACCACAAATCTTTATCCTTCCTCTGTAATTCAACGCCACAGAACTACAAAATACAACGATGGGCTCTAGCTCTGCAGAATTACGATCTTCAAATTCCCCATGTAGAAGCACTTTCTAGATTAATTCGACTCTCGAGCAATTGAAGGGGAAAATTAGCTTGAAACTGCACTAGTGCGAAATCATTCCTCAATAACTTGACTGATTAAAGATTTTGCTGATTGATGTCACAATTTTTGGGAAACTTTGATGTGTTTATTTTGTATAGTTTTATGATGAATTATTAATACTTTTGTGAGCTTTTAAGTGTATTTTTGTGTATGGTGTCAAGGTCTTAGGACCTTTGCGTCCAATTTCGGAAAGGAGGTATCAGATCACCAGCTCTTTTAAGCTCTTACGTGTTTTCTGTATTTTTCAAATGTATATAACTGTAATGTTCTCCTCTAGAGTAGAAATAAACGTGCTGTCCTGAAAACTCTCGCTCTTTTTAATCTTACGTCAATCATCAAATCGAACCGAAAATAATCCAACACTACCACTTGAACAATGTATGTCATGCAAGTAAAATATTTTAATTTCACTGCGTGAACTGACAAACTGAAAGCAAATGCTACTTACTCGGTTCACTCTTGTTCGCGATTTCCAGTTTTGTGTGCCCAGAACCTCGGCAGTCAAATTTCCGCATACTTTCCCTGAAAACTATGTCGGCGTTCCTCAAAGTTGGATCCACAACAAGCATTCCTTTGCAGCCACCATATCGTATTTGAAAGGCACTGCATGATTCCGCATTGCGTAAAGAACGTTTAACCTGTGACATGCAAAATATAAGTTATGAAATCAATTGCCTCTAAGAAGGCCCTTGTACCTGTCCTATAACTAGATCAACTAGTTTAACGGGCAACTCTATGATATAAAATTTTAAAAAAGTGGAGAAAGGAGCGTAGTTTTAATTTTCTCGCAGGAGGGACTTCATTAAAAAGACATAACAAGTAATGATTACATAGTTATTTAATTGACACTTATCTGATATTGTGGGGACATATGAAGGACAAAAATATTGCTCTCATTCCAGAAAATTTACAATCAGTCTTTTAAACATATTTACATTATAAAAGATTCAGTAAATATGAGGGGTTTATATTTATATATATACATTGACATGACATAAACACAACATATTTTTAATCACGTCCGTATGTACTATACTAACTCCTGACAAAAATCATTATGTAGAAACACAATTGCATAGATAGATACCAAACTCCGATTTGATGTTTCAGGAATCTAGTGATTTTCAATTATGTTGTGATTTTAACCTTTTTTTAAAAAAAATTACTTTTTAATCAAAATTAAGTATACAAAGTTAACTATAAAACAATACACAAAATTACATTTTTAATTTTATGTTTTCTTGGCTGCATTCATTCTCTTTGGAGAACTGTTCTAAAATAATTCGTTATCTCATAAAATTTTAATTTTCTTCCATTACTGTATGCTTATCTGAATGGAGGATTTCTGGCACAGGGGTCTAAAGAAAATACAATTAAAATATAAATATTAATTATACACTGATTGTATAATCAATGACATCAACATAATTTCTAATTAAGTACACTTGGAAAGATAAATGTATTCCATTGTAGCCTCAAATACATAACATAGAAAAAATGAAAAACAATGCTAGACTAACTGCTTTAATTGCAAAAATAAGACACAAAAATAGGATAAATTACTTAAATTCAAAAGTAATAAAAACGGCAGATTTAAATGGGTATAAGTTAACTGGGTCAGAGATATTAAAGAGTGTAAGGAATAACATGGTCATTCCATGAAAAGTTAGCAAATCAGTAGTGGCTAACAAAACACCGATTTTAAAGAAAATCAGTGTTAAGATAGGGGTCACATATAGTAATGGCAACTACAAAACATTAGATTTCAGAAATGTATATTTTGTTACTTGGTGACATTAAAAGTTTAAGGTCACAAATGTAATTCTTTTAGCACTAAAAGTAGCCTGTTTGCGACCTATAGCCTGTTTGCGACCTAATGTTCTAAATTATTAACCCAAATTTAAAAATTTGTATCGTTACATTCTTCATAAAGTCTCTTAGGAAAGTCGTAAAATAATTTAATAGCCGTCACTGCTGAATCTGAGAGATCGACAAAAATAGAAATTTTGCCAATTTGCTACAATTTTTAAATTGCTCTGGTATCGCTACGATAAGGAAAGATTGTATTTAAAAAATTTATTTATGAAGAGCTTTTATAACAAATGGCTTGGGGCAATTTAGTGATTTTATTTCTATTTCTTGATAAAAAATATTTTAAAATAAAATTATGAAAAAATTAGATGTTTTCAATTTTTAACACGTTTGAATATGAAGGAAACTACCGAAACTTTTCAAAACTGTAGACCAAGATGTGTATTATATGTCCTGGAATTTTCATTATTGCCTTTTGCTTATTTTTGCCCAAGGAAAATTTTTAATAAAATGGAAATTTGACATTTTTTTCGTCGTAAATGATAATGAAAGTTATAAGCCTTGATAATATAAAAATGCGATATAAAAATGAAATTATAATTATTATGGTGCACGTCCACAAATTTTCACATGAAATTGCTTTTCTATAAACCCTGTCTAAGTTGCTTAATCCAAAAAGTGCTCCATCAGTGAAATAATCATTCAGTCGGTCGAAAGTTCATTTTGTTAATGAAGTCTTTTTTATTTGTTTAAACGGAAATGTAAATTTTTATATACGTTTTGTAAACATTAAATACAAAAATACATGTAAATAGAATATCTAATTTTGAGAGTAAAAAAGAACTTCAAATTCCTGTTTTTCCAAACTGTGAATTGGGAGAAATTTTGCCTTTTTGAGAAGCTATGACAAGATCCATATGTAAAAACAACCAGTTTAGAAGAATTTTCTGAGCCTACAGATAAAGTCAGAACTGTTGTATTTGAGACTTGGTAGGAAATTTGAAAAAGTTTGTCTTCATTTGTGAAATAGTAACCTCGGATAAGCAGTATGAGAAACTCAATTAACAGTCTACAGGAGGTGGAGAATGCACCACTTAAAAAGTTCGTAAATTTAATACGACTCAAAAAGAACATAAAGGGAAAAGAAAATCATACGACATTGTGCCAATATTCATTTCAGTTGTCATTGGAAACGAAAAATATGCTTAGAAACAAACGTTATGGTTAGCAATAACCATCGCCAGTAATGGCAATAATTTTGGAATAGAAACAGGTAGTAATACTATCTAATTGGTCGTTTAGTATCGTAAGTTTAAGTAGACAAAATGGTGATGGGGAGAATTATTTTGTTACTGTTGCTTTAAAGACTCAAACGACATCCCTGAACTTTTTTGCAAATACTACTGACAAAAAATAAACTTATTCCCCAAAAATTCGCTCGAGCTTTCCTTTGATTAATTTTGTTTGCCTATTCAGAGAGGAAAATCTTCATTTTGGTATTTTCCTAAAGGCGAAGGAACCAAAAGGCTTCTTAACTTCAACAATAATTTTATAATACTCAGCACCGTAACTGGCATGAATTTCAACGGTGCCGTTTAATTCCTTTATCTCGTGAAGGCCGCGGTAGCCCGGTTGGAAGAGTAATAAATAAAATCATAAAATGATTCCACCATAAATGTTCATATTCTTCCCCTACTCTAAGCTTTTTCCAACGCAGGTTTATGTATGCACAGGTCAACATCATTTATAAATAAATTCACTTTTAATAAAGAATATATTTCATTTTACCCCAATTGAATACAAAAAGTGAAGAATTGCCTAGACAAGCTGCGAAAATGTGGTTCAAAATTACGAGGTTACCTCGAATCAACCCGGACCGGATGATCCCGGAGCGTTGCCAGTATCCCGTTGTATTGCCCTCGTACAAAGTAAATTCAACTACCTTCCTACAATGACTGCAAAAAATATACATCATCCAAAACAGGATGTTACTTGATTGATTTTCTGACGGCCCGCTTTACCGTGTGTTAGTTTAAGGATCGTTTTTCTTATTTTGCCAGAAGTAAAACCGTTGCTAGATTTATTTAGCAACTCTTTTGCCTGAAAATACACCAGAACTAGTACAGCTTGAACTCGCCGACATGCAAAACGATGAGAATCTGCGATAAAAATTTAATGGCCTTCCGTTGATTTGCTGGCGACCCGCCTCACTATGTGTTTTTTTAACAAGTCACTCGATAGACAATTTTAAGAATTGCACATGCGCACAAAGTAGCTATGGAACCAGGAGCGGCAAGCGGGCCGGCCGACCTTTATCGACCAACTCAACGACATGAAGAGATGAGAACCTGCGAAATAAATTGAATGAAGACAATTAAATTTCTAACGTCTGTCAATAAAAACAATTGTAAATAGCTGCTAGAAAATGCATTCAAATGCACAAGCCTCTTTGGTTCAACATGCATCTGCGAATAAACCTTTTTTGACGCAATCAAAAAACAGGAACTGCTTGACTAATGAAAATTTAGAATCAATTTTACGCTTGGCCACTACAAAAAATCGAACCAAATATTAAAGCTATTGCTAAATCAATGCAATGTCACGCATCAAATTAGATTCTTTATTTACTTTTATTATCTTTCTTTGTAACAATTATGATAACTATAAACAAAAAATAATATATGATAGATAACTTTCACATGGTTTTTTGGTGGCCTTCCCATAAGTCAATGAATATATGTGGCCCTTGGTCTTAACAAGTCTGTGCATCCCTGTCTTAAAGGATGCAGAAAATGTTAAAGGAAATGTCAAGGGGCTTTTTGACGCAATTTCAATGTTTTGTTGCCAACCCTCGGGGAAATCCCATTCGAGTTTTGATGGCTTAATTTTAGCAGTCAAAGCACCCAGTCTAGTCATCTTTTAATTTTTTCTGAATTAAAAATATTTGAGGCTATAATGAAATATTTCTCAGAAAAGTATTTAAATAGAAGCGATGCTGAGAGAACTATATATATTACAGGAGTTGTGGAATATTGACATTTTATTAGACATCAGATGAATTATGTTCTGAAAATACTTTTCAAAATTAATTCAATCAAAAAAGCAGAAAAACTAAAATAATTACATGTGTTGTTTCCAGTTAACTTGTACACTTTATCGTGATTAAAATGTCACATTTATAAAAAAGATTTAAAAAATGCATTATTACGAGAAACATTATTGAAAGTCACTTTACGGATTCCTGAACCATCAACTTTGAGGTTGGCATCTCTGTATTGAATATGGTCACAGGAGCAAGGTAGCTTACACAAGCATGACTGATTGAAACTAGTGTTTATGTCGCATTTAATCTTGTTATGAAAAGGCACAGAGATCGATTCCAGATTTACTTTCTTAAAGAGTAGATATATGTATAGTGTTAGATAAACGATAGGTAAACGCCAACTTCAAACATGCATGCATCGAAGGTAGATAGGTATTTTAATTAACGTCGCACTGGAGCAACACAACGGGCTATTGACGACGTTCCCGGATCAAACCCGAACGGAAAGATCCGAGAACACCACGTAATCTCGAACCACGGTCAGATGACGAGGTCACACCTGAACTGGCACCCCACTCTCCAAACTTCCACACCACGCTAACGTGAGGACATTTGAGCCCCCTTTGTACGGTCTTTGGTTGGATTCGAACTCGCAACCCTCCTGTTGCTAGTCCGTTACTCTTCCAACCGGGCTACAGCGGCCCGTTACACAAATGAATAGTACTTGTATCATCCATTTGTCTAACACCATGCCGAGCCATGACTTATTAACTATGTTTAAACATAATCGTTATTGAAATTAAGCGCATCATTACTGAAAATCAATCATCTAATTCCAGACACGGTCAATCAAAAATTGACATCTCTGCATAAGATGATTTTCTTCAAAATTATAATTTGATTTTAGATTTATGGTAAAACACATTTTATTTACTAAAATACATGCATTATGTGAATGTCATTTTATTTTAAAATATACACACATAAAAAACTTACTTTTGTTGCCAAATCTGTCGACATTTTTCCGATTCCATCAGAAAATGAATAAGGCTTGGATGTTAGTGGATTAAGACCATGTTCAATGTCCCCTTCAAATCTGACATGCATGTTATTAAGGGGAACATGTACGGTGTCTTCAGTTTGGGAAAAACATTGGCCGATTCTCGCCAAACATTTAGGGATATTCATTGCAGTCCCTGGGTCAATTTCCGTCCATCTTCTGATGTCCGATGCAGACCTGCCCTCAGAATCAGTGGCGTACATGGAAATACCGTGCTCTCGTAACTGCGAACTTGACCACGCAAGCATCTCATAATACCTTGATCCGATTGCAAGCCCAGAATTCATTGGTTTCCGAATAACTTCTTGAAGAACATCCCGATTGTAAATCCGAAAATTCAAAGTTATGAAGTCATCGTCACGGAACGTCACCCGAAGGAAATATTCTGAATCAAAATTTCTCAAAACTCTGTTTTCGCTCATTAAATCTGCTGGCCATAAAAGGACTCGAGTCGGTGTAAAAGTGACTCTACGGATTAGACGGCATTTGCTGGGTACAGACAAATCCTCTGGTGAAGCACCCTCGTACTTCAATATATATGAAGTATATAAGATATCGAGAACATGCCAGTAATTGACGAGCCTCCCAGAATCGATGATAAAAAGCAAATCCGTCAATGATTTTTCCAAACAAAAAGCATTTTCTGTACAGTAAGTAAGTAGTTTGTCTAAATTGTTTTTAATATCTGACGCTTGTTTGAGAAAAGTGTAAGTTCGATTGATTATGGCGGTCCACATATAGCAGCATCCGAAGTGGGAAAAATTAACAGCTGGTGCGACTGGTGGAGTCTCTCTTCTTGATGTCATTGCAACGAAATTCACAGGAATTTTGTCACAACGATTTCGCAAACAGCTAATAATTTCGAACGCAGCATGTACGTTAGAGAAGCGTATGCATATCAGATTTGATTTTCCAACTATTTTGTTATTGATTCTGGTTGTAAGAATACGCTGATATTGATTATATTCTATCCTACCTAACCTCCGCCGCGTTACCGAAATATAAAACAAAGGACTATTCAAAAGATCCAAATACATGTCAAAATTTTTATCATTTAACGACACAAAAAGGTTCCTTATACTTTTATAAGATATAATTAAACTCTCTGCCTTTTGAGTAGCCAATATTCCATCATCTTCCAAAGTACAATGTATGACAATTTCTAATTCCTTCAAATCGTGCGCAAAATTTGCCACAGGAGTCAAACTATAAATCGTATCATATTCCAGATATTCACCAAATCTGGACTGCACTCCAAAGGATACATTTGAAATTTCGATATTATTATGATGAGACACCCTTTTTGGCAAATAACATCCATCATGATTAAATTGTAGAAGTGGACGCTCACCAAAGATAGTGCTTGTGACTCGATGCCATTTTGAATACAATTCTTGGAACACAGATACTTTATTTCTGTTCGATATTACACTCTGATTCTCGGCTCGAACATCTAAAATATACTCAAATATTTCGGGATGATCATTTGCATTTTTCAACTCAATACGTTGTATGGAATGTACAACAACATCACATTGTTCAACGTATTGCTTCAATATACGATGGTCGGGTTCTATATTATGTTGAGGGATGACAATTAATCTGAAGTTGAGATGAGTCATGGTAAATAATGGCAGGAACTGGAAAATAAAATGAGAAAAAATAGGAACATGAAATATAGAATATAATGTATTACCTATTTGTAGCGAAGGGTCAAACTGCAATATCACGTAACAATAAAAACCGTTATGGCTAACTCGCTATAACAGTTATTACTAACAGTTTTGTAATCATTAAAGCAACTAATCACTTAACTAAATTAAAAGGTGATAGAAATACACATTGAAAAAATATTTTAGTAATTGTTGAGTATTTTCCTACGAGATGGCGCACGGACAACCCGACCACTCGGGGATGTCACCGCGTCTGCATGTTTATGTTCAAAGAGGCTGCTTAGCCACCCCCCCCCCCCGTTTTCTTTTATCTGTCACTTGCAAGAGAACTGCCTGCCGAGAACCAACCTCGCAGCTTCGCTCTCCGTTGTTACTCGTTAATAAACACTTGTTATTTGTTAATCCTGAGTTCTATTCTGTTAACTCACAAGGCACAGAACGGGATCCATTGACGTGTCCAAACAGTAGTCATTAACTACTTAAATTTGCCAATATATAATTTAAAAATTTTGCTTTTTCAACTTTAATTTCTAGCAAAATTCTCGAAATTTAAGAAACTGTTTCACTGTAATACCAATAAAAACATAGTCAACAATATATCTTTGATGGGCGGGAATAACAGTACAAGTCCGTTGTGATGTGCACAATTTTCTTGGTACGAACAGTACACACTTAATTTTGTCACAGGGCCACATCCACTATTTCTCTTAATTTCCCCTTTAAAGTTGTCAGTCATAAGGTGCTAAGAACTGATTTTATAAATTGTATTCACATTCACAATATATAATGTTAAACGGGTTTTTGTTCTCTTAAAAAATGTCATTTTTTGACTTGTACTGTAATTCCCGCCCATCAAAGATATTTTCTATAACAATTACTAACTGATATTTTCCAATACCATTTTTATTAAAACTGCTATCGGAATACTATCCCAGCTCTACCCACTTCTGTCTAACTGCGCAAATAGTTTCATTTTTCATACTTTCGCTAATGGGGGATCAGTATTGAAGACTCGTAGGAAACCTCTTCTCAGAGGTTTTACCACGTTGGCGTGGTGTGGAAGTTTGGAGAGGGGTGCAGCTCAGGTGTTGTTCTCGTCATCTAACCGAGGTTCAATATTACGAGGCGTTGTCCTTGGATCTTTCCCTTCGGGATTGATCCCGGACCGTCGTCAATAGCCCGTTGGGTTGCTCTAGTGCAGTGGTTCTTAACCAGGGGTGTGTGCACACTGGGGGTGGGAGAAAGAATTTCCAGGGATGCGAGATAAGTTTTGATGGACGACAGCGATTTAATAAAAGACGATCTTATTGAAATACGAGCCAAAGCGCATATTCAAATGCAATTTGAAAATGAGCAATTCTGGTTACATAGTTAGAACCTTATACACAGCTGGCAAAAGCAGCATTGCAGACACTGTACCATTTGCCACCACCTACCTGTGTGAAATGCGATATTCATCACTTTTGCACATAAAAACAAAAGCCAGAAATCGCTTAAATGCAAGTGATGACACGCGTGGCTCTTTCGAAAAAGGAGCCTCGCTTCAAAAGTATTATGAATAAACAACAACGTAGCCATTAAAAAGCGAGATATTTTTTGTATGTATATGTAAATGCATGCGTCTATTTTTCAATAAATAAATTATCTTGCAATATAAGTAATTTCCTAAATAAAGAAATAGAAACATTTTTCAAGGGTGTGCGAGAACTTATTTTTAAATTCAAGGGGGTGCCGATCGCTAAAAAGGTTAATAACCACTGCTCTAGTGCGACGTTAACTACCTACCTACTTCAGAGGGTTTACAATTAAAATCTTGGGAATTGAATGTGTGATTTTACCAAACGAATAAAATATGGAAAGTTTGAAAAACACAATTCGATCGAGAGAAGGAAGGGAGTTGAATTAACGTCGCGCTAGAGCAGTGGTTTTTAACCTGGGGTGTGTGCACCCTGGGGGTACGAGAGAAGTTTCTAAATTTTTGATGGAAACTACCACCTGTGAGAAACTAGCGAACGTCGTCGATTATTTTGGGACCCCCCACTCCTACCCTCTACTTTTGGCTCAGCCACTGAGGTATATAAACTGGAGCAAGCGATGCTGCTTCGAAGATGGCACCAAAATGAACCAGGCAAGAAAAACCTATTTACTGAAAAATATTTTACTCAGCAGTAGTAAAATATTCTGTTTTGAATAAATAATTTAATTTTTAGGTTGTATTAGTTATTCTTTTGTGCTTTGTGCGAAGAAATCTGCTATTCATACTGTGCACCTTTATCACATTGAAATACGGTGGCTCACGGGGTGCCGATTACTAAAAAGGTTAAGAATCACTGCGCTAGAGCAATACAATGGGCATTGGCGACTCGATTTATTTAATTTAAAAAAAACGAAGAAAAGCATTTTATAGTCCCGCTCTGGTGAGTCACGTGATTTTGAATGAGTCTACTCTTGAAATTGGGGTACGGATATTGCGTTCCCTCAACAGATGCCTTTAGTTTGGTTTTCTGGTACCGAATTTATTGTTCGATGCCGGAAGCTATAGCAGTGATTTCTAGTTGGCAAAACAATGATCCTTAGCGGTCGCTATACATGAGTTTGGCAGCCTGGCCCCTGGCGAGCTTATCATTTTTTTACAAATGGACTTCCGAATTATAATCAGTCAATTGATACAACGAAGGACAGTAAGTCTGTCGAACATAGCTTCATTTTCAAGATACATCTCATTCTGTAACTGAATTCAGTCACCGAACAAGAAACGGGACATCTGGTTAAGAAAGTAATTTACTGAAATATGTTTTGGGTTCTTGTTGAGTATATATTTTTTCACACTTTGAGGGTCATACAAAATAATCGTAATACAATTATTTTAAAAGTCGTTTAAAAGATATGTGGTCAAAAAATGAAAAGCTACAAGGAAATGCGAAAATACATTTCAAAGGAAATAACTCAGCTAGTGACATCACTAATATCAGGAATTAAAAAACAACACAGTAATCAGTATCCTGAGAGTAATGTTTTAAAAAACAAAAATCATAGACAACGACAAAAATAATTCAATGTTAACAAAATAAACAGTTGCAATTGATGTTAATAATAAACTTTTGAGAGAAAAACATGAACATTTTATCGTAGATATTTTGAATTGAATACGTAATCTCAATACAAAATTACTCGACAACGAAACAAATAGTTTTGGGGGAGAAATGAATAAACACAACTAACACTTTCAAAAATAAGGAAAATATTCTAAAGTACCCGAAAGAGCTAACATAACAATAGAGAATTCATTACCTTTTTCTGGTATAGAACATGCACTTTTATTAGATGTAGAAAGTGCACTCATTCAATCACGTGCAACCTTGGAAAGTTTCGGTTCCGTAATCATTCCGTTATCGCCTATTCAGTATGGTTACCAGAATTTCTTCAACAGGAAGACAAGATCGCAGCTACAATCAAATGAGTAAGGTTAGAAAACGATAACGAAAAGGCCTTCAAAAATTGTTCTTGCTAAGGCCCCGTTCACACGAGTCGTTATTGGATTCAGAAGTTTGGAGAGTGGGGTGCCAGCTCAGGTGTTGCCTCGTCATCTGACCGTGGTTCAAAATTACGTGGTGTTGTCCTCGGATCTTTCCCTTTGGGATTGATCCCGGACCGTCACCAATAGCCCATTGTGTTGCTCCAGTGTGACGTTAATTGAAATACCCCACCCCCTATTGGATTCAGAAAAATTATGAACACAATCTGAAAGATTTCTTACGTCGCTTGAGCAAGATATTTGTATTGAATTTGATCAATCATATTTCTTTTGGTGAAAAGAACTAATCCCCGTATTACACAAACTGTTTCGGCCAGCTGATATTAGGGCCAGCTTGTCTCTTTTCTTGGATCTTGCCCCTCAAATAACCTACTGCTACATTTCAAATTGAAAAAAATGCCTTTCCCTTAAACAAAACATACTATTTCTTTCAAAAAGCTAATAAAGAAATTTATTTTTGATAAACAAAAACATTTTTATAAAAAAACTAGCAGAATTATCTGGTGTTGCTCGGGTTGGATTGGTCAAACGTTAATTGAAAAGTGATCAGACTAATCACTTTTCTTTCATAGAAAATGTAAGCATCATTAGTGTACGGAAAATATTTTTTAATATCGTTTTAAAGGTGTATGCATACACTAGAAATTACGAAAATTGACCAGAATATCGATTTTGTTTTTATTGCTTCAAAATATTTCCCAATTTATGAACTTTCAAACGATACCAAGAACTTGTAAATATTCGGAATACTTCTAGTTACAAGGGTTTTTTGTTAGGTACTGTCACCAGTACAAACATGTTTCCAACACTTAAAACTCGATTTCTGAAGAACTGTATTTTTGCAATACACGTTGTTCAAACAGTGATAACTCAACAATGAATTGATCTATTAAAATTATTTTTGTATAATTACAACCTATATAATACAATGGATGTTTGGAACCTCAATAAGAGTTATTCGTTAAGAAATAAATTTTTAGTTGATTTTTAAATGTTAAAATTCCTGAAAAAAATCTTGGTTTTTAGACTTCCTTGATGAAAACAATTGTATGAAATAATCTATTCCCTCTAGCAACTTAATTGAAAGTCAAAACATGAAGAATAATATTAGGAATAATTTCCAATAGGAATTGTCTTTCTGAACGCATTAGAATTTGAGATATCACTGTTCAAAATATATGCTAATTATCTGATTATATCTAAATCAGATAATTAATAATTAGATTAATCGGATTTTTTCTTGATGAAATGATTTTAAGCATAAGCCAACGACTTGGAAATAAACTGGATTTTTAAAGTCAAAATTTAAAAAAAAAAAAATCTTCTTGTGTATACGTACGACTTAACTTTTTCGCAGATTCACCTCGGACGCGAATATGTATACATGATATCCATCTACATAATCCATTTCATATTTATCGTGGTACAAGCTGTAAGACAAACTACAATTTTTTTTCTAAGGTGAGTACTTGTGATTTTGTGTTTTGGAGTGATTACGAATGCCCTGTTAAGTTTATTGTCGGACAAAATTCTGCTTAATACTTAGATTTTCAACAATATAACAGGGATGAGATGTTTTTGAATTTCATCATTATGAGAGGATGGCAAATTAAATTGTTACGGCATTCGTGATGAATTTATTTTGAAAAACACACATTGTTTTCTTCAAAATTCCATTCAGAGGCACGCACAATAACATAGCTTGTTTTAAAAATAAATGTCATCAGTGTAGACAAAGCAAACTCATATGATTACAATTTTTCAAAAAATATAAGGTCGATTTTAGCGTTTTTTATAAAAGAAAATCAGTGCTTTCAACGAATGTTTCACATGTATCTAAGTTGCACAAGAACAGCTTCAACTTTTAAAGTAAGCAACCTCAACCTTTTCTGTCACTTCAGACAAAAAAATTCAATCTTTCAAAAGTGTTCTTGTTCAAATACTCCTTTCTGTCATACTATTCCAAGAAGTCTTGAAAATTCGATTTACTCCTACAGACAGTCAATTTTAAATCGAATACTTATGGTTCGTTCTTCATTTCAGAAATTCGGTTTCTATATGGCACTTTTTGTAGTTGTTAGGGGTATTTTACGTTTATAACTGCTCACAATACATGAATGAAAATGACTTCAATCTAAATATTTATCAGAAAGTTACAAACACATTACAAAAAAAGAGAAGAAATATATTTACAGAGAGGTTCCAAATTAATGGCGGACATAGCACGTCCTACTCCGCCGGCGGTTCGTAGCAGACTCACTAACTTGGATGATTTCCGCTAGGGGCGCTACAGTGATTGAGAGGGGGGAAGGCTTCACTGTCCGTTACAGTACCCATTTAGAATGATAAATGCTTTTACTTGACTAAGGAGTACAGCTTTCAATAATACCCATGAAACATGAAAAAAATCAATTTAATTTTTTTTAATCGTCATGCAATGAAAATCTGTCAAAATTTAGAAATATCTTCAAACTACGACACCCGTTTTAATTTAAAACGGGTGTCGTAGTAACGTAATCTTATTTTAAAATGATTTTAAACTTTGCCGATCATTTTATAATAACAAGTTACCTGACTTATTAGGTTTTGTTATGTATATTTTAATGAAACAATTATACAAACTCTTACGTATTCAACCAAAGATAGAAGGAAAGTTGGTCGAAATATACATACATACCGCCAAGAAATTATTCATGTCTTGTAAAATATTGCAGAAAATAAATAAGTCATAACATTTAACTCCTAAATAATATATCTGCAATATGTAAAATACTGAAACACATAAATACAAACAGAAGCGAAATTCTGGTCATGAAAAATACAAAATTCTGAAAAATGGATGAGCAAGAGTGTCGATTTTCGACTTCCTGAATATATATTCTGAAATAGAGCAATTGGAAGAAAGTTTGAACAATATTGATAAAAATAATAATGATTTGTTTGCAGAGAACACATACTTACAAACCTATAAATACTGAGATTTGACTGCAGCCTTTCGCTTTCGCTCAAATAAATACACAAACAGAATTCTAAATCAAATTCAAAAAATGAAACATTAATTCTGGTGTTGCCAGATACAGAATAGCAAAATTACGCTTTTATGACGAATGAATTCATCGCTTGGACTTTTCGTGTTTCATTAGAAAATGTAAGCTGCGTAAAATTGAATATTTTAAATATCCTTATATCATTAAATCAAGTATTCATGATTTATTGATATTACTAGCTGAATTACCCGGCATTGCTCGGGTTGAAATGGTTAAATGTTGCTTGAAAATTGAATTAGAAAAAGCACTTTTCTTTCACAGAAAAATGCTATCATTTAAGTTGTACGGAAAATACGTTTTAACTTTCTCATAGCTTCTACTATATACTTCGGACGCAAATACATACATTTAATTCCCGAATATATTGCAATATGTAAAAGATTAAGACATAAAGACAAACAGAAACGAAATTCCGACGAAAAAATGCAGAATTCTAAAAAACGAAAGATGCGCAAAGTGCAGTTTCAACTGCTTCTGTTTAAATACTCTCGCAATCAAGTCGTGGTGCTCACTGGGTAATTGACCATTGGTAAGAACCTCCTTGATCTCCGTCCAAGTCGGATTGCAGGTGAACGTGATAAATAAGTCTGGTCTCCCTTAAATCCTCACGTACGTCATACCATCTTGGGTGTATTCGTGCATGTGTCTGGAACTGCCTGTAAATGTAGCTGGTAGTATGACTAAGGCACCGAGGTTTTCAACGTTCCCGTCATTTGACACAGCATCTCTCAGGTGAATATATCAACTTTCAGTTTACGTTGATTTAGACGAATGTAAAAGAGACGCTCACTCTCGACTTTTGTGTACATATCGACGATGAACTGATGAAACAATTGCCTGCAGTTCAATACGTGGTTCTGCTCAGTATCTCGAACCATTAATCTGTACGCATTGAAATCCATCGCTGAAACTTTCTTGTTGGTTGTTTCACCTGTTCTTGGGTTGATCTGCCTCAGATTAAAATGATATCCATCTTCACCATGGGGGAATATCACTGGGTACTGCAGAGCATCGTAAGATCGATGTGTTTCCGAAATACGCTGCAATGATTCCCCTCGTCGTTGAATAACGATATCCCATTGATGAAACTCATCTCCTGATATATGTAGCCACCGCGACTTCATCTGTGTTGGAATCGGTCTCAAACCTCCAATTATAGTGCCGTGTGGGGCACATCAATATGGAAAATTGTGTAAATCTGAATGTATAAAAGAGGAGATAATGTGTGAAGAGTTTTGGGGATCATAATCTGATCAGACTTCTTGTTATTCTTAAAATGTATGTTTTTAAACCATAAGACTTGGCTACCTAATAAAATTTATTTTAATGTATAAAACTCTGTCTTCAATCGATAAAACCCAACAATTGGTTATGGGCCTCAGACCTTAAGCTGAACCTGAATTCTGCCACTACCGGTATCCAGTATGATGGGTATTCAAGAAATGTCCATGTTTTCCTTCCCGAAGTTATCGGATTTCAACTATGCCACGTGGAAGACGGACATGAAGGTATTGCTAATTGACCGGAACTGCTGGGATTTTATCACTAAAACGGAACCTCTATTATTGGAAGATGCTCCAGAAAAAGAAAAAAGAGACTATCGTTATAGGAAGCAGAGGACATATACAACTATCTACCAGGGCATAGACAGAAAATATCAAGTCTTAATTTCATCTACTGAAGACGGTAAGGAAGCCTGGGATATATTAAAGACCAACTTTGAACCAGCATCTAGAGCACGATTGGCAGGCCTTGTGGACGAGTTCTTTTCAATCCGCTACCAGCCGGAGGACGAATCCATTGGACTCTTCTGCAAACGAGTGCATGAGAAGCTGCTACAGATAAAAGAAGGTGGATTCGAAATCCCAGACCTCTTAGTTTGCTTTCAACTAATAAGACATTTGCCTCACGAATACGATAATCTGGTACAACTGCTATACAGGATGGATGACAACGAGTTCACGTTAGACAATTTGTCTAAACATTTAATAACAGAATCCAGCCGGATCGACCTGAAGCGGAAAGACGAAGGCACAAAATTAAGTATCGTGGCCGATGCTTATGCTACAAGAAACGAGTCATCTAGATACAAGGAGACACGGGCGTCTACTCCTGATCACAGCAGATATCACAGCAGATGCGTACTGGACCCTGAATTAATTCCTTCAAGCCCAAGAAAGTCGACAGTTTGTCGTATGGGGCCGCGACCATTCTGC
Organism: Meta bourneti; assembly: GCA_933210815.1. NCBI lineage: Eukaryota > Metazoa > Arthropoda > Arachnida > Araneae > Tetragnathidae > Meta > Meta bourneti. The sequence goes on from OW119922.1 coordinate 63,915,829, forward strand.
AACTACTGCAAAAAGTCGGGACATTACGAATCGAAGTGCTTCAAGAAATGCAATCGGCAGAAACCTGGTGGTGAATTATTTTATATGGAGGACAATCCAAAAACTGATCTTCAACGTGCCTATGCAGTTTCAAATTTTCCAAATGAAAGACCGAGGGAATTTCTCATTGATTCTGCTGCAACTGCTCACTTCTGTAAAGAACGCGATATGTTTACGACATTCAGAAAACTACCACCACAGAAGATCCTAGTCGGAGACAAGGACAGCACCTCGGAAGTATTAGGTATGGGTGATATTCAATTTACAGTTTTAGATAGAAACAGAAATTATGATATAACTTTAAAAGATGTGTTATACTCGCCTAATATGAGAAGAAATTTAATTAGTGGTGCTCGTATTGACCTTGTGGGAAACCAAATTAAATGGGGAAATAACAAAATGATTATTTATAATAGTTATAATAAATATTTGTTTACTGTTCCCAGAATTGGAAAATTGTATATCTTGAAAGGTTATCCCAAGATTAAAAATTATACATATGTAACTGGTTTAGATCTAGAAAAAGCCCACCGTAGGTTTTGTCATGTTAACATGCCCTTAATTGAAAATATGAGTAAAATTAATTGTGTAAAAGGAATTGAAAAACTTAATTGTAAGAATATAGATAAAAATTGTAAGATTTGTGCTATTGCTAAATCCACTAGAATATCCTTAAAAAGAAACTATATGTACGAAAGGAAAACTAAAAATGTTTTGGAAAGGATCCATATGGATTTGTGGGGTCCTGCTCCAGTTAACTCTCTAGGTGGAAACAAATACTTTTTATCTATTATTGATGATTTTTCACGTAAAGTAACTGTTTATATTATTCGAAATAAGAATGAAGTTTTTGATTACTTTAAAAAATACTTGGTTAGAGCTGAAAGACAGCTAAATGTTAAGTTAAAATGTGTCCGAACTGACAATGGTTTAGAATTTTGTCACAAGGAATTTAAAAAGTTTTTAAATGATCTAGGAATAAAAATCGAAAGAACTTCAACTTATACCCCTGAACAAAATGGCATTGCAGAAAGGTTCAATAGAACAGCCATGGATTGTGTCAGAGCTATGCTTCAAGACAGTGGTTTACAACCACAATTTTGGTCAGAAGCACTTTTAGCATTTATTCATACTAAAAATAGATGCGAACACAAATTAACTGAGGGTATATCTCCTAACGAAATATGGACTGGTTTCAAACCATCAGTAAAACATTTTAGAATTTTTGGCTCTTTGGCATATGTTCATATTCCTAAAATACAGAGAAATAAATTACAACCCAGAGCAAAACTTGGTATTTTGACAGGATATGGTTTGAAAACTAAAGGTTACAGAATATATATCCCAAACGAGAAGAGAATAGTTGAAACAGTCCATGTTCATATCGACGAAAGTAAGAAAGCTGTTGATGTACTATTTGGTAAAAACTTTGAGTACGTTTCTTTCGATCTTAATTCTAATATTCCTATTTATCAATCAAATGAAAATATAAAAGTAAAATCGGAAAGTGAAACTCAAGTTTTAGATTCTAAAGATTTGGTTAAAACTGAGAACTTAAAATGTCTTAACATTTCAAATTGGCGAAGAATCGAAAAACCTAGAAATAAAAGCAATAGGATAGATGTATACTATTATTCTCCTGAAAATTTGAGAATGAGATCTTTAAATGATATTAAAAAGTACTGTACTAAAAATAAGATTAGGTTTGATCCTGTAAATTTCAATTTTAAGCCAGAAACTGAACATCCTAATGTGGATATTTCTAATGTGCCATCTACTTCTAGTGATGAATCTAATTTTTTAGACCAACAGATGTACGACATGTATGATCAGTGTTACAATGTCGAAATCCCCAAAAGTTATGAAGAAACGCAAGCAAGTAAGGATAAAATTAAATGGAATACTGCCATGAATGAAGAAATTCAGATAATGAAGGATAGGCAAGTATGGAAATTAGTGGACACACCCCCAAATACAACCATAATTGGAAGTAAGTGGGTGTACAGCATAAAAATGGACGAAAACAATATACCTAAAAGGTATAAAGCTCGTCTTGTTGCTCAAGGTTTTAAGCAAAAACCCGGCATTGATTTTAAAGATATTTTTTCACCAGTTGTGAATTTTTCTATTGTTAAATAAATTTAAAAATATTATTAGAAAAATATTTTGTTGGATTTATATATATATATATTGAATTGTAATACATCTGCTGAGGTTTTACAACCGATGGGGCCGCATGTTGGAATCGGTCTCAAACCTCCAATTATAGTGCCGTGTGGGGCACATCAATATGGAAAATTGTGTAAATCTGAATGTATAAAAGGGGGGGGGGGAATTTCAATTAACGTCACACTGGAGCAACACAATGGGCTATTGGTGACGGTCCGGGATCAATCCCAAAGGGAAAGATCCGAGGACAACACCACGTAATTTTGAACCACGGTCAGATGACGAGGCGACACCTGAGCTGGCACCCCACTCTCCAAACTTCCACACCACGCCAACGTGAGGACATTTGAGGCCACGACAGATTTAACGTGCACCAGCCCCCTTTGTACACGGCGGTGTTTGGCTGGATTTGAACTCGCAACCCTTCGGTTGCTAGTCCGTTGCTCTTCCAACCGGGCCACCGCGGCCCGAATGTATAAAAGAGAGGGGATAATGTGTGAAGAGTTTTGGGGATCATAATCTGATCAGACTTCTTGTTATTCTTAAAATGTATGTTTTTAAACCATAAGACTTGGCTACCTAATAAAATTTATTTTAATGTATAAAACTCTGTCTTCAATCGATAAAACCCAACAATCTGCTTGAGGAGGCTTAAAGCGCCGCTCGTGTTCGCCTGCTGGTCTTCGGTCTGCTCTTATGACTACTTTATATTCATCTGTTGGCATACGTTCCAATGCTGTTTCAAACGTTTTAAGAAGATTATTGTGCTCATGAAACATCCTCTGTAAGTTTAACACAATCTGACGTCTTGTTCCCGAGAAGTAGGTGCACCTCTGACCAGTTTCCATTTGTTCGTTTTGAATAAAATATAGTTGTAGAAATTTTGGTGGTTGATCTGGCAGCGGAAGCAACGATCCCGCTCTATGGTAAATCTGCCCTTGCACCTTGAATGTCAACGGAAATCCGGGCTGTCCAACAACTGACGTGGCGCAGAATGATGTCATTTGGAAACATGAGTTGTATTTTCTGATGTTACTAAGAAAATGCTTCGACTCTGACGTATCTCCTGATGTGTAAGTCAAAAGTTCTTGTGGTGGTGGTGGTTCCAGTTGGCAGAGTTTAACTTTTCCATTTTTACAGCAAATACCAATAGACTCTGATTTAAACATTTTTGCTTGACAGTAACTACAAACCATTTCCATTTTCCCGATGGTAACACTTGCATGCAGCGAGTAGTCTTTACGTGAATCGTAGTGGAATTCTTCCAATGCTAAGCTAAAATAGTGCGCAGTCCGTGATCATTTGGCTCTATCTCTCTTATCTTGTTGTCGGGCCTCACGCTGCTGTGCCGTCTCTGTTGCTCTAGATGTTGTAGCTCTTTCGCAATCGCAAGTCTTCTATTCCTCTCCTCGGAAGTTTCTTGACTACGCTCATCTTTCATCATCTTAGCCGTTGACTGCACTTGGCCGATCGCCTTCCGCTTCCTTGGAGGCATTGCTACAGCAAAGAAATCTGTAAAAGAATACAAAGAAATGCTATTTCATAAAATAAGCAAATGGCCCACTCTCACTGAGCAATGAAATCTATTATAGAATACAATAAAAATAAAAAGCTAATATAAACTGAATGGTAAAACAAATTTAAAATTGCGAAGTACTTACATCAGCTTAGGAATATATCAAATTTTTAACACAAATAAAAAATATTAATGCCTTACTTAAAAGCTGTCAATCAAAATACTCAAACACAGAATTCTAAATCATGCTTAAAAATAAACTTTTATTCTGGTGTTAAAAAAGCATTAATTCTGTTCCCATGAAACTTATTTAAAAAATTAAGCAAAATGCACACTCTCACTGAGCAATGAAATCTATTATAGAATACAATAAAAAGCTAAAATTAACGAAGAAACGAATATAAAATTATGTAGTACTTACATCCGTTTAGAATATAAATCCAAAATGTACACTATCACTGTCGAATGAAGTAGGAAATACTTATACAATCAACTAAAAGAGCGAAATAAAACTGTCAGATTCACTGAAAGATGATAAACTGGAAGACTTACCGAGTTAGCTTCCTTTAAATACGTCCAGCTAAGAATCGAATGGGTGCTGCAATGTTCTCCACCATGAGTCCAAGGAAGTTTCCGTTTCCCCAACTTTCTAGAAAGTTCTACAAAGTTTTATAAAAAAAGTAAACATTAATTCTGGTGCTGCCAGATACCGAGTAGCAAAATTAGGCTTTTATGATCAATGAGTTTTTCGTTTGTGCTTTTCGGAATAACGGTGCTTGGGTTAGAAATAAATGTAATCGGTGTAGACAAATTAAACTGAATAGATATAAAATTTTCAAAAAGCAGAAGGTCGATTTTACAGAATTTTTAAGAAAGAAAATCACTGCTTTCAACGGAGGATTCACATGAATCTATTCCGGACATTTTAAAATAAGTTACACGCCTTACCTAAAAAGCCTTGTGAAACAGAATTCTACAAATAATTACGTATTCAATAAATTAGGAAAGTTGGTCGAAATATACACCAACTTTCCTTGAAAATAATCCTTGAATTCCTGAAAACCTTTCCTTGAATTTCCTTGCAAACATAAATATTTTATAAAATATTCTTTCCCCCTTCATCAATAAAATATCTATAATTTATTTACATCATGGGAAGAACTAAAAAGTCAGTTCAAACATAAATACTGTAATTTAATTTGTTTCGGAAAAAATTGTTTTTCGATCAACAGTGGTAAAGCAACCATCGCTGCCTAAAGCAATCAATCTATGCAATGTTATTTCTATTGCGATTTTTAGCCCCCCAGGGCCAATAGAACGGGGTTAAGAGTTAGCCTATGCTGACCGCAGTGTTCTAAAGTATAAGTGTACCAAATTTGGTGTGGATTGGTCAAACGGTGTAGATTTGTATAGAAAATATACACACATACATACATACACACATCCTATTATATATATATATATATAAATGGAAAGAAATAAAATATCAGTTCTCATAAATATTAGAATTTAATTTAAATTGTTCAAATATAATGTTTTGAAAAAAAATTGTTTTTCGAGCAGTACTTCAAAAACATTTCTATTTTAAAAGTTGTTTTTCCATCAATACTGAACAACTGATAAAACAGAGTTGCGTACCGCAATCCTTTTTTACTCAATGTTATTCCCATGGGGATTTCGAATTGTTTTTAGTCCCCTCTGCACAACTTGGACAAATAGAAAGAGGGGTTAATATGCAGCCTACGTTATCCGCAGGGTTCTTAAAAATAAGTGTACCAGACGTTTGATGGTCAACAAGATCAACTTGGTTTTTCGATTTATTTAGAAAACTTAAAAAAGATGCTCCATTGAGCTAGTACAATTAGCTTCCATGAGCTGTGTACCGGTCGGTCTTGCGTTCCCACATATGGAATTCAGATCTCCCTCGACTGCAAAACAAATTGTCAACACCTAAATTATCTTGGGCCCTCCATGAGTGGAATGCAGACGGGCCACCCCAGGAAAACACTTGTTTACCGTTCTGTGGAAACCTGGGTCAGAAAGACATAAATCTGTCCTCGGGTCGGGAAGCTGTGGAGGTTATCATGACCTTCCGTTGCAGGTGGCGTGGTAACACCGGGATTAACATTCCAAGACTGAGACGAACTCACCCCTCAAAAGATGAGACCAGATAGAGTAGATTGACTCTATTTTCGCTCAGATTTTGGCGAGCCTCCTGGCTTCTTGGCAGATTCGATGGTTAATAGCTGTGCCCTCATACTTTTCAATTAATCTTAATAATATGTAAATAATCTTCAAATTTCTCTATTATAAATAAATATTTTGTGCTGTTAACAGTCTTACGCCTAATTAGAGATCGGAAACGTTACAGCTGGTTCAATTCATTAAACGAAAATTCGTTATTGACCATACCATAACCGAGATACAATAAGGAAGTTCGATACCACAGAGTAAAAGATAGCGTAGTGTAAGTAGATAGTAAAAGTGTGTAGCTACTTTGTGAACCCCATATCATGAGCGGGAACACGGAAGTTCTCAGTTCAATATCGTAATGCATCTGGCCGCTCCCTCTTGGCGACTTCAGAAATTCTACAACCCACCAAAATGTCGCCATATCACTGCTAGTTCACAACATTCTGCCTGACGTTGAAATATTCATGTTTCGAAATACAAAAATTCAACAATTGATCGAAATACAAACAAAAGAAATACAAATACAAACAACATTTAATTCACATTAATTGGTAACAAACATATTTTGGAAATGGGCCTTTTAAATTCAACCTGTGGTGTTTTCACTACTACTACTCGAACATTTCCATCAGAACCTGGTGTAATGTCCTGAATTCTGCAAATAGACCACTTATTAAATAGACCATAATTAAATATCCTATTCTAAAGCAACAGTCTGTTGATTTTGATTCAGCCCACACATATCCCGATATCATTTGATAAAACCTTTTCATTTCATTTGAATCGATTATAAGTGTGAAAGAATATACCAAACATGCTACTCTTTGATTATATGTCAATGAAATATCTTAGAATTAATTAGGTATTTTATCTTGTACTAAAAATGAAATTACTGCAAATTAATCAATTTACCTTTGAAATCAAGCATTTACCATCTAAGTTGAATAAAAAAATTTTGGACAAGTGGAATTATTGTGTGGTGGGGCGATATCAGGTGTTGTCGGGGAGGGTTTTGGTTTGGTTGGTCGGTGGGGGGGGCGCCAAGGCGAGTTCTTGCCCCGGGTGGAAACTAGCCTAGTTACGTCTCTGGTTCGATGTAATCGGTTGAGAACGATCTGGTTCTCTCCTTTTGAAGGGTCTGGCCACTAACAATAGCCATAATCCAATTTTTGTAGGCAGACCGCCTTATAATAGGTCAAGTGTAAATAGTTAAGATTAAATAAACATATGTTCAAGGACATATATTGTTCGAATCAGAAGTTTGGTTTTGGCCTCTTATTATCTAGTGCATTGGCATGGAAATTTTGTTTTTCGAATTTTGGATTGTAAGTCGGCCGTGCTTGGAACTTTTGAACTGAATCCTGCGATGGTTTTTTGAACTCTGGTTTACTACTGGGAAAAAGAATATCGTACTGTTTTCGCTAACAATGGGGACAGATCGCAACGCGTACTTCCGGGGAATTTGAGGTAAGAACTTAAATTTTCCAAATGTTTTAGTTTGTCGTGAAGCTCTGGGTATAACTATACTCTTTTCCTTTTTGTTTATTTCTGTTTATATGAACCAGAAATAATGTCGGAAAATAAAGAGGAACTGGATAGAGTTAAAAAGAAAAGAACCGCGTTCATAACGGTTGTTTCGAAACTTAAAAAAAATTAATGAAAGCCTCATTGCGGAGGACAAATATGATTTAAGTGATTCGTACGAATTAATAGTTGAGAAAAGAAATAGTTTAAAGAGTTAGATGATGAAATACACAATTTAATTGATGTAGAGTTATTAGAAGCTGATGTAGTATTATCGGAAGAATATCAGGAAAATTGCGCTAGATGAATAAAAAATATGAGTCGGATTTTAGTCGAAGACAAAGTTAATCTTAATGATAATAGAGGACAGTTTAATGTCACCCCGCAAAGTACGCAAAATGTAGTTCGCCTTCCAAAATTACTTTTGGAAACATGGGATGGTAACCCTAAAAAGTACACTGAATTTATGAATACTTTTACTAGTACAATTGTTCTGAATACATCCCTTTCCTTAGTAGAAAAAATTTGCATACTTAAAAACACTGTTGACAGGCACTGCTAGGAGTGTCGTCGCTTCGTTAGAATTGAATGAGCAGAATTACGACCAATCTTTGGAAATTCTTAAATCTCGTTTTGGAAATAAACAATTAATTATGAGACAGTTCATGAATAAATTATTGACATTAGAACCCGTTAAAAATGCCACGAGTGTTAGAGCGTTGAGGCGTTTATTTGACGACATTACCGTGTATAAGGAATTTGGAGACTCAGGGTATAGAGCAGTGGTGCGCAAACCGGGGGTCGCGACCCCTCTGGGGGTCGTTTGAAAATTTTTGTGGGTCGCCAAATTCAAAGAAATTTATTTGACAATAAAAAAATATAATGTTTTTCTTCAACAAGTATCTGGTACCAGTAAAATAGTGAAATGAGATAATATTATTTATAAAAAAAAGAACTATTTTACGAAAACAATTGTCTGTATTAGTATATAGTACCTATACTTCGGCAACCGGCAGGCGAACAGACATAGTGATAAAAGATAATTGTCAATTTGAGATGCCCTTTACCTGCTCTCCGGTGGGATTCATATGCAACTTGGATCGGTCTGACGTTTAGCAGTGGCCATCTTTACTACAGCTTTTTCAATCTAGGTGTGCACCCCTGCTATTTAGTCTTTATATTGTGATCACAGCTAGGACCATGCAGTTCTTTCCGTCTGTGCCTCAGTAGTTCGGTTTGCTGCTTCTTACGTTCATTCAAATGCATTCTGTAATTCTGTTTATATACTGCTTTTGCTAATTTTAAGTAAAATTTGCAATCGGGTATGTACATAACATATTTTTTAAGTATAGGACATTTCAGTAGCGTGCTCGGAGGGCAATAATGTTTTTAAAACTGTTATTTTTAAATATTTTGTATTATTTTTTTCGTTTTTGATTTTTTCGAAAATCAATTATCCTCAACTGATATTTCGATGGAAACGCTACCAGGGTAATTACTATTTTAAAACGTGTTAAGGGAACAGTTAGTTCTGTTGTTTTTGGATTACAGATGGCGGCACACTAAACAAAGCCTGCTTTTGCAGTTTAAGTGTGAGTACAAATTTAAGATCATAGTAAGATGAATTTTGAAAAATAAATGCTAATTGTAATTTCTAAATATATGTTTTCCCATCTTTGGAGTAAGTAATGTTTGACATAATTATATTAAATCACTATAATTAATTTTGTACTTGTTTTATGATTAACTGGAACCACTGTGTACAACATATGTAGATGTGCGCTCGACTGGCAATACCAGTTGAGATATTTACTTGCCTCGATTACCATGTGTAAATTTTAACTTGAATGTTATATTTTTTTATTTTAAGTACCGAGCATATGCAATTGGTATGAGATGTTTCTCTTATAATTAAGTTTTATTTTCTTTAATTCTCGTCTGAATAAGCTACAAATAAACATGATTTATACAGAGTTATACCCGACTTTATTTTCTTCCCACGTGGTAGCCTCACGTGATTGAACAAACGCACAGAAATGAAATATTGTATATTTATAATTTGGTTTTAGTTTTAATACCCTCATGATGTATAAATGGCTAAAAATAGGTACCCAACGTCCAGAAAATGAAAAGAATGACATTATAAATGAGAATGATGGACCAACATCCAATGAACTTACAAAAACTGTGAATGAATGCAATCGCACTGTTTCTACATCAAAAAATATCGAACGAAATGTGCTATCTATAAAAAATTGAGAAAATATCAAGACCAGTTTATTAAATATGGATTTACATATTGCGTTGTTAATGGGAAAGAACATCCGTTGTGTGTTAATTGCAGGGATAAATTAGCAAATGAAAGTATGAAACCTGCTAAATTAAAAAGACATTTGGAAATCAAACATAAAGAATTAGCAAATAAGTCTGAAACATTTTTTAAAAAACGAGCTGAAAGTATGAAAAATCAAAATGTAGTTTTGAAAAAATACACAACAATTCCTGAGAAGGCTTTACGGGCATCTTTAGAAGTTTCATATTTAATAGGGAAAAATTTTTGAAACCACATACAATTGGAGAATCACTCATTCTTCCTTCAGCAATTAAAATGGCATCAATTATGCATGGAGAAAAATATGGTAACGATTTAAAAACGATACCATTATCAAGAGATACCGTTTCTCGCCGAATTTCCGCCATATCACGTAATATAGAATCAGTTCTGTTAAATCGATTACAAAACTCTCCTGTATTTGCTCTACAACTTGACGAAACTACTGACATTTCTAAACTGTCTCAACTAATTGTTTATGTGAGATACGTTTATGAAGAAGACATATCAGAAGATTTCTTATGTTGTAAAAAATTGGAAGGAGAAACAAATGGAGAGAAAATATTTGAAATTATTAATAGATATTTTGAAACAAATGACCTTACCTGGACACACTGCGTCGCGGTTTGCACTGATGGTGCTGCAGCATTAACAGGTAGTAATAAAGGACTAAGAGGGTTAATAAAGAAAATTGCTCCCCATATAGTATTCAATCATTGCATGATACATAGACAAGCTCTTGTTGCAAAGGACATTGATGAAGAATTATACAAGATATTACAGGATGTTGTTATAGTAATTAATTACATTAAAAGCAACAGCGCCCTAAACAGTCGCCTCTTTTCAATACTCTGTAATGAGATGGGTTTTGTGCATGAAACATTATTACTACATACCCAAGTCAGATGGCTCTCACGCGGCAAAATACTGCGACGTATTTTCGATTTGAGAAACGAAGTTTATATTTTTTTGGTAGAAAAGAAACATATATTGGCAGGTTCATTCATTAATGAAGATTGGCTCGGAAAACTCAGTTATATGGTTGACATTTTCGAAAAACTTAACGATTTGAATTTAAGTCTACAGGGAGAGAATACAAACATATTTTAACATAGAGCAGTAAAATTGAAGCTTTTAAGAATAAGCTGATACTTTGGCAAGGAGAATTGAACAAAAACAACACAGACATGTTCCCGTGCTTTTCAGAATTTACTAAAGAAAATAATATAGATTTCTTGATATTTCAAAACACCATTTCCCGTCATATGATAAAATTGGGAGAAAACTTTTCGAAAAGGTTCGAAAAATTTCCAGATAATGAATTAGGTTGGATAAGTGATCCATTTTCGTTTGATATTTTTAAATTCAATATCTCTTTAAATGAAAAAGAACAGTTAATTGATGTTTCAAGCGACGAAACACTGCGCATTCCATTTAAGTCTGACTTGCCAAAAATTTTGGTTATCGATTGGAAACGAATATGCCGATTTGAAGAAAAAGGCAATTAATATTTTGATTCGGTTTGCATCGACCTACTTATGTGAAATCGGCTTTTCAAAATTAGTTGCCATTAAAACAAAATATCGATCTCGATTGGATCCAGAGGATGACTTACGGCTTGCGATTTCCAATACAGATCCGAACATAGAAGTAATCATGAGCTCTTTGCAAGCGCATACCTCACGTTGAATTCTTATGTTGTAATTTTTTTAAAGTATTTTCCATTTAAAAATATTTATACCCATATGCATAAATAAAACCATTGCTTCATAAAATTATGTATATTATACAGACCTCTAATAAGGCACAAACATAAGCGCAAATCCCAAAAAGAATTCAACTTTAATTACGTTGATGATTAAAAAAACGTCTATTGTCTATCCAGGGGTCGCGACAAAATAGTACACAAAATTGGGGGTCTGAAATGAAAATAGTTTGCGCACCACTGGTATAGAGAAAGGTTCATTTGGTCAGCTTTTAATTCCAATTTTATTAAAAGCTATTCCGGATGAATTTGTCCTTATTTTCAATTGAACGAAAAAATTAACCGAGGAAACAAGTGTTTCAAATTTATTCGCTTTCATTCAAACTGAAATTGAATGTCTCGAAGCATCCAATTTTCTAATTCAAGAAAATAAATCAACTTTGCATCCTCATTTTGAACATTCAAAATTTATAAAAGGGCTTTTTTTAAAAGTATACCCACTACTTCAAGCTTTTCCACGGTGGATGGCCGATCATGCATCTTTTGTAATAAATTGCATGTTTGGACACGTCAATCGATCCCGTTCTGTGCTTTGTGAGTTAACAGAATAGGACTCAGAATTAACAAATAACAGATTTATTAACAAGTAACAACGGAGAGCGAAGCTGCGAGGTTGGTTCTCGGCAGGCAGTCCCCTCGCAAGTGACAAATAAAAGAAAACAGGGGGTGGTTAAGCAGCCCCTTTGAACATAAACATGCAGGCGCGGTGACATCCCCGGGAGGTCGGGTTGTCCGTGCGCCATCTCGTAGGAAAATACTCAACATTGCACGATTCATTTCTTTGCGATAAAAGTGCTCAGGAAAAATTGGATAAACTGAAGAGAGATAAAAGATGTTTTGTTTGTTTCTTTAAGTTTCATACAAATAATTCTAAATTTTGTAAGAATAAGAATAATACTTGTAGGAAATGTAAAAGATCTTGGAATCACACATCTGTTTGTGTATATGATCCTAGTAAAAACAAACCACGGTTTGTTTCGAATCGAACTCAAAGCCAAAATCCCCTTGAAAAAACGGTTTCGTTTCAGGAAAATTCTATTAGTGAGAATTTAAATCCGGAAACTAATGAGCAAGCCTTAGTTATTTCTCCGAAAGGAAATAAATTATGTGAGGAAAATACTTTGTTAAACATGTACTGTTGTAGCTTCTGCTAGAGATAAAAGTGAATTAATAAATACTAGCTGTATGGCCCCTCGTTGCGGAGGGCAACGTATTAGTAAATACCTCCCTCTTGGATTTTTTACTTTTTTGCATGCCTTCTTATAGATTCACTGTTATATAATTCTATAAATTTATCATTATTATTCGGATTTAAAAGTTTTATGGTTTAATGTGTCACGAGATAACTGATTGTTAGTAAACGACATATTAGATTTTTCGCCTTCTCATTGCAAGTCTTCATGTAAATTTCCCAATTTCACCCTGACGTACAGCTTCGACCAGTCTTCTATTGGTAGCTTGTTCCTTAGATTCATTGTGACGTCTTTCACGTAATTTATATTTAGCTGAATTGCTTGTTATGGAACGTTTCCTTTTTAGTATTGTCATTAAAAAAAGAGTAATTACAACGCAAAAAACAATCGGTATAAAAAAAGGCAGCAGTAAACAATTTGAAATTCCAAATTACGATGGATTTAAGAGTTGAGTTGTACAGGTTTGCTGTATTGGATGTGAAATAATTTATAAAAAATAATGTTTATTTAAAGAAGTAAAATATATGGCTCGAAAAAGTAGTGTATTAAATGTTTATTTAATGCAGTAAAATAGACACGAAAAAGTACTGTATATTGAATTTTCTACATTTTTTTTCTCGAATTTAACACGAATATTTAAGTCAAGTCTGACGAAAAACCATAATAAAAAGTTGCGGCAAAAACCGCTACGGAAGCGTTACGGAATCAGCCAGTGACGTCACGGCACTCTGTCCAATCAGGCAATTTTTTGAAAATTTATGTTAAAATTTAAATTTTTGAAAATTTTAAAGGGGCGGAATAACTTTCCCAGTTTATTCTACGTATTTTGACACCTCTCTCAGATCTCTACGTGCTGTGGTTGAGACGAAGATACAGTGGTCGTCAGAATTATTAGGACAACTGAAAATTGCACAGAAAAAATTATTTCTGAAGTAAATAAAGTGAAATGTATACATAAAATGCTTTTTCATGCTAGAAATCATTGTAGAATGCAAAACATTGGAAAATGCAAAATATGAATGTTTTGCCACAATTAACAAAAAATGTCATTGTAAAAACTGGACAAAATTATAAGGACAATGAATGTTTTGGCCTGAAACACGCTAATAATTAATAATCTCCCCCTTCTCAATCATTTTTATCAGTCTTGACGTCATGGAGTTTGACAGTTCCTTCAGAACTTTCTTGGAAAGCTTTTTTCCAGGCTTTTTTGATGAAGAACATGAGTTTTTCCTTGTTTTGATATTGAATACCATTTTTGTATACTTCGTGTGCCAGAATACCCCACAGATTTTCCATTGGATTTAGATCGGGGATTCTGGCCGGCTAGTCAAGTAGTTTCACGAAATCAGCATCATACCATGATTTCGAAGTTTGAGAAACATGTACTGAGGCATTGTCCTGCTGGAACAAATAGTCTCCACTCGTAATTAACGGTGCTTCTGGTAAAAGATTATAGCCCAATATATCAACATAACTCTCAGAATTCATTCTGCCCTGCACAAAAACTATTGGAGTAGTTCCGCCAGTTGCGAAACCTCCCCAGACCATTACTGAGCCACCTCCAAATGTACGCTTTGCGAAAATTTCTTTTTCTTTACGGAGATTATACCAGAAGTAGCGAAAACCATCTGGTTCATTCAAATTAAACTTTTTCTCATCGGAAAAGATAACATCATCCAACTTTTTTCCCATAGTAATACATTTTTTGGCAAACTCCACCCTCAGTCTCTTATGAACTTTATAAGAGGCGGTCGTGACATAAGTTTTCCATAACGAACCTTTTTTTCTTTTTGTAAAACACGTCGAACAGTTCGAGCACAGCATCGTAAGTTTAATTCCCGTTTAATTTCCGTCGATGTTTGTTTTTTGGAGCAAGCTCGCCTTATTATCATTCTTTCCACACGCACAGGAACAGAAGATGGCCTACCTGTATGTCTTTGTCGTCCATATTTGCCGGGATTTTTAAGAAAATTATAAATGACCATTCTCGATCTATTCAGCTTTGTCGCAATTTGACGCACAGTAAGTCCAGAACTTTTAAAAGCAATCACTTTCCCTTTCTCAAACTCCGAAAGTTTCGTACCTAGCGGCATGACTGAAAAAATAGAATACGTTTCTAATCGCTTACTAAACATTTATATCGTCTGGGAGTGCCGTGTGCAGAACAAAACATGCAAATTTTGCTTTTTAGAACACACACAGTTGTCCTTATAATTTTGTTCATATCACATGGCTGTCTAAATCCAAAATACATTTTATGAATATGAATTTCCCATATATTTCCATAAAAACTAATAAAAAAATGCTTCATTTATCATTGGTTTCCAGCCATAAAATTTGCATAATTTTCCGGCCAACTGTAGCCAAGATTTGGCGATTTTTCCCTTGTCCTTATAATTTTGTCCACCGCTGTAGATTTCCAACAAACTATCACACATTAATAGTGTAGATATGTTTGGACACTGGTAGTACACGAACTTTTGTACATGCAAATTTAGTTAAAAAATTAGATTTAAAACCTCTTAAATATGAAAAACTCTTTTTCGTTTGGAACGGAAAAACCTATTTCAAAATCATTTCCAGTGGTAGAATCATTCTTTTTGGATAAAAAATGTAAAGAAAAAATAAAAAATCACCGCTTTAGTTTCGGATCTTATTAGCTATGCTAGTATTTCATCTGATGTAACATCGCCGAAAAGGTTGAGTAGACTTAATTTAGAAATCGCTGATGTAAAGAGCAATTTGTCTTGTCAAGTATTACTGGGTATTGATTTTTATTACTCATTCGTTGAGGGGGAAATGTTGGGGATCGACCACGAATTTTTTCGAACCCGATAGTACACGAACTTTTGTACATGCAAATTTAGTTAAAAAATTAGATTTAAAACCTCTTAAATATGAAAAACTCTGTCTTTTCGTTTGGAACGGAAAAACCTATTTCAAAATCATTTCCAGTGGTAGAATCATTTCTTTTGGATAAAAAATGTAAAGAAAAAATAAAAATCGCCGCTTTAGTTTCGGATCTTATTAGCTATGCTAGTATTTCATCTGATGTAACATCGCCGAAAAGGTTGAGAAGACTTAATTTAGAAATCGCTGATGTAAAGAGCAATTTGTCTTGTCAAGTATTACTGGGTATTGATTTTTATTACTCATTCGTTGAGGGGAAATGTTGCGGATCGAGCCACATCTGTTAGCTATTAAGACAATCTTTGGATACATTTTGTGTGGGAAGGAGTCTGAGTGAACCCAACAAATCGGAATTAATTAGCTTTTCGTGTTGTATTATTGAGGAATCTTGTCAATCTTTGAGAAGTTTATGGTCTCTTGACTGGATGGGTTTACAAAACGAAACGATTTCCGAATCAGAACGGCAGATGATAGAAATTCTGAAAATGAAATTAACTTCGACGGGAAAAGATATTCTGTTAGCCTTTTATGGAAATATGAACCGCGTTTGTTAAAAACTAATTTTGAGGAAGGTTTGAGAAGGTTTGAGAGCTTGAAACGTCGAATAATCAGATCTCCCGAGATATTAGAACGATATACAAATATCATTGAAGGACAAATTAACAACGGTATAATTGAAATTTCGGGAAAGGAAATTACGAATGCCGGGTATTTTTCGCCTTATAGAGAAATAATTAAATGTGATACAAGTAAATTTCGGATTGTTTGATTTTTCTAGTTTTTGTGGCAAAGGCGTGAAATGTAACGATCATCTTGATATTGGACCATCAAATATAAATCCGGTTGTTTTGGATGTAATTTTGAAAATACGAAATGTTTCAGTGGCGATTTAGCCAAAGCATTCTTAAATGGGAATTTTGGATAAGGATAGGGAATACTTGAAAATTTCCCTGGTTTGACGATAAAAAGGATATTAAAGTTTTTAATTTTAAACGTCTTCCGTTTGGGTTAAGATGTTCACCTGGGATTCTAGCACTAGTAATAAAATATCACTTGAAAAAGTATGAAAAGAGTGATCCAGGTAGTTTCGAGATGTTAAACACTTCATTGTATGTGGATGACCGGTATTATGGCGCAGACACGATTGAAGATGCATACCGATTACCAACCAGTGCAATTAGTATATTCAATGAGGGTGGTTTTCATTTGAGAAAATTAAAGTCAAATTCGTGTGAACTTCATACTTTATGGAATGAAAGGGGTTTTATTCATAATGTGGGATTTTCGGACGAGTCTAAATGTTTGGGTCTGATCTGGTCCCCCACATGATAAGAATCAACATTACCGATTTCGACTTGGTTAAAAAATGGTGATACTGAAATCACAAAGAGAATAATTTTGAAAACTGCTACTTCGGTGTATGACCCCACGGGAATTGTCCAACCTATCTTAACGAAAATGAAGATATTATTGTAGTCTATATGGGCTCTTGGAATCGGTTGGGATACACCTCTCAGTCAAGAAATTGCTAAAGAATTCACTCAGTGGTGTGCTGAACTAAATTCACTTCGAGGACTTTGAAATCCCTCGAAAATATTTTGAAACTTGCTAAAAAACTGAAATTAGAGTCTTCATGTGTTCGCAGACGCAAGTCCGAAAGGTTTCGGTGCAGTCAGTTTTTTCGGTACAAGAATGCCCATGAAGAATATCAAACCAGTTTTGTCACTGCGAAAGGTCGCGTGGCCCCACTGAAGTTATTAACCTTACCGCGTTTGGAGCTGACAGCTGCTTTATTGGCAGCTAGACTTGCAAAGTATTTGACAAATTTGTTTCCTGAACTATGTCAACGTCTGTATTTATGGAGTAACAGTGCAATAACTCTCGTGGATCAAGGGTTCCGCTAGAGATTGGAAGCCGTTCGTAGCTAACAGGGTGTCAGATATTCAATCTCTCGCTGATCCTGAGAATTTTCGTCATTGCAGTGGAATGCAAAATCCTGCAGACCTTTTAACTCGAGGGGAGAGTGCTCACAAAGTTGTTACTAATCCCCTTTGGCTACATGGTCCAAGTTGGTATATTGAACCCGAGGATTCTTGGCTTATAAATAGTGAGAAACCAATTGATGAGGAGAATCTAATGATAGAAAGAAAACAAAAATTGGTTAGTTCTCTTCTCTCTGTCGATCATCCTTGTGCTCCTTTATTGAACATGACATAATTTAGCAAGTTAAACACAGTGTATCGCATCACTGCATGTTTTGAGATTCATTAAAAACACCAAATCCAATGCGGAAAAACTTAATGGTCCTTTGTCCGCTGATGAAATATCTTCTGCAAAAACATTGGATTAAATTTCTTCAAAAAAAAAACATTTTGGAAGTGAAATTTTGACCCTTTCTCAAAGAAAGTTGTTAGATAAAAATTCGAAAATTAATCAATTAAACCCAGAACTTGAGGAGCACGGCTTAATAAGATTGAAGGTTCGTCTTCATTTTTCTGAATTAAACTTTGGTGAAAAACATCCCTTGTTGTTGCCCTACAAGGAACTGTTTTCTGAACTTGTGATTTGGGACTCTCATGACAAAGTTCTCCATGCGGGAGTAGATTCTACTCTTGCCCAGACGAGAGAGGTGCGTTTGGATCATTAAAGTCGACAATTGGTCAAATCCGTATTGGCCAAATGCAATGTGTGTAAACGGTACAAAGTGCGACCAGGGACACAGGAAATTGCTCCTTTGCCTCCGGACAGGGTGATAGAGACTGTTCCGTTCTCTGTGACCGGTTTGGACTTTACAGGACATTTTTACACTAAAGGAAGTACTGAGAAACACTATTTGCTCCTGTTCACTTGTGCAACAATGAGAGAATTGCATCTTGAACTTGTCCCCTCCTTAAGCACAGAAAACTTTCTATTTGCTTTCCACAGATTTATTTCACGATGAGGACTTTGTGGAACGATATACTCGGACAATGCTTAAAACTTTTAAAAGAGCCGAACTGGATTTAAGGAAAGTATGGAATTGCATCAAGGACATAGCTGTCCATGATTTGTTTTCCTCAAATGGAATACAATGGAAATATATTATTGAGAAGGGAGCATGGTGGGGAGGGTTCTGGGAGAGGCACTTTCGTACGATCAAAACTTGTTTAAGGAAAATTGTGGGAAAATCTTCGTTAACCTTAAATTAATTAGAAACAGTCTTTGTAGAAATTGAGGCTATGATTAATTCGAGGCCAATAACTTACATATATGATCATCCCTCAGACCCCTCACCACTTACTCCTGCACATTTTTTGCTGGGAAAGCGTTTATTTTATCTTCCTGTCTCTAAAATATCTAACACGAACCTGACAGGCTCTAAAAGTTCCATTGTCAAAAGGTATAAACATCAGCAAACTTTGTTAACTCATTTTCGGAGACGATGGAAGAAAAATTACCTACTGGCATTAAGATAATTTAATTTGTTCTCCTATCAAAGTTTCAGGTAATTTCCAGGTGAATGATGTGGTATTGATTCACGAGGACAAATACCCTCGCAACATGTGGAGACTGGGAAAGATTGTGAACGTATTTCCAGGGAGAGATGGAAAAATTCGTTCCTGTCTTATTCAGACGGCCTCAGGTCAGCTGAGAAGACCTGTCCAGCTTCTATACAATCTGGAAGTGCATGATAATTAATTGAACTGTTATTTACTATTTGCCACCCTTTTCTTTAAATATAACATTTGATGTTACAACATTTAATCATCATAGTTACATTTACTTTCTTATTTCTAGATATATTTTGTATACGTGAACTGTATTTGAAAATCTTGTGTTTTTTTTATTTCAATTTATTAGTTAAACAGCGCTAACTTGCAAATTTTTAAAATTTTATTGTATTTTGGTATTGTTTAATTTAATTTCATTATATTGTGTAATTTCCGTAATTAAAGATTTTCTTTGAATATTTTACTAATGTTTGTGTGAACTATTGTATAAATTCACAGGAGGGGAGTGTAGAAAAGTGAGTAGCCACACCAGTTGGCGCTGTTTTGTTATCCTCCACGTAAAGGATTTGAATTAACGATATGTGTTTTAATGCGTGTCAGGCGTTCGATGTAATCGGTTGAGAATGATCTGGTTCTCCTTTTGAAGGGTCTGGCCCTTAAGAATAACCATAATCCAATTTGTGTAGGCAGACCGCCTTATAATAGGTCAAGTGTAAATAGTTAAGATTAAATAAATATATGTTCAAGGACATATATGTTCGAATCAGAAGTTTGGTTTCTGCTTCTTATTAGGTACTAGCCGTACCATTAGTAAGCGTCTTAAGACAGTATATCTTAGCAGGATCACTGATACTTTCTTTTCATTGAATTCGTTGAAAGTGATATTGAGATGGGTCTATCAAAATTTAATGATTCATTTTTTTCAATGTCCGCTGTGAATATGTTTGCGAAATCATAGCATTATTGCGAACAAGTCGTCGTGAATCACCCCATCCTTAAGCATAATATCATTGAAATTTACCATTGGATATTTTCGAACTAGTATTTAAAACACAACGCGCAATTTGGTGCTACTTTTATCCGGGCGATACACACCGTGATGGGGCAAATAATATGCAGTTTCATCTGTTGTCTCTGCCACGTGACCTAACGATTTACTCTTTTATAAATTCAGTTGAGAACTGTCATTTTAGTTTCGCTTTCTAATCTTCTCCATAAAGGATCCAGTCGTTTTGTAGCTATTTCTTATGAATTCCAAAGTTAATTTGTTTTCACAACTGTCGGGCTTTAATGACAATATAACGACCATCAGCGTTTCTTTTACGAGTTTCATAAAATGCTCATTGCAATATTTCAACTCATTACTTATTGGAGAATTGATTGCCTCAAGATTTTCAATCTCTCAAAAGGCCAAGTCTCATTCACTGTAACCTTAGGTTTTGGATTTGAACTTCCAACGCTACCTGGCATTAAATATCCAAAACAACAATCCTGTAAAATAAGATTAGCTTCTAAATAAATTTTGTCAGATTTCAGCAAATCAAAAACCCGTTCCGCTCTTATACCAATACCTTTTTTGGACTATAAAATTTCGGATCCGCAAGGGCTATTGTTTCTTGTATTTTTATATTTTAGAGAAGTCCAAATATCTAGACGGTACGATATCAGTAATTTTAGGCCCAATGAGCAAGTCAAGAGTCCATTCGGAATTGCCAAACAAATTTGACATATAAACTCTTTCGATTTAACAGTTTGTGATCAATCTATTAAGGCCCCGTTCACATGAGATGTTTTCCAACGCTAGTTTTACGTCTAAACAAAACGCGGGTAGCCAAAAGTACATAGAGTTCTACTGGAGTGTTCACATGCAGAAATCGCGAGAATCCAAGCGCTAGACAGCTTCGGTGCTTCAACAATCTCCGGTCGTTCTCGCGATTAGAAGGCGTTTGAAGAAGCATAGGTTTCTACTGCACCGTTCACATGACACGCGTTTTGATGGGCGTTAGGGCTCTTTTATTCTAGTCCAAGTTTCTATCTTCGCGATCGTTAAAGATAGAGTGAAAATTTCAACGGATTTGAAATCTGCGGAAAATTTTACACCAGATCGATACCTGAAATGTGATTTTCTTTAAATAAATAATTTTTCAACTGTAACTTTAATATTTTCGCGATACTCATTTGACGAATATATTCATTACGAACACACAAAAGGGAGCATTAATCTCGTTTTTATAGAAAAGATATAACTTGATTGGAGTATTTTGTCTTAATCCACTGATTTATATTTATGGCCATTAAAAATAGGATGAGAAAATCTAATCGTATTCGATTTATCGAAGAAATTTACCCTGCTTTCACACAAAACTTGTAAAATGTGACAGTTTATAACTAAAGGGTATAGTGGGTAATTTTATTTCTGAGAATAACGTATACCGACAACTGCCCGTTCTAGTTTTCATGTGCGGCAAACGTCTAAAATAAAGCTTAAATTAAATATTCAATTTAAAAGCTAAACTTTAGTTATTTTTTTATTTGTCCTCAACAGGTGAAATGCGTTTCGGATAGTCGGAGCTCAGGGAAAATTGTGTTTAAAAATTAAAAAACTAATTATTGTTATATATGTGTTATTTGTGCTGATACATTAAAATGTTTAGAGATAGGTTTTAAAAAATATAGAGATTTATTTGAAGGAAAATTAAACAAAAATTAGCCATAGATCGTAGGAAACACGATAAAACCTGCAACCAGTGCCGGATTTTGTTTGCGTGGCATCTTTTGATAGTACTTCGTAGACAATGCCATATAAACAGATATTCCGTTTCCAATTTCCTGGTTCTAGAAATAAAGTTTTTTGGGGGATATATTTTTACTTTACACTGTCAATTTTAAAATTTTAAGGAAATTATTTGGTCATTTTCCAGTTAGTTTCGTTTTTAATCAAAGTTTTACAGAAATATTCCAATCTTTTTCATACGCAGTTTCGCTTTTACGATACAAATGACTCATCTGCTAGCTTCTTGAGCCCAAAAAATCCGTGGTCACCCATTTAACACAAAATAAATCCTTACTATTTTTATTGGTGGGTGAATCATCGACACTGGAGAGTGAAGGTTATAGGGTTTCTTCCACTAGTCTTGACAGTAAAAAACGAATACTTTAAGATTTTAGAGTTAATGAAAATGTTTAGTAATGCCACAATTTGAACTACATAAAGCACTGTTTCTCTGTGATCCGCTGGCTCTTACCGGTCCCTAGGTCCAAAATATCCCGTCATTCGAAAAATTTTGAAAAACGTACGAAAAGCTAACGTTCAAAAATTTACAACCGAGGTTGATGGCATTGGCATTGTACTGGAATGCATCGTATACTATACGTTACGAAAAATTTACCTGTTTAGGTTGTCACTTCTGGTCAGCAAGTCGATTATATTGCATTTATTAATGTATAAAAATTCAAGTTCAAAAGCACTTTATTCACAGGCAATTAGGGAACGGATGGCTTACAAATCGAAAGAATATCAAATTTTTTATGTCGTTTTGAATATTTTTTAGATTATTTTAAGCATTTTATTGCTCCCCCCATTATACATTTCTAGTTAACCAAATCCAGGCTCTTGCGAATACAGAGAAATCAATTTTAGGTTGGGAAAGAAATATTTTCATCATATTTTTAATGGTTGTAAAATTAAAACAGTTGATAAGGGGCAACAAAATATCTTATTAAAGTGACATTCCCTTTAAAAACAAGGCAATACTTCCGCTTACGCTTAGTATAACAGGAATATCTGAAAAAAGATTAGTTGCGACTATTGACAAAAAATAATTTTTTTAAAAGAAAATCATGATTTTAGTATCGATATAACATAAAATTTTACGCTAATTTGAAATCCGTTGAAATTTTGATTCTATCTTTAACCATTCAAAAGATAGAAACTTGGATTAAGGGAATAAAAAAACAATTTAATGCATAACGGAAACTGACCTTGAAAAACGCCCAAGAGGTGTCGCATGATAGCGCTCGAAAATTCTTATCAAACGCGCGTTGGAAAAAGTCCATGTGAACAGGGCCTAAACCACTAATTGGAAAGAAAATTCTTTCCTTTTTCAGTCCTAATGCCTGAGCATACGAGGATGTAATGAAACTTGATTGCGATGCACTATGCGATATAGCACATAATGAGGTTTTTTATTATTGCTAGAATCCTTAATATAAACAATTGCTGTGTTAACCAAAATACTTCTTGCATCGCCCGTAGCCATTAATGACGTTTGAGGAGAAATGATCTCTGCAGTTTGACAGTTCAAGGATTGGTGAGAATTATTACACGGCGATCCTTGCTCATCGCTAGAGGTTTTGTGCAACAACGTACACGTAGCTTTAGAACAGATAAAACACAATTTTTTCGATCTGCAATTGGAAACCAGATGAGATGAATGTGAACATCCGAGACAGTTTATGCCTTTTAATGAACTCGAATCTATCCACCGCATCCATGTCCTTGAACTTAGAGCATTGATTATAAAGGATAACTCACATCTTTGCAAGCGATACACAGCCGTTGATCCTTGTTTGATTTTACGAAGAAATATTTCGATCGAGAAGAGTAATTATTGCATATGGGAAGTTTCGTATTCAACACATTTTTTATAAGCTGTGAACAATTGCTTTTGCTAATCCTTTAAGAACATGTGAGCAAGTCATCAAGTAACGAAACCTCGTCCTTTTTTACAGAAATTCATATTGTTTCCGCGTTTCTTTATATATTTTGCAACAAAATGTTCAAAATCAAATTATCAAAGAAATCATTTCGTATATGTTTAAGAATCTTTTTTATCTTAAATTACGTTTTATACATTGTCTAAGAAATGCCTCAACTAAGAAAGAGATTCATGCGATAGTTTTTCAGTTTAACAAATTGTTAATGTTAGCATCTACAACTGCTCGTTTATTCTCATATCTTAGTTCTACAGCGGAGAACAATGAATCAAAAGTTTCTTCACATGTTTCCATGTGCTTAGCTTTCCTTTAGAGTGAAGCCTTCAAATAATATAACTTTTGAGAGTTATTCAAATTTTTGTTTTCACCAATTATGGACATAAATTGGCTTTTAAAATTGTAAAATTCCTCATATTTTTCCCAAAATTGTGGGAGAAGAATTTCTGCCGATTTAAAACTCGATTGTTGATCTTCGATTGCTAGTCCACGATTCAAAATTAGAAAGGAGGATTTTTAAGCTTACCTCAAATTTCCTAGGTCTTCTTACAGATCTTTCAGAGTAGATATAGATTCTCCGACATCTGTTTCGGAAGGGAACTCCCGATATTCCCTTAACAATTTCATAAGTCAACTTATTTCAATGAGGGTATGAAATTTAGTCTACTCGAATTTGCGCACTAGTATCCGACGGATTAAAGTCTTTCACAAAGGTTTGAAGCCTTTTTATCCTGATCGTACTTTTACGATTAAGCGTCAGCATCAAAACTTTATCATCTATCTTATCCATAATTTCACTTTTTTCGTTTTATTTCTTCGGTCCTAAAGTGTTGAGTAAGGCCAGAGAAAGTCACGCTACAAAATGCTAACTAGCGTTCTACAAGAACATAAACAGAACAAGCGTTCTGACTCCGAATCGAAATTCTTAGATGCCGCTACGGAGTCAATCTTGCTGGAACGCTGAAAGAGATGGGACGGTGGGATTCGTGCACCCACTACAAACCAAACTATAAATAGCTTAAGGAAATCTCTTGTAAAGGATACAATTAAACTAGTTTAATTGTTATCTGGAGTTCGTATTCTTTTGCGTCTAGTATTTTATTCTTGTCTCTTCATATCGTTTATCTGGGAAATAGGGCTAAGCAACGCAATTCGATTCCTAATATATTCGTAATCCAATTCGTATGCACATCCGATTAATATTCTTCTTTGGGTTTTTTTAAGCTTAAAGAACACTAAGTAAGGATCATATGTTTAATAGTCAACAAGATCAATTGGTTTTTCTATTTATTTAGAAAACTTAGACGCTCGAATGAGCTGGTACAATTAGATCCCATGAGCTGGTTCAATTAATAAAACTAAAGTTCGTTATGAACCATACCATAAACGAGATACAAGGAAGTTCGCTATAAACCACACCAGGAGCCAGAAGGCAGTCATCTGGCCGAAAAGAGAGTTACACGATTACTCGTTTTACGTAGAATCGTTACGTACCGGCGGGAAAGTCAGCCAGTGGCGCCATTTCTCGAATCCCATTTCGCCTTGGATTAAAAGTCATTGAACACCAATCCTACCTCCCAAAACGACAATCTATTTTTTTATTTAGTAGCTGGTAATATTATGCATTTATACATGGAGTCTCATTAATAAAATGAGTATCAATTTGGGGGAAAACGCTGATAAGCGAATAACATCAGCGTTTTAATATCACATTGGGATACACTGATGATAACAGAAATCTTCAAGGTCAATAACCCCTCCCATGTTGTTCCATTGTCCTTGTGGATTGGACTCCCATTTTGCGTTTTTAACAGATATCTCCTCAAGGGATTTGTTTAGTGAAAAGGATTGTAGATCATTGAAGCAAAATTTGTATGCCTTCTTTGTCACCCTTAAACTCTTCTATTACCCCCATTTTTCCTCGGTGGATTGTCATTTTTAGCGCTTGCTTGGAGTAGAAGAGACAAAGCTCAATTTCCTAACACATTATGAGAAAAACCTATATTTATTTAATTGATTGCTTAAACACTCATACATTCACCCAATATTCGTACACAATTCATCCTCAAAAAAGTGATTTCAGTTTCTTCAGATTTATCAAAGTTGGTACAACTTTTCAGTTGTGTTTCCCTTGCATATATTATTTGGCATTGCTTTAGTTTACGGGTAGAGGAATCGCGAACATCAGTATTAATGACGTCTAAAACAAGTCAATTTACTGGGAATTTCAAGCAAACACTGAATTTTTAAGCTCTCAATGTAGAATAAAATCTCAAAACTTATAGCTCAAGCTCTGGAAAAATTACACAATTCTTTGTGGGTTTGAGTAATCTATAACAAAATGAGTGTCGGCGAATGAATTAGCACGGTATGGGAATAATACCTTATCTAGGGTGGTATGTGGGTTCTGGGAATGGTTGTTCGCAATGTTTCGGAACAATTCATTGTTAAACACTTTAACTATTTCAAGCAAAATGGAGGCAGTTTTCAAATAAATTCGTTGGAAAAAAAGATCGTCTCAATGCCAACATATTTCGTATACGTGTTTCTGTTTTCACACTTTCTCACGCTCCTTTGAATGAAATACAAAATAATACTGATACACCTTACTTTTCTCAGACCTGGCTGTCTCCAAGCAAAACAGCCAACAAAGGCTATTTCTGAGTCTCAGGACTTCGCAAAAGAGGAATGTTCCGGGAACATTTAAAGTGGCCAATACCCAATAGCTATGCACATAGTTATATAGATAAAAAGAATTAATTAAAAGAATAATTAAAAAGAATAACGAGCGTAATATCTACATAAATTTAGAAAAAGTATAAAAAAAGATCAGTGAGAAAATAAAATATTTTTATACTCTCGAAATTAATTATTTTTATTTTGCTTTCAAAACGATCGTTTCTCTAATTTTAGTGTTAACCCTCCAAGTGGCACGGCCGAACACAGCTCGAAAAATTCAGTTAGAAAACAATCCGGCAAAATTCGTGCATAACAAGGCAGCAGGCCGGAAATATTAGGACAACTCGCTCCCGAAATACATCTCGTTTAGACTTCTGGACATCTCACTACTCTAAATATATCGGGTCTACCACTCGCAGCACAGAACCCCGTCGGAACTGTACTCGGATGCGCCGCTTGGAGGGTTAATATATAAAAAGTATTGCTCTTACTCCATGATAAAAGACCATTATGATTTGAAAAATAAAAATGTCTTTTGACTTGTATTTAAATTGGTTCCTGTATAGCAGGGGTGGGCAATAAGTCGATCGCGATCGACCGGTGGACCACCAAGACATTTTGGGGTGACCGCCTTTACTAATACCTAAGGCCCCGTTCACATGGACTTTTTGCAACGCGCGTTTGAAAAGAATTTTCGAGCGTTACCATGTGAACAGCACTTGGGCGCTTTTCAAGGTCAGTTTCCGTTATGCATTAAAATGTTTTTTTATTCCCTTAATCCAACTTCCTATCTTTTGAATGGTTAAAGATAGAGCCAAAATTTCAACGGATTTCAAATCAGCGTAAAATTTTACGTTAGATCAAAATCATGCTTTTCTTTGAAAAAATTATTTTTTTGTCAATAGTCGCAACTAATCTTTTTTCAGATATTCCTGTTATACTAAGCGTAAGCGGAAGTATTGCCTTATTTTTAAAGGGAATGTCACTTTAATACGATATTTTGCTGCCCCTTATCAACTGTTTTAATTTTACAGCCTTTAAAAGTAGGATGAAAATCTTTCTTTCCCAACCTAAAATTAATTTCTCTGTATTCACAAGAGCCTGTATTTGGTTAACTTAGAAATGTATAATGAGCAATAAAATGCCTAAAATAATCTAAAAAATATTCAAAACGACGTAAAAATTTGATATTCTTTCGATTTGTAAAACATCCGTTCCCTAATTGCCTGTGAATAAAGTGGTTTTGAACTTCAACCTTTATATATAAATAAATGCAATATAATCGACTTGCTGACCAGAAATGACAACCTAAACAGGTAAATCTTTCGTAACGTGTAGTATACGATTCCAATGCCATCAACCTCGGTTGTAAATTTTTGAACGTTAGCTTTTCGTACGTTTTTCAAAATTTTTCGAATGACGGGATATTTTGGACCTAGGAACCGGTAAGAGCCAGCGGATCACGGAGAAGCAGTGCTTTATGTAGTTCAAATTGTGGCATTATTAAACATTTTCATTAACTCTAAAATCTTAAAGTATTCGTTTTTTACTGTCAAGACTAGAGGAAGAAACCCTATAATCTTCACTCTCCAGTGTCGATGATTCACCCACCAAAAAAAAAGTAGGATTTGTTTTGTGTTAAGGGGTGATCACGGATTTTTTGGGCTCAAGAAGCTAGCAGATGAGTCATTTGTAATGCGTTTTATCGTAAAAGCGAAACTGCGTAAGAAAAATTGGAATATTTCTGTAAAACTTTGATAAAAAATGAAACTAATTAGAAAATGACCAAAGAATTTCCTTAAAATTTTAAAATTGACAGTGTAAAGTAAAAATATATCCCCAAAAAACGTTATTTCTAGAACCAGGAAATTGGAAACGGAATTTCTATTTATATGGCATTGTCTACGAAGTACTATCAAAAGATGACACGCAAACAAAATCCGGCACTGGTGATAACCTTTCTTTTTTATGCTATTTTTGCAGGTTTTATCGTGTTTCCTACGATCTATAGCTAATTTTTATTTAATTGTCCTTCAAATAAATCTCTATACTTCTTTAAAACCTATCTCTACACATTTTAATGTATCAGCACAAATAACACATATAACAATAATTAGTTTTTTAATTTTTAAACACAATTTTCCCAGAGTTCCAACTATCCGAAACGAATACGAACCCTCCAACCTACCCTCTTTCAGGGGTTTTGTAGCACAAATGGAACCACGAATGGAATAATGACTGGGAAATATTTTAACTAAAATTTGATTAAACCCCACGATGAAACGAGAAAATTTTGTTAAAACTAAAAAATCTCAAAGAAAAACCAAAAAGCAGTATATATCGAAAATCAGGAGATTGCTAATAGAATTTGCGTCTACACGTATATATAATATAAAAATTTTGATTAAAGTAGTAATAACACTAACTGCAAGATTAAAATATAAATTCTATGAAAAATAAGCTCACAGTAAATTAAGTTGATTTTCAAAAGTGATATCGAGTTCAATGTAACACGAGGATGTGAAAAATGAATGAAAATTGAAACTTATCTTACGCATTTCACCCGTTGAGGAAAAATAAAAAAATAACTAAAGTTTAGCTCTTTTAAACTGAATATTTTATTTAAGCTTTATTTTAAAGACGTTTGCCGCACATGAAAACTAGAACGGACAGTTGTCGGTATACGTTATTCTCAGAAATAAAATTACCCACTATCCTCTTTAGTTATAAACTATCAAATTTTTGCAAGTTTTGTGTGAAAGCAGGGTAAATTTCTTCAATAAATCGAATACGATTCAATTTTCTCATCCTATTTTTAATGGCCATAAATATAAATCAGTGGATTAAGACAAAATACTCCAATCAAGTTAGATATTTTCTATAAAAACGAGATTAATACTCCCTTTTGTGTTCGTAATGGATATATTCGTCAAATTAGTATCCCGAAAATATTAAAGTTACAGTTGAAAAATTATTTATTTAAAGAAAATCGCATTTCAGGTATCGATCTGGTGTAAAATTTTCCGCAGTTTTCAAATCCGTTGAAATTTTCACTATCTTTAACGATCGCGAAGATAGAAACTTGGATTAGAGGAATTAAAAAGCCTAACGCCCGTCAAAACGCATGTCATGTGAACGCTGCAGAAGAAACCTATGCTTCTCAAAACGCCTTCAAATCGCGAGAACGACCGGAGATTGTTGAAGCGCCGAAGCAATCTAGCGCTTGGATTCTCGCGATTTCTGCATGTGAACACTCCAGTAGAATTCTATGTACTTTGGCTACCCGCGTTTTGTTTAGACGTAAAACGCGCGTTGGAAAACGCCTCATGTGAACGGGGCCTAAGACGCTCAAACTAAAAAAAACATTTATGGAACACCGACGCCAGCTAGACTGGAGAATCGGCTTTTCACAGTCGATGCGACTGTGTTTACTTAAGCAAATGATTCGATGAATGTGTAGACGACACATGTACCTTCATTGGAAGTGCACGATGACGCTTAAGTACATACGTCGGTTACATATTCATCGGTTCACGTATATTCGCTGCTCGCTGCATTGAATACGTCCACGGTCTAACAGTCGCTCATAGTTGTTCAAACATTCACCTTGACAATTTTGTGTTACTTGTGTTTTTGTAGTAAAAATAGTAATCTGTCATATTTTAAAAGAGGGGTACAATGTCGAAAACAAGTGTTTAGAAAAGAAAAACATACAATTTTAATACAGAATGGGAAGAACAGTTTTTCTTTACAATGGTGAATGCAAAATGTATGTGCTATATATGTCATGCAAGTGTGGCACTTCCAAAAAAAGGAAACGTTGAAAGGCATTTCAAAAGCATGCATGGAAGTTTTGATACAGATTTTCCGTTAAAAAGCGAATTGCGTAAACAAAAGTTAAAAGAATTTAAATCGCAATTAATCGGACAACAATCATATTTTATTAAACCCAATACTATATCTAAGATTGCAACAGTTGCATCTTTTCGTGTGAGTCATGTGTTAGCAAAACATAAGAAACCTTTCGCAGATGGAGAAATGATAAAAAAAAGCGTTTCTGGAAGCCAGCGATTCATTATTTGATTCATTCAAGAACAAAAATGAAATTATTTCCGCAATTAAAGACGTACAACTTTCGCGTAGAACTGTCACGCGCCGTATAGAAATGATGAATTCTGATCTGGCTGATCAGCTGACCGAAGATATTACTAACTGCATTTGCTTTTCCTTGCAGTTTGACGAATCTACGGACATGGTTGATATTTCTCAACTTTGCATTTTTATAAGAATGGTTTTTAAGGATATGAGTGTAAAAGAATTATTAACAATACCTCTAAAGAAGAAAACACGAGGTGAAGATGTTTACTGCGCCTTCAAAAAATACATAGAGGAGGAAAAAATTCCAATTTATAAAGTTGTATCGATGACAACTGATGGGGCCCCATCAATGACCGGCACAGTCAATGAATTTTTGGCTATGTGTATCAGAGACGATGACTTACCGCATTTCCTTTCTTATCATTGCATTATTCACAAACAGGCCCTCTGTTGTAAAATTCTAAATGTGCGTCATGTTATGGGAATCTGCATGAAAATTGTGAACTCAATTGGAGGAAGAAGTCTTCAGAGAAGAATGTTTCGGGCCCAACTAGAAGAAAACGAATCTGATTACGGAGAATTGTTATATCATGCTTGTTGTTGGTTAAGTCGGAGTATATTTTTACAAAGATTCAGGGATCTACTACAAGAGGTAAAAGATTTTTGGAATCAAAAGATGAAGCGTACGTTGAACTTAGTGATGACGTTTGGTTGATGGATTTAGCTTTTGTTGTTGATATAACAAGCCATCTTAATGAATTGAACTTACAATTGCAAGGAAAAAATCAAACAATAGTAGAATTGATTGGATTTTTTAATACTTCCAAAAACAAGTTAAAGCTAATATCTTCCCAGTTGATGAAGTATGAACTAAAAACTTTCAAAAATATTTCTGACGGAGGTACATTAAACAAAGAGAAATATTATGATGAAATAATAAAACTTGACTCCGAATTTGAGAGACGTTTTCAAGAATTTACTAAACTAGAACCAATTATTACATTCATGTGTTACCCATTTGGCAATGTTGATGTGGAAGAAATAACTGAAAATGTAAATTATATATTCTCTTTATCTCTTGAGGAAAACGAAGTTTTTCTCCTTCAAAATGACATAATTTTAAAAGCACGTAGTTCAGAACCTAAGAATAACTTTTGGAATCAAATGGACGAAGTAAAGTATCCTAATTTAAAAAACAGTTTCATTTTATTTAACATCGTTCTTTGGCTCTACCTACCTGTGTGAATCTGCATTTTCAACGATGAATATAATTAAGACAACATATCGTTCCCGTCTCACAGACGACCACTTAGAATCCAGTGTAAGATTAGCAGTTAGTAATTATATACAGATATTCAAGATTGGCGGACAGTATGCAGACTAAGTCTTCTACTAACTATAACTACGAGAACTAACTTTAGATGAAAATGATTTATTTTTTAATGTATTTTGAATTGTTTGATAATAAATGCATCATTTGATATTATATTTGTGGCTATTATTATGTTTGTTTCTTGCGTTTTGCTTTAAACGTGGTTTTAAAAGAGTAAGTTTTTTTATTGTAGTTATGTAGGTAAGTACATATTCCGTATTTATTATTAAGTTATAATAAGTATTGTAGACTTTTTTTTAGCTCACCACACCTACGCCACTGGGTGGACCGCAGCACCTTGAAAAAAATTAGAAGTAGCCCGTACTCTGGAAAAGTCTGCCCACCCCTGCTGTATAGGGATCTATAAAAACACTAGCGACCAATAAATGACCAGATTTGTAGCGCTTATATCTCGTAAACTAATGAAAATTAATTATTTATATTTTGTTGGATTGAGGGTTAATGTTCGTATTCAAAATTGTGGGTAGTTGGAGTGTGTAGCGGTGAGGGGGAAAGGTGTGTTCTTGCGCGTGAACACTGAAAATGGCAAGTAGTTAATGATTTCCAATTTCGAATAATATTTCACAAGGAATCCGCATAGGATCAGCGAAGTTTAACTATCGATAACCCCCTGATATGTTTTAAAAAGAATAACAATCAAATAGGGGGATACATTTAATTGAGTTTTAATTGCGTTCAATGAATTGAATTCATACTCAGATATGTGTATAGAAAAATAAATAACATCTGTGCTACACTTATTAAACGCAAGAACTTCGCTCATAGGAATTGCATTCCATGTCTATAGACGTCATTATGCTTTATGTTTTATTTAAAAAAGATGTGAAATCCCAAATAAAAAGGTATTCTATGTTTCAACGATTCTTATTTTTAAAATGAGAGATTTTCATCATAGAGAAAACTAGAACTTAAGACCAGGGGTGCCAATCCTCCTC
Organism: Meta bourneti; assembly: GCA_933210815.1. Lineage (NCBI taxonomy): Eukaryota > Metazoa > Arthropoda > Arachnida > Araneae > Tetragnathidae > Meta > Meta bourneti. The sequence goes on from OW119922.1 coordinate 63,948,782, forward strand.
AAGCCCAATGGCGCAAATCCCCCCCCCCCAAATTTTTCTTTACCGCCCCCTCAAATCCAATTAACCATATATAACCTTTACTGAAATCTCAAATTTCCAACTGAATCCACACAAAATTCTACATTTTGTAAATCAGTTAGAGATAAATAAAATTGAGAGATAAATTTGGATAAGATAAATAAAACCAGAACAGCTAGAAAAATGATCAGTTTATATTTATAACAGCAATTTCATGTATAAACAATGATATTACTTACACTTTTCAAATGAAATTAACTATAATATAGTAAAAAGAGTTGTTTTGAAATATTCTGAATGTTATATGAATAAAACAAGTATTTTAATTTGACCTTTTGTATAAGAATAATTTTATATTCATAAAATCTCTAAAATTGAGTGAATGGGAGAATAGAATATAAAAAAATGGAACACATCAATAAAGATCAATAATTTAATAATCAGATATTGAAAAACGTACTAAATGTGTAAAAACTAATGATATGAGTATTATCGTAATGTTTACATGAGTTGCATAAGTATTCATAAAACCTTAAAAACTAAATTGTTTAGAGTAGTGGCAAAAAACAGCTATCTTATGCGGAGGGAAGAGAAAACATTCTAACACTCTAGGTTGACAAAAATTTATAGTATGACCAGAAAATAAATTCTTTAAGCACAAGAATTTATGTACTATTTATAAGATTTTAACAGAAGCTTTTTTCTCTGTGCACTTGATATGGCAAACTTTTCGATAATTTCTGCATTTGTGATTTTCTTGAGAATGTCATTCTCAGATGATAGTATCAATAAGCTTGACAACCAATCGTCCCCTAAGTTGCTTCTTAACCTGTTCTTTACAATCTTTAAACGGCTCATCGTCCTTTCCGCTGGGCAGCTTGTGACAGGTAACGTAAAAGGATACGATACAGCATGGTGAGCAGCTTTTTTGTCAATGGACAAACTATGCAACGTCTCCTTTATTGTATTATAGCAGGTGACAACTGTTTGCAGTGCATCATTTCTGCTTGACCATCTTGTCGTTTGTACTCTTTTCAGTCTCCTTATTTTGGTTGGACCCTTGTAGTTTGTAGTAAAAAGATCATGTCTTGTATTACCTGACATGAAACATAATTCCTCTAAAAGAGAAAATAGATTTTTCATTTAGGGCATATGTCCATAGATTTTTCCACTTAAAGTAAATCTGTGCGAAGAACACCATATACAGAGCGCTTTGGGACATTCTATCTGGATTAGCGCTTTTACACCATTGAATTTTCCTCTCATATTACCAGCCCCATCCATACTTTGACCAACAATTCCACTTGGATCAAGACCAAGTAAATTCAGGTATTTCATTATTCCTTTAAGAAGATTTTGGACTGTGGTATCTCCACAGAATGGAAAATGAAGGTCTTTCAGCAGATGGAGTGCTACATGATTCTACCTCTCCGTGTCCTAATTCAGTTTCATCAACAACTTCTTCCTGACTTTCATTTTCATCAAGGTTTTCAAAATCTACGCCTTGGGTCATACTTGATGAAGAGGGTAGTATGTATTTCTAAATCTTTGATGACGTTTTCAGGAATCGAACAGCACTAAAAATTCCTTTCCTTCTCCGAGACAGACTACACAAAACGTACACGGCTACCTGCATTCAACTGGTGACTTAACTTTATCTTGTCTATGGGACTACTAGCGATCCACATGACGTAACGGTGACGGACGGAAAACCTCAAGGTATCAGATGTTTATGAATGGGCAGGGAATTAGCGCTGCCAACTAAGCGTTACTCTAAAAAATTACGGAATAACTTCCTATAGTGAAATTGTCGTCATAGCAGGAAACAGTAGTCTTTTAAACAAATTCAGAGATAGTCTTATTACTTATGAAAAAATAATAAAAAAAATAAATAATAATAATAAAAATATATATATATATATATATATATATATATATATATATATATATATATATATATATATATATATATATAACAATAAAAAGAAATAGAAATAAAATAGAGATAAAGAATAGAAATAGAAAAGAAATAAAAAGAAACAATAAATATTAAATAATTTTTTGCCCGAAAAATTTCCACCCTGAAAATTCCAAAAAAAAAAACGCCCTGAAAAATCCCCACCCCAAATTCTGATGGCACAACTTGCGCCATGATCCCCCTGTGGGCACCCCTGTTTAAGACCAAAAATTAAATTTGATGACACTGTTGAATTTTCTACAATCCCCTTTCACTAAACAAATCTCTTGAGCAGAGATATCTGGTTAAACCGAAAAACTGGAGTCCAATCCACAAGGCCAATGGAACAACAGGGAGAGGGGTTAATGGTCTTGAAGACTTCTGTCTTTCGCACTTTTCATCACGTTTTGCTCAAGAATAGTATTAATTTCTTTTAATGAGTCTCCGTGTGTAAATGCATAACATTATTAGCTACTAAATAAAAAAGATTGAAGTTTTGGGTTGTCAGATTCGTCATCAGCGAATTTATTAATCCAAGGCGAAATCGAACTAAATTATGTCGGAAACGGCGCCAGTGGCTGACTTTCCCGCACAGAACACGTTTCACGCTATTGGAGAAACCCATTCTACAAACCTTGACCATGAGCGGGAACAAAAGTTTTCTGCTCAATATCATAATGCGTCGGGCACACTCTCTCTTGGTGACTTGCAAAAGTTCCCAAATCAGAAAATGTTGCCAAATCAATCGCTGCTAGTTCAAAACCAAATTTGATGTGAATTGGTCAAAACGGTGTAGATTTGTTTTGTGAACAGACAGACGGCCAACTCTGCTTGATTCACATTTTTTTCCACAAAGATCAATCGTTATTGATTCTATAAAATTCGATAATTTTCCATTGTGCAAAAGGGAGTGGGTTGTTTTGGTGAACACAATCGCTATCGCTTAAGCCGTGAATCCGTCTTTGTGTCATTACAGGAAGCGTAAGATGTAAATGACTAAAGTCTTGGCCGTTATAAGTGAAGCGTAATTTTTTTTTCAAAGGTCGATTTTAGGCAAGATACATATGGCATAGCATTTATATCGATGTTTCTTACAAAGGTTCGTTTCAGTTTCGCAAATAATTTTTTGTTGTGTATTCTACCTGTACAGTCCTGTCCCAAGGAACTTTAAGACATCGACAGTGTCAATTTGTGTGCGACCCTTCGGAGGGGTGTGGGAAAAGCGATTCCGATTGATCTACTAATTCAATAATAACGTCAGTCAAAGAATTCTTGATACGAACAGTTCTGAATAAGAACACAAATTCTGAAAACCAAGAAGTCTTTTTAAAAAGTTAGTCTACAATATGTAACCAACCTGTAGATAAACTTTATTTTAAAGTAGTTCTTTAATAAGTTTCTGTTTAATTGACCTCTTAATTAATGAATCTTTCAAAATACTACAAAATGGCCACGGCGTGCTCATCCAAGCACATTTGGAGGTACGAAAAAATTGTTACTCTCCCGTTCGTATTTGTTCCATACGTACCCACGCTTCTCTTGTTCTTTAGAGTTAGTTTGGAATATGCATGTTTTTAATTCTTGCAGGGTCATAATCTTTACATTTCTGTTTCCAGAAGATTTGACGAGAAACCTTTCTTTTTGTGCTATCTGAATTTAACCCAAACATCATTTTTGGTATTTAAATGTGTTTTATTACCAGTACCAAGGTTTCGTTGACATGTCATCTTTCAATTTGCACATCGAAGACAATACCTGTGAAATTCCGTTTGTAATCTCCAAATTCAGATGTTTCTGCTTTGTTAGGTCAATGTTGAGTATTTTTGACAAAAGTCATTTTTGAGTTCACAATATTTTTGTTTTGCGCTGGGTTTTAATCCCGTTTCGGGAGAAACATTTTCACCTTTTCTTTCAATGTATTGTTTTGCTGCATAACAGATTATAATTTTATTTATCCTACGCCAGTCTCCGGCCAGCAATCGACGGGCAGTCCATACTTCTGAAGAGAAAAGTATGGTTTAAAGGACTATCGTTAATATTTTCACTTCTATTGTCAGGAATTTTAGGGCAGTCCTTGAGCTGATCTCGAATCATTTCGTCCAGTTCGCAAAAGGGGCAGTTAGTTGATCTCGCTACAAATACTGAATTTAAATAGGACGGTAATGGCAATTAATCAACGTCCCACTGGAGCAACACAACAGGCTATTGGCGACGGTCCGGGATCAATCCCCAAGGGAAAGATCCAAGGACACCACGTAACATTTTATTGAACCAACCACGGTCAGATGATTAGGTCAACACCTGAGCTCGCACCCCACTCTTCAAACTTCCACACCATGCAACTTGAGGCCACCTCAGTTTTAACATGCACCAACCCCTGTGTACACGACGGTCTTTGGTTGGGCCGAGTTTCATAATCGTAACCTTCCAATTGTTAACCCGTTACTCTTCAAACCGGGCTACCGGATCCCTGAATTCAAATAGGAAGTGCAAGGATAAAAGCAACATGCGCAGACTAATCAGAGGGACGGCGATGGCGGCGCTCCTCTTCAAGTTGAAATCATTTCAACTTTAGCCTCCTTTGATTGGTCTTATTGTGATGTTCCTTTTAAAACCTTTTGGTTGGCAGTATTTTCCTCGACTACTTATTTAAACATAACGCGAAGTGAACAATAACCCCTAAAATAGATTCTTACTGACTGTAAGGAGTGATAGTGCTATGCTTAAACTAGTGAACAGGCATTGCTATTATTGCAAGGAAACGACATGACAAATGAGATCAAACACATTTATTTTTAAACATATTTAAAATGCATGTCCAAAAATCAAAGATATCGCAATCACATAAAAAAGGACAAATTCTGGGTTCATAACACTAAAAAAAGGACATCATCTAGATTAAAAATTTGAAGGATCAAGCATAATACCACATATCAGAAATATAGTTACACTTCCACATTTCAGTGTATTAGACGGACTTCCCGTCCGAGACGATTATTGGTGTCAAGAATAAATAGGGGAGCATGACCTAACCAATACGTAAGAAAAAAATATACGAAAGGAATTAGCTTATCTGTTTAAGCCCGGAGGATGGAATTGGATTTTCAGAGTTCAGGGTGAGGCGTTGATCTGAGTCAACTAGCAGTCGGTCATTGAAAGTTTCCTCACAGCGTTGGATCTGAAGAGGCGCTGTATTCATCTCAGTCAGGTATATCGGCTTTCCTGATCCGAACTCTACATCAAAGGTCGGCAGGCAAAGCGTGTCCTTTCAAACATCCCGAGCTCCCAGTGGTCAACATATTCTCTGAACTCTATCTGCGAATGGGGGTGAAAACAAGTACCAAGAGAAGCGGAGAAGAGAAGAGCGAGTCAGGCCTTCACCGAGCTATTTATAACCACCGAGTTCAAAGGTTGAGTTGCCCCTGTTCTTCCTTCTCTATGGGCATAAAAATACCAACTGACCAAACAGAATTCCACAAAGGTCACTCTCGCATTGGGCGAGCCACCTCAAATTCGCCGCGTCATGCAGTTGCGATGCCGTGATTGGTCAGAAACTTATTGGAAGCTTCTTGCGCAATGATGTCACAGGTGAAGCTTGGGTGCTCACTGGGTTCCAGCGAGTCTTAGGGTCAACGATTGCACGAATTGCTCAAAATAAAAACAGGATAGAGTTCCGCATGAACCGTCTCGGAGGAAAAATCCTTCAATGATTTACACAATATGTTGGGCGGACAGCCTAAAATTACCTGTTAAATAAAATGGGCTCAGAACTTAATTCCCTTGATGACATTTCTTTTGATCACAGCAGTCTGTGCGTGTCGCTTTGCGCTTCCTATTTGAATTCCATGCCAGAGGCTATCTGCCGCGAACGACCCAAAGGAAAAGTCTGGAATCCCGGAAATTAAAATAAGTTTCTAAAATATCCAAATTATCAGCTGCTGCCACGAATGGCAACAAAGTCGTCAGAACTTTAGCGAGAACATTGGGCAACACCATACCTTTCAGCTTCTAGCTCCACAAATAGTATGTGTCCTTCAGAGCAAAATACATCCTTTATCTAATGATAGATGAATCATCGACACCAGAAACAGGGTAAAGCTAGTGGGTTCACATAATATATGAAATATAAACGGCCAAGACGTAAGCTGAACACTTTTTACAATCGCTCTATCATTGATTCAAGCTATTCCTCTCATTGGTTAAAGCAGTGATGCATAGATTTCTTAAGACCAAGGGTTACATGGATTCACTGTGACTAGTGGAGGGCAGCCAAAAATCCGAAAGTTCTGAATCATGTTATCTATTTCGTTATATATTGTTATAAAATTGTTAGAAAGAAAGATAAAATAAAAAATAAATAGCGAATTTAATTTGATGCGTTGATTGATTGAATTGATCAATTGCATTGATTTAACAATTGTTTTAATATTTGGTCCGATTTTGTAGTAACCAAGCGCAAAATTGATTCTAAATTTCCATTAGTCAAGCGGGCTCTGTTTTTTGATTTGTTAATCATGACAGAAAGTTTGTTCACAGATATATGCTGACCCAAAAAGGCTTGCGCATCTGAATTCATTATCTAGCAATGATTAACAATTGTTTTTATCGACAAAACGATAGAAGTTTAATTATCTTCATTCAATTTATTTCCCAATTTCTCATCTCTTTGCATGTCGTTGAGTTCGTCGATGACGGTCGGCCGGCCAGCTTGCCGCTCCTGGTTCCATAGCTACTTTGTTGTGCGCATGTGCAATTTTTAAAAATTGCCTGTCGAGTAACCTTTTAAAGTTTAAAAAACACATAGTGTGTCGGGCCGCCCTCAAATCAACGGAGGACCACATGTGACCCGTTGGCCACAGTCTGTACATCCCTGTGTTAAAGTCATAAAAAATACTTCCACGAGAAATTACTGGCTCACAATAAATAACACAACATAGATGAAAGTAAACGAAGAATGCAAGGGATATATTTACGATAAAATAGTAGGAAGCTCAAGCGATAGTTATACAGAAACACTTATTTAAACACGCGTGCGATAGTATAATTTAATTATTAACAAGGATGTAGTTTTCTACACTTGGCAACTCTAGTAATATGTTTAATTTTTGAGTTCCATTCAGAATCATCAATTGAGATGTAGTTAGAGCTGTGAGTTTAATTGAGTTTTGTGAGAATATTACTACTATTGTAATAATCTCACAAAATGTATTTTTGAATTGTAAGATTTATTAATTTACAAACTGGACTTAACTAACTGAGTGTTTTGAGTTCTAAGTATTAGTGAACAATGTCCAACGGTATGTTTCAATGGGCCCTCCTTATTTACGAATACTCCTCCGAAAAAGAGCTCTTGAATAGCAAGTGATTTCTAGAGCTCGTTGCATTCTTTTCTCAACAGACCTTTATAGTTACTAATATTTATCATTTCCCCAAATCCCCTTCACCTTGAGCCCTAGTACTATGATGTCTAGACAGAGATGACACTCCCCCTTTTACTTTCGTTGCACCATTGGGAAAATCTTTGGTGAATATGAATCCATATAAATTTTGAAAATTTTCAGGACAAGAATCACATATTTTGAGTATACATTCAACCACTGCACCGAAAAAGAGGACGATGTTTTAACATTTGTACTTGATTAACTTGAAAGATCTCAGTTTTTCATTAGTGAAGAAAAGATTACGCAGCTCACGAAAAGTGAAGAAAGGTATTTATAGTATTTGAAACAGTTTTTTTACTAAATTACTTTTATATTTTAGCCAGTTTTATAAGCAGCGCAATAAAGGGAGAAAGTGTGCCTTGCAAAGTTACAGTACAACCGTTGTTAGAGTTATTGTAAGTAGTTGCTTGAAAACAATATCCAGGCATCATATAAGCATGGCAGAAAAGAATACAGAGCCGTAAGTGGGCAGGCTACAAACAGGCAAACGTCAGATCGATATCGTAGTTTCACTGAGTGCAATTAGTCTACCGCACGGGGTTTTATTCAACAAAGTAAGGTTATCAACCAAGAAGTGGTCATCTAAGGGTTACCAACCACTTTGACATTAACAACCCAAAAGATCCCAAATATTCTAGTTTGCTTCTAGAATTCGTACGATTTTATGCGAGTGTAAGAGATAAAACTTAGTAGACTGCACGAAATCGGCTGTATAATTAATTACAAGCATGGCAATTATAATACTTTTCAGTAATTTTTGCAGTGCTGAAACTTTTTGTGAGTGAATTATTTGCTAGTCGCAACATAAAGTTTTCCAATTACTATTCGATTAACTTTTTGATGGAAGACCTGTTTTGGGATAGTTCAGATTTTTCATCAGTTTCAGACATTTTATCATATATAATAAATATTGTGCGTTATTTCGAAGTATTTTTGAGCTGTTGATTTATTGATCATGGATAGAAAACGGAACAGCTGCAGTATAGACCCCCCCAATCCATTTGGCGACTTTTTTTGTCGCCAACCCTGATGTTACTTGGCGACAGACGTATTACATAAAAATGTACATAAGTTGAATATAAGTTATTCTAATCTTTTAACAGATTTCACTGTAAATGAGGGTTTCCTGTTTAAACTGGGCTTCCAGTTGTGAACTGAACCCTCAGTCGCACCCCATTCGATGTTTTTTGTAAAATGGAAAACGAAATTTCAAAGCAACCATTATAGAAACCCTGGCGTTTTTTTATGTGCAAAGAAATTGCACATTCGCCATAATAAATAATGTTAATCTTGATTATTTATAAAAATACAGTTATCACAGTCAATATATAAGTCTGGGTTAAATATGTCTATATATACATAGCGTAGGGACGCTGTAGGGTTGCTAGAATGGAGTGGAAAAAAGTGGGGGTTGCCAAAAACAACAAATCGCAATTGAAGGTTGGCGACAAAAAAAGTCGCCAAATGGATTGGGGGGGGTCTATACTGCAGCTGTTCCTAGAAAACATATTATTTTCTATTCAACAAAGATCATTGGTGAAAATTGGTGATCATTGGTTGGTTCATCAGCTCATGATCGCGTAATACTCCCCCCCCCCCAACTCCATCGAAACCTTATTTTAAAAACCTTTTCAGATTTCCTATTTTACGTGCTGCCATCTCTAGTACGTAAGAGACATTAAGAGATATTTTTAATCACATTGGTCTTCAATGTTTTAATTAGGCGATATTACCCATGTAAAATTCTGTTTACAAGGTCAAAAGACAAAGCAGACAAATTGTTTCTGGGGTGCTCCTTTACCTAGTATATTAACAAATTTACATATCCTGAAATGGAATGTGCATCCTGTAAGTTTCAACCTAAACAAGGTGATGATTTTAATGCTGCAACTAACTTGTATAAAACAAATGTCACATGGATGTATTTGTAACTATATATTTATAACATAAATAATACAGAAATAAATTACAAAGTTTAGGTGGCCTAAAAATTTCAGGGATAGTCTATTCCATATTAGTAACTTGCCTATTTATTTTATTTAGTTTATTTATATACTTTTATCCTATAGAGGGATCGAAATTGCTTTGTTTCTGTGGTTACCACTCAATAATAAATTCCTCTTTCTGCAGTCTGCTATAAGTTTTTGGGTCTTATCCTTGTATTTTCAAGATTAACGAAACACACATTATTTAACCAATGTTACATTATTTCAAATTCAGAAATTTCGAAAACAAATAAAACAGCATTTAAAAGAATCAAAAAGAACTTTAGAAAATAAATTTGAGAGAAATGGGGATCCAGTTAGCAAATTATTTTGGTGTGCTGATAGTTAAATTAAAAAAGTTAAATCGTTGAAATAAAGTTATTTTTGTTTAATATCGAAATTATTACAAAAGGAGAAATGAATACTACCGTTGTCATAGTAATTTTATACAATGCGAAAGTTATTAATTAAGTACATTATGTGGGAAATAAGTGCTTTTGTGCCTTTTTACTCCTTGGATTTAAAACATTCGGAAGATCTTTTAGGTGATTTTTTCTCGTACCTAAAATTAAAAACAATATTATAATTGGACATCCACCTATTATATACATGTGTTAAATGTTTTGAATAACTGTGAGAGATATAAAATATTAATAACGAATGTTTTTCTAGTTTTTTAAGGCAATTTATTTTGCTAGTTGTCTCGACGAAGCATCTCGTCATTACCAAAATTGACCAGGTCTTGATGGAAAAAGTTATCTTGTCAGAAATAAAACGAACCTGATCTTGATCTCGTCATGATGAAAAAAGGCAATATCTTCATCATTCGAAATTCAATCGGCATTCTTAATGACGAGATGCCTCGTCATTGGCAAAATTGGTTGGATCTCGATGGACGATATATCTCGCCGAAACCACTTGGAGTTTAAATGGTTTTTAGAAATATATGATTAAACTTATACGAATTTGTGAAAAATACGACAAACACGATAGTTTTAAATTGGTTGGATCTCGATGGACGATATATCTCGCCGAAACCACTTGGAGTTTAAATGGTTTTTAGAAATATATGATTAAACTTATACGAATTTGTGAAAAATACGACAAACACGATAGTTTTAATAAGAACAGTAGGGCCTGTGAAATTTTCTTACGAGAAAACTGAAATCGTCATCCACTTTTGATATAAAACCTGAAAGTATACGACAATAGCCAATAAATGCTTCTGGGTTTGATTATCAGGGTAGAAAAATACAGGGCAATCAAATATATGAGTGACCAACTCTATTACGCGACCACATCTTCTGGGAACAATTTACATCTTCTTACCCATAAACTTATTGTTAAATTGATCTCCATTCACAGACCTTCATCAAGTGGGGGTGTAGTAATTACAGTCGCGACATTGGGAAAATCCCCAAGGAATTGACGCAGTGAGTCCCAACAAGCGCAAACAGGCCTCGCCTTTCTACAGGTGTGGAAACAAAATTTGGACATCTCTCAGCCAATCGTGGCGATTTGTCATGCTTCCCTCCATAGGACCTGCCTTGGAGCCGATGGTTCGCCGCAGCTCCTTTACGGGGTGAGCAGTGAACTGACTTGAGGATTTATTTTTTACCTATTTTTTAGGTCTCCTTCAAGCCGTAGTGAATCGGGGCCGAAAGTAGGATATCGATTTTTTTCACAGGGGTCGGGGAGAGCATTCTCTACTTTCAACTGCCTTGTTATGGCTTAATTCGTTAAAAATCACCTTACCTACCTGTAAGACCGTATTTTTTAGAGACCGTAACGCGTCCTAGTGTTTAGTCTAACGCTAGTTGCACACGCATCGATTTTCGATCATACGGAAAAATATCCTACGATCCTCTTCTGCTGAGAATCACTTTCCCCGCCCCCCTAAACTGGGCTCTAAACCTCGCGGTGAGCCGGGTTGGGCGTGGGTCGCAAAAAAAAAATAAATATATAATAATAATAATAAAAAAATTAAAAAAAAAACGGAATAAGCTAAAAGACAGTTGAACTCCTGTTTAAGACGTTTGCATTGCAAACAGATTTTTTTGAAATTAAGCATTTTATTTTGTTTTCCGCGCTTCCTAAGTTTGCACCTGAAGCTAAGTTCTAGTTTATAAACAGTCTGTGTATAAAATAAATGTAATTTTTTATATCTAAAAATAGTTTGGTTTAATTTTGCCACGAAGAAATAAATTCACGTAATACAAAATAATTCATAATAAAAGAAGTCACCGAAATCGATATTTTAATCCGAAAGAGCCTGGATGACAACCTTGTAATTGAAGAGAAGCCTCTTATAACCACACCTAATTCCACTTCATTTTACTATAGGGAGTGATGAAATATTGGGGTGTTTTGTCCTTACTCGTGGAAGACCTAATCCTCTGGTCACTAAAACGGCCCAAACGGCCGAGATTTTCTCGTCCTTTCGTTTTGGGTGGATCAAATTGTTGCATACCTCAGAATCCTAAAGGAATGACCCGACTACATTGGGGGTTGCATCCTCTCTTTTCCATGCGATAAAGAGATTTTGGCGTGGAAAGCCTCGTCTCCGATGCCATGGATATCAGGGACTAGACCGGCTGTCCATCCCCGATAATCGTTTCTATTCTATCATGGAATCTTACAGTGTGATGTGTTTTCAGAAAAATAGTTGGTATTTGGCTGTAAAAAGGGGAAATATTATGGCAAAAAGGATGACCAGACGTCAACTATCTCTTCTGTACAAACGGCGTTGAAGACAACTCGAGGGCCCTTTGAGTGTAAAGGGCCAGGCGTTGAAGAGTCAACGAGGCCCTTTCAGTAACTTCGAAAGTAACGTACGCTTCCAGACATGCCCCACAAGAGACAGCAAGATAGGGTCATAATGACGCACATTCTCAAGTCTCTTGAAGAAAAGCATGAACACGGCCGCTTGGATCGGCTTATTCAGGGTGTTTCAGCTAAGCAACTACAAACTTTTGGGATTGGTAGGTCGCACAAAGCAAATTGGAATCATAGAAATAGTAACCTCAAAGCATTTTGCAATGAGTAATAAAAGCATATTGTTCTCTTACGTGCTGCTCTTTCATTTCTTGTCCTCTCTGTACTCTACCACATGAAGATAGTGTTTCCGACCCTGTATTTCTATGATTCCGATTTGTCTTTGTGGAATCTACCTCTCCCAGAAGTTTGTACATGCTTAGCTGAATCACTTGTAGATGTGAAACATAAGTAGACTGAGCATTGCTATTAAGATAAGCTTCAAAAAGTGTGATCAACATGTCGAATAGAAGGCAGTGACTGTTTTGTGAAAAATTGACTTGTTAGACCGATTTGGCATCTTATCGCCTTGCCAGGCGATATAGTGTCTTTTGAGATGGTAGGTGTGTGAATGCGCATTTCTATTGAGTGGGGACAAAAGTGGTGAATTCACCAAAGTCTACTACTATATCGCTCTGACTAGTCAGAGGATGAATCAATAGATGGGCGGTTTATCTCATCCCGCTTTCACCCGGCAGAAGAAAGTAGTCTAAGGGTCACGTTACTACTAGTTTTGGTCACATGGACCTGGGCACATGAAAATGTTATCATTGCTCACTGTACTTTTATATTTCCTCTATAGGTCGGCGAAATTGTAATTTGAATGAAGGGCCGTCTGATCCATTTCAGTAGCTGTTTCGACGCTCTGTATGCAAAGGGTTAGCTGAATAAAAAATGATACTGAATAACAGGACACAAGGGCATAATCAAACAATTAGTTGTACATTTACTGTATCATCCATAGAGTTCATGTTGGAGTTTATGAAACGCGAAAAATCTTAAGTTTTTGCAATTGGGTAGGTAGTTGAATTAGTTTCACACTGGAGAAACAGCATGTGCTATTAGCGACGGTTCAGAATCAATCTTTTGCAATTGGGAAAAGTAATTGTTGATAGGAATCTGGCAAACGTTTAAAACGTTTAGATAGCCATACCTTTCTAAGAGTTTTAACGAAATATTTCACTATGCAAAATTAATTATTACAGAATTGCACTTGTCCAAATCGTATTAGTCATCTATTCAAGTAATTCAAGTGAATGTATAAAATAGAGCAGAATTTAATGAAAATATGAGTGATAAACAATGACGGCCTGAAAAACAACTATTGGGATGTTGCTACCGAAATAGATATAAACGATGTGCCAGTGTTTTGCATTCTTAAAAGTATTTTAAAATTGACTCAGTCGGACAGTTATTTTTTGTTTAAGTTCTTGTAGGCTCACATTAAGCTCTTGTAGGTCTGACTCATTAAAACTTTTACTATGACTTCATAGAATATGGTGGTACGGCTGTTAAAAGCTATGCGCATGCCCAGGAATAAGTTCTAAGAACGATTTGACCTCGACTCCTTGAACAAATTTTAACACAACTCATTGTACATTGAATTTACAAAAATATTTGATGGACAAACGGAATTATTTTGCATCCAATTATATTATTTTTCAAAAGATATATAAACTTATATTCAAAACATATTAATTCTTTTCGATTCTTCAAAAAACGCGAATTTAAATTTCTGTAAAAGAACATATAATCGCCCCGCCAATTTTCAAAAGAATTACATTCTGTTAACAATTTCTGTTGACTGGATACATACCCTGCTGCTATCTCTCCCATAGAAAAGCCAATGTGATTTTGACCTAATTCTTTTTGAAAACTAGCTTTTCAGTATTCTAACGTTAAGTTATACCATTATAACATTTGCAGTAATTTTAAACTCCATTTAGATTTAAATGAAATAGAAATGTGTGATGTGATTTGTTTCTACAATGTCGAATAGGCTCCTTCCTTCATTAAAAGATAAAAATGTCGGCCAAAAATAATTTTGATACGCTCATTGTAAACCTCATAATTTTCATATTTATACTTCATTTATGTGCGTCATAATTTTTGACATTAATATCGTTACATTTTAATTTTCAAATAGCATTGAAAAGGAAAGTCTTCTCACATGTAAATAAGAATTTTAATGTTCGTAACAATAGATACATGTTTTTATTAACTTTATTTTGGAATGTAATTGTAATAATCAAAACTTTGTAAGCTGATTTTAGTAAGTGAAATGCTTTTATAGCAAGTGACTTCTATCCATGTAAAAAGGAAATCATGAGAAATTTCCTTCGTATATTTTATTTTTTTATATCAAAAACATACATTTCCAGTAAAAAATATTTCAATATATTAGTGCATACAAACATCAATGTAGCAAGAACATTTAGAAGACAATTTTTGTCAACAATATATAAAACTATTTATCGTTCACATGAATTCAAATCTGACTCTTTGAAAACTGAATATGTTTCATAATTATTAACCAAATCATCCGAATACATTTATTGATCGATCCCAATAAATGTACAATTTCTATAAAGCATTATTAAAAGAGAAAAAATTAAAAGATCACAGCAGAATTGAATAACTTACGACGATTTCTTATTGTGGGTTACATTCAAAACATTTTGGAAATGCAAATTCGGTTTCAGTCGAATAAATGAACGATATTAGAAATAATATCATTCATTTGTATTTGTATAAATGATATGCTTTTAATAAATAAGTTACAAGATATAAGAGAAGAACCTAAAATATTGTGTTAAATGTATTTCATAGCTTCTCGGATAAATAATATGTACTATGAGCAAGTGATTACGTTTGTACTTTTAATGTCAGCAAAAACTCATTTATTGTAAAGTTGACATTAAACTCCGCAGTTATGGAATTGTACTTCAAGGTACTAGGTTTTAATCATATGACAAGTTTTAGGTAAATACACCAGTTATATGTAAATGATATGCTAGTTGTTTAAATACTATAGTTACAATTCAAAGATTTACATCGATATGTTAGCAATAACTTTTATCAACTTTTTGTTAAAACTTTGTTTTGTTTAATATGTACGCATTCTTTGCATGATCTTGCAAAGTATATTTTGAATTACTTAAAATCCTGAAACACCATGATTAACATTCGACAATATTTTGTCTTGTAGTTTAACATTACAAATTTATGTATAACATGAGCAAGAATTCGCGACAGATAGTATAGTGCATTTAAAATTTCTACATGGTAATATCTCCATTTCATTGTCAATGTAGTAATACGGCTTAACTGCATTACTATGATATAGAAAGAAAAAAGTATAAATAAAATATAATTTCTGACAGATATTTCATATGCTCTTTTTTGCTTGAATAAGTTTAGATTCAAGAACAACACTCATAGTATTATTTGATATGCTTGTGATGTAATGGGAATTCAAAATAGTATTTGAAAGATTTGGAATACAGTTTTATAAACATAGTAATACGTACTATGTTTCAAGCAAGTTATTTAATTATTTTACTACGAATGTTTAATAAATATATGATATAGAATAAAGTAATTTTGCAATGGTGTTGTAGTACATTTAGTACAAATTATTATTGTTAATAAACAATTTTATTAATAATATTACTTTATATATTTATAGTTTGGTGTCGCGTCATGCCATTTAAGCACGTCCTTACACACATCATGCCATTTAAAATTATTATTTAGAATAATTAAATAATAATTTTAAATGGCATGACGTGTGCAGATTAATGTACTGTCTTAAAAGTGAAAATGTTAATACATTAATTGAGGTGTAGACTCAATAATTTTAACTGTTGGTATACTGTTCTAAATGCATTTGTTTTGAGATTTTAAAATGACGTAGCGATTTTAAGTGTGTTTGAAGGGTATGTATCTAAGTCGTGTATTTTTCATTTTCGAAAGCTCTGACTGACTGATTAAAGTTTATACGAGTCATATATTTAAAAGATGTGTTTATTACTGGTGCCTAAAAACAATTAACCAGTTTCTATTACAATTTCTGTTTTTCAAATATTATTTGATTACTATTTGATATGTATTCATGATAAGTATCTGTAAAACATGATATACACTTGATAAACAAAATTTATTTCTTGATACCCATGGAACAAGGCCATAATTTTCAGTATTTCCAAAAGGATGTTTTCGAAGGAATTATAAAACTCTAAGAAAACTTAGAAATTTCCTGTTATGAAAGAATACTATTAATAATAATTTTATTCTATAGTAGTAGTCAGTAAATGCAATTTCGCTTTCATTCAATTTTCACTCAAACGCACGCAGTCTGCATAACCCATAGGACCTCGATTATTATCCTATTGGATTAAGCAACGTAAAAAACTATGCATAAAAATTTGGATATAAAAACTGGCAGCTTTGAATCAAGAAACGAGAAGTCTCTTCGTATTGTCTCATGGTTCAACGGAGGCTGGAGTGGGATTGGAACACCGAATACAAATATTTGTTCTGCATGGTAATTTAGATCTCAAAAGACACCAAAATTCTGAAAGAAAAGAACGAGTTGTTAAGATCTTTGACATATAAAAATAATCACAGAAATAAGATAATTCCAACTGAATAGAAACCACTTTTACAAAAATATTTATTTCCCTTCAGTGAATAATTGTGGCCATAGGAACTTTTGTCAATATACAAGGTATTTTTGGATATTTCGCACAATCTTTTACATTAACATTCATTTTTGTAAACTTATAACAAACACGATTGAAAAAATATGTCGATAGAAAAATAATATCAAAGGAAAAAATGAAAACTAAAAGCAGTGATAAACAAACAGGAGTATTTAAAAAAATTGTCAGATTCAAGCGAGGTATTGAATATTTATTGATATATATGATAAATACTTAAAATTGTAATTAAATATTTAACACTAAACGTAATATGTATAAGTAATGAAACATATGTGATAAAGACTTAATTATTGGTTAACACCACCTGGATGAGACAGCTGCTACCATTTTGCGACGGAAAATACACATCTTGTGCTTTCCGTCGCAGATGGTAATGCATTTATCAGGGCCTGTGTGTGTTTTCTTTATTGGCGCCTGTGCTTTGGAACCCGGGGAACATGGAAGGTGTTTGTATTGTACATATTCATTGTATTATAAAGCTGAGTATATAATAGGTGTGCAAAGAAACGGAGAAAATATTTTCATTTGTGCAAGAAAAAAAATAATTACTTGGGATACATATTGATAATTTATTTGGTGTTAGTCGTCTAACCTGGTTGGACCTGCCATTTTGTACAATCTTAGTTTCTTACCAGATATAAATCACTCGTGACATACGAAAATTATAATCTTTATTGTTATTTTAAGGCGACATGAAAAGAACTAATTAAAAAATCTTGTTAAAAATTTACGTCTTTAGGGAGCATTTTTGGATTCGTTACACCTACAGAGAGGATTATGCGGGCTTAAACCCCTCCCAGGTCTTTAAAGAGCAAATTTTTTTCTAATTGCCTTTAACAATTCGGTCATGAGAATTTTGACATTGCTTCAGTAAGCTAGCATTTCACCAAAAGTTTTGCGCCCTTTACGAAAGTGTTCCGTTACCTTTTTACAAGAGTTGGACAAAATAAAAAACACTATGAAACTATTTCTTATATTCTGTATAAATTAGAGGATTCGGTCCACCCTTTCCCTACAATACAGATTCTGCCTGGAGAAGCACGCTCTTTCTATACATAAAACTACACTTTGAAGAAGCAAATTTTAAATTTTTTATATGCTTGGTTTAATGTCGTCATGATTTCAACAACCCGTAAAACAGGAGGCTTAAAATACCACACACACACAACGTATACCCTCCAGATTTATATCTTGGTGTGCCTTTGGGTTCTTAGTTCACGAGAGGTAAACATTTATAGATCTGAAATGCAGACTGTCTCGTAGTGCCATCTAGTGGGATATAGGAGAAAACATACATTTGAAATGAAATTCTATTAGAAGCTGGATTCTACTAAGGAAATGGAAAGGCTAAAAGAAACACACTCAAATTTATAAAATTGCATTAACATTCATGAACGTGAATTGTTTGTTTTGTTTTTGAGAACTTGCGAGATAAAGTATTACAACCTGAGTACTACAACCAATTCATACAACTAATCTTCCATTTTTATGGAATAGATTGGTGATAGGTATTTATCTTTACTTCATCAAACTTTTTCTGACTGAGACCTGATCATCGCTTGGTTTTGTTATATGGTTATCAATTGCTTCTTACAGCACTCGCCTTCAGTTTTGGTGATTATTATAAACTTCAGAAGTATGCATAACTGTTTGGAAGTACAGAGGTATAATGCTCCGATTGATTAACATTAATTAACCCGATAAATTTGTTCCGTTATTCAAGATCCTGAGCGATTCAAAACTCATCTGTATTTAAGAAAGTTCCAAACGCGCAAATTGCAAGGTATGCAACTACTTAGGTTAGGAGCAACTTCGTTAATGAGAAACCCTACACTTCAAGGAATCAGTTATGCGAGAGTTGACATAGATTTTTGTTATATTTTTAATTATGGATCATCTGTAGATGTTTAGAGAAATCATCAACTCATCAATCAATCAATAAAATAAACTGCAGGAATACTGACAGGTGTTCAATTCAAGAATTTGTAGCTGGCTCTTAAACATGCAACTGAATAGCGAAAATGTTTGATTTGTACGAAATTTTATAAAGCCTTAGCCCGATTAAGAACAGCCACCAGCATTTTCGAAAAAAAAAACCAGTGTTGCACAGAGACTTAACCCTCCTGGTGGTTGTCTCGACGAGGTATCTCGCCTTCAGCAAAACAGAGCAGATCTTGTTGGACGAGATATCGTTATTAGAAAAAACACGATTGCTATCATTAAAAGAAAACTAACCAGATCGTCTGGTCATCACCAAAAAATCGACAATATTTTGATGACGAGATATCTCGTCATTAGCAAAAATTGGTCTTATCATGATAGAAGAGATATCTCATTGAAACCATTTGGATGGTTTACAATATAGCAATTTTCTGTATAGAAACTGTAATGATAAGTATTAATAGTGTTTAATAATAATTATTACCTGATTAAAGTTGCCACATGATATCTGTCCTTACTCGTCATCCGTACATCTATCTCTCAGTAAAATATTTGTATTGATATTTGTAGTTACAGTGTCAAGAGCATGTCAAAATGGTGTGGTAGTTTGTTGTGGAACCTATATATAACGAGAACACACATGATTAACTCCATGCTAGAAAACATGATGCTACAAAGATCTCAAAAGCAATATTGAAGAATGACAAATCGTGAACAAAACAAAATATGGAGTGGATTTTTTGCATTCATATAAATGTAAATATTGATCTATACAATACTCTAAGCTGATCGAAAATCGGAATTGAGTATTCATCCTATGTCAAATATTTAAATGAGTTCCTAAATATTTAGATGACTTTTGTATTCAAATTTAGAATAATTTGAATCGTGTACATATTTATTTTTCGTAAGAAAAGATGAACTACTTTTTTACTGACACTATGCTTAAATCAGCAAAAATAGTTTTATTTTCGAAACTGCAATATATATTCAGTGGTATAGATATTTGAATCTTTTCATGTGTTGGGGCGTCCCAAAAGTAATGCGATTTTTTGGAGTAAGTTTTGAAACTTACTCCGAAAACACATTCAACTTTTATCCATGCTATATTTACCCCTATTTTTTACAACCTGTTCCTATCTTAATTTAAAGTTTTCAGTACCCTAGCGATAGAACATAATTTGAATCGTGTACATATTTATTTTTTGTAACAGGATAGAATACTTTTTATACTTACACTATGCTTAAACCAGAAATTTTTTATTTTCCTTTTGAAATATATATCCAGTGACACATAGATCTTTCAATCTTTTTTTCATTTATTGGGGTAATTTTAGTGATAATTATCACGACATTGCTCATAATACAGATGAAGTTTGATACGTGATAATGTTTGTTTTTCCACTCTTAAATTCACGAGTGAAACATTAAACCGACACACAATTACATAAAACATTGCAAATTCTGATAATATATTGTACGATTACGTAGTAACTGCGAAACCTATCATCCATTTTGATTAATAAGAAAAACCTCATGAGTAATGACGGGCCACGGTAGCCCGGTTGGTAAAGTCGCGAATTAGCAACAGGAGTGTTGCGAGTTTGAAACTCGATCCAACCATAGACGTGTCATGTACAAAGAGGCCATTGCACGTTAAATGTGTCGTGTCATCAAATGTTCTCATGTTGGTGTGGTGTGGAGATTTGGAGAGTGGGGTGGTAATTTAGGCGTTGACCTCGTTATCAGACCGTGATTCAAAATTACGAGGTGCTGTCCTCGTATCTTTCCTTTCGAGATTGATTCTGGACAGTCGTCAATAGCCCATTGTGTTGCTCCAGTGCGACGTAAATTCAACTGCATACCTACCGCATGATTTATGGGACAACCAAAGTAATTTAAATAAAAACTGAAGTAAATGTGAAGAGTCTGTAACACCGTTTTACCTGAATCTTGAATTGATTGAATTTTATTGTTAGTTCCAAATACTGTTTTCGTATATCTTTAATTTACATGAAATGACAAGGTCAGTTGTACTACAGAGAAACTTCGATAGCTTTGAGATATTTTTCGATACTTTTTATGAGGCAAAAACTACCAACACCTGATAAAGACAAATAACGAGAGCTATTAGATGTCAAATTAATACAGCTGTGACTACTGTTCGCTCCGTGCGTATCTGAGTGAAATTGTCGGCGCTGCTCCTTAATTGGCGTAACTTTTCATGTACTTGGCGAGCGCCAAGAACATTGCCAACTTCTCAAGTTTCTGTTGATCTCTTGACGCGATAAGCCGATATCGCCAGCGTTCCATTCCAGGAACTCTTATGTACTTAGGATAGACAACTCTTTTATGTACTAGGATAGTACAGCTCTCTTGTCTACTTAGGATATTACATCAATGAATGTAAATAAACGTAATTACAGTTCATTAAAGTTTATATTTTTGTGTTCTATTTGGAATTATCAATTGAGATGCAGTTTTGAGTTGTAAGTTTAATCGAGTTTTGTATTACACACTTTTTGTGAGATTATTACTGAGACTGATATGTAATTTTGAGTAGTGAGACTTATTAATTGACTTGCTATACTTCATTGGTTGAGAATTTTAAGTCGTAAAGATTCGTGAACAATAAAGCATATCAAGGGTATGTTAGTATCGCCCTCCTTATTTACGATTGTTCTTCAGGAAACAACAATAAGCAGCACTTGAATAGCAATAAGTACTTTCTAGAGCCCGTTGTCTTACCACAACGGACTCTTGAAAGTACTTAAAATTGACCTTGGAACTAAACTAAAAACGAACGTATCTATGTAATAAATGTAGTTATTTATATTTACTAACATCAATTCTTCCCAATTGAAAAGATCGTAGATAATTAAACGTAAAGCCACGAGATTTATATTTTAGCAATTTTGTTTTAAATTTATCAGGTCATGGATGGGGGTATTACCCCCTAACCACTTTGGCTTCGTCAATATCTGTCCAAATCAATTAACATGTTTTAAATTGGCAGCCTTATTTCATTTTCCCACTTTACCATTTGCGTATTTACTATATTCATACGCAATCGCATTTCTTCAACCCAACGTGTTATATACTGTTTATCAACAGGTTTCTAATACGCTTTTATTGTTTAGAAGCAAGTTTTTAAAATTCGATGCTCTTCTCATATTTAACCTTCTGAGAGGTTCACACGCATATATCCGTTTTGCAACTTGCTCTCTTACCTGTATGACTTCCAAACAGTTTTCACGTTGATCAATAGAATCCTTTTTGTGATTCCGTTAACCAATAGATGTGGTTATTTAATCATTATATGTGTTGTGGGGTAGAGTCAATACTGCACTACTCAGAAATCTCGTGTATTTTTGTAGTCTCGGTTGAAAGAATTACAAAAGGTATTCTACTAGTCACACAAGGTCAAAACTGGTTAGAAATCATGCACGAAAGACTGCAGGTTGGGCTCACAGAGGGTTAATATTTGGTACAGCTTTCTGTGTTTGGACCTTATGCAATAAAATCCAAAATTCAATTCGATCCAATTTGTTAAAGAAACCAACTGGTCTTTCCTGCACCACATGCATTCCAGGAAACCCCAAATGTGAACTGTCTGTCTATCAGGGAAAGCCTCTCCAGATACTAAGTCTAGGTACTGGCGAGCACTATAGAAACAAGTCTCGTACATTTTAACCCTCCTAGTCGTTGTCTCAACCAGGTATCTCGTCACTTACAAAACTGACCATATGTTAATCGACGAGATATCTCGCCAGTAGAAGAAAACTGACTTGATTTTGATCTCGTCGTCATCAAAAAATTATCAATATCTTGATGAAGAGATATCTCGTCACATATTAGCAAAATTGGTCGAATCTTGATGGACGAGCTTTTGGCGGTAGATGGTTTGAAGACGTTTTGTATGTGGTCTCTTGAAATAGTCATTCTTATCACTCAAACGCCTGGATAGCCAATTATTGCTAAGTGCGCCAATGTGACAAACTCAAAGGCTTCGAGAATTCCCTATAAAAATTTAGCAGTCTTGTTTCTATGGCAACAGACTGGTCTGAAACAGTTCTCGTGGTAGACATACAGTACTCGAGATGAAATGTTTGGTAAGAAAAGAGAAATGGGGTTCTAAAAACCTACCGTTTTGTGCGTTGTACCCCCATCTCCGTCATCCTCCACGATGAGAATAGCATTTTTACTCGATGGCTTGCTGTCTTCCTCGAACCACTGACTCTGGTGAACTATCGTCGTCGGAGAGAGCGGTATCCTCGTCAATTCGTCTTGATAGTTGAGCTCAGCTAAACTCACTTCGATTTCAGCTTTCTCTTGACACCTCTTCTGATCGAAAATGAGCAAACACAGGAACACAGTCAGCATTAATGGTAGGTTGGTTATTGGGGTTTTATGGCTCAAGGGCCATATTTGACCATGCTGTGCCACATACAAGACATGCAATATCAAGTAATAGACATACACACAATGAAAGTTTAACTGCCACTGAAGAGAAAAATACACCCAGGGAGGAATGCACCTGACAGGAATTGAATCTGAGCCGACTACAACTCGCAGGTTGCTAGTGCAGTGGATATACCCACTGAGCCACAACGACCCCAGAGTATTAAAGAGCAGTGATAATATGGTGGGTTAAAGGTACTTCCTTTCCCCCTCATCAACATGAAGAAACAGTGATTGCAAAATATTACTCAGTGAATAGTATATGTTCCTTAACTACATCTACATGAATGAACAGATATAGCAAAACAGTAATAATTAAATTTTTCATTTTTGAAACAACACGGGATTTCTGTTTATTTATTGTAGATGATGATTTTACACATAACTATGATACTATTTATGTAATACACATATTGCATACATGATGATTACATCGTCGGCTGACAAATGAATGTTTTCACTAAGTCAAAAATTTCAAGATATGAGTATTTTACCTAAACTAAACCAGAATGGAGTATCTTTTGACTGATGAAGTGTGTCCACTAAATCATTTTTATGAAGGTAAGATATCTTCTTGAGAAACACACTTAATGAATAACTTTCAGGACTTGGTTTTCTCTGACCTGTGTTTCTTGGCTTTGTGTGTTTCACTTGTAAGCCGATGAAATATAGTTCATTATGTATACTCAGACTAACATCATATAAACTTTAAACTTGGTAACACAAAATATAAAGCTATGCTTAAGGTATCACAGTAACTTAGGCGTACATCTTAGAATTTCACATTCTATAGGTGTTAAATCATATCTTAAAGAAGTAATTCGTATAGTGGTTTTAGTCATATAAAACTGCAATACATCATTTTGTCATGTGATAAACAGAATTGTGAAAGAAAGATAATTAAACATGCTTAGAAAACAACAAACTTCACTGAAATCATCATAGAAGTACGTGGAAATAAAAATTTTCCAGTTACATCCAGTCGCTCGTAATGAATATAGTATCTGAAAACTTAAGACATTGGAATTGTCATTCAACATACCAAAAAAGAAAAAGAAATAATGATATCTTTTATTAAAGAGTATTATGAATTGATTATTAAGTATGAATTAAATATTTTTTCTTGTTTTCTATATATATTGCAATTTAATTAAATTATTACATCAGCATGACTAGTTTCGTTCCCTTCTGATTCGTGAAATATTCACAAGTATAAGGATTAAGCTTTAATTTTTGACGTCAGCATAGACGTATCACCTATACCGTATTATATGCTGTTTCTCTCATTCCACTTGGTCTACACAAACTAGACAAAGTCCGTGAGTTTACGCACGTTCAGAAAGTCAAAGACAAATAAAGGATTTAAATACAGATCCTTCCTGGTACAGGCTCCAGTCAAGCAATTTAACCAGGAGTGGCCTACTCCATATTGTTTTTCCGATTGGTCGGGAAAAGCTTTGAACCATGATCAAATGGAATGGATTTCAAATGTCCACTCATAAGTCTAGAGGTGCAGGATGAATACTAAATTATTCAATGTCCTAAGTTTTGCTTATAAAAGTGACCCAATCAAGTAGAGAGATTGGTTTTGCTTAGTTCGTCGCTCTATGAACTGAGTCACCCCCGAAATTATTTTCTGAATGAGTGACTGATTGGGCCACAATTTGTAATTTTATAGATCATGGAATGATACAAGTGCTTTCCTCCTAAATTGAATTTACTATTAACCCTTCTGGTAGTTTATATTCTGGTCGAAAACTGCTCTGTAGTTGCCAGACTTTGGTGCAAAAGCCTGTTCCAAACTGTCACCAGTTCTGGGCAAAGGACAATTTGATTTTCCTACTTGAATCTTCATTCCCATTCGAGTAATTGGACAGTTTTATTTCGACATGGTACCTCTTCATTAACAAAAATAAACAGATCTAGATGGACGAGATATCTCGTCCTTAGCAAAATCGGTCCGATCTTGGACTAGATATCTCATCGAATCACTTGTAGAGTTAGTTAACTGTTTGTTAGTGAGCAGTGCATCTGTGTATTTCTTTACATTTGAGAAACTTTGAGAACTTAGGTAGTAATGTGTTATGGGCCATCGTTGGGGGTATAGTTAACACTAGAAAAGTGACAAGGATTCTTATTTGAAAAAGGTATATCCTCTTATTTTACACTACCTTACATTGAAAATGCAACACCCAGAAGGAGTGCGCAGAACTGGATGAAATTTACAGGGTAGACGCAGCTCACCGAGATATGTAAATGATGCAAACTGCACAGCTGTCCCGCGCACGGCGAGTGAAAAACCAGGGAAGGAACCTGCAAAAGTGGTCAGTTTCGCGCCGCTCTGTTTGCCAGGTAAATCAAGTTGCAATTTGTTTTTGTGTCTCAGAGGAAACGTCTAATAGCGGAGAACGCCAGGATGCCGCCAATCAAGACAGTTCCAGCAAACAGACCACTTCACGAGGGGTATGGTGATTGGCCTCAGAAGGGCAGGTTGGTCCATACGTCAAATCTCAGCAGATACACACCTACACGCGTCCACGGTGCACCGGTTGTGGCACAGATGGTTGGACCAAGGGAATGTGGCACGTTTGAGGGGTTCCGGTACAGCCAGAGTGACGTCAGCACGCGTGGACCGACGCATCTGCTGGCAAGCATCGGCGGCCCCGCAAGCCACGTCTGTTGCCCTTTTGCAGCATGTGCAGGACACCCTTGATGCTCCCATATCGTCCAGGACCATTAGCTGCCGATTGATCGCTGGTGGCTTGCACTCATGGCGCCCGTTGAGACGACTACCATTGACCCAGCAGCACAGACGTCTCCGTTTGCAATGGTGTCGGGATAGAGCCACGTGGACGACGGAATGGCACAGGGGGTGTTCTCAGACGAGTCACGCTTCTGTTTTAGCAATGACAGTCGCCGTGTACGAGTCTGGCTCCGACGTGGTGACAGGGCCAATGCGGCCGCATCTGTGGAACGCCATACCGCGAGACAACGTGGTATAATGGTTTGGGGCGCCATCGCCTACGATAGCAGGTCACCTCTGATCCGTATTCAGGGCACTATGACGGCCCAACGATACGTGGATGACGTGCTGCAGCCGGTGACACTACCTTTCCTTCAGGGGGTGCCCAATGCCATTTTCCAGCAGGATAACGTCCGGCCGCACACGGCACGCATCAGCCAACATGCCCTGCAAGGTACCCAGGTGCTTCCCTGGCCAGCTGTCTCCCCTCATCTCTCACCTATCGAACATTTCTGGGACGTCATTGGACGTCGCTTGCATGCGTTGCCACCGGCACGTTCAGAAGACGAACTCTGGCAAATGGTTGACAGGGAATGGGCAGCCATCCCTCAGGACACCATCCGCACGCTCATTGCGTCTGTACCTAGACGTGTTGCTGCCTGTATCGCCGCTCGCGGTGGTCCTACAACCTACTGATCAGACCTTCTTGCTGCTCAGTGGCAAAGTGTATAATGTTGCAATAAAGATCACTTATTGCTCGTTGCTGTCTCTCTCTGTTTTCCAAATTTCATCACTTTCTGCCAACTCCTTCTTGGTGTTGCATTTTCAATGTCAGGTAGTGTATATAGGCATTTTATTGTTCATGATTGCAAAGTATAATATAGATATATTTCCGTCCAATAAAATATCACAAGTATTATTAAGTAGCCTGCTTAACACTCCTGGTGGTTGTCTCGACGAAGTAACTCGTCATTAGCAAAATTGACCAGATTTTGATGGACGAGACATCTTGTCCATCAAAAGAAAATTGACCAGATCTTAATCTCCCCCTCAAAAGCAAATCGCCAATATCTTGATGACGAGGTATTTTACAATTATCAAAATCGGTCACATCTTGAACAAGATATCTCTTCGAAACTACATAGTTAATAAGCTAAGAAGGGAAAGACAGATGATCCTTCATTATTGTTCATGATTGCAAAGTATAATTTAGATATATTTCAGTCCAATAAAATATCACAACATTCAAGCATGACCACTGATTTGCCGCGACTACCGATTGGTTAAGGGTGGAAATGGGGATACATAAATTTTTGCTCACTTTTAAGCTCCAGGATCTTTTCAAGGCGACAACACAGTTGCGATAGTTTTTACTACACTTCGCGCTGTCCGGTGATTGACCATCCTTTATCATGGCACTTTCTAAGCTCTCACTGTCACATACTGAAAAGGATTCATAAAACAATATTTTCTACAAGCTGAAAACTGGAAGTGATTTTAACAAACCTGTGTTATGAGTAAAATACCAAAACCATATTTTACCAATCAATATTTATTCAAAAGTAAAAATTCTGTTTTATATTTTACTAGCTGAATTACCTCATGTAGAATTCTTTGAAATTCATCGTAGTATTTACTCAATGTTATTCCTATGAGGATTTCGAATTGTTTTTAGCCCCCTCTACAGAACCAGGATAAATAGAACCGGGATTAATACCTAGATTATGTTTCCCACAGGATTCTAAATAATGAATAAACCAAGTTTGGATTGAATTGATCTGACAGTGTTCACACATAAAAATACTCATTGTTATTCCAATAGGGATTTCGAATTGTTTTTAGCCCCCTCTGCACACCAAAGACAGATAGAATGGGGGTTAATATGTAGCCTACGTTACACGCAGGGTTCTGAAGAATAAGTGTACATAATTAGGTGTGAATTGGTAAGCAGGGTGGATTTGTATAGAGAACAGACTGACGTCAACTCTGCTTTATATATATATAGATCAGATCATAAGTATTTATTTAAAAGTAAAAAAATATGACGATTTTTATAAGTTTTCAATTGCAAATAATTATCATTTCTGTGTGAAACACTATTTACTGTATATTTTGTTAATATTTTAAGCATTAGATTAATTATTAAAGTTTTGTGGTTTATTTACACTACCCCAGAAAAGAATTTTCTTTTTATCGTAATTTATTTACTGAGGAAGGTATAATGTGAGTAAAATATCAAAAATATATTTTACAAAACGATATTTAAAAGTGAAGATTGTCTTTTATATTGTATCAGACGATAATTATTCATTTAGAAGATAAATTTGATTTAAATTTTGTAAATGATATTTGTTAAAGTTTTACTTCATGCATGTATGTTATTCATTATTGATAATAGTGTGCTTTGTGGCAACAGAAATGAAAAACCCAATAAATCAATAGATGTTCCACAGAAATATAGGTAGATAAATTTCTTGGAATTTGACCAAAAAATGTTTAAATAAAAATTATTAACTTTTATAAATTTCTCATTCTATCGCCAAAAAATATATACTGGTGAATTCATCCAAATACAGGCAATAAAAAATAAAATGTTCGCTTCACCACCTTCGATTTAAAAAAAAAATTAGTATATGGTGGCCAGTGGCGTATGTTTAACTATGCTATATTTGTTTTATGGAAAATATTTTTTTTTCATAGAAATAAGACCCCCCCCCCTCTCTCTCTCTCTCTCTCTCTCTCTCTCTCTCTTCTCTTTAAAGGGAGGTCCAAAATATTCAATTTTACTTTTTAAGAATGTCGCGTAACACTTAAAATTCCACTACGCTTAAACTATCAGAGATAAACTTATTTTGTTATTTGCTAGTGATACTTAAATGTACTGTTCGTAATAATAAGTAAAAATATATTTAAAATTGGATTAGTTTTTTAACAATTTGGCACGGAACTTCCTGAAGATTGATTAAGATTTAATTAAAAAAGCCATCTTTAAAATTTTTGAAGCATTTTGTGTAAGTTCATTAGAATATTGTTAAAGTAGTATACCATATAGCTAACTCAGTTTCTCAAAGGTTTACTTTTAAGAGCCTTCAAAGTAAGATATCGAAATTTCAACCGCTAACGCGCGCTCAACGTGCGGGGCCAACGGTATTCCACCACTAGTAAGTGAGCTCTCGAATCTCCTCAACCAGAAGTTCAGGCACCTTTTTCGATGCGATATTTTAACATGATTTATTATTTCTATATATATATCAATAAAGTGTATGGAAATTCGATTTTTGATAATTCTATAATTCTACTGTTAATAGTTTTAAAAAAGAAATCAGCCAAGCTCTAATTATTTTCCGCGGAACTTATTATAGCTAACTGCTAATTATTCACCGCGAAAATATTTGGGCTGCATCAGGACTTTGTTTGCATTAAAATTTTCACTTGGTAATAACTTGCACACATGGTTTCACTTGCACCTGCTCAAATTATAAAATAAAATAGAGTTACAAGATATGTATTCTGAGGGCTCTCTATTCTTATATTCTAGAAACAGCTGCTTTTTATCCACCCAGCGGCTCACATGGGGAAGATTATTTATGTAGTGAAAGAGTAGCTTTTTAATGTACCTATCATCGTCATGATTGGTACATTAAAAAGCCTTTACCTTTGTCTGATTACATCTTATTCCTATACATTTTAAATCGTTTAGTATATAATACTAATTTACTCTTAATCCATTCTTGGATTTGGGTATAATTCATTCTGGGATTTTTTTGTGAAATTAATCTCTCAATCAAATCAATATATTAAGTGAAAAGCAATTTCATGGTTTCAGAAGAGACTAATAAATTTAATTATGTATTTTTCAATATTTCAGTATCCAAAGAAATGTTTCTTTCCAGTTTTCTAAACAGTCCACAGCCAACACCCCTCAAAATTCAATCAACGACTGAAAATTTATCACGAATTCTGTAATTATCACCCGCATGACATTTTTTTGTATCGTGCTACAATTACGCAGTATTTATAATTTATTATTACTGCGCAAAGCTAATTCGATCACATAGAAAAATGCACCAGTCATTTTGGCTGGTTTGGTATAAGTACCGATGATATTCAAAAACTTTTTGATTTTGAATAAAAATATAAAACTAACCGCCTAATAATATTCATTTAAATATCGCTACAAATGTCATGACAATCGTTTCAAAAAAAAATTAAGGTGAAGTAAGAATTTTAAAATAAAATTGTAAAACCAGTCATTTTGACTGGTGTGGTAAATCTAGTGTTAAGGATGGCTTTTTTGAGAAAAATGAATTTAAAATTCATTAAATTAAAAAATTCATATTTACAATACTATTTACGTACCACTAAAGAAATTAGTATCAATAGTTGCTCTAAAGTCTTACAATTGTTTTGAAAAAAATGAAATTGGATTATCTTAAATACTTTAGGAGATATACGATTTTTAACTAGGTGATGTACGCTAAGAAAAATAAATTTTAATTTGAGACGTTACTTTCACAGACCTGTATCTCGAAAATTTATAATTTTTTCGAGATTATAGAAAATATGTTGATTCAAGGTGGCCTAAAATGTACCTGTTTGCAAAATATCATTCGATTCGAAGATGGTGAGGCGAACAGCCTTCCTGGATTTGAATGGATTCACCCATACACGCCAGAACCTACGCATACGATGTTGATTAAAATTGTGTAATAAGATTTTTTTTGCGAGTTTTTTACTTTTTTTTTGGTTTAAATAAATAAAGTTACAAAGTAAAAGAATCTAAACTTACTTATAATTGAATAATTGAATTACAGTTCAAGTACCGTTCAAGCATTTTGAAAGACAAAAACATCAAAGCAAGGATGGTAATTAGATAATGGCTCATGTCTGTATAAATTATGTTACATTCTTTCAGTTTTTACTGAAGGTTCTATAATTGCATATTTTACTGAGCAATTAATTTTACAATTTTCTTCCTTGAAAATCAAGTGAAAAAACCATTATCGCTCGAGAAAGATTTTTTAAATTAGATCTTTTTAAATTTTAAATTGGTCATATGTATGATCGTTAGATATGGTTTTAATTTATTGAAAATTTTCAATCCATTTTCTACTCTACAAAACTATTTTAAGTGAAAATAAGCAAGTTTGTAGTAGCATAAATATAAAAATAATTATATACAAATGCATTTGACAAAATTACAGATTAGATATATCGAAAGAATTATTTGTAAAGGAATAATAGGAAAAATGCATTGCCGAATTACATGTCGATTATATATCTCGATTAATCAAATATGTTTCGTCTTATGAATATTAGTTATTTTCCATTTTAAATATAAATAAATTATCAAGAGATTACTTTTCTAATTCAAAATCTCAAAAACGTGTGCTTTTTCAATTAAATATTTTCAAGTAAACATATGTGTCAATCAAGTGAATACATCAATTCGTGTCTTCAGTAAGTATAAATCATATTTTTTAATTAAATTTTAATCTAGGTGATAATTTTTATAATAAATTTCATTTATCGTTGTGAGTGAATTTCGAGAATTTTGTTTACAATAGATGTTAATTATTACAATTGTATACCATTGTTGGGAGGAACAACATCCGGGCAAGCTATTGTATTTTCTATCAAATCATCAGATGGTTTCTTTGTAACTTTGCTTATTCTAAAAAAAAGGATATAATATTATAATTATGACACATCAACAAATACAGTGCAACTTGGATAAAACGAACGTCTCTAATTCGAAATCGTCGTTAATTCGAAGATTTCTCTTAGTCCCTTGAACTTCTCATTAAATCAATGTTAAAAAATCGTGGATAATTCGAAGTTCAACTTCCTTAATTCGAAGTTTTTTATAAAAACTTTCGAACCATAACGACTTTTCGGCCTTTCATCGTTACTAAATCATCACCGGAATACCCCCACCTGTTCGACACGTGAAAGCTGAAATCCCCTTCCCGCCACCTGTTCAACACTTAACAGCTGAGACCCCTTCCCGCCACCTATTACGTAAGCGACAGTACATGTAATATGTACTGTAGCTTATGTAATGTAAATCTTATTTTGTTTACATACATATAATGTTTAAGTCTTTCATACCATGATCTTTCTGAATAAATATTTACTTATTGACAGAATAATCTTTTCAAGCATTCAGTGGACCTGAAATTAAAGTTAAAAGATGTAACTTTTTTAATTCGAAGTTTTGGATAATTCGAATTTTTTTAGTGGTCCCTTCAGCTTCGAATTATCCAAGTTGCACTGTAGTTTGAATCAAAAGTTGAATAAACATATTACACAGTATCTGCATGCATTCCCCCGTTGTATATCAAAATTGCATTGACAATATTATAATTTACCGAAAACAAACTCTAATTTAGAAATTAACCTTCTGTAGGGATCACCTGTGATCAGCAGCACACCCGCATTACTTCTAACAAGGTAGTAAAAATGTAAAACTTTAAAATATGCCTAATAAAAATTAAAAACCTATGTAAATTCGTCATTTCGGTGGTGTAAAACGTCTACCATTATCAAGACAGAAGTAAGCCACGAGAGGAAAATGTGAGTTTAAACATGTTATACTAGAATAGTGCCCCGTAGCTTATTTTATAATTAACCCTCCAAGTGGTTTCGACGAGGTATCTTGTGCATCAAGTTTTGGCCAATTTTCCCAATGACGAGAGATATTTCGATTACTATCGATATTTTTATGATGACGAGAACAATCTGGTAAGTTTTCTTCTAATGACAAGATATCTCGTCCATCAAGATCAGTTTTGTTAATGACGAGATATCTCGTCTATCAAGATCAGTTTTGCTAATGACGAGATACCTCGTCGAGACAACCATCTGGATGGTTTAACCACGTGTAACGGCGGGATAGTACTGGTAAATTCATTTCTCTGTTCAACAACGTATAAATAGATATGGTTTCTCTAATGTTCTATTCGAGAATGGATATTGGAGATTAGGCCACTTTCGCTCGTTTGGAGCCACCAGAATGGCCATTTACCATTTTTTATACGTTATTAATCTTTATTATTCATATTTTGAAGTTTTACATTTTCACTACCAGTTTGAGACACTTAGGTTTCATTAGTTTGTCTTCTGATCAATGTTGACCTTCTTGACCAATATAATCTTTCCTAAGATTAATACAATCAATAGATGTGGTTATTTAGTCATTATGTGCTTTGCGAGGTAAAAACAATACTGCCAGTACTAGTAAAAATCTCGTGATGATCAGAGGGCTAAAAGGCTTTATAAAATTAATATTTATTATTAGAGGTAAAATCTTGTCTAATATTATGAGAAAATGAAATAAATGTACACATTTCTGACCGTTCATTATAATTTCATAACATTTATTTTACTTTTTAGTTTTACTTTTCTCCTTCTAAAATGATCTAGGTGAGGAAACTAAATTTTCATTAAAAAATGTAAAGTAATGTGGTAATCTTCATTTCTATTATTTGTTTTTTTAGGTATTCTTTTTTAGTTAAGGTATTTATCAATATTAAATTTTTTTAAATGCGAAGACAAATAAAAGAATTTGCTTTTTAATCTAATCTATAATCTATAAACTTGTCTATAATCTATAGTCTAGTCTGCAAACTAGTCTAGTGTATAATCTATCAAGTTTATAAGTCTTCTATAAAATCGTTTTCCTTATTGTATGGGAAACATGATGTTGACAATGGATAGCTTCACGCATAAATGTTTGGATGAGTATGAAGCTTTCGATACTGTATGGATTTTTATATAGTGCTTTTCTTTGGTAGCATCATCAAATATATTTTAAAATGTGAATTTGTTCTTATTGGTAGTCCCAAATAATTCATAACAAGAGCGTAAATTTGACCGGTTACCCGAGTCAAAAAATTTAACTGTAGACGCATTAAAATATAAGATTACACAAAACGAAGTTCTTTATCTCGTACATCTCATACAAACATCTCCAACTTTTTACATTTCCAATCTTTACAAATAAAAATAAAATGTGCCATCGGTTTTTTCACTTACAGCGCGTTCTGTACTTTAAAATTATTTTATTATTCTAGATCAATATAGAAGCGACATTATTTTCAATCAATTTTGGGTAATGTATTGCATTAAGTTATTTTCTCTTCCTTTTTTCTGTTATATTCAGTATAAAATATAAAGTGACAGTTTTTAAATTTTACACTCTCATCGTTTTCTCTTGTTTATTACTTATTCATATTTAATAATTAAATGAAAAAATAATTTCATAATTAATAACTAACTGGTAAAATATAATTTCATAATTAACAACTAAATGTAAAATATAATTTCATAATTAACAACTAAATGTAAAATATAATTTCATAATTAATAATTAAAATAAGTTTTAAAAAATCTGTCACCAAAAAAATAATTTTTTTTATTAACCAAGCTTGTTTCCTTATATTTTAGAAAACTTCATAATAAATTCGGTTCTTTAATTTTATCATCCCTTTCTTTTCATCGCAAATACTTTAATGCAATTTTGAAATTTGCCAGCATCTTTACCTATAGATTAAGAGATTTTTTAATAATATTATGTTCGAGTTTTATAAAATAAATAAATGTATTCCGTATACTCACTTGACTTTATCTTCTTCAATGGAAGGAGGAGCTGTAAAAATAAAAAAACCACCAGAATAAGCAAGGACACAGCTTTTCAAAATAAGGAAGTACAAATGTAATCTAATGTTGTCTCTGACTTTTTAAGTATTAAAACAAATGAAAAACAATGAATATTTAACAACTGTCGGATACTAAATTTACGAAATTTGTTAAATTAAAACGGATCGCTATTTAAAGACTAGCTCTGTAATAGTAGAAGAGTTTTAAACAACAGATAAACAAATTAAAAGTAAATAGAAGCGAAGGCATGTTCAATAGGTAATCAATATATTGTAAATGATGTCAAAATCGGGTCATCAGGAATCTGTAAGCATAATTGGCGCCGGGAGTAAAATTTCTTTCATATAAAATTTGTAAGTTGGATGGTAAAAAGTCTATAACCATTAATGAACCACTTAATTTGAACATTCAGTTTTACTAATTAATTATAGCAAAAAGTAAAATATTATTGGAAAGTAACTATATTGGATTACAGAAAATAATGTAAATACTAGTAAATACATTATTTTGCGTGTGTTGATTGAGAAATCATTTATGTATATTTTAAAATATAATATGGGATTTCATACTTGAATATTCTGTATTATTGTGAGGAATTTTCCAAATTTATATATTTTCGACTAATAAACATGACAATCGGAAGGATTTACTTACTTCAGATGTTTACGGAATTCACATGATTTTAGACATACATTCTTTTAATAGGGATTAAATGAGAGTAATGGAATTCCTACAATGCATCTTTCTTATAGGGAGATGTTTTTGCTACCACTTGTTAGGAAAAATGTTTGTCATTAATGAAAGCTATTTAGTACGATGAAACCAGTAAAACTGTCTGAAATAGTGACAGTTTTAAAACTACTATCAACAAATGTATTTATTAAAAGTCGACTATTCCCAGATAAAAATCTCACAAAATTTAGTTAGCTACTATATATCTTTAAAACCTCAACTGGCAAGTTTAATTTGTGATATTTTAGTGTTCAGTGCTATCAGATGAAAATTAAGTGCTATATAAAAATAACTATTTGTTTTATGAAAAGCTTTACCCTTGTATTTTTCGTGTAGCAAGAGATGACCGTAGAACAGCAAACCTAACCAACTCCTGTATATTTTTATAAACGCAGAAAAGCCGTAATAAAGCCCTAAAACTAAAACATGAACACGTTCCTGTACCTAGTACCTTTTGGCTCTGAACCAATACAAAAGGTCAACGCTGAATAAGTGCCAATAAACACATTTTAAAACATTACAGCTCTTCTTGAATTGGCAACTGTGTTTGAAACAAACAACTATTGGTATGAAAAGTAAGTGATGTCAAAAGGTCAATCGTAAATACCATTATATAAAACCTCATTCGAGAAGTTGTGAATTTTTATTATAGCGAGCTTTATATCCCCACCTTCTTTATCGCTTTTGGTAGCTCAGAAATTCAGTCACTGACAAAAACATTTTTATTGTTAAACATGTTTAAATGCTAACTATCAGTTTTATAAAAGGTCAAAAATAAAAATTATAAGGATTTTGATAGTGTTATATATATTTTAAAAATATTACAAGATATCTCATCATGAAAATAAGCATTTGGTATCTAGGGGAAAATATCAGATAACGAGTTTCTGCTCTGAGTCGAATATATGACTGCAACATATTATACAAGTGTCTAGAAAATACAGGTGCTGCGTTGATACATTTTATGATTACTATCATGCATTCGAAGAAATGACGTTTTGTCGGTACACTTTAATAATTAATATAAAACTATTCGCCATCTGATTTCATTCATTGCAAAGTAAGCAATATACAGCATAGGAATACGGCTATAAAAATGCACGAAAATAGAAATTTACTACTTCCGAAAGAATATCAGCTAACGAGTTTCTGCTCTAAATGACAGCAGCAATATTAAACAGGTGTCTAAGAAATACAGGTGCAGTGCAAATTAATTTTCTGGTTATTCACGTTCATACGAAGAAATGTCGTTTTGTCGGTACATTTTAATAATCAATATAGAACTATTCGTCATTCGATTTAATTCCTTACTCAATGCAAAGCAAGCGATGTACAGCTTCGGAATACTACCATAAAAATGCATATTTCATTCATTCCTATTACATAAAAATCTTGAAACGCATACCTCCTACGACTATTTCATTCTAAATTCCACCATAAATCAAATTAAAGAAGAGGGTAAAAGTATATGTATCGTGAATTTTTAACTCTCTCCCGAACTAGCCCACCATCACATAGCATCCCTCAAAAAGAAACGTGTGAAACCATTAGTTCTCTGTACTTGCAACGAAAGAAAAAAAGCGTTGTAATATTTAGAACGTGCACACGGCCAGCAATTCTCGCATTCAATCAAGAGTGAAATGGATGATAAAAACCTTTCCGAGGCCTCCTCCTGCGGACTTGAACCAGTGCCAATGCGACTACGCCTATCACCAGGAGAGTACCGAGTGCTGCCAGCAGTACAGCCACTAAGGGACTCAGGCTGCTCATCAGGGCTGCTTCTGAAACAAGACACAGAAATCGATATACAGAACTGGGGGTAATTGAAATAATCATCGATGGTTGTGTCGAAGAGTTTTCGATTAAGGTAGTTGATCGAATTCTTTTCTGGAAGGGAATACATTCCATTTCCTGGAGTACTGTTTTATTTTGATCAGTGTAAAATGTATTTTTATGCATTTCCGAATTTGGAGTGAATGGAAATGGATTTTTGATTGTTAATGAGTTTTTTAACAAATAATTTATTTTTCCATCGTAGAAATAGCTACAACTCAAAAATGTACATTTTACAAGAGCCCAGAGAGGATTGAAAAAAATTGTTTTAAGAATATTTATTTCTCGATTTGAAATCAGAAGAATGCCTGATTATATCTTTATTAAACATGCCTAGCAAATATCTTGATTTCATTTCCCTAGAATAAATCGCTTGTTAATTCTGGCATGTTAGGACAAACCGGTGTAAGTCACAAAACCAATTTTTTCAGGAGACAGTTTTTATTCAATGTATTTTTTGCACATCTTTATTATAACTCCACTTTACCATTTAAATCAGCATTTATTCATAGTTGACTTCTAGTAATTTGAGCAAATGAACGATAACTTTTTTTACATGTACTCATTTACTTATCTCAATTTGAACAATTTTTGACTTATACTCTTCTGCCCAAACACGCTAGAATTAATGAATAAAATTTTAACTTTTGAGCTTTCACTTTTAATGATAAGTATTTAACACACGCGTGTTTAAAGCATATTTTATACTTTCGAATGAATTTTTTGATATTTTAAGTAAGCCATGTTTCAATCATTTTTGTAATTGAAATAGTAACGAATTTTTGAAAATTGAAAAAGGAAGAGAGCTTTCTCTTTTTAAAGAACAATCTAGCATTTTTTAAAAGTTCCATGCGCACTATTGTAAAATTTGCTAATTAGATATTTATGAATATCTAATTAGAAAATTTTACAATAGTGTGAGCATGAAACTTAAAAATATGCTAGTTTAAAAGGGCTTTCTTGAATAACATCCTTATACCTAAATTGCTAATGATAAGGTCCGTTCACGTGTATATTATGTTAAAGAAGACAAAGATTAAGTTGAGAAACATTTTTTAAATTCCGGGCTACGCCTGGCGATTTTTTGCTGTTCTCTTCCAACCTTGGTGACAAGGGGTATCCTTTTAAGCAAAATAGCTTCAAAAGCTTCTAATTTCAAAATTTTGACGACTTTTCGAAAACTTTTTTTGAAAATCAACTAAGATCAACTAAAATTTAGTCCACTTTTTGTTAAATAATAGTGGACGAAAAAACATTTTTCGGATATTTCTTTAGAGAAACTTTTCAAAGGAACGTCAATTTCGAAGTTTTGTTCCCAAACTGTGGTAACCATGAGAGAAAAACTGTGGAATCTGTGGTTATTACATTGTCATGGAAACTTTTTAAAGAAAAATACTTATTTTTTAATTTTAAATATTAAATTTCTCTTGGCGAGATATTCAACGTCTGTTTCATATTTAATTAGCACATTTTGTGCTTCAGCCGATTCATTTTGAATCTAGCAACTAAAATTGCTACTAAAATAGGATTTAAGAGAAATTTTTCCTGCTATTTTAAAAATGTTATGCTATACTAATACTATTATTTCACTAGTGCTTTGGCCCTGCTTAATCAAATCGTCGTTTCGTAGCAACCTGTTACTGTATTTGAAGTTACGATAGTGTATATAAATGCAAAAGTGAAACAATTCTTAATGTTAATTGTACGAGTGAACTGCAAAGAGTTCCACTTAATAGATAGGATTTGTTGGAATTTGGAAATTTTGAGGGTATACATCAAATCCCTTAAAGATACAATATTTCAAGGTTTGACTTTCATCGTTTCTTTTCATAAAAAACGTAATATATGAAAATAATGCTTCTCAAAATAGGTTCCACGATGCCTAGGTTTCTATGGAAAATAATATAAAGGCAAAAAAAGTTTATCATCTTTTCAATACTTTTTAATACTCAATAATTAAATGCATTAATTTGTAGTAAATTCATGATAATATATGGGGTATTTATTTAACTTATGGTATCGTTATGAGATGAACAATACTCCCAAAGCCACATTCTTAAAATGTTGAAGTAAAAATCGTAAGTGGACAGAAATTCAAGTTATGTATGTTTATTTTTAGTAGAAAGACAAGATAAGAGTTGATAAATGGCTAATAAATTTACTTTTACGAACGGCATGCAAAAACATGTTTCATTTTACCTCAAGCTTGCCAATAAGGATGAGAAAGAATGAAATACAATAGGAAGGGCCGACAAAATAGAATTTCGGCGAAACAATTTCTTACAGTGAAAAAAATTTGAAAGTCCACCTCAGATTTTCGAAATTAAAAAAAAACGAAGGGACTGGTGATTGAAATTCTGAAATTGGCAATCTCGTAAGACTACCTGAATTCACTCCAGCCAATTTGCTCATGTAGAAAGTTCCTTGGCTGGAGCGATTTCAGCCGGTATCTTGCGAGAGCGCCAAAACGCCAGAATTGGAGAATTTCGCCCTCTGGTATCTCGATTAAGATACATGTTAATATCACTAAAATTAAGCATTTATTCATCAGAGGTTAACTATCAAAAATTTTTCACTACGATAATATGTCCGATTGAATTCTATTTTTCGACCCATTCTACTGCATAATCTGATTCCTCTATTCTTCTACATGTTTGTTGTGAAGCAAATTGAGAAAAATATAACATTATTTTACCACGCCATATTAACCCTCCTGGTGGTTGTCTCGCCATTAGCAAAACTGACCAGATCTTGATAGATGAAATTTCTCTTTATCAGAAGAAAACGGACCAAGTCTTGACGAGACATATTAGAAGAAAACTGACCAGATTTTGATCTCGTCATTATTAAAAAATCGGTAATATGTTGATGATGAGTTATCTCATCATTAGCGAAACCAGTCAGATCTTGATGAACGAGATATCTTGTCGGAACCACAAGGAGGGTCAAGGCAAATTCTACTATACAAAAAATATTAAAATATTTTAATGTAACATAATTTCAAGAAAATACACTGGTGTTTTATTCACAAATAATTATTTAGATCGGCAGCTATTTACGCTTTAAACTGGTGGTTCTCTCGACGAGATATATCGTCATTAGCAGAACTGATCAGATCTTGATGAACGAAATATCTCGTTACTACAATAAAAATGACTAGATCTTAATCTCGTCATCATAACAAATCAGCAATATACTAATGATTTCATTATCAAAATTGGTCAAATCTTGATGGACGAGATATCTTGGCGAAGCCACTTGAGGGTTAAAACTGATAACAGTTCATAAACATCTTGAGGAACAAATATTATATAAATTGATAAAAAGGGAGGGAGTATAGTGCACTTTTATGAAAAACACCTTCATACACCACCTTGCGCCATAAAACTCAAACATCCAATCCAATCCTTCATGTATCATATTTTTGTAGTTGTGATGATGCGTTTCATTGATTAAATTTTCTGCTAACTTGCTTAAATCATTATGTGAGAGGGTTTTCAATGTAAACAAGCCACACGAAGACGAGGATTTTACTTTCTGTTACCCAATGCGGAATGCGTATTGGAAGTACATTCTACCACTAAAACGCCATTTAAATTTAGCTTCACAAAAAAGCCACTCTTAAAAAATGAAGCCTGAAAAATGGGGATACTTTTTTTTATCAAATTTTGAATTAATTTTTTAAAATTGTAAATAAATCGAGGAGTCTTTACAAATGCATTGATTAGAAATACAGCATATTATCCTTACATCAATGGAACGAATCGTATATTCCCTCTGAATTAATGTACTTTCAGGACTGGCACTATGTGAATTAGCGGATCAGTTAACCTCTATCAGAGCAATCACGTCCCTTCATGTTAAATTAATTTCGAATCATACGTCATTTTCGATCGAAGGCATATCACGAATGAGCATTTGAATTCTACCAATGGATTGCTCTTAATCATTTGAATACTCTGTTTACTCAACAGACAATTTAAATGTCGTCGGAGAGAAATTGTCTGGTAGAAATGTATAGTTTATCGAAATGTAGTCTATAGTTCATAGATTATGAATCCAGTGATTTCACCTTGCCGTCAATAGTTTATTATAAAATAACATTAATTGAAGGGCAAATGTTTAATTGAATTTGATTTAAGATTATCTATATTGAATCTATTTATAAAGAATCTATAATTTAATCTGATTTTGATTTAAGAAAGCTCTAATAAGTTAATATGCTACGAAAAGGAACAAACGAAATTGTTTCGCGCTTGTTATTATGTCAGCATTCACCTGCGTGTCCATTCAAATTGCTT
The DNA here is from genome assembly GCA_933210815.1 of Meta bourneti. Classification (NCBI taxonomy): domain Eukaryota; kingdom Metazoa; phylum Arthropoda; class Arachnida; order Araneae; family Tetragnathidae; genus Meta; species Meta bourneti. Next base: position 63,990,393 of record OW119922.1, read on the forward strand.
TTTTAGGCCGTGCATAAAAACCGAAAGGTTGTTCGATTCCTCTCTGGGTTTATTTCTCCTTTCTGTGTTAGTAAAACTTTCCTCGTATGTGTTTGTCTACTATTTGATATTGTCTGTCTTGTGTTTGGCTTAGCACGATCAAATATGTCCCTTGTTCCATAAAACCCGACTCAACCAAACCTCTTTAATATGAGATTATAAAGAATGTTGGTAACGACGACTCAGCACATGGTTCAGGTTCAATACTAAATGTTGATCAATAACTACTTTATTGAAGCTAAACAGATCTACATTTCACGTTTTTTGTTACATTAACTTGAAGACTTTAGAGAATTTATAAAATAATTAATGAATTTCCAACAAATTAACTTTAATTGATTAAAATATTAAACACCTTGCTTACATTATAAACAAAGAGAACAGGGAAATTAAAACGGGTGGTTTTGTCAACCACATCCTATAAGGTATAGTTTGAATGTTAGGCTTGTACAAAATAACAACTTTTAACAAACTGAAATTAATCGAAGTATAAAATAGAATTCATTGTTGAGAAAAAGGAGGTGAATTGATTGAAATTTCAAAGAAATCGATTGAGTGGAGTGCTATCCAAACATAATACTAATTATATCAAAATGCATATGAACGTAAAAATTGAATGTAGTCTGATTTCTGTACAATTGATTTCTATTTGCAGTAGAGTTTAGTAGAGAGGCTGTTCATCATTCCCGTCTTGTTGCTTATTGATAACATGTGCTTACAAGAAGAATTATGACATGTATATCGATCATATTGTCTTCTTTCATTATTGTTCTACGGTAAACCTTTTTGTAGCACTCGCATGGTAACTGCTTGACTCCTTATGACAGGGAGACAGTGGATATTCTCTCTTTTGCAGTAACACGATCTCAGCAAATGCTGCACCGGTTTATCTTTATTGTTGGAATGGAAGCGTGATTTACTAGTCTCTATGAAAGAATCAATTGGAAATCAGAAAAGAATACAAGAAATTATAAGCGTACGTTTATTGAAAGGCGGAAATCATTTATGGCGATTGTCAAACTGCGATTATATCACATGGACAAACGAAACACTTATTTAGAAGATATTTTTAAATGAATTGTGAAGATCTTTCGGTCCTTTTACCTTTATGCACATTATTATCAAAGACTGGTATTGATTCAACTTAAGCAATTGACAATTGAACAATTGAAGTTTGGACAATTGCAGTTTTCAACATTTCGATTAAACTGAATCGTTAATGAAGAATGGGATAAATCTTGTACAGGCTGATGAGTCTGATTTATCGGAATATGGGTCTGTGATTGAAGATAGCAGAAAGACAACAAAGAGAGCTACGTAGTTTCGAGATTTTTTGATTAGTGTTTTCGATTCACATAGTGGTAATTCAAGGAGAATTACGCTCATTATCCTAACACTTCTTCAGTCTGAGCGTGATAGCAAATGGATTGCTGAACGCAATATATGTATTCTAATCATTATATACGGCTAATCTAATGATTTGGGTAATTGTCCCAAGTTAATTTCCGAACGCTGTACGTGATAGGAATTTAGCATTGGCATTCCATGTCGGATTTCAGAGTTATAGTCTGGCTGTAGTTTATCGTGGGGCGATTGTCGTGAGTTTAGCTTAGATGTGATGTGTAATGAAACACACTCATGTCCAAAATTATCTTTACATGCATAAAATCACGGATTTCTCAGAAACTGAACTATGATTTTATGAATTTGTGTGAAATGATACATAACATCATAACACATAAATACAATGGAAAAAATTTAAGAGCACTGCGTGTGATATAAAACTGTAGCATGAAACAATAAAAATGGCAATAATATGTGACAAGGAGAGTTAAGAAAAAAAAGAATAACTCAGAAAAAAATTAAGGCTTATGAATTTAATATGGAATGTGATCTCCCCTGACGTGTACACACATATGACAACATGTTTTAATGCTGGCAATACTGTTGTTAACCACAGTTTGGGAAATTAAGTTCCACTCCTCCAGCAATGCGGTCTTCAGGGAGGGCATCCTCCTCCTATATATCTCTAGGAGGAGGATGCCTCCGTGCAACTGCCTTTCCATGGTAGTCCCATAAGATCTCTATCGGGTTCAGATCAGGAGATTTTGCTGGCCTCGGTATTCGCTCAATGGCTTCACTTTCAAGGAATTCGTCAACGAGGTTTGATCGATGTGGACGAACATTATCGTCCATAAATAAAAAGTCAGATCCACAAGGACTGCTGAAAAGTCTTACATAAGGTTCTAAGACATCATCCCGATATCTCTGGCCGGTCACAGATCCGCTGTTGAAAACGTGTAGGGGAATACGTCCATCGATCATTATTCCTCCCCATACCATCACACCTGCACTACCGAAACGGTCACGTTCCATAATTTTCGAAGGAAGATTTCGCGTTCCTGACTCCCTCCAGAAGTAAACATGTTTAGAATCAGATGTTAAACTAAACCTCGACTCAACAGTAAAGAGAACATGGGTCCATCGGTGTACACTCCAGTTCTGATGTTCTTTGCACCAATTAAAGCGATCTCTCTTTTGCTGGGAAGACAGTGAAACACAACATACACTTTGCTATCTGGCATAAAGGCCTTTTTCATTAAGCCTTCTGTATACAGTTTGCCGTGATACGACAGTTCCAGTGGCGGCTGCAACCTCTGAACTTAACTGCCAAGCAGTAGACTTCCTGTTACGACGGGCAGTTATTGCCAGATATCGATCTTGAGAAGCAGTTGTTATTCGTTTACGACCTTGTCCAGGCCTCCTTACAACAGTTCCAGAGTTCTGAAATTGTTTCCATAGCGTAGAGACTGTCTGTCTTGAAATATTCACACATCTCGCTGCTTCCATGATTGTTTACCCTGCTTCTAAACGGCCGATAATTCGCCACTTCACAGATTCTTCCAAATGATACTTCGGAGCCGTAACAAACCGTTTTGAGTCCTTACACACTGAAATCAAACGCTGTATTGCAGAAATTCACTCAGCTATTCACTTTGCATAGCGCTTGATTCACCGTCGGATGACGTAACGCTTTGATTTGCCTATCAGAAACCGTTTGATCACTTTTGATTGGATAATGCTAATTAGGCTTGTCTTTCACACATTCCCTGCAAAAATGGATTACATAGATTGGATATTTCATGGAATATCATTATTTTTGGGTATGTAAAGATAAATTTGGACATGAGTGTAGTTTAGAGTATGGGTTTTCACATACTATGCAGAGTTCTGAAAATCGTATAAAAATTCCGAGATTTTGCCTGATTAAATCCCACCTTATCCCGAAATTTAGGACATTGCTTTTTAATTTCTAACAAACTTTCAATCCTTTTGATTGATTCTAATTACAGTGCAGAATAAGCAAAGGTAGATAGGCAGTTAAATTAAAGTAGCACTGGAGCAACACACCGGGCGAATGACAAAGGTCCGGGATCAATCTCAAAATGAAAGATCAAGGACACCTCGCAATTTTGAACCACGGTCAGATGACCATATCAACACCAGAGCTCCACCACACTCCAAACTTCCACACCATGCCAACGTGAGGAAATTTATGGCCGAGACAAATTTAACGTGCACCAGACCCCATGACCGTCGGTCATTTGATGCATGCTGATGTACCAAATACATTGCATGATGGCGTGCATAACCCTCAGAGGGTTAATATATCAAACATCAGTCACATAGCTGTAAACATTCTTCAATTATTAATAACTCTCCAAGTAGTTTCGACGAGATATCTCGTCCATCAAGATCTGAAAAATTTTGCTAATGACGAGGTTTTTTGATGATGGAGAGATCAAGATCTGGTCAGTTTTCTTCTAATGACAAGATACCTCGTCCATCAAGATCTGCTAATTGTTTTGTTAATGACGAGATACCTCGTCCACACAACCAACAGGAAGGTTAAAAAGTTGATGCATAAAATAACCTAAGAAATGAATATAGAATCTTACGTGATTCTATATTGATTGCATGAGTTCCAAAAGAGAAGGAGAACGTTTGTTTGCGAATAAAATGTTTCTATTTTATCAAGACAGAACAAACGGATCTAAAAGTAAGCAAAGAAAAGGCATGGTTTGATTTAGGCGAAAATCTGGGCTGCCGACTAGACTTGGGGGTTTCCCAGAACTGGGAACTTTCGAGGGTACTCACCGGTTTCCAGGTCACGTATCGCCAATGTGTTTCCCACCAGGGCCACTGAATTACTTTTTCCTTTCTCGTTGGAAGCGTAGATTACTAATACGAACTGAGTGCCGGGGGGTAATTTTCCCACTGAAAATACCGGCGCGTCACTCGCGGACATGTTGAACTGCAAGTGGTCGACGGCCGAGTTGTACACGTCCATGTGGAATTTCTGGGGCAGGCCGCCGTTGTAGCCCTTCTCGCAGTCCACCATCAGCCAAGTTTGGGAGCGGTTGGCCACCACGCAGTTCCGTACGGGGTCTGGGGAGCCTAGAAAAGAATAGCATAAGCATCAAATGGATATAAACATAAATTTTGAACTGAGAAATCATTTCTGTTATGAAACAAAATGATTACTTTAAAGCTCCTTCGAGACATTGCTTTAGAAGATAAGCAAAGATAATCCTGTCAAATTGATACAAAAAATTGAAAAACCTTCAAAACAACGACTTATAAAGTTTTAATCATCCAAGTGTTTCGACGAGATATCTCGTCCATCAAGATCAAACCAATTTTTCCAATGGCGAGGCATCTCGTCATCGAATTATTGCCCATTTTTTATGATGCCGAGATCAAGATCTGGTTAGTTTTCTTCTATTGACGAGAGACGATGAGATCTTTGTGGACGAGATATTTTGTCCATCAAGATCTGACCTGTTTTGCTACTGACGAAAAACCTCGTTTAGACAACCAGAGTGTATAGAATTGAAAACAAATTGTCAATGGACATTTTGTGGAACATGACGTTCACCATCATCAGGACAGAAGTATGTTACAACAACCGTTGGTAAGACACAATAACAGGTGGACTGTTCTTGTGACTTACTTCATGTCCTGATGATGGTAGACGTCTTGCGCAATCTTTCTAAGCTTTTAAATCGTTATTAGTAGCTGTTTCCAAGGTTTTTCTATTTCTACTAGACATTGCTTTAACACAAATTTTTTACAACCTCCTACATCACAAAATTGATTCGCTCTTTTTAGCTTCTTCTAGACAGATTTAAGTACTAGTATGTATGCGAACACCTATACTAAATTTCATACCACTTACTATAAATAATGTTGTTATTTAATGTTTTTTGGATCGGGACTGGAAAATGTATCTGCTATTTGGAATTCTTATGACGACTGCCATGGATATTGAAAGAATACAGAATACATTTTTGTTATATATTTATTTTAAGAATTGTGAATCTTCAGTTGTTTATTCATTTGACTTGCTAAATAGTTTATTACTTCATTTCATTATTCATTACTTCGAAACTCCATATACCATTGTTTTAACAATTTTTTTACAATATCTTACATAACAGAATTGATTCGCTCTTTTTAGTTTCATGTAATGATTTTAACGTTTCCAGGTATATCACCAGAAATTGTAAATTAGTTTTTGTTAAACAATTTATAAAAGAATGTACATATATAGTAATTTTGATATAAATAGTTTTTTTAATCTATATAATTCTTTCGCTGTAGTTGATTTATTTTGTAATGATTTCAATTCAGTAAATGATCTGCTATAATGAATTGTTTTGTTTACCTCTTATTTAACTGCTTTTGTATGTGTTTTCTTGCATTTTTGGATCATATATGTTTTTGTTCTCTGTAATTGTATATTTTTCTGCAGAGGAGCAATTACGTAAATAAATAAAATATACAGATCTGGTATAAATTAGTTGCTCGTAACCTTTTAGAGCCATTCCCCACTGTATTTAAAAAAAAAAACTATGACTGACCATTATTATAAAAAAATAAAATAAGCCATCGATATATTGCCCTTCATTAGGGACAAGGAGAAATTGTTCTTTAGGAAGAAAAAAAGATAAAGCTTAGACCGAGTAAAAAACCCGATTGGGTCGAAGTGGATTCACCTGCTGTGTTTAAGCTTAGAACTACGTATTCCCTGCCTTATCTATAAGTGAATAAAATACACAGTGGATGTTGGAAATGATGCTTATACATTGAATTTTTTTCACTTCACAGTCTAGTCTACTAAGTTAAAATTAAGATACCGAAATCATCGTTCAGCCACCTTTGGTTCAGAAGTGTTGACCATCCACTTTGGCGCAGACGCGAATTGCCCTTGATCTAACACCCTTCCCACTTATAATTGTCACTAAGATCTATCAAAAGGTACTAGCGCCGTTAACACATCTCGGTTAACCCCGCATTTATTATTGGAGTATTAGTTCCCTATGAACCCATGCGTTCCCAAACTCGAATTCGAATCTTTCCCTTCGGGATTGATCCAGTTGCCAATAGCCCGTTGTGTTGCTCCAGTGCAGCGTTAATTCAACTACCTCTTCCTCCTTCCCCAAACTGGAAATCTTCTGTATCGAAGACAGGGATTATAATTTTAACCCTCTGAGAAGTTCACATTTATATATCTGTTTTGCAACTCAAATCCTTTCTTGAATAACTTCTTATCGGTTTTGACCTTCTTGACCAATAGAAAGTTTCCGCGGGTTTTTTCAACCAATAGATGTGGTTATATAGCCATTATGTATGTGTTGTGGGGTAAACCCAATACAACAATGCTTGGAATCTTCGTAACGCTCAGAAGGTTAACATATATTTTTGAAAAAATGAAGTAAATTTTATATTCAAAATTCAAGGTCAAAGGTCAAATTAAATGACCTCTAAATAAATAAAAATATTACTTACAGACCTTTAAACAAATAAAATACATCACTAGAAAGCATATGTTTATCTAGAAATTTAGCCCTTTTTGAGCCCGTTCGGACCATTTGGTCAAAAGATATCGGCGTTCAGTGAGTCCAGAACCATGAAGGGCCGCGGTGGCCCGGTTGGAAGAGTAACGGACTAGCAACCGAAGGGTTGCGAGTTCGAATCCAGCCAAACACCGTCGTGTACAAAGGGGGCTGGTGCACGTTAAATCTGTCGTGGCCTCAAATGTCCTCACGTTGGCGTGGTGTGGAAGTTTGGAGAGTGGGGTGCCAGCTCAGGTGTTCCTCGTCATCTGACCGTGGTTCAAAATTACGTGGTGTTGTCCTCGGATCTTTCCCTTTGGGATTGATCCCGGACCGTCACCAATAGCCCGTTGTGTTGCTCCAGTGTGACGTTAATTGAAAATACCACCACTACCACCAGAACCATGAAAAAATTGGCCAATATTTCAAATTAAAAATTACTATAAACGAAATACTACTTCAAGTAAGAGCCTAAACTTTTAGAGATTTCCTTACATGTGTCTAGGAAATAAAATTGTCAAAGTTCAAAAGAAAAACGTAGTAGGGTTATGTTAAAAATGCCAATTTTTGTATGGATTAGTCATGAATGAGCCTTCACTTGTACCATTTGCAAATGCCCTTATCACACAGAACTAGGGCTCAAGAATTTATTACAAAAGATTATAAGATTTGTAGCTCAAATTGTATTATTGCCTACATTATTACAGTTCCATCATGGTATCTGCTTCTTGTCGAGGTGGTGGTGTCTGAGTGTCCAGACAACTGCGAGAGCTTTGCCCGTGGTAGTTTACTACCTGTTGGATATAACAAGCCAGACAGTTTTTCGTGGGGTAAGGATCAGTCTAATGAGATATACATTAGAGGTACACTCAAGTAACCAAAGCGGTGACTGTCATCTATGTTAAGAACATGACCTTCATATGCCGATAACGTATGTTTTTTTATTCACTTTTAAGCAGGAGTGTCTGAAAGGCAGCACTAAGTTATTTGTTAAATTAAAAATTGTATCGATGCAAATAAATAGCTTAATTAAGAAACAAATGTTCAAGCTGAAGTATTTAAATTTCGTTTGTTGAAGATATGAAGAATAGACTCTTTGTATAGTCGGTCAAAAAAGTGTCCGACTTTACTGTCTTGACCGATTTGAAACATCATTTGACTTGGAATAGTGTCTATAAATAAATGTGAATTTTATTTGCATAAGGGTGCGTTTTCGTATTAAATTTTGTATCAACTCGATTTTTTAACCTTTAATTTTAATTAGATTATGATTATTTTTATGAAAATAACCAGAATTTTTATAAAATACATTTATTTCGATCAAATCTATGATATATGACAAACAAATGTTTCATTTTAGTTTCAAGGCAATATTTTCTAATTATCATCAATTAGTCCATTCATAATTTAAAAATAATGAATTGAAATATGTACACATTTTAATTGAGATGTTGAGTGCAATCCACTGAACGGTGTCCCAAAGCAAAGTGTGCAAAATTTGAGTTCATTCCTTTTGGTAGTTTTTGAGAAATAGTTTTTTTGCTCACTATTATTTATGCACTTTAGTTAATAATCCCTACATTTTTCGAAATAATTCTAATGTTTCATTGAAACAGGTACTTAAAAAAATAAAACGTAGAATCCAAGAAAACGAAGAATGAAGTGAAGATTTTGAGATGTACTAAAATACCATGCGTGACTTCAATTTTAAAATTTTAAATATTGAAGCGAAATCCTAATGGTTTTGCTCTTATACTTCCATTTATAATCGGATTTACACGAAAAATTTATATTTGGCGTGACTTTGACATGGGAAATCTTTTAACGACATTGAAGGTGGGTGTTGCTATTGAAAATTTTGGAAATAATTTCAGAATAAATATGAAGACGAACCCTTATGCAAATAAAATGCACATTTATTTGTAGTAGGCATTATATTCCAAGTCTAAGGAGACTCCAGGAACGGAAATAATAAGAGGCGTCCGAATTCTTTTTGACCGTCTGTACAAAAAGGAAAACTCATATAGAGGGATAGAGCACCATAACACACAACATTGGTAGAGAAGTCGAAAGCCCTGAGAAACAGCCAACTTCATAAGTAGAGAACAGACAGAATTATCAAGATTTAGAACACACCAAAGATATGAAATATGGGACAAGAAATAAGATTTGCCGACTGTTTATTTTCAGGATAACAGCATGGCTAGCATGGCAATTTGTACTGCAGTGTTAAGGAAGGACATTTTCAGGATAATCGGAGGCTTTTTTTTAATTCTTTTGGTGTTGGTGGTGGGGACATTATGGAACTGATCTAATTTTGAACCCGGAATAAGGAAAAACCTTTCAACTGTCAATTTTATATCACTGAAGAAAAGGTTTACCATGAAAGCTAAATTTTATATGCAGTATTAAGGAATTAAAGTTTATTTCAGTACTATGTTATGATGTAATGTTTGTACTAGTGTCTTGGTTAGAGGTATGGTTAATTTTATCGTTCCACTGCTTCCTATTTTAGAAGTGGAAAATCAAAATAATTTTAAAGCAAAGAAACCCATTATCTCCCACTTATGATTTCCTCAAATATAGATTACAACTCATTCTGTTACTGTATTAATGATGAATTAGATGTCATCTTTTAAGAGTATAACGCTAAATAAATTTAACGATTATTAGTACTGCCCATTCAGTTTCCATCCAATTTGGGTTCACACTGTTGCTTGATTGAAAAACCGTCATCAACAATTTTATGAATCCATTTCTTAGAACACCAAAAATTCTACACCAACTTAACTTTTAGTGGATTTTGAGTTATTAATTCAGTTGGTAGATAGAAAAATAATAAAAAGCAGCCGAGTCACAATTTTATGGAAAATACACTGCTGCCCACCGTAAATGCAACACCCTGAAGGAAGCATGCAAATAATATGAAATTTACGACATGCATTAGCGGAGGTGAGATATGCAAATGATTAGAATTTCAGCGCAGACGCACATCACGCGCGCCTGTGGCGCCACTTCAAAGCGCTATTTAAGGCTTGGGGATTTCGACGATTTCAAGTACGGCAATTGTGTTTTTCTTGTGGTTTTTTCAAAAAAACGATCAATTATGCCTCGTAGAAAACAGCGATCATCTTTTGATCAAGTATCCGAGTTCGACAGAGGAAGGATAGTGGCCTACCGAGATTGTGGATTATCTTTCAGGGAAATCGGTAGTCGTGTTGGACGAAACCAAACAACTGTAATGCGGATATGTGATCGTTGGATGCAGGAGGGTACGACGGACCGACGTGTTCGATCGCATCCACCTCAGTGCACCACTTCACGCGATGACAGGCATATTGTGCGTATGGCAGTGACGGATCGCTCAGCCACATCACGAACCATAGCACAGCACATTCAGTCTGTACCGCATCATCCAGTGTCTGCGCGTACCATTCGACGCCGTTTACAGCAGAGTGGTCTGTCCACAAGACGTCCATTGCTTCGTCTACCCTTGACGCAGAACCACAGACGTTTCCGCCGCCAATGGTGCGATGGAAGAAGGATGTGGACGGCAGAATGGAATGAAATTGTCTTTACTGACGAGTCACGCTTCTGTCTGCAACACCACGATGATCGGATTCGAGTCTGGAGACACCGTGGAGAGAGGATGCTGAACAGCTGCGTTATGCACCGCCACACTGGTCCTGCACCGGGTATTATGGTATGGGGCGGTATTGGATATCACTCTCGCACTCCTCTAGTACGCATTGCCGGTACTTTAAACAGCCAGCGCTACATCTCCGAGGTGTTGGAGCCAGTTGTCCTTCCTTACCTTCAGGGCTTGCCCACAGCCATATTTCAACAGGATAATGTGCGACCACACGTGGCACGCATTGTCCAAGGGTTCTTCGTCAATCGCCAGATTGAATTGCTTCCCTGGCCAGCTCGCTCTCCGGATCTTTCGCCGATAGAAAACATGTGGTCCATGGTTGCTCAACGATTGACCCAGAATACATCCCCAGCTGCCACACCAGATCAACTTTGGCAACGTGTGGAAGCTGCTTGGTCTGCTGTACCCCAAGAACACATCCAAAGTCTCTTTGAATCAATGCCGAGGCGTGTGGCAGCGGTGATCTTCAACAATGGCGGCTACTCTGGCTACTGATTTTGGCAGGAACCACACTTCACAGAAGTCTATAAATTTAATCATTTGATACTTGGTCAACATGTTATCTACAAAATAAATTTTGTTGTGATATCTCTTGTCTTTCTTGGTGTTGCAATTTGGGTGGCCAGCAGTGTAGGAACATATAACTTAACCCGCTCATTTCCCCTTGCTGTAACCCTTACTTCCAGTGAATTTGGTTTCACATGATAGTTAAGTTTAAGTTGTACTCTGTTTAAATATTTGACACTTGAAAAAAGAAGACACGAAGCAAGACTACTTGAAGACTATACTGAAGATTGAGAAGAGAATATTGCGCTTTCCCGATTTCGTGAATAGATCGAATATGTATAATAATCAAGGATATGATAGATTGTTCCTTATCTTTTATATTTCTATTTTTCATTGATCATTGATTGAAATGGTTAGTTGATCTTCTGTATTCCTACGACAAGATTTCTTGATCAATTGTAGGGCTTGGCCTACAATCTTGCATAAGCTTAGTCTCAGTTTGGTGCATGCGGTATAAACTGCCTTAGAAGTTTTCTGCAAATGTATATTTCAGTTCAAGGCTTCTAATCTATAGATTAAGAACATCTTGTAAGAGCCATTATCTGTCTAGCTAAATGAAGGTGGGAATAGTGTTCCTGCGGTGAAACGTGTTTCCCCAACGTGACGTCACTCGGCTGGTTTTTCGAATACCATTGCATCACTTCGCCAATAAAGATTTTAAAGAATAAATTCTGAATTGAAATAGTATTACAGTGATTAAGCAACGCCAATTGCATCAAATGTCGCCAAAACGGCGATAACTACATCTTAACCTTTACACTGCGGCACCCAAATTTTGTTACCCGCGTCTTAGAACGACAGATTTCTCCTGACTTCCTTCCCCCTACAGACTTGAGGGATAGAGTCGTGAATGACTTTTACGACTGACCACCTAGCGCGCTTTCCTTTGATAATGTTGTCCCAATCCGCTCGATGGAAATTGAGGCAAATGGTTGTAATATTTTTAGGGTCGCTTCTGGGGTTTGCTACTTTTCAATCGATTGCGCTCTTTTCGACCCCACTTTATGTTTTGAACAGGGAACTGTTTTAATTTTGTTTGGATTAAAATTCGTTGATGGAGGTCTAGGCTATAACGAATACAAACTCCATTTAATACTTTCATTTGTTTTTCAATGACTGATATTGAAAAGCACAACTAACTTTTTTACGTTAAATCTAAGTTTTTAGTAATTTATTTCCGAAATTGTCGGCATGATTTTATCTCTTCGTTTATATTTTCAATTATCGTTTTAGTTCATAATATTCATATTTAGGGGTAATGAATTAATTGATGTGTAAATTGGAATGTAAAGCATCTATATTACAAACGAATCTAAAAGACAGATATTTTGTATTTAAATAGTTAATACGTAAAACAGCACATAAGAAGCACACTTATGCTTCGCTCTTTCTCTGGGAATACTATTTTCTTGCACATAATTAACTTTTATTATTTTTATTATGAATTCGTTAAAAAATGATTAACTAATGAAATGAATAGTTGCTTTACCTGCTGCATTCAATAAACTCAATATCTCATATGAAAAGTTCTTAATATTCTTCTTTAAGTACTTATTTATTTTAACTGAATAGAACTCTCATCAACCCTTGTTTTGAAATCTATTAAACATTTTACTTGCAAGTAAAGTAATTGGTTGCTATTTTAATAGTTGTTTTAAAGGTTTTAATTCAATTTAAAAATCAGTTTTATATTTCTGTCATAGATAAGAGAACGATATATTAAATGAACCATGTCAATTTCCTTATCAAGTGAGGTCAATATGGGCACTAAATTTTTATCGAATTTTAGTACTCTTAGTTCCCATTTGATTTTAGAAAATCACTAATAGTAAACTGATGTCACCCAAAACAATTATGAAATTTCTATATGGATATTAACTAACAGTGTGATTTTAAAGAGATGATTGGAAAACCATCTTCGAATTTAAAGTACTTTAGGATCACGATCCCCAAGATCTAATATTGAAAGTTTATATCAAACTTGTAAAAACAAATTATTGGAATAATTTTAGACTAATAATAGTACATTGTCACTTTCTATTATTATGTTAAGCTCATGAAAAGTGGAGGCTTTTTAAATTAAAATAATATGAACGCGGAAATTTTGATGTTCAGTATGCTTAGGAATTAAAATGTCTTCTTTTTCAACGGATATTCTTGTGCAAACCAAGTAAAAATCAACCAGTACAAGGTTGGCAATTTGTACAGTAAAGTACTAAAAGTTGTTGGAATTTCGAATACGAACAATGATTATCAACATTATTAATTAAAACTTTACCTTGAAAGTCTAAATTTATGAAAACAGTTGGAGTATCTCATTGTGAATAAACGGATTTGAATATGAACAAACTACCGCGTAATATAAATTATTGAAAGCAAGTTGATTTCGGTCATGGTTATGTATTGCAATGTAAGGGCTAATTAGAACGACTGAAAGAGGAAGATTGAAAAGAGTGCTAACATTCGAAATGTTTCCAATCCAAGTGGAGATAAGAAAGAAATGCTGTAAGACCGTTCCGTCGTGAGTGATGTTCTGACAATAACAAAGAAAAGCTGCTTCGATGGTCAGCGTGAGAACCATTCATGTCCCCTCGAGTCAGATTGCTGTCGGTATGTTTTAACCTATTCATCAAAAAATACTCAGACGTCTTTGTCTTAAAGAAACACATTTAAAAGCGCCTTTTCAATCAAATATACTATATTAGTAATATTTCATGTAATTAAAGCTCTTTTTTTCAAACTGCCGTTATTTTACATTTCTAGAATATTTCGAGCACGTGCAACTTCCACATTATATGCTTCTATGTATACAATCTCCTCTTTGGTGGGCTGCGTTAGCCGCAGTTGGTAGAGTCGCGAATTAGCAATCGGAGGATTGCAAGTACAAAACTCGATACAACCAATATCGTCGTGTACATGGGGGCTAGTGCACTCTAAACCTGTCGTTCTCAAATGTATTCACTTTGGCTTTGCGTGGACGCTTGGAAAGTGGGATGCCAGCTAAGGTATTGACCTCGTCATCTGACCATTGTTAAAAAAAACCTTTAAGTTACCAAAATGAAATACAAATTTTTATAAGATCTTAATATAGTCAGCAAGTACCAGTTTGTATAGTTGCCAGTACAATTTTGAAAATCTAAGAAAGGTAAATGGCGCTGTAAAATGTGTATTATTCTTCTGTGAATATTACAGTAATCTTGTTTATCTCTGTCAATTTTGGAATTGTTTCCAAATATTCTTCATATTTCAGTCTTATATTCATAAAATGCACTCCTATTAAGCAAACAAATAAAGTATCAATTTTTATTACACCTCAGCTGGTAAATTGCTTGTACAATTTTGAAATCATATGGAATAAAGAAAACGACATTGTAAAATGTTTAGTATTCTTGAGTAAACACTAGAATAATCCTGTGCCTCTCCTGTAAGGCTTGGATTCGTTTCCAAATGTTCTTCATATTTTTAAACCTTGCATTTATAAAATGATGAGTTAAAAAACTGCCCCTTTAAGCCTAACAAATTAAGTATCATGTTTTTATAAGACCTTAGTATAACCAGAAAGTTCAATGTAATTTTGAAATAATAAGAAATAAAGTAAACAACGCTGTAAAACAATAGTATTCTTCTGTAAATACTACAATAGTACTGTATCTCCTGTAAAGTTTGGATTTGTTTCCAAATGTTATTTATATTTTACATGATTTATACGCATAATTTATCATTTTAATGGATGCTAGATGTAATTAAATTCGAACACAAATTAGGGTATGATTAAACTACAACTTTGCAAAAACAAAAACACTCAGTTCTGATCGAGCTGTCAGTTTGGAATGTAGGATTACGGCTCTTAGATTGGAGATTTGAAATAAGCTAGTTGCTAATAGCTAAGTGTACAAATAAAGCGCGATATTGGTAAATGTGCTCACCGGTTCACAAGAAAATATTTTTTAAAATATTCACTTGAACCTATGAGAAATTTTATTCATTTATTTGAATAGATTTTTATGAGAACTTTAAAACACACAGCTGTGTTGCGCTCACGATTGACGAGATAGACTACTGAGTCAAACTCAGCGGCACGCTCAGAAATATTGCATCCTTTCCCCAACCCACAGAAAGGGAGGGAAGCATCGTGCGGATATTTTAGGTAGTATGCCGATTGGACTCCATAATGTTTACGACTATTCTAACATCATAACTGTTCCGCACGTATTTTTAACGATATAATGATTTCAATAGTTTCTTTCATAAGTGGCCAGCTGTATGTCTCCCCATACAATCGTAGGAGTTAGACGTAGTCATACTTTAAAAACTGGTCTATTAAGATATAATGTAACAATAAATGCTGAAGATATTGGTTGGGTGCGTAAGTTTTGTGCGTAAGAGTCATATTTGGCCAATCTGCTCTCAAATACAAGACATACACCGTCAAGTAAATGGACATACAGAACCATAAATAAAGTTTTACTGGCACAGGAAAGAAATGCACCCAGGATAAGTTATAGGAATCGAACCCACTCCGCCTACAACTCTCAACTTGCTAAAGCAGTGGGCAAACCCATTGAGTCAAGGTAGTATCCATGACGAAAAGGAAAAACGAATAATAGCCCTATGGGTGGTCGTAAATTGCTCAATAGTATTTGCAGTTAAACGGAGATCTACTTCAAAATGCTCATGTATAAGGAAACGATTCTTGATAAAACAGAAGCTCCTACCCAAATTAAGTTTGTAAGTATTTACTTCGAATTTATTTGACTGCAGATAAATAATTAAACTTAAACTAGAAGACCTTCGCTTTCTGTTGTTTTAATGGTATACTTTTCTGCATCAGAGCGCATTATCTAGTAAGTGGGGGAAAACTCTCATGAAACAAAGGTAAAAGGATGAACGAGTAGGCAGCTTTGATGACTGCTAAATTGAGTCCTCGAAAAACATGGACTTTTAAACGCACATTACACCACTGCAAGCACATCGACATCATTCGACATTCTTTACGAAAAGCATTAGTGGAATGTCATATTTCTGCCGAAATCCAATTCGAAGTTACAAGGGAGAGAGAAACAAGTCGCATTTAAATTATGAATTCGAATAACGTATTTGAATTGTGTAAGCCTGCGGGGACATTTTTAAATGGTTGCATGGTTCCATTATGTAAAGTGACTCTTTAATTTAAAAAATGCGTTTTGAAAATTAAGAGTGACGTTAAGTAATTCCCAGAAAGGATTATTTATAGAAGAATTGTGACCTTGAAGTGGGGATCACACAAACACCATAACACAGTTAGTTTCCTTTTTTATGCTTACAAACACATCTACACGTGAACCTCAAAAGTGAAATTTTACTTTACGATAATCAAACTTAGTGAAGTAAAACTGCCCTTTTTGGAATTGAATTTCTAAGATTAGAAAATTTAGGAATATATTTCCACAGTTATACAATTTAAATCCCCGTATTCTTTGTTTCAAATATCTTTAAAGCTGTGTAAACTGCAAATCGCAATTGATGTGTCTGTTTCAACTTTTCTTAAGGGCTTTACTGAAGTGTGGGTCGCATGGGTTTGTTTCTGTACGATTAACGGGAGTTAATCAGTACTGCTACTTGTGAATTCCAAACGAATATGAATATTCATGCGTAGTCTGGGATTAATATGGGTCTAGTCGAATTCAGTCATTTAAATAGTACTATTGAAGTATTGCTCCGTTTGTAAACTAGTCCTTGAATCTTAAAATTCGAATTGTTTATAATTGTTTCCTTGTTTTATGATAATAAAATGGCCCGTGTTTAAAATAATGGTTTTAATGATTAAAAATTGCGAAGTTTAATTTGTTAAGAAAACTAAATATGAGATGTTGATGTTGTTTGTTATAGATAAGAACCAATTTGCCTTTCTCAGATATGAAAACTCTCATACTTTTAACCTCCTGAAGGATCCACACTCACATATTTGTTCTACAAGCCGCAGTCTTCTCTATATGAATTCTAATCAGTTTTGACCTACTTGAGCAATAAAATCGCTCGCATGATTCTTTCAACCAGTATTTAGCCAGTGTGTGGGTTGTGGGGCAAAAGAAATACTACATTATTCGGAAATCTCGTGACTTTCCGAAGGTTAATTATTATTCATTACATTTAAATGCATTCTCGATGATTTCACATGTAACAATTTTACAACAAACTGAACAAAACAAAAATGTCATAGGCAGTAAAATACGAAACCAATAATTTACTGTCTATTTCCAATTGTAAAAGTCAGAGTCAATTGAAACAGAATCAATCTATATTGATAGTCAATGAATTGTAGTAAATATTATAAGTACTATTTGATTGAAAATCTACAAAGATAACATTTATGTATAAATAATTTGAAATGTTCAATATTTTTTAATGTGCGAGGTATGAAAACGGCTGACTAAACGTTAATGATTCTGAAGAATAAATTGATTTTACCGACACGCGGTTTTTGAAAGAGAGTAATTTGTTTTTACCCAATACGTGTTTTTGAAAGGAGAATAATTTGATTTTATAGCGATACGCGCTTTTTAAAGGAGAATAATTTGATTTTACCTATCGTTTTTTGAAGGAGAATAATTTGATTTTAGCAATAAGCGTTTTTTAAAAGCGAGTATCTTTTTTACTAATATTTAGACCGTTTATTTACATTATCAAATAAAATACAAGATGTTCAAAAGAAGCAAAGCACGTACTCAGATTTATTTTTAGTCATTAATTTTTCCTTTCATAGTAATGAGTTTTCAAAAGCCCATTTTTTGAGTTCACATGGACCTCTATTACTGAAGCAAAAATCGAAAAACAATTCCTCTAAACCTTTGAAATGACGAAGAAACATTTTTGAAACCTACGTATTCTTCAAATAACCTTTTTAGCCCAACAGTTGAACCTAAAAAAATAGAACAGAGTTAAAATAACAATTTATTTTTTCCATCTGGTGTGTTCATCATTCCGATCTTTCTCATCGATCAAAAGGTTTTCATTGAAGTACATAATGCAGAAGTGTATAATGCATTTTTTGAAGTTCCATATATTTTGCTTAGGTTGAAAGATAATTTATAAAAAGAAACATTGGCTCTTATCAGAAATTCAGACGTCAAAATTTTTCTTCTCTGATAACAAAAATTGATACCATTTCTTTTATATGATGCCTGAACGTTTTACACTTTCATCTCGTATCATGACATCTCAGTGTTTAGTATTTTAATTAATGTGCAAGTGCTACTGAATAAACTTTAGGAATACGAATTAAAGATTATAATAATTAAAGTTCACCAGATAATAACAACTTATTTGCAAATCCTTTACGATAGTAAATGTATCTTTTCCTAGCGATAGTAAATGGTTTGAAATGTGTTAAAAATAAAGAGCAGCTCCTGTATTTCAGTCATTTTAATAAATGTCATATTATTTTTAATTTATACATATTTAAAATGATAATTGACTTATCTTATAATTCAATGTTAAAATTTATATATCAATGTAGAAAGTATACCTCTTATTCATAATAAACAATTGCAAGTTATTTAGGTATCAGATAAAATATTTAATTTATTGAAAAATGCAACTGAAATAAGGATGAAACGAATAAAAATGTTTCTAACCCGTACCAGTGAAATCGTTATTTTCGGAGCAGATTTATTTTGAATAGGAAAATCCAATCGAAGTTTTACTTTATTAAAACGAATTCTCAAGACGAAATCAATTATAGCTAGCCAGGTTGTTGAAGACAGTCTCCTCTAATTGAGTTTCGCTCGAAATCTGCATGATTAATTATGAAAACGTATAAATTAAAAAAAATATGTCCTTTTTTGATTAATTCTGGGTCCTCTGGAATGATTAAGAGTCGTATGTATGCATGGAGTTTTTAAGGTATTCCCAAAATTATTACAGTTCCATTTATTATAAAGAAACGGTATAGTTTCAGCCAATAGCAAAAATAATGTTTGGAATATAATGTAATGGTAGCAGTATCTGAAATATACATATCATATATATCATCTGAAATATATATATCATCTGAAAATACTGTCAGTTTTTGTATTTCGTGTACGACTATATTTGTAGCAAGTAAAGTCAAAATTTTAGAAGTATGGTATGTTTTGTATTGGGTTGTAACAGATGCTTGTAAATTAAAATCGAGTGTTCATTCCACTGTCTTCTGCGGGACTTCTAATTTTTAAACTTGTTTAAATGTTGGTTTTATCACCATAGCGTGACATGACAAGTTGAAATGTGAAAGACTACGCATAAAAGCAACAGCCAATACGAAATGGAACGATTTACAGCATAATGAATATAAGGAATTGGGAGGGATTAAGCAGCCATAGTGATTGAATATGGGTGAGTGGACTTGCTGGCATTGGTCAGAACATTGGGTTTGAAACTGGATTTTATTGAAATGGAATAACCGACAAAAGGCAAAAACTGTGAGTCTCTCGGGGGAGTAGAGAGAAATGCTAAGAGTGGATGCCGGGAAAAGAATGAGCCCTCAACAAATGAGTCCTCAAGTGGACAAGTGGAACAAGTTATCCCTGGTCCCGTAGGATCATCCTCATCACAACATGCCTTGAATCAGAGACACCCCAGCGCCCAATGCCTGAGACCAATTAATGAGTACCACCCTCTTGAACTTCCAATCAACGCATATTTGACCCCTCACCATACCTGTCTATAACCATGATGCTACCTCCCCACCAATACTATATATATATATATATATATTATATATGTGTCACACATAAACTAATTACATAAAGTACTGCTCCAAAGTGATTTTCTAAAAAATCTTTTAGAAACAATCAATTTATGCTTTGTAACAAAATAATGCTCAAAATTATTTATACGGGTAATTACTGGAAATTATTTGCAAGAAGGTAAAAAGTTTAAAAATAAACCATTAAAATTAAATAAATTTTACGCAATTTAATCCGTTTCTCTATTCGTAAGGCACACCAGTCCCGTTCTTACAGCACGCAATTTGAAAATCGTTGGTCTATAGGAGATATATTTTGTTTCATGTTTGACATTACCATATTATATTTCAGGATTGTCTTTCTGCTGCAATTAGAAACCTAAGTAAACTTGCATACATTATTTCTATAGGTTTGTCAATCAAAAACTGACGAACGATATTTTGAACTGGTGGTGATAAACCCTACAAGACGGCATTTGTTATAATTGCCGTCGTATCAGTTGGGGTCCATATATGTAACATATATGAACTAAGCACCTAAAAATAGTATTTCAATTACTCTATAACCTACCAGACAGCATTTGCCGTTATATCCGTCGCACAAATTGAGGTCTGTGTATTTAACATCTATGGACTAAACACCTCAAGTATATAGCGTAATATAACCTACCATACGGCATTAGACGGAATCTCCTTCACATTAATTGAGCGCTGTATATATGTCTATGGACTAAATATCGTAAAAAGTATTTAAAAAAACATTTTCCTTGATATCCGTCGCATCAACTGAGCTATGTATTTGTGACATCTATTGACTAAACACTTCAAGTAATGTTTTAAGCGTTTTTTGATCTACCAGATGGCATTAGCCGGTATCTCTGTCTCATTAAATGAGCTCCGTATGTATGTCTATAGACTAAAAACCGTAAAAAGCATTTAAAAATAAATTTGATCTACAAGAAAGCATTTGTCGTGATCTCCATCGCATAAATTGAGGTATGCATGAACTAAATATCATTTATAGCGTTCTGAAAGTTATATATAAGCAATATCTCTCTTCACTCTGAATAATGCTTGGGAACTTTGATATCTGTAGTCAGTGATAGGGGATTTATTTAGTTTATTTTTCTGTCAACCGTATAAAATGGAACGATCATAATTAAAGTTCGCCGTCGTGGGCGTTTCTGTTTGGGCAGCTGTTTATCTCTTCGGCGAATTCTGTCCAATTCCTACTAGTTTATTGGTACGTGTCAACTGACGTCATGCTGATCCGTGAAATGAAGATTGACAGGTCTGTCAGACCGAAGATGAGTAGCAATTTGAATAAACGCTGTATTATATATTGAGTCGGTGTTTTATTGAAAGCTGGTATGATTAAATATTGCAATATAAGTAAGCCAGAGATGAATTCCTGTAGGATATTAAATATGACTTTTCCTTATAACTTTAAAAATTGCGTGTTATGATAACTTTCACGGTATCTTGTATTTTAAACTTTTCTCATTATATGCTTAACTTTATATGAGGTAAAATTATTATATTTTTTATTCGATAAATAAAGATATTTTCTTGAAACAATTTTTGAATTAATATTATCTTGTAAGTTTTTAATATTTAATATCTCCGTCTTTATATAAAATATAAAAGTTTCATGTACAAACAACTATTAAACTCATCCTAAGGTAGGTAGGTATTTAATTAACGTCGCACTGGAGCAACACAACGGGCTATTGGCCATCGCCAATAGCCCGTTCGTCTGGGATCCAACCCAAAGGGAAAGATCCGAGGACAGCACCACGTAATTTTGAACCATGGTCAGATGACGAGGTCACACCCCTGAGCTGGAACCCAACTATTCAAACTTCCACACCACGCCAACGTGAAGACATTTGAGGCTACGACAGATTTAAAGTACATCAGTCCCCCCTTGTACACACCGGTCTTTGGTTGGATTCGAACTCGTAACCCACCGGTTGCTAATCCATTACTCGTCCTACCGGGCTTCCTCGGCCCCATACTAAGGTATTCATTTTAAAGTTAGGTTGTGGTGAAACATGATTTTTTTATTCTTTTAAATGTTTCC
Organism: Meta bourneti; assembly: GCA_933210815.1. Lineage (NCBI taxonomy): Eukaryota > Metazoa > Arthropoda > Arachnida > Araneae > Tetragnathidae > Meta > Meta bourneti. Next base: position 64,012,337 of record OW119922.1, read on the forward strand.
TGTGTTTGAAGATTATTTTCAAGATTTATTTCTGTTAATGTTTTAATGTTTTCTGTATTTGAACACTATTTTCTGAAGAGATATTATCTCCTGCTAAGTCATTTATGTTAAATTCTCTGCTCTGTAGAATATTTCAACGCAATTCTTATCATTTAAACATCGGAAATTTTTTCAATTTAAAAACTTAAAAATTGGAATTTATTGTACTCAAAAGTTTTTTTATAACCCGTCTCCAAGTATACTCCAAAACTTAAAAAAAATTGGTTATTATTAACTGTAACCTCCTAAATACAAATAAAAGCGAAATTATTTATCACATCGAAACTAATTATTTATCACATCGAAACTAATTATTTATCACATAGAAACTAAACTCCAAGCACTGCGAACCGTACGATTTGAAATACAAGCAACTAGCGCTTGTCAATACGTACCAAATCTAGGGTCGCTGTTTCATCGAAACTATTTCGACAGTTCATTCAGATCCAACTGCGCTTTCATCACTGCTGCCAAATAAAACACGACTATTTTCCATATTCATGTTCGAATGGATGCATTAAGTACGGCGCATTACACTACGAGTGCAGACATATTGAATATCCATACGACAGATGCGGAAAATGACCATTGCAGAATCCAACGTACTATTTGGTAACAGCTGGATCCAGGTCAGGAATTGTCACGACAAATAATGCCACCAAGAAAAAGGAAAATTCTGGAGCACAAATGCGTCTAAAAGTGCCCAGGGGCTGAAACTCACACATACATGCAAGAAAAAATAAGATCTACAGAAAGTCCGACTCAGTCTTACGTTATTTCGTAAGTATTGTTGGCAGATCCTGAAAGAACTCCACATCCTCACCATTATAAAGCGGAGTGCGTTTTCCCTCTTTTGTATGGACTCGTTTTCACCATTCCTTTCAATATACATAAAAATACATAGACAGCAGATGGACAAGGAGGAAAAGTAATACCGGAATTTATACAGAAAAACGATTTCAAGTTACATTCCGATAGTTTTTCTCATTTCTATCCTCTGCTCCTGTCATTTCTTTCTCGTTTATTTTTTTCCCATAAACATTGTCGTCCAAAAAGACTGAAATAAAACCAAAAGTTTAAACTCAGTTGAGTGACGCGTAAGTCGGCCGAAAATTCCTTTTCCGACACGCAGGATGGGAAATATTTGCTTCCTATTTCTGTGAGCTGTTAACAGAAGCGGTTTTTTGCATTTATTTTAGAAGGAGTTGAAGAACTGGGGAGGTTGAAAAAAATATTTCTTTTAAAACAGTATGGACTTTGAAAGGAAATCCTTAGGCGAGTCTGCAGTAAAAATCATGGTCGATCTAACAGTTTTATTTTACTCATAGTAAAATTTATAATTTAAAATCTGTTTTTAACAATGCAGCATTGATCAGGTAAGTCACCACTTTTCTTATACTGATTTGAATAGGGCTTTGTATTTCTGAGAGTTGTTTGTTTGCATTTTGTAGGCCATATTTGGCCAAGCTGCGCCAAACAACTGCAAGTAAATAGATACACACGCAAGGAAATATTTACTGACACTAAAAGAAAAATACACCCAGGGACATATATAGTTCTTCAAGGGAGTTTTTGCATCAAAACTTGTTCTGAAACATTGCGTGAGATGTAATAATAAAATCTTAATTTCTTTGAATTCCTTTGACTTTCTAGATTTTGAAAAAGAGCTAAAAAAGGCCATGAAAATGCTATAATAGATAGTAATAAAGGTAAGTCTGTGCGAATGCGAAAATCCTATTCATTTTTCCATAGCAATTATTTATACGAAATGAATAGAAAATGGGTGTAATATGCATAACGATTAAATAAAATAAAAAGCGAAGTAAAATGACAACCTATCTTCCCTATAATTGTGTTCACAGGCCTCTTATGGTAAAATAATTTTATTTGTGATTGTAGATTTATTAACTATAATTAACTGTAAGGTATCAAATAGTATAGGTAGAGGTAGAGATGGTGCATTTCAAGAAAATTGGCTCCTGTGAATTTAGGTAAGTCTTTTATGAATGTCACACTGAAGCAACACAACGGGCTATTGAAGACGGTCTGGGATCAAACTCGAAGGGAAAGATACGACCTGTGAGTTTAGGAAACAAAATATCCGAAAACATTTTTCCTATTTAAAAAAATATATATTATTTTAGTATTAAAATATGTAAGAGATGTTTGTTAAAATTGAATAAAAGTTCAAAGTAAAACTTTTCAAAAATACATTTCATTGCGCTATCTTTACAATATGATTTGAACTAAGATGGCGCTTTTTTGAAAACTTATACCATGAATAAAAGATATAAATTTGAATGAAATGAAGAAGAGCAATCGTGCTGCGCGAAAAATCGTCGAAATGATTTATATTTATTAGGCTTCAGGAGATTTAGTGATGAAAGTTATATCGTATTCTTATTTAAAGTTCAGCTTTTTTTCATCGTTTGTAGAATTAAAGCTCACGTCCTTGTAATTTTTGAGACACATGTGTTTCACAAAATCGATGCTTTATCGAATGGAAACAACGGATACAAATAATATAAAATCGATCGTCGCAGGATTCATTTGCCGATTTCGCCATTTAAATATGCTTTATTTGATCTATGGAGTTGCATAATAATGCTTTAACTACATGGAAGAGTAGCATAACGGCTTGCCACTAATGAAATTCTTCAGCGATCTGATTACAGAAAGCAATGAGCAATCTTGAAGATAGATAGCACAGAAAAGAAAATAGGAGGGTAAACAGATTTAGTGTAAAACAAAATATCAAATCATCTTTGAACGAGGGAATGGGATAAAGTTGAAGTGGACGTTCAGAATCTAATTGTTGTTACGTGACTGAGGAGTGCTTTTCGCCATGCATTTTATTGGAAATAAAAATTGACTCAAGTAAAAGTAAAGGAAATGTTTTTACGTATTTTTGGATAATAATATTACATTTAGAGGTACGAAATCCATTTACTAAATATGTATAAATGTGCTGCATGAACTACAGTACAGGCAGCACAAGTGGTAATAACTAATTTGTATTAAAAAGCATATCTTTTTATACAATTATAAGATGTCCTAAGACATCGACAGGTTGGTAGAATGTTGAATTTAGATCGCACTAGGGGAGCAACGCAACGGACTATTGGCGACTATCTGGGATCAGTCCCGAAGGGAAAGTACCAAGGACAACACTTCGTAATTTAGAACCACGGTCAGATGACTAGGTCAACGCCTGAATTAGCACTCCACTCTCCAAACTTCCACACCACGCCAACGTTAGGACATTTGAGGCCATGACATATTTAACCCTCCATGTGGTTTCAACGATTTATCTCGTCCATAAAGATATGACAAATTTTGATAATGGTTAAATACCTCGTCAAGAATGCCGATTGAATTCCAAAAGATGAAGGTATTGCCACTTCTTGATGATGACGAGATCAAGATCAAATCAGTTTTTCTAATGTCGAGATATCTCGTTCACCAAGATCTGCTCAGTTTTGCGAATGACGAGATTCCTCGTCGAGACAACCACCAGGATGGTTAACGTGCACTAGTCCCCCACGGCATTGAAATGTGTCTACTATCCTATGGATAGGCTTAACAATCTCACTGACAGGATATCTCATCGAATAGAAAAACCTCTCCCTATACATCAAATCAGTGTTACACAACCCCCAAAACCACATGTGGTTTGATTTGAAAGTAAACGCTCATTGCTTCGCATAAATCTCGACGTGATGTGACATTTATTTCTATTTCAAAAATATTTACCTCATTTCGACTATGATGTGCATATAAGAATATCTCGCTCCCGGGGAAATAGTTACTATATGTATTTATATCAATATCCCATCACACATCCCACAGAAAAGTTCAAATATGAAATTCGGAACATAGAAAACATCGAAAGAATTCCAATATCTTGAACGCTGGTGCCACCTGCCGTAATGTCGGCCGTTACTTTCAACGCATTGAAGTCAATGCCGTAGGAAATTTCAATGGAATCTCAAAATTTCATCTGAAGAATAATATTGATTTTCAGGGAAAGAAATGGCATTTCTTCCCCGTGCATATTTCGGGGGCTTATGGGCAGAGAAGCTCTGACTACAATAGATACAGAATAAGCGTTTAGTAGGCCATGCACTCGAAGGGTAGTGCAGTTTCCCTCCAATAACCGTATAAAAAATTTAAGGTAAATTTATGCTACACCTTTCTTTTGAATCGGACTTTTGGAAAATATTTTTACGACCAAATAAGGGTCTGAATAAAATATCCAAGCAGCTCTCGCTGTGGTTAACTTATTTATTATTTTTAGTGTTAGAAATAGAAATGAATAAACAGAAAAAACTCACTGCCGTGTCCGTTATTGCAGGTTTTTGAGGGGAAAAAATAATAACGCATATTGATCATGTTTTGGCGTATCTGGGGAAAACGTCTAAAAAGCAAAGTAATAAAAAACTGGGGCTTTTGATAAATAAAATGAAGAATTGGAGAGAGAGAACGAAGGAACATCAATGACCGAGAGGTACATTTCATTCTACTTCTCATTATTTATCTTTTCTTTTGTTTACTGGAGAATAGGGAAGCGCGAGTACTTGGTTCTATATTTTATACTCTTCAGTACTACTTTTATCTCAGCTTCTCAAAGAAGGAAAGTATTTTAGCTTTTACGCCTCCTTCAATTCTGTATGCGTAGCGAAATAAATGACGAGTTGTTTGACATGGGATATTAATAGTTTTCAACTGTCTCTAGTTCGGGCCTCTTTTTTTCCTCCTTCAAAGAAAAGATATCATTAATACTTTGAGAGGGAAAATGGCACCATAGATAGAAAAGCTATGGAGTAGGTATTGGAATATTTCTCTAACTTTTAAGAGTAGTATGTCAAACAAATATTGGTGGTACCATAAAGTTGTAAAATAGATTACTTTGTCTCGAAATTGAAAGTAAGGCGTCTGACAAAATAAAATGACACAATCACGTAATGAAAATCTATTACCAAAGTTAGATTCTATTCACCTTCAATATATATTACTTCCATGTTGTTAATGTATTATAAAGTGCGTCAATACTAGTGTAATACATTTAAAATAAATTATGAAAACATAAAATGATTATTGTAATACTCTTATATTTGATGGTAGCATATATATATATACACTGCTGGCCACCGTAAATGCAACACCCTGAAGGAAGCATGCAAATAATATGAAATTTACAACATGCATTAGCGGAGGTGAGATATGCAAATGATTAGAATTTCAGCGCAGACGCACATCACACGCGCCTGTGGCGCCACTTCAAAGCGCTATTTAAGGCTTGGAGATTTCGACGATTTCAAGTACGGCAATTGTGTTTTTCTTGTGGTTTTTTCAAAAAAACGATCAATTATGCCTCGTAGAAAACAGCGATCATCTTTTGATCAAGTATCCGAGTTCGACAGAGGAAGGATAGTGGCCTACCGAGATTGTGGATTATCTTTCAGGGAAATCGGTAGTCGTGTTGGACGAAACCAAACAACTGTAATGCGGATATGTGATCGTTGGATGCAGGAGGGTACGACGGACCGACGTGTTCGATCGCATTCACCTCAGTGCACCACTTCACGTGATGACAGGCATATTGTGCGTATGGCAGTGATGGATCGCTCAGCCACATCCCGAACCATAGCACAGCACATTCAGTCTGTACCGCATCATCCAGTGTCTGCGCGTACCATTCGACGCCGTTTGCAGCAGAGTGGTCTGTCCGCAAGACGTCCATTGCTTCGTCTACCCTTGACGCAGAACCACAGACGTTTCCGCCGCCAATGGTGCGATGAAAGAAGGATGTGGACGGCAGAATGGAATGAAATTGTCCTTACTGACGAGTCACGCTTCTGTCTGCAACACCACGATGGTCGGATTCGAGTCTGGAGACACCGTGGAGAGAGGATGCTGAACAGCTGCGTTATGCACCGCCACACTGGTCCTGCACCGGGTATTATGGTATGGGGCGGTATTGGATATCACTCTCGCACTCCTCTAGTACGCATTGCCGGTACTTTAAACAGCCAGCGCTACATCTTCGAGGTGTTGGAGCCAGTTGTCCTTCCTTACCTTCAGGGCTTGCCCACAGCCATATTTCAACAGGATAATGCGCGACCACACGTGGCACGCATTGTCCAAGGGTTCTTCGTCAATCGCCAGATTGAATTGCTTCCCTGGCCAGCTCGCTCTCCGGATCTTTCGCCGATAGAAAACATGTGGTCCATGGTTGCTCAACGATTGACCCAGAATACATCCCCAGCTGCCACACCAGATCAACTTTGGCAACGTGTGGAAGCTGCTTGGTCTGCTGTACCCCAAGAACACATCCAAAGTCTCTTTGAATCAATGCCGAGGCGTGTGGCAGCGGTGATCTCCAACAATGGCGGCTACTCCGGCTACTGATTTTGGCAGGAACCACACTTCACAGAAGTCTATAAATTTAATCATTTGATACTTGGTCAACATGTTATCTACAAAATAAATTTTGCTGTGATATCTCTTGTCTTTCTTGGTGTTGCAATTTGGGTGGCCAGCAGTGTATATATATATATATATATATATATATATATATGCTGCCATCAAATATAAGAGTATTACAATAATCATTTTATGTTTTCATAATTTATTTTAAATGTATTAGTTTACTTAAACGACTTTACGTATGTACAAAATATTATCACTTCTATTTACAACTTTTATTAAATCGATTTAATTCAACAAATTCTAGAGATTCACGAAAACATTGGATTAGGTATTAAATTTCCGAAGTTTACCCTTTGTTTATTTCTAGTTTTATACTTCATAATTTCTGTTGTTTCATTTCATAGGGTGTGGTAGAAATATTGAATATAAATTATTATCCCGTGGAATTTTGGTGCATTAATTAAATTCAGGTTTCACTAAATCAATTTGCACTCACGCATAGTTTAGTTACTCTCGCTGTTTAACTACCCTGTATGACTACTAGATAGGACTATAGAGAATTTATAAAAGCGGAGTGAGCAATGGTAACCTTTTATATGCCAGAATCGTGTGACTAAAACTAGCAGTAACGTGACCCTTAAACTATTTTTGTATGCCGATTGGAAACGAACATTTATGGCCTAATTGGTCCATGGGACAGGAGAAGGCGCTCAACCATTGTTCATCATTTGATTGGTTCGAGAGACACAGTAGTAGACTTTGGCGATTTGACCACTTTTGTCGCCACTAAAGAAATGCTCAAAATGCGCATTCAGAAACCTACCCTGTCATAAAATGTTATATCTCCGAACGAAGTGTTAAGATGTCAAATTGGTCAATCAAGTCAATGTTTCAAAAAACAGTCACGTGACTACTAGACGTCATGTTGATCACGCTTTTGAAGCTGCTCTCAATAGCAATGTCCAGTCTTCTTATATTTCACGTATATTTGAGGGACAGACTGGTAAGTGATGGCCTGACACCATTACACCAGGAATTGCAGAGGTACGCCACTTGACAGTAAACTGAGAATGGCTACCTTAGATTGTCCGCTGCGTCTGAAGTGGTACTATGCCCAAGAGTCGTGGACAGGCATGGAATGGAAGTGGATCATTTTTATTGACGAATCCTGCTTCTGCCTTGGGACAGATGACCACTGAAATCACGTGTGGCAGAGACCCGGCCAGTTCCCGGTCTACATTTTTCAGTGTTCCGTCAAGCGGCACACCTCTGTAACTTATAGTGCAATAGTGTAGGGAGCTATCACTACAGCCGGTCCCCTCTAGCAGTGGTACAACGAAGTAGTTCCGTAGCACATCGATACGTCTAGCATAACCTACAACTGTTGGTTTGCCTTTCATGTCACGTGTCGAAAGTGCTATTTCCCTGCACGATAACTCCCGGCTACACACGCCTCTTGCAGAAGTACCACTGTGGTGAAGAAACCATTCCTTGTCATGATAAATTTAGATATGTCTCTAATTGAGAATGTCAATGATATTTTGGGTCGTCAATTGCGCAACTCCCGGATATAAGGACCTGGAACTATGTCACCTAAGGTACCGTCCATACGCAGCCATAATTTGCGCTAGCCATACGCTAGCCATAATTTGCCACACGATTTCATTAACTTTTAATTTCACTCCATCCCCAGACATAAATCGGTATGCATCGCTACCAGTCGAGGTTTTACAACTTACTAATTTGTGATGCAATTATACTATATTTTCTGATGTAATTCTGCTATCATAAAGATTCCTCAAAATTGGATATTGTGATAATTTCTTTATATTTTTATGTACATAACACGTACTAAGTTCAGTCCAATCAAACACCGAGTTCAGTTTTTTCAGAGTACATATTTGAGTCCTTAAGCAAACAAATAAGATAAATATGACCCATTTATCGCCTTATTATATAATAAAAGCTTAAAAAAACAAATTCATCATAGATTATTCCTTAGTCTCCTTGTCATTACTCCTTCCCTCTCTCTCTTACTCATAAAATATTTATTTTTTCATACCTTTTACAATTTGTTGTTTAAAATACTCTAAGTGTTGTACTTGCATAAATGTAACTAAACGCTTTATTTTACATTTTTCTATTAGACACCACTTAGTTTTATCAATTATGAATTAACCCTTTCTAAATTCTCTCACTTCCCATACCACTTTCATCTTCTGTTTGAACACCTTTAAATATACCGGAGACAGTTTTTAATAACTTAGAGTTCCCCTAAGTGGAGACAAATTAAGCTATGTGGGGACATTTTTTACACGCATCAAAACAAGCCGAAAGTGTTCCTGGGAATGTGAAGAAATGTATGCGAATCACTAATTTCCGGTATGTGATTTAGCAATTCATCTAGAACACCAGAGTATAAAAACCACTTTGCATCTTCCGCCAATACATATTCTTCTTTTTATTATTAATTTCTCATCTGCCGCAGCTTAAAAGTTTCTCGTTTGTCGGCAGCGTAATCTCTTGAACGGTAATTTTGTGCTGAGTTGTGGAGGTTAAGACCTCCACTTTTCTGATTATTGCTTTCTAAGCACTTTTAACGCTCGCACTTCAGGGAGGAACAGAATGGGAAAAACTGTTCGAATATGAGTATTTGAGTTGGATTCTCTCTCTCTCTCGGAGCTTAGCTTTTCATAAAGATTACACGGGAGAGTTGAATTGAAAGAAGATTGTTTCGGGGAAATCTCACACTTCTTTTTCGCTCTTTGCAAATTTATTCCATTTCAGATAGTTTATGAGAATCTCTGGGGGGAATTTGCTTATCTGAATGAAATTCAACATTAACAAAACTACTACAGAGATGTTATACAAATCATGCATGGATTGAACTGAAATGCACATTGAAGAATCTATAAGTATGCGAGGGCAGCAAAGGAATCTGCATATTCTTCTTTTATTAGCAAGAAATTGAGCTGATGATTGATAAGATAAGAAATAGCTTAGCTAAGCAAAACCGTCTAATGGTTTGCGTTTTCTTGGTCTTATAGTAAAAAAGGCAGTCTATGAGTTGAAAGAAATAATTTATAAATAAACCGTATACCTTAATTTTTCTATCCATTGAATATACTTGATGTTTGGCGAAGCTTGGACAAATATGGCCTTTGTGCCACGAAACCCAACCAACCATTGAATCCCTACCGATATTACTCTGCAAAAATTAATTCTAAACCTAAAAAAATGGTAGATGTCGTGGTGGCTCAGTGAGTTTGCCCACTATGCAAGCAATCTGTGAGTTGTAGGTGGTTTGATTCCTGCAATTTACTCTGTGTGTATTTCTCTTTCTGAGTCAGTGAAAATGACCTTGTGTGCGTATGTTCATTACTTGGTGTTGTCTGTCTCATGCATGGTGCAGTTTATCCAAAATATGGCTATTGCACCATAAGAACCCAACCAACCTAAATTAGGTTATGTGAAATTAAAACGAACCAACTGTTATAACATTAAGGAACATGATTGCTTTAAAATAAGCATGGAAATGTTTCAGTAATCAAACACAATCGTTAGAAATATATTTATAAATGAAATGTCTGTGTTTTAATTTCATTACTGAAAAGGTCTTGCCTTTAATTTCTCGTTGACGTTGTTTGGAGCAGTTTGGCCAAATATGACCCTTGTGGCATAGAACCTACTCAGCCAGCCATATCCATCCATTGAATTCCTACCGTTATTACCTTGCAAAAAATAATTCTTAACCTAAGTACGGTCGCGGACGCCGTACCTCAGTGGATTTGTCCTATGCGCTATCAGCCTGCGATTTATAGGTGGATCAGATCAGGTTTCTGTAATTCACCCTGGGTGTATTTCCGTCTTCTGGATCGTTGAAAATTTCCTTGTGTGTGTGTCCATTACTTGATTTTGTCTGTCTTGTGAATGCAACTTGGTCAAAATATGGCCATTGCACCATAAAAACCTAACCAACCTAAATAGGATCATGCTAAATCAAGTTAAAATGAACCATCTGGTACATTACTTGTTGTGCATTAATAGACCAGATTGTTTTAAAATAAGCATGCAAATATTCCAGCATTCAAATCGTTAAATATATATTTATAAATGAAATGTATGGAGACACGTACAAAGTAATTATATATTCATTATTGCTATTCACTACATTGGCCCCAAACTTCTTTTATTCATGTCTGTGTTTCAATTTCATTACTGTAAAGCTCGTCTTTAATTTCTCCTAAATCAAATTTAATGAATCGTATTTGGTATGTAGCCTGGGTGTTACTATACAGATCCTCATTATCAAAGTATTTGTGCTTAATTTTCACCACATCCAACCCTTGTAAGAAACCAACAAAAGTGCATGGAATAAGTAACATTAAGGAACTGAAATGCACATTGAAGAATCTATAAGTATGCGAGGGCAGCAAAGGAATCTGCATATTCTTCTTTTATTAGCAAGCCAACTGAAAAAAAATGCACGTATGCTTGAGAATTTACTGTGAATATATTTTATTTAAATGGATATGATGCTAACGGATAATAAATTATTTTACATACTTTCCATTGATGGAATAAATAAAATTTGAATTATTTTTTTACAAAAAAATAAGCAATTATAGTATATACAATGTTAATGAAATTTTTATGCTTGCATATTTTTCTTTTTATGTATATTCAATTAAAAATCTGAAAGTGAATTTTGGGTTTTCCTTATGTAGGAATTCATTAGTAACTAATAATATTTAAATGGCGTTACTTCAACGACTCATTTCCAATGAAAAAGATAAATTTGATTTTAGAATTTCATCAAATTTATCAAATCATAAAAATTTATCCTCTATGTATGAAATTCTAGTCATACACAAAATTTCATTCTGTGCAATAAATGCACGTACAATTTATAAAGATTTATGCATAATAGTTTCTACTAATGCATAAATCAGTCATTAGAGTTCCGTAACGGTAAGAAAAACTTTAATCTTTTTATCATTAATGTCCTGAAAATATCCTATCAAGTAGATTATGATGTTAATGCTTTTTCACTGCGTGTACTGAATAATTTTCCCATACACATTCTTTAACCTTCGAAGCGTTTATTGGGCATATTAATGGTAAGTGCTTGAGCGGCCTTGTCTTTAACATTCTACTAAAATAAGAAGTATATAGAAGGCAAGTGATTTATGTCTGATGTTGCTAACACTACAAAATCGATGCTTAATGCCTGAGAAAAGGTAATGAAAAGATTGCTTTCTTTAAAAAAAGGTTTCTTAAATAAGGTAACTATATATCCTTCAAAAGCTTTCACCGAAGAATAGTAATTTATCTTTTAGAGTTATTTATATGAATATCGAATTTCATTTTGTTCTTGCTCATTTCAGTTGAGAACAAAGATACGGTTCTTTCAATAACTGGAAAATTTAGTTTGTTAACAATGTTTCAACATTAAGTGTTAATCGAAATAGCAATTATTGTGGGAAAGAATGTGTGAATTCAGGCTTCTCGATTTGAAAAAGGATTTTGCAAAAGAAAAAGGATTTTTCAATCAAGAAATGCGCAACTATAAAAATTTCTTCAATATAAATTATGCATTTAAAAATGCATTAACAATTTCTAGTCCACATATTACTTTGATTGATAAAGTACAAGCAAATCCATTTCTCAAGCATTCGAAATCTACAAAAATATTATATTTCACTTAGTATATCCATAATTTATTCTGTTTTTGTCTTTAAACTTGAAGAAATGAATATATCACTTTTTCATAATTTGAAATATCAATATTTCATTCCACCTTTTATGGAAATTCGAATTAAATAGTTCCACTTACTGGATAAAATAAAATACATTTTAGTACTAAGTTTGAAATGATAAATGTTCGAGCATAATTTTAAGAAGATAAATTTTTCTCTGTCTTATGAAAGAACAATATTATAGTTACTTATGATTTCTGAAATTCCCTTAATGAAAAGGATTAATAATTGTATTTGTTTCACGATAAAATGTTTTTTTTGCGCCATCCATATTTTTTTGTTTTCTCCTAATAGTTAATTATAGTGTGACTTGAAACTTTCATGACACTTTCTACCGGAGCACACTTGTCTTAAGAGCATGCACTTAATGTAATTAATTTATTCCATTCTCATCTTTCTTTTCCATTTTGTGTGGATTTGGATACCATGTCATATTATCATTACAGTATAATAAGTTAATAAGTAAACCTAAACTCCCTTAATGAGGAAATCAGTTCGAAATTCCTCCCCAGTTAGTTTTGCAACTAAAGTTTTAATAAATTTTAAAGAGTAGTTTCGATTAAATTATCTTGAGTAGTAATCAATGTCCCCCTAAATTGTTATGTATGCTCTATAAAATTATGTTTTCAGCTTCCATTAAAATGCATTTATTTTTGATTACATATAGATGTGGTGTCAGAAAAGTATTTGGACTGAGTGTTTGAATTCTCCAACTACCAAGTGTGTTGAAGTTCACCAAGAAGCCAAATGGGGACCACACTATTAAAATTATCAAGGAATGATTATTTAGAACAGTATAAATATCAGTGCAGACTGTTTAGCTGTCCTTTGTTAACTTATTCGGCTTTTCTTAGTCGTCATGTAAGTACTAGTCTGAAGACTTACATATCTTACAAGCAGTTAATGTTAAAATCTTGTTTATTAATTGTTGTATAATTATTGAAAGGCAATTTTGGATGTCTATTAATAATTAATCACAAAGATGGTGATTAATTATTAATAGATTGATACGCGTTGACAACTCAAACAGTGGTAAATACACCTAAAATGGAGTAAAATTTAAACAGTACAGATAATGCATCTGTAACTGTGAAGTAGTTTATTAAAAAGGATGATTTAAATGCAGGAGGTTTTAAATGCAAAGAAAATATGAATCGAATAGGAAACAACGTCCTTCATAAAGTATGTATGTATGCTTGTATCTGTGTTGTAAAGTATGCTATGTTTTTATAGAACCTGTAGAAGGGATGCTGAACTCAAATGACAAGCATTTGTCACTACAATTTCCTTATGACCTCGAAATTACTGAATTTCGAATTTAAAGATCTTGAGCGTATCATACACATCCAAATGGGTAGAATTCATAGGCTTTTTGCCATTGGAGAGACTAGATACACACACATATGTAAAAGTAGAAAAAAGAATAAATCATACTATGGACTGAAATGTCTGCTTAATTCTATTCCCCTCCTGGTGGTTGTCTCGACGAGATATCTCGTCATTAGCAAAAATGACCAGATCTTGATTACGAGATATATCGTCGATCAAGATCTCCTCGTCCCTCGTCCTTAGAAGAAAACTGACCAGATACTTATCTCTTCCTAATAAAAGAATCGGCATTGTATTGATGACAAGTTATCTCGTCATTAGCAAATTTGGTCAGACGTGATGGACGGTATATCTCATCGAAACCACTTGGATTGCTAATTACAACATAAATTTCATGTGACCCATACTTTAAATATCATAGTCAGATTACACGTAAGATTCAATGGTTTCTTAAATGTAACACATTGGTCTATGATGTAGGATAGTAAATTAGACTCTGATGTATTATTTTTATTACAGTAAGTACCGAAAAGCTGCGAATTATCATGCCACACTAAAGAAGGCTTAACTTCATATCCCTGAAAATCTGTAGTTGCATCCTAGAAATGTTCAGCATCCACCACTACAATTTTTTTCATTTTGGGACCGAACTTATCGGAACATACTTCACCTAAGCAACCCATCCATAGAAAAAGCATCGGTGCCACAGGAACAGGACATCCATCGTTTTCGCGCGGCACATATAACTCCCGTGTACACGGCTATCCTCGCGTGGAAGCCATTTTTCATCGTTAGATATGTAATCAAGAGAAATTCCGGTGGCTTTTAAGCGCAATACACCTTCACTTATATTTCGATCACTTGCCCTAGTGATGGAGTAAATAGATAAATGAATAAAGCACTCCTGGATTACATGTAGCACCGGGGCTGCAGCGCAAACTTATTCGGCGATAAGGCATTTTCTGAGACCTGCGATGAATAATGAACGGGGGTGATGAAAAGATGGCGCGTGACAGTCTCTTGATTCATGATACAGAGAGCGATATAGGCGAAGGCAACAAAGAGTGCGATATTGATTGATTGTATCGTCGCTTTTAAACCTTGGGGTAGTGCCTATTTTTGCCTTGCGCCTGATAAGGGGTAGAGAAAAAATGGATACACTTTATTTCAAAAGCCGAATCACATTTTTAAGGTGTTAACAGACTGAACATCGTGGATAATGGCATTTTCATTCCAGGAGCATTTCTTTAATATTCGATATCTTATCGTACATGTGTTTTTAAAATTAGCTACAAGGCCTGTGGTTATTATACAAATTGGAAATCCAATTGTCGTATAGTAGGTACATAAAAGATTAATTGCTTGCTTTAGTTACGACTAGAACAGAGCAGCGATCAATATTCGATGCTTCTCAAAGAATAAGTATTCTCCACTGGAAGTCAACAATGTATCAAATATTCAGTGCTTTTCTGACTGAATTATGACTGGATTTCAACAATGTACCCCTATTCAGTGCTTCTCAAAGACTAAGTATTGGCAATCGTATAGTAGATATATAAAAGATATTTATTTCTTCAATTATATCGACAATTGAATAATGGATCAATATATTCAGTGCTTCTCAAAGACTAAACACATATAGATGAAAAGTGAATAGTGTCATTCAGTCCTTTTATATGCCCGGTGGATGAAAATTATTTTATCAGAATAACTTCTTTTTAGACGTTTAGACTATTTATAATTTACTAATAATGATAAAAATTTTTAATCTTAAAACCGCTTCATGTTTGTAATTAACGAAAATTACAATAGCATCGATGAAGGATTAGTAAAATATAATTGTAAACTTTCTACTTTGCAACAATGCTGCTACAAAATTTAAACCTATGATCTGGTATTATTTAAATGTCAAATCTATAATATCTTGTTGCATGAAATTGGAGATTTGAAAAGATAAACTTTATTTTAGTAAACATATCGAACGACGTAAAACTAGAATACCAACAATGTCACAGAACTTTAATTTTATAACTTTGTATTCACATTCACACGCAGAGCACTACATTTTGTACTTAAAGTATTGAATAATTTTGAATATACTATACCTAATAGCTTTACGATGAGAGAAAGCATCAAAACTTGACATTATTACAACCCAGATAACATGAAAATTGTAGTCCTTTGTTTCGAGTAAAACGTTTCCATTTTGAATTCCATTTCAATTTACTCCGCTGCAGTATTTTTGTTGTTCATAATTTCAACTTGGGGAAAATAGGATTGCATAGCTACAAACATCTATTTAAACTGAGTGGATTTGACAGAATTCGAAACCGAACAATTCTATTCCTCTCTTTCAAAACCTGAGTTTGAGAGGGATTTTCAGTGTGAACACACCAGGGATGGAAATGGGATATTTTAATGATATAAACAGTAACCCTTAAAGTTTCTTAGTACAATAAATTGGTCACTAATGTGCAATAAGTTAAATCTAGAATTTTGAAATCCAATGTTTTTAAGCGACTCAATAAAAGGGATTTTTAGTGCAAACAAACAAACCAGATCTGCGAAGATTTTAATTCTGTTATTGAAATGCTTTCGCATGATACAAACCTAGCTTACCTTAAAATGTAGTTTGTAGCTGTTTTGGCGACGCTTGGATTTTAAACTAAGTTACGTTGATGTATCTACTATCCAATTCGAAATTCATGCTTTTCGAGAGAGGGTAGTTAATTAAAGTCTCACTGGAGCAACACAACGTTTCATTGGCGACGGTCCGGGATCAAACTTGAAGAGAAAGATCCGAAGACAACAACACGTAATTTTGAACCACGGTGAGATGACGAGATCACATTTAAGCTGGAACCCCACTCTCCAAATTTCTTCACACGTCAACATGAGAACACTTAAGGCCAGTCCCAATGTACACGATAGTCTTGGGTTAGTATGAGTTTCGAACTTACAAGCCTCCGGTTGCTAATCCGCTACTCTTTCAACCAGGCCACCGAGGCCCTATTTCATTCTTTGGAGTATTGGTTGACTGAAATAGAACTCGGCAAACAATCCATGGCGTCATGTCTGGAATACGTTTCACAGCAAAAAACAATAGTGCCACCTATATCTAGCTTCACAGAAAAAGCCTCTAATAAAACTTAAACTTTGGTGGTATCCAGACTAGAAAGAAGCAAATATTTCGACAAAAAAATGCTCTATTACCTGCGGGTATGATGCGAGCTACACACGGGTCTTTCTGCTGGCCCACGGCATTTTTTCCCCAGCACAGCACGACACCGAACTCCAACATCGTCCTCGGGGTGAAAGTCAGAACGCTGCGAGCGCCGTGGGTGGTAAAGTTGTTAAGCTCCACGTTCTCCATGGAGTTGTTGAGAGCCCACCGGAAGGTAACGTCTTTGGGATCGGCCTCCACTTCACAGGTGATGTTAACGTCCTCACCCCTTCCGACACCGTACATGGTTTTCTGATTCGCTGTGCAAGTTGGAGTGTCTGAAATACATCATTAAGCTATTCAATAATCGTCAATGGTACCGCTACGAATGAATAGTTTTATTAAGAAAAGTAGTTTAGGTTAACCTTCCATGTTCAATCCCCGAGATTCCTCATCCAACGTGATCTGATCCGTTTTGTTAATCACCTCGGTGATATCAAAACTTCCCTATTTTGCTGAGGTTGGTTGATTAATTTAGGTTTCATGGCGCAAGATCCAAACATGGAGACGTAAAAGAATATCAGACTAACAACCTTATCAACATTAAAATGTTAATAAAAACGTAGGTAAACATGAAAGAATTTTTTAAGCCAAGCAAATGAAAAGGTAAGGTATGCGATGTCATAATGAAAAGTACTTTAAATTGAGAATGTTGATTTTAAAATTGATGAAATAATGCAGCTCACAAAAACGCATAAAAAAGATTTTTGTTAAAAGATGAGATATATAAAAACATGTCGGTGATCTTTTAAAATCTGAAGGACGAGCACACGGAAGAGATAACCTGCAGGTTTCACTGTGAGGCTCGTCGTTTCATCCGCTTTCGAAAAAGATCACAAAGGTGGGCTGCTAATGAGTTTCACGAGTGCCCCGTTTCCGATGCCCTTTCTCCCAGAGAGTTAAATGTCAGGCGATTTTCGCTTGATTGAGGAGGGATGGAAGCAGTTTCGAAACGCTTTGCTGTGCATCACTGAGCATTTTTGCATGTGGTTCTCACGTGTTTTGACTATGTTTTTCCTGAGTCTCAAAATAAGGCATACCAAGGCTGTATCTAAGATTTCCGAAAACTGCCCTACAGGCAAATACCTTTCAGCTGAGTGAATTGGATTCACTCGATTGATAAGATCAGTGAGGCTCTATAAAGTGACTTTCTTGAAATAAGAATCAACGATTGTAAATTCACAACTTAACAACGAAACCCTCAAATATTCCTAAGGATAAGGAGTCTGCTGCCCAATCCGAGCCTGATGCATGGAGGGAAGATAGGGGAGAGGACTCACAATGGAACTTTAAAATATCTGAGGAAGGGACGGAATGAGTTTGCGACTTATTAACGTCTATGCTTAAATCCAAGGGGAATTAATGTCCAAGTTGGAAAAACAACTTGTCCTTTGAATAGAGCTAGTGTCAATTTGGAACAGGTTTTGTATGGGACTCTGACCACTGTAGGGCAGTTTTCGACGTGAAGATAAACCACCATGAGGGTTGAAATCGTTCAATTTCGTTCGTCCAAAATAGACTCCTTGTACAAAAAAAAGGAAAGAAAATCTTGGATAGGACACCACGAAACTATTGGTATAGGGGGCAACGACCTGGAGAAATGACAATTTCAAGTTATGTAGTTGAACAGTCAGCATTATCAAGATTTATAACTGGTCACGCTAAAGCTATGAAATATTTGACAGGAAATAAGATTTACCCTGACTGTCACAATTGTCGGGTAAAGCATGGTTAATCCTGACCAAGTACTGTAGTGCTTCAGGGTGTCATGGAAGGATATTCATGATAATTCCAGATTTCTTTTGGGCATTTTTCATCAATTTTGATTATTCAAGAAATTAAGCTGTCCATTTTAATGAGGGTCCAACATTTTTCTTTTGTTGACAATTTAAAAGCCCCATTGGAGTCTTATATGTGTTGAACCAATTTAGTAAATTGAAGGTATAACCTTTACACTATGGCGCTTTTATTCCTCTACCTGAATATGGGACGACTGTTGTCCCGGCCGTTGTCAAAAGGTGAATAAAAAGGAAAATCTAAAAAATCTAGGAAAAGGAAAGGAAGGAAATATCTGAACTGCAAAGAAAATCCTAGAAAATGGAATTTTATCTATCAAGATATTTTCAGAATATGACTAGATCTCAGTGTCAAACTAAACTTTAATGTTCATTGACATTAAAAAAATCGTTAATAAAGATAAGTAGCCTACAAACCAATGGGAGGTTAGTTTATATATTGATGGAATACATTTGTAGACCCTATGGAGTCTCTTTCTACTACAACTTCTAAACATGTAATTAGATGATATATTCTTGATATAAAATTACAATTGATAGTGATACAGTTCTGAAAGACTGCTTCTAAATTCTTATTTCAAAGAACTTAGCATACAAAGAGCATCAGTTTTCATTAAAACATAATTTGGTTTAAATATTTTTATGCTATATTTTACTTCTATTATTTAAATTTTCCACCGTATTAAAATTTGGTTTTTACTCAAAATTGGGTGTGTGTAATGGTTTTGTTTTTCAGGTGCGTTTACAGAAAATGCGTATAGTTATGCTGAGACGAAACATTCTTTTAAAGAATAATAATTTGAATCTATTACTATAGTTGATAAGGGTAATGGTAACTAAAGTTTTTGTTTGAAAAATTTTCTATTTTCATTTCTGTTATATGCGCAACTGAAAGCACTGCGACGTATTAAATATGCTTTTTGAAGCATAACCATTTGCAAATGAAACATTGCAATGATAATAAATATTTTTATACAAATAAGTAATATTACTTTTCCCTGTATCTAATCCAAAATAAAATCCCTAATGAATTAAGATACCTGGTGATAGTACTAATCATTAAATGAACTGGCGTGATAAAATGTGTTTTCTATCTTAAAATAATCCCATTACACATTTTAAAGAAAAAATAGGAAATATAAAATTTATATATTATTTTATCATAAGTTATAATAGAACAGTCTTTTTGACAGTTCACCGTTGTACATAATTTAATTATCTAACATTGAGTTTTTCAGTGTTTCCAAAGAATAATGGGGTGTTCTTACGTTGTTTTGATTTTTAATATAGTCATATTTAATAACTGCTTTTAATAGTGAACATTTTTTGGTAGAAAATATAATTATGTCTCATACTTTTTCTAGTATTCTCTGTAATTATATTACATGTTTTGTTGTATTATTTTCACAAATTTCACTGCTTCATTTATAAACAGTCTTTATCCATCGATAACCTAATTAATACTAGTTCATTTCCATCCCTTGTACACACAAGCCGTTTTTACACCTTACTTTCTTACCTTACACATCAGGCTTCTTTTAAAATAAAAGCCAACTGTTACCTAGTGATTTTTTTGTTTTATATATAACCAAATTATGACATGAATTAAATATGTAATCAACTAATATCGAATAAAGTTGATATTGTCAATAAACAATGTGATTTCAACTTTTGAACCTACCGACTTTTGGTTGAGTTTAGTGTATCAAGACCAATTATCAAAAAAAAATAATTTTACTGAATCTCCTAATATAGGTTCTGAGATATCTGTATTTGAAATAAACAGGAAAATAGCAGTACATACTCTAACTTTATTAACCCTCTTGTTGATTTATCTTCGCGTCCAAAACTGCCCTGTAGTGTCCAGCTTCTGATGCAAAAACCTATGTCAAATTGCCACCAGTTTTGTGCAAGGGACAATTTGCTTTTCCTACTAGGATCTTCATTCCCCTTGGAGTAATAGGGCAGTTTTACCACGACGAGATATTTCGTTCTTAGCAAAATTGACCAGATCTTGGACAAGGCATCTCGTCAAAATATATGGAAGGTTTAAGTGAAATAAAAGCTTAGTTTTACCAACAGAAAAAAAGAACATTAAAGGTTCCCTCTCTGTGTCAAAGTGGAATCTAAAACTTCATCTATGCTCTTTAAATTTTGATTGAATTTTGCTCCCAAATTTTTTAATTGTATATCTCGCTAGTTTCTTGTTTTTATTACCCTTTTTCTTCATACTAGATGGTGCTATTAAAATATTATTTTTATACGTTCATGCAAATTTAGCACATTTTATTATTTATTTTACACATTTATAAAAAATAAATAACTTAACGCAACACTTTTTTCAAAGAACAGTTTTCTTCCCAAAACACAAAACGACTTTGCTCTTTTCAATGAAAAATTCATGTCATATCATTTTTTGAAATCTACATTTTAATTGAAATTCGTCGTTATTTGTTCAATACCTTTTTGTTTAGTTTGGTGTTCTGTAAGTATAGTCTTTACGAACTCTTTATTCTTTGCTTATGAATTTTTTATTCTTTGCTTATGAATTGTTTATTCTTTGCTTTTGAACTTTCATATTTTCTTTTTTGGTGCTTTATCTTAGGGGAGAGTTTTATAGTCTGTATAGTCTATTTTTTGTGTCTTTTTTTCAGAATAGCAAAAACAGTACACAACAGTAGTGTCTATCTTTAGTGGTTGCTTTTTAAATCTAATGTACATTAATGTAGTTAATAGTGATGGATGCAACTTATTTTCTGAAATTCTTTACATGACCATAGAAAACAAGAGAATAATTATTCATTCATGCGAAACATGAGGGTGAAATAAGTGAATAATTTATTTTGGAACGTGTATTAAATCATGTCTATTGTGCTGATATCCAATCAGAATTAGTCTATACTCCATTTCATATAAAAATATCCTATTTCGTCCATTGAATGAGTATTTACTTAGTAAACTATATTTAATTATGTAAAAATATAATCAATGTTTCTAATTTTGTAATGTTAAATTAGTGTTTAATATTTTATCCAGACCATTTATATTTTATTATCAAATAATGAAGTTATTTGTCGTCAGGCATTAAAACTGAATCTTGAAATTTCAGTTCTGAAGGGTTATTATAAACTATTCATAGTTTTAGCAAGTTTTTGGTTATCAAGAGGATTGTTAATCTTTCTGAATGCCTTAAAAACTATTTATAAAAAGGAATTCAATAATTATGTTCAATTACTCGTATGTAAATGTTTATTCTGCTTTTATTGTCGTATAATGTCTTTAGTGAAACCCGGGATACCCAAGCGATCTTTTCTGCTTTCATCCATCTACTCGATTTCCCAATCCTTTTTTGTTCTCTTTCCCGACATTTTTTACTTGACTTTGTCTTTTGTTTGGTGCAGCTTGGCCAATATGGACATTGAGCCATTAAACCTAAAAACAATCAAATATTTCCTCCCTTTACTTATGATATATGTACATAAACACTACTTTTTTACTTGTGATATATGTACATAAACAGAACTTCTTTTACTTATGATATTTGTGCATAAGTACTACCTGTTTTACATATCATATATGTACATAAATTCTACTTCTTACGATATATCGTCGGCGTACATATCGTTGGCATTCAAGCAAATGTCACTAAATCCAAAAATTCCGATGTGGAGATATATACCACAGCATCATCTCCAATTAATGCTCGACAGTTATCTAAACATCAGTAAACCTATTGTAGGAATTAGAAATCTGTAAAATAATTTTTACTATTTTTCATAACGATTCAAAAGTAAATTGATTATATCTCAAAACTATAGTTTTGAACTTAGTGACTTTTGCTTGAACGCCTGACGATATGTACATAAACAACTGCAATTTCAAATTATGATCAAAATATTTATTTTATCGCTTTTATGCCCATTAAGGTTGACTACAAAGCAAAATACATACAATTCAAGCATGCTAATTGTATTAGACTCAGGATTTGTATTTGGTTTCGAAAATTAAAACTGCATAAAGTTTTCAAGCCGTAGAAAACGTGGGCTATAAATTTATAAGATTACGAATGAAAGCAATTTTCAAATCAAATCATGTTAGTTACGGAAACAAGGAAGATGACTGGTTACACAGATGACTACTTATATCTAATTATCAATAGGAATTTTAAAAGTAGAACAAACTCAATGAACTACAATTGTTGAATTATTATTAAAGAGTAATTATATTTATCTTCCCATTCTTATGGCATTTGGTATTTGGTATTTTCAATTAACGTCACACTGGAGCAACACAACGGGCTATTGGTGACGGTCCGGGATCAATCCCAGAGGGAAAGTCCGAGGACAACACCACGTAATTTTGAACCGCGGTCAGATGACGAGGCAACACCTGAGCTGGCACCCCACTCTCCAAACTTCCACACCACGCCAACGTGAGGACATTTGAGGCCACGACAGATTTAACGTGCACCAGCCCCCTTTGTACACGACGGTGTTTGGCTGGATTCGAACTCGCAACCCTTCGGTTGCTAGTCCGTTACTCTTCCAACCGGGCCACCGCGGCCCCATTAGTAAGAAGACAAATTTGAATATAAATTTAAAATAAACAACAGGATCTGAGTAAAAAGTATTTTTTGTTCATAAGTAAATTTGTTTTAGGTTTGCCCATATAAAATTGAAGCATTGAAGAAATACTGCATTTTTGAACTTCCTGATATGCATCTCATTTACGGGTAGCTTACTATAGTAACAAAGTATCTTCTCGGCTGCAAGCAGAATCATTTCCTAACATTGCTCATAGTATTTCTAACCCTCCAAGTGGTTTTGAAGAGATAACTAGTTCATCAAGATACGACAAATTTTGCTAATGGGAAGATATCTCATCAAGATATTGCAGATTTTTTGATGATGAAGAGATTAAGATCTTTTCAGTTTTCTTCTAATGACGAGATATCTCTACGAAAAACCTCCAAGAGGGTTAAATCTATTTGTTGACGTCTGCATATTACGGGATCCTTCCGTCGCAATTACAAAGAAAATGCCTGCAAAGAACACTATGGAATGCAGATATTGATAATGCAGTTCTCTATATGTGCATAATCAGCCATAGCATTGCATTCATTGCACGTGATATCGGCAAATTTTCAATACGCATTAACCCATGAAATGCTTACCATCGATTTTAACCACTCCAGAAATTACTCCGAACTAAATTTAACTTACCCTTGAATTTGGATGAATGGTTTTAGAATCACTGATACGCGAACTCGCACATTTAAATATTCCTGCTTTTTTATCGATGTTTACCGACATCTGTGAAGAATAATGAAAATTGATACTAAATGCTAATAAAGTTATGCAATTCCCTTTTGAACTGCCATATTGAATGACAAATGAAAAAGTATTTTCCATCCTGACATAGTAAACGGTAATTTTAGTGATGCAATGAGTTTGCGAGTAATGCCTATCTCTATAATCCGGTGTATTTAGTATGATAGGTCCCCAGTCTAATTTACACTTAGCTTTTCTCTCTCTTTGGATCAATGGTAACTAGAATGATGTACTAGAAGGGAAGTTCAACATTCATTCTTGTTCGATGTTTCATTTAACACTGAGCTTCTTCCTTGACGTGTGAATTCGTATTAGGAGTACATTGTAGCTTTTAGACAATACCCTCAGGTTTCTAAATACACCGTTGTAACATAAATTTGGCACCAATAATGATTAAACTGAAACTCAATATTTAGTTTTAATTAATAACGAGGGAGTACAATCAACTATTTAATACAAATAGACATACCAATTAACTGTTAATGTAGCTGCATGCAATTCGTATTTTCGCGACATGTGAAACGGGATTTTTCTATTTCAAATTATATATATTTTTCCAAAACATAGTTTTGGAAGCATATTGTTTACGCAATATATGTTTAATATATCATTATCAAATTAGCTAATTTCTAAGACAGATTCATATTAAAATAAATAAACTGATAGCATATAAAAAAACAGTTTTAGTCTCCTGACTTTTATAACCAGATAATAATTTAAATGCTACATACTCACCAATGAAAAACAAACTTCGAATCATAAATGTAAAATAGAAATTAGAAATTTGGGATATAAATAAGTGCTACAATTTTTCCATGTAAAATAACAGTTAAACATAAAAAGTAATATCTTTTAACTAATGGTTTAAGCATTTAATACCCATTTTTATTATCCTAATCAAGGTTGTAGAGAAGGTTCATTGATTCACAAACAATTTTAAACTGCATTTAAATAGTTTAAATAGAAAGTTATTTTATAAATATTAAGTTTACAACGTATTCAGATATCACATCATATTAATTTTGCGCTTCAATTAAAAGGTACAGTAAAACCTTGATTATCCAAGCTCCGATTAACCGAGTGCCTATGTTATTCGAGCCGATTTTGATATTAACTCAATTCCAGATTCAATGTTATTCAAGCCGATTTTGATATTAACTCAATTCCAGATTCAATGTGAAATTATTGCAATAAATACATACCTATGATACAAATCCGAATATAGATTATTCTTAATCCTTGCTTTAAGAATTTTCAGTAACAGTAGCGCTGTAACATGTAGTACAGAAATTGTTTTCTGTATTTCATATAGGCTGTTTTGTGTTACTACGTCTGTATCATACGAGGGGATCTCATCCCACATTTGTTCTGGTAATTAAGGTTATAGTGTATTAAGATTTGTTCAGTTTTTATTTTTACAGATAAAAACAGGTATGCCACATTTATGTTGTAATTTATTTGTTATATCGTATGTTTATGTGCTATTAATAATTTGTGTTTTTTAATGTCCGCATTTTTGAGATGCTAGTGCGACTGTAATCTAACTATTAAACAATTCAGTTTTGAAACTTTTATTTAGTATGAATATAAATTATTTATTTTGTTTTTGAAGGATAAATAACGTTGTTTTCAAATCACGTCATCAACATGATGCTAAATCACCTGCTTAGTTTTTATAACAATGAGCATTTCGCCGTTTTTGTGTGTACAATAAAACAACATACTCACATCGGACTTCGAGTAGGAGTTCTTCACTTTGACCTTGACCTTCCGTATTAGTGGCCAAACATTTGTATTTCCCCCGATGCTCTTTTCGAACTTTTTGCAGCACCAGTGACTGGTTGGAAATGATGACTCCCGCCGATGCGTTGCCGTAAAACTGAGTCCCTTCAAAGAACCAGACCAGCTCTGAAACTGGCGGGTTAGCTTTTATGACGCACTCCAAGTACACATCATTTCCTTCTTTGATGGCGGAGTATTTGATACTGGCCCCAAATTGCAGTGATACTTCGGGGGAAACTGAAACGAGTTTCGAATGAGAGAGTTTAATTCTTCAGAAATGGAGCCGTTGGCTCATAAAACTATCTGTTCTGAGTTTTATTTCATTGAAAATATTTATTGTTTAAAATACTTTTCATGTACTTTTCTTAAAAGCAGAGTTCCCACTGTCTACCAGTGCAGAACACGTATTGATATAAATGTAGCTGGATTAAAATCACACTTGATAAAGGCTTGGAGTGAATTGAACATGGAAATATTTCCGTCACAGAACTTGAGAGATTTGATCTTATCGTCGGCTTGCAAGTAAAACGCACTAAGTAAAAAATTCGAAAAAAAAAAAGAATTTTTTAGTTCTTTTAGACCAGAATAGGAAAATCTCTAGACTAATGAAGTCCAGTCATTGTTTATTTTTTGATTGATTGATTCCTTCTTGAGAAACACAATTGAGGTGAACAGACGCTAATTTATAAGTGACTATTGTTGAGTTTAATTTTATTAATAAGTAGATATAGCAATTAGTAAGTTGCTATAGCAATTAGTAAGTTGCTATAACAAATTAATAAGTTGCTATAGTAATAATAATGAAAGTGCACTTCTCTGAATAAATGATCAATTGAGTAAATACGAAGTGTAATAAAAAGTTAAAATGATAAAATTAAAATTTTCGCATTGCTTGAAAATTAGAATCGTCACAAATCGTTTTCTTTGAATTATGTTTTTCATTAGTAAACCGAAGTTCTGAATTAAATGCGTGGGCTGGTTATAAAAATTACTCAATATGAAACATTAAAAAGTTCTCACATTTTGAAATTTTTCAGTAAACACTTTCCTATACTGGTTTAGCTTTAAATAGGTAACAATACATTTTTTTGAAAATTTTAAAAAGTTATATTACTACTGAAACATAATTTAAAATTGAGAGGATTATTTGTTTCAGAGAAAAATAACATCTAAACAGTGTAATCGACAGAAGAATCAACCCAATATTAACGCGCGGGCGTCAGTAATTTTAAAATATCGTAAGTATCTTTGCCTTTTTATAAATACAGTTGTATGAATTTAAACACCAGGGCATAAGAAGTTATAAAATATCTAAGACTATCCGAAAGTATAAGGAATTCCTTAGAATTCCCTTTGATTTTATACAGTTTGAGAAAATATCAAAACCGTTGGACATTAGGAAAGTATGTTAGATCAGTGATATGCAACCTATTTTTCAATATAAACATGGATATCACCAATAGAAGATATTTTAGAAATTAAAACATGTGTGCTTTGACTACCAATCATAAATGTCTTGCATGCAATTGAGAAAAATGAAGTTCAAATTAAAAATGTATGATAATTTAATGCAATACTTGCCAATACATTTGTTACACAAGTACAGATACATTGGCTGATCTGCGTGATAATAAGAAATATCACGTTACATATCGGAAGAAAAAGCAAGCACATATCTGAAGAAAAAGTTTAAGGAATTAGGAAGCTCAAATTCGCCATACCTCGTGACCGATGTACGGTAATGAGATGACGTCAAAACCAAGAGAGTAATTATCATAATCGATAGCCGACTAGCACAAGACTAACAAATCCGTCGTTGCTTATAAAATTACCATTCAACAACGTGTTTTTAACTTTTTAATAGTTAATCGATATGCGTCTAGATTTTGGCTGGTATTGATGAAATCTAAATAGAGAATACTCCCATCAACCCCAAAATCTTACAGATATATAATGCGTTAGTGAATAGAACTTTATTTAACTCTCTAAGTGGTTTTGACACCTCGTCCATCAAGATTTGACCAATTTTCCTAATGACGAGATATCTCATCATCTAGACATTGCCAATTTTTTTATGCGATGACGAGATCAAGATCTGGTCAGTTTTTCTTCCAATGACGATACATCTCGTGTATAAAGATCTGGTCAGTTTTGCTAATGACGCGATACCTCAAGAGACAACCACCAGGAGAGCTAAAATTTGAATTAGGACACATCCACAACGTAATTCAATGCAAGACAGCCAAGATCATGACAAGACGAGTTTTGTAAATCTCGTACTCAATGACTTTGTACCCTCCATTTGCTACTTGTAGTGATTGGCGACAGGACCCCTTACCGCAGAACAACGATATTATAAATTTAATAAAATCAAATTTTACTCACAAAATATATTAAGATACCATGAATCCTGCATATCACTATGAGGTAAAGCTGGATTTTGAGCTTTACAAACCACCACCTTCCCATTGTCCTCGATTGCTGGACTCAGATGGATGCTACTATAGGTGACATTCCGGTTACTGAAGAAGGACTGTTTCCCATTTTGAAGTGTCTTATTGTCAATCCACCAAACAATCTTTGCTGGAGGCCTAGATCCGGATGTTTCACAATCCAATCTTAAGTCATCTCCGACTTTCAGGGGTTTCTGGGATGTAGTTATACGAACGTATAGGGGTTTCACTGGAAAGGTAATTGGTGTATATTAGAGTAATTAATAATAGGGTGGTGGTACAAGAATTTCTCAAAAGTAATTTTGTCCCTTTGCATTAATACGAAATGGGGACAACAAAATGAGAAATCATTATTGACCAAACAATAATTTATTAAATGCAAAACGTTGATAATTGTATTATTTTTGGTTCATTATGATGCATGGTGTCAGATAAAAAATAGTTTTTTTTTACGGAAAAACACTTATTTTCACAATAGACGAGGACATAATAGTTACCTGACAAGCACAATTAGTATTTACATGAAACGAAAATGTAAGAATAATATGACAGAGCAGGAGACAGCACGTCCATCCTGCCTCGAGCACGAACAGGAAGTCCTCTCCCCTATAGACTTCTTTCTTTCTACACCCCACTGCAGCTTCCGGTTACATTTAAGGATGGTGATCTCACAATATAAAGTAGAAAATATCTTCACTGCGTGAATCTAATCCTGTCTGGATAAGACACTTTTAGTGGTATGGAATCCATTTTGAGCCATGTGTAAAAGTTCCGGTCTAAATAACTGTCCTAATGTAAAAAATGATGATAAAGCAATCACCTAAGTTTTTTTAATACTTATAGTTACTTTTCCCTTTAATTGCAGTGTAAGCAAATGAATAATCGCATCAAACCATATCTCCATACTTTATATCTTTTGCTATTTCTTATTTCTGACTGGTGACGTCCCAATTATTTTATTTTGTATTGCGTCGTATACTTAAGTTGTTTCTATTGCTTTCATTCTAATGGGACAATCAAGAAAGATTCTTAACGACAGCTACATTTTATACGTAAAGTGAAGAACCCGTTTTTAGGGGTTTGGTTGATTTTCACTCTGAATTGTAAGTCACGATGTTTCCAATTGCTTTGTCTAGGTCCCTAGATTATAGGTGAAGTTCGCGCGCGAATTGAGTTTTTTTTATTAAAATTAGCTATATTGTGATTGGTGGAATCAGTTAAATTTGGTTGATATCATAAGGAACAGGTTTGATTGGTTGATAGGTACGAATTTTATTCACTCACTGTTAGTCAAGATTCAACTCTATATTTCAGAGTGTTCTAAATAAATATGATTCTATTTTTTAAAAAAGTATGTGTTAAAACCATTTGTAGCTTGAAATCAAAACCAATATTGATTTGTAATATAAATTTAAAATATTTTGTTCATGTCATTTTTTGAGGTCTATGATTGAGGTCAAAATAGATAAATAAATTAAAGGCCCTTTCACATTATGGAATATATACCTAAATTAAATGAATAGCCTAAATAGCTTGGTCGACAAGGAAACACTTTATGTTGCTCTTTTAAACAATTTAGTACATTTAGAACTTTTAGTACATTCAGTTGTAAAAGATTTGTATATAGATGAAAACATTTCCCCAAAACATTGAAATCCAAAACATTTAATTTTCACCCTGCATAAAAGTAGTACATAACAGTTCAACTGAGACTTTTACTGCAAAACAGTTTTACTGAGAAAGAAGCTATTGAGTGATTTCTTTCTCAAATTACATGCTTCTGACTTTACTGTTAACCCGAATATATTATACTTTGGAGGATTGAAACTGTAATTAAAACATTTTCCTGAGAATAAATGTTCATGGTTCATTTTTACACTTATTTTTTCATCTATAACACAGTCTAAAAATATTGTTCTTCGAAAAAACCACATTATTCACACATCTAACAATATTGACATTTAATTTGCCAAAAAATGGTACAAACAAATTGAATTACTTTTATTAAAATATACTTGAATATTTTTACTAAAAACATGATCGTGCGATAAAATCAAGTTCCGAAACAACATTTGCTTTTAAAATAAATCCATAATAGAATATTTTTAACAAGACAGTTAACGTGTTTCTTAGTAACCTTTTAATAACCCACTGTTTCGATGTTAACTTTGTTATCTTATCCATTTAATTATGTTATTACGGTCATCTTTCAGGATAATAAACCAAACCTTATCAAAAGCGAACATATTTATTATATCTTGAATAATAGCTCCATTAAATTCATTAAATCTTACCTTGGAAAGATGAATCTTTACGCTTAAAAGTATCGGAAAAGAAACACAAAGAGGCTTGCTCCCCTTTCAAACCTCTAATACCGCTAGGTTAGCTTCTGAATAATTGGCTTAGATACTTCGGACAAAGTTGAGTTGCTCCTTGGCGGAAATTGTTACCAAACGATAAATGAATTAAGAATCCAAGAAGAGTTAAATTCTAAGACCTCAGTAATTAGGTTAAGTTAGATGGTCGACAGACTCGGGTCTACAGAAGATTTTTTGTTGTTGTTCGAACATCGAGAAAATTCTTAGGATAGAAATAACGTAGATGAAAAAGTTTTGATACTAATGGAACTAAAAACAACACAAACTGCAGCATAACTTATTAAATTAGTGTTTTATTTTACTTACTTAAACAACTTTATTTAGCAGACGTCTCTTTTTATTATAATTTAGATGAATGTTAGATGCAGGTCACACATTATTCTCTCTCAAATCACATATATGCTGTATATAAATAAACTTCGCATTTATAAATGCTACGATACGTGGGGATATATTCACAGACACATACAGATTTTAAGCACCTTCAGAAGACGATGGAATGTCTGAAGTTCTGAGTTAGAGAAGCTAGACTATTTTTGAAAAGGTGTTAAAAACGTGTTAAGACAAGGCTGCCATACAAAAAAGCATGAATTGTGATAATCTCGGATGTTTTTTCTCGTGCTAATTCCTTATCACATCTATCTTTCTCGACACCGATAGTTATAAACTTAGAACCAGCGCCTTGTTTACGTTAACACTAGTCCCCTAATCTGAATAATAGATTCGTTCAAGACCACGTGACTTAACTGCCAACTTGGGGGTCGATCTATGCTAACACTGCATCATTGCTTATTGAAACTATACGCGAAATTCGTCTATCCATTTAGTATGAAATTACATACTTGTATGTTTGCATTTCTTTCTTAGAAAAGTTAGAATAAATCTGAGTAGCATACTGAATATAAGATCCTCATTGGGACTTTGTCATTTTGCGGATTGGATAAGTTAAGCTTGCCTTTCATTCGTTAAATTTATTACATTATGAGGTCTTAAATCCATAAGTTGTGTTATCTAGATTTAGTAAATTTGCACTGCACGTTTGTAACTGTGATGATCTTCTCGTAGGTTTGAAAAATATTTAGGTGACGTTTTGATTGAAGTTACTGAGTGAAGTCTATCGGCACATTACATATTTTACATCCCATACCATTTCATGAATGTAAGCCTGGAAATTGTTTACATTAAAGAATCACATGACTCATTAATACAAACAATTTGTTGACAATTCACAGTTGAGTTAGCAAACTCTCTTGAACAGAGTTTTTAAAAGAAACATTGTATTAAAATAAATGCAGTCGTAAATTGGCACTTAACTTTTATTTTGTGGGAGTGTTAAGGGATCTTGGGTTCTGCACGAGGTGTTTGTCATCTTAATTCTGAAATTCCATGCTTTTTGTTTCTTAATTCTGATTGCATGTGTGATTGTGATATTGTCTTATAAATTGATATTGTCAAATAAAAGTGAGCTACAACACAGAACACAAAAAAATTCATGTTACAAAATTTTCTGCACCACACATTTGCAAGAAACTGTAAGATTTTTTATAAGTCTAAATCAGTTGTACAATACGTACTATTGCTTTTAGCTAATGGCAATTTTTTATATGCTTATTTTTAGAACTACTCACCAAAAGTAATATTTGCATAGATCATTGTGAATAATTCCTATCAAATGGAGCAGTTATTATCTTTAGTAAGTATGATAGGCATTCCTTTCCTACATTGTTTACAGCTTGCTTATTCTAGTTTGAATATAATTGAGTTATATTCAGTTTTTGTCCCGCCTTCTTGTTTTCTGATCTGATTCCACAAATATCTTAGATCTTAAAGTTATAAATTGAATGTGGTTTTAAAACTTTAAATAGATTTCTAAATATATCTATACTTTTATAAAGTGTATACCTATATTTATTATAATGTTCTCGTTCTTCATATAATAAATCAGTTTATGATTAACAATTCACTCATAATTATGATTTCAACTTAACTTTTCAACACCAAACTGATCTCTTTCCTTCTAATTTAATCCTTCGTGGACCATGAAAGATAAATTTCTCAAAATGCACCTTTGAGAAACGCAATCCCTCAACTAACATATTTTCCTCGCATTTGAACATTGAGATTACATCCCCGATTTGAAGCAGTCTTAAACGTTCATTCGACGTGAAAGTCGAACAAATTAGTATATTTATTACAAAATTAGGAAATTTGTGATAACAGATAATTGTAGAATGTTATAGTATCTCAGTTGTAGCATTGAAAATTTCTGTCACAAACTGAAATTATAAACACTGTTTTCGTTTAAACGCTTCCACATCCTTAAATCTCTGTGCATTAGGTATATGTAACTATAAATTAAATAATGAGTAATACCTGAAATGTGTCTAAGTGGTATTACGTTTCGTTAGACATAAACCACGATAAATTGGTACTTCGTAGGATTCAAGTAAACAGCTTTTGAATAATAGTGGTATATTTATTATGTATTAATATAATAACGTATAAAAGAATTTTATAGATATCTGGTGCATTTTATAGATAGTGCACTGCACATTAGAGATTACACTTATTTCTTTCGTTTGATATTGGCGTTATAGTGGCTTTATATTCTATATCAATGAACAACAAGAAAAGATCAGCTAATATTCTGTATATATACCAGTAGCGTGTTATGTTAGATGGGTATTTCCTAAAATTAAAGAATACTTTACTTACGTTCAAGGAAAAAATGGGCTTGTTTTTAGATAAACTGCACTTAACTTGTATAGAAAATAGTGTGCCAAGTCAACTGGATGTTCAAGGAATAAAGCAAACGAATCAGAAGATAGAGTATACATTTAGTATAGAATTTGTGTTTTCTCGGTAAATAATTACCATTAGAAAAAGTATAAACATTTGTCTGGTATTTGAAACTCTATGCATATCAACGAAACCAAAAGATAATTTATTGCAATAAATAACTAGAAAGTTTGTCTGGGAGATGAGTACTTTCCATTTTTTTAAATTTTAAGGCAAATGTAGAAATTTGTAAAATATTTTCTTTAAATGTCATCCCTGAAATATAACAGAATATAAAAATATACCTGGAAGGTATAAATAGCTCAAAAGAGAAACAAAATGGCTCCCAAAAGGAGCTGCAGAATTTATCAGTGTTTATAGCGCTTTGTTTTTAACGGTATTGTCATATGAATGTTAAAGTAGAAATATGATCCCCTTTTTCAAGTTCCAGGAGAGATTCAACTGATTACGTAATTATTTTAAACAAAGCATTGTGTAATGTAATTTTATTGTAAACTTTATAAGTTTAATTTCGCATTCACCCTAAGCGCTTGCATTCCTTAGAATGCGTTATTCATTCGAAATGTTTTAATGGAATGTTTTTATACTGGGTGTTCTTTTCTGAAAGGGCACCATTTTGTTTTATAATTATTTTAATAAAACATCTATTTTTTACTTATTGTTTATAATTAATGATATTTTTTCATGGAATATGGCATAAGACCAATGATCGCCTATGGCCGCGCTGCAAATACGAGCTTTTTCGACGACTTGATTTGTTAAATTAATTTTCACTATTTTGTTTTGCCGCCATTTATCTCGAAGCATTTGTCATCAGTTGTTGTTAGATTGTTATTTATGTCAACATATCATACTGCTCGTACGCCCATGAGAATTATAATGGACGTATTTCCTGGCCAATAATTTTGAAATCTGATTCGACTGCACCTGATTATTTTCTACGTGGCTACTTAAGAAAACGAGTTTTTGCCAACAAACCTACAACGATTCAACAGCCTTTAGCAAAACATTCATGATGAAATTGAGCAAATCATCCCGGAAAAATGCTCAAACGTAATGGAAAATATGATCGAAAGAATCCATATTTGCAACTCTGTCAAAGCGATCATTTCACCTGTCATTCTATTAATTGATGAAGAATATGCAAAAAATGAATAAAAACGTCTTATTTAAAAGTGATTTCAAAACAAAATGGCGATCTTACATAAAAAATACACGATAAAACACAGAGAACATTAAAGAAAAATAATTTCAACTCTTAGTTTCGTTCCTAGAAACACTTCTAAGAGTGCTTAAATGCTAAAATTCCATAACAAAAGGAACAGATAACACGTTTCTTCAAAAATTCCACTTTAATACCTATCCTTGTGTATTCTTTTTTGAAGAATGTACAAAGTATTGGGCGAATAAATGAAAGCAGGGAAAATGCTTGTTCTCTACCGAGCTTAGTATTCGTTTTCTTCCATCCTTCCGTCATGTTTGTTTCAAGGTTTATTACTAGTATCAGGAGCACAGCATTGAATATTTTACGCAAGCATGCAACCATTCTATTTTTGTTCCCGATTTTGAAGGAAATACAAAAGCATTCTCCACATAAAAAACTTAACCGGATTTGGAAAGGGGAAACAAGTAGTTTCTAAGGGTGTTGCTGGAGCATGGTCGCCTGATTCCTGTTGCAAGTATTTTTAAGAAAGCTAAGCTTTAGAACAAATATCCGTTTGCGTGGTGGAAGGCCCTTCGAAGAAAGCAAAATTATCGAAGATGATTTTATAGAATAGTTTTCGTTCAGGTTTTTCAGGTTTATGAAGACGGACTTTATTTCAGGCTCTAACGTTAGGAGGAATACAGTAACTTGATTAGCTATTAAAAATATTTTGTATGCACGAAGAAAAATAACTTTGTGAGCTAATGTGGCTTTAACAAATAATTTAAATAAGAATATCTAAGAGTTTATCATGAATTCAACAATTCGTAAAGCCAATTTTACGATAAAAAGTAATAAAAAATGTATCGAAATACCATATAGCATACATTAATTAACATATTTCAACAGGAAACAGCTCAAACAAAGAGTAAAATTAGCTAACATGGAATAAATGTATGCTGGAGGTAGAAGTTTTCTCTCTCAACCATTGTATAAATTATTCAAATAAACTTATTTATAAATATGGAGAAACATTAGGCTTCTACTCAGCTTAGAAACCCACTATTGAGAAAAAATAGGAAACAAGGAATCATCAAACATAATCACATTCTTACCATGAAACAAAACTGCACTAAGCACCAAAATTTTAATGCATACCTATTTGCCACTGGAGGTTCGGATTGTTATGCCAGAATTAGATGCAAATGCAGAACAATCCAAGTAAATTTAATTTCGATTGAAGTGTGTTAAAACCAACTTATAACATTTCCATTAAAAAGTTGCTATTCATTTTAAACATGTGTGGAAAATAATATTCTTTTAAGTCAAATAGTCTTTTATATTTTATCTGACACCAATTTATCAAATACAACGTAAAAATAGCACATTGAAAGATGAGCACTATTCTAAATATTTGGATAATGCATACTGCTTATGTGCCCAGCACATAAAGAAGATGTAAAATATTTTCTAAGTAGAAACAAGTATACAAATATAAAACTGTCACAAACGAAGGGAAAGTTACAAGACTGATTTTCCGAACCCCTACGTCCTCTAAACCAAACTCTAGAAAAAGTGTAAAAAATGTGTATATTGTTTGTAAATTGTATGCTACATTGTTTAGTTCTATTAAATGTACTTAGGTAAACAAAATTAAAAAGATATATATGTTTATTTTTTGACTCTTTAGATTACAGAATACTGTCTATTCTGAATATTTTTTGGGGAAATGGATTTTATGATGGGAATTGGTTTTTTGGGAATGAAAGATTAATTTCAAATTCTGATTTCAATTTGAAATTAAAAGCATTTCAAATATTATTAATTTTAAATTAACTTAAGTTCAAGCTTTGTCTTCTCTTAATATTATAGAAAATCTTTTTGTCGTAGTTACCACATTTTCTGCTATGGTAGTGTCTTAAGTAATTTTTCAAAATAATTGTTGTTTAACATTTTTATTGTTTTGCACGACTTTTTCTTTCTTTTTTTACTCCTTGTGACACTTTGTAATTGGAAATATTCGGAAGTTTTCAAGTTTGAAATATCCACAACAAAAATCCCAATAAGTTTTTATGTAAAGTAGATGGTAATGCGATGAAAACTAAGAATGAAGTGCATGAAAATAAGTAAGTTTAACAAAACGTAAAATGCCCCATACTGTTTATTTCCACAGCTTTCTGAATATAATTTTGTTATTTCTTGAAGCGAAAACACATTACAGAACATGTACATTCAGCCCTCTTACAATCTTATTTGATTAGAACTGCTACGTACTATTCAGATCGATCCTAATAGTCGCATTCATAGGGTGAGTGAGATTGGTGTTCGATGCTTGGCATGTGAGTTCCACCATGAAGTCAGAGCGCCGAAGCTCCAAAATAACAAGCTCGTTCCTTACAAAGCCTTGAGAGGTTCGAAAATAGGTGTCATCCAGAAGAGAACCATCCTTCCACCATGTCACAATGGGTGCCGGATTTCCTGTAAGGGGGAGACAGACATTTAAAAAATCTGGTTATTGAATATGTAAAATGCTGGAGTTTAAATAGTTTCAATACTCCCTTTCAATACTACTTTCAAATTATTTTCTTGAATGAAATAAGCTGTATGCAACATGGTAAGTAGGCATGGGTTTTGGTAAATACACGCTTTTTATTCATCATGTACAAAGAGATACTTATTTTCTAGACATAATTCTTTGTGTTTAACAATGCAATGTATTTTCATGTGAGTTTCTTTACTTAACATGTTAACTTTATAGTGTTAGTTTGGTGATTACGCTGTTACTTTTCAAAATTAGAAATACAGAGTGATTCGGAACTCATGGAACAGACTTCAAAGGGTGTCAGATCACACTAAAAGAAACATTTTTTGTATAGCAATGTATGGGCGCAAGTGACGCATTTAGGCTCGAACACACAAGAATTGCCCCAAAAAATAAACAAAATGTTTACATTTGACATACTCTTTTACAATGATTTTTTCCAATAGCTGCTCAAAGGTGCCACCACCAACATTAATGCAAGCTTGTGAAATCCCCTTGAACTGCCGGTTTCCAGCAAGGGAACGATGTTAGAGAGCACCAAACCAAACAGTGCACTCTAGCAGCGAAAACGTCAGTCAATCCATGCATCGACTCTTCCAAGCTTGCATTAATGTAGGTGGTGGCACCTTTGAGTATTTATTGTAAATAAGTTATTGCAAAATAATGATGTAAATAAACATTTTGTTAAATTTCCTTTCACAATTATTGTCTCTGCACCTAAACGCGTCACATGAGCCCATACATTGCTATGCAAAAAATAATTGCTTTAGTGTGCTCTAACACCCCTTGAAATTTATCCCATGAATTCCGAATCACCACCTATTGCTTTAGAAGTATTTATGCAAGACATGAATTCCACATTAATCCTCTTCATGAGTATTAAATGACGATGATAATATGTTAAATGTATTCCATATATTTAAATGAGCTAAAAATATTTCGTTTTGAACTGAATGAAAATTGCTTATTATCCATTTGCCTCTAGTAAGAAGTGCTCTTGTCTAACATTTCATTTCAATACTAGGTATTTTATTTTCATTAATACATTTAAATTTCTTACTGTGGTTTAACGTTGGTATATCCTATTCATACTTTTCCTAACATTCACGCGTTACTTATATTAAAAAATGTTAATCCTTTTTGGTACAGAATACGTGTATGTGTGTTGCTCTGTGTTTAGGAGCTTTAAATTTCATATAATCATTGTAAATACTCTTAAGATTTTTTTAAAATTCAAGTTAAATACGTTTCTTCATAGTGAAAATTTATCAAATTATTCAGAACGAGGCGTTTTAAGATTGAGAAAATTAAGTTTATACTAAAAATATGAATATATATATGAATATTTATAACTATAGGATAATAGAACAATATAAAACTCCATTTTTTGTATGCTCTTGGATCAGAACAACGACAAACCATTTAAAATTCAAATTTTGTGTAGCACTGAATCTAAATTTATTTAAAGCTACAAACCTAAGTCACAAGCTAAATAATAAAGGAATTTTCAACAATTCAAAAAATTTATCCATTCATTGGAGAACCCCAAATCCAAGACGTTTCACATGCACACGTGATCGTACTATGGAGGAATTTAAATATTTAGCGTGTTTCGAATTCTTAACTGTAGTTTGTGTTTGTCTGAAATTCCAAATATGCTACATGAATAGCGATGTGCTCATTTTATGCCATACCTCGCCACCAAATAATTGCATTTAGGTGAGTACAGTGTTTTTTCATTCTGAGTCACTCTTTAAATAACAAGGATAGAAATAAAATATGTTCGCAGTCTACATATTTCGTTGATTAATTTTTAAATATTTTCGTCGAATTGCATTTTATCTAATCCTCAAATCAAACTCCGACTAAAATCGTCTTTTTTTGTTTTCAGATGCAAAATTACAAGATAGGCATATCCACTTAAATAAAATACATTAATTAATTGGGTCAATTGTTCCAATTCATTTTTTTAAATACTGTAATCATTTCTTTACTAAAATCCCATTAATTTTTTTCAAAGAACATTTTACCTCTTTTCTTTATGAAAACATTTGATAATACTGGCATTACAAATCAAACAGAAGTATTAATAATGCTTAAACTTATATGTAGGCAAGTAGTTAAATTTACGGCTCACTGAAGCAACACAGCGGGATAAAGCGACGGTCCGGGATCAGTCCAGATGGGAAAGATCCGAGGACAACACCTCGTAATTTGGAACCGCGATCAGATGACAAGATTAAACTTAGAGATAAATAATGTACCTACCTGCGAAAATGAAATATGTCTCATTTGCTATAGATCAACATGTGGTAAACTTAGCCACCACTCAGATAATTAACTTACAATATAGTAATATTACATAGCAGGGTAAGCTATTCCCATCATGAAGTACTTTTTGGTAGACAAAGTTGTATTGCACTGTCTTGCACGAGTTTTGTTAAATTGATGACCATTCCGCGATTATGAACTAGCGTGCTATCAAAAACAAGCCTGGATGGCGCTTCTGGCATGTACCAGATGGCGCTCGCACCGATCGGCCACGGTAGACAGTTAAATTGCGAATGCGATTCGAATTACTTCCAACACCAGAGTGAATCCTTGTGATAAAAAATCCTGCTTCTATTTTTATCATAGTTTCACTCATCCGATTGCAATAGGCAATAATAGGACAATCGCAATTATAATTATCAATTGAATGACCACGCGTACGTAAGAACATACGTGGCTTAACACAACTCTCATGGTCTTGTGCAAGTGACTATCAACTAGTCGTAGCATCCATCGAATTCAGTCACTCGTTAATTCTGGAGGGGAATTGTTGTACCACCACTAAAACAATTAACTAACAATACAGTAGTATATATGGCAGTGTAACCTATCTTCGCCATGAAGT
The DNA here is from genome assembly GCA_933210815.1 of Meta bourneti. NCBI lineage: Eukaryota > Metazoa > Arthropoda > Arachnida > Araneae > Tetragnathidae > Meta > Meta bourneti. Next base: position 64,052,239 of record OW119922.1, read on the forward strand.
ACTTGTCAGTGCGGGAAAGTACCTTTTGGTAAACAAGGTTGCAATATCTTTCGTCTTTCTAAAATCGCGTATATGAATCAATATCTTCCCTGCTACCTATTTCATTTTTTTGCGACCCATAACAAATTTGTTTTGATGAAAAAGGATAAAAAATAATCTTTAATGGAAAGACATCGATTGAAAATTGTCATATTTCATCTCGTGTATTTTCTAGTATTTGTCAAAAGGAATATACACATTACCTCCTTCAGCTTCACAAAGCAGAGACAGATATGCTCCTTCATCATAAGGTCCTGCCAGTCTTTTAAGCTTCTGACCCCGGTCATCCATAACGACGACAGCTTGAGGAGGAACTGTTAAACGTGAAGAGGGTGATACTTCAATCAATTGAAATAGTTTAATAAGGCATAGAAAAAAAATATATCACATGCCTGATTTGGACGAAATGAATTTGAAATAATAGATGTAGCAGTAAGATAGATGATCTATTTGATTTGTTAAAATTTGTAACTTGTCGATGGACTACATCCTAAATTGTATAATGTGAGGGCCACAAGACCAAATTGCTTCCCGATACTATTAGTTAGGTAGGTAGTTGAATTTACATCGCGCTGGTTAAGCGCAAAGGGCTATTGGCGACCGTCCGGGATCAATCCCGAAGGGAAATATCCGATTTTCGAACTCGCACCCCTCCAGTTGTTTATCCACGACTCTACCAACTGGGCTATCGCAACCCCTCCCGATTCTGTTAGGATATGAACAAATAATATACAAGAGGCTTGCATTTGATACTGGGAAAATGGGAAATGAGTTCGTCCGTTCAGTATTCTCATTATACATGTGTGCAGATGTAAATTGAAAATGTGTTAATGTAATTGCGAATTTGTCTGTGTTGGAATGCAATAAAGTTCTGGAATACATAAACGCAATTAATCATTTTAAAATGTGGGAACTTAGTTAATGATTTTGAAAAAAATATTATAATTACGGTAGTTTTTGTAAGCTACGAAGTGATTTACAACTTATGTTGTAAATTGATTCCTTACTGTATAATTGGATAATTCGGATAATTTACAGAATGATAAATAATAGCAATTTAAAGAAACTTTAAAGTATATTTGTAAAATATATGGCACAGCTAAAAAGAGTTTTTTCAAACTAAGCTCTCATTAATTTCTTTAAAATTTTCTTTTTTATGTTCAGCTTCTGTACTCTGACGTTCGAACAGCGTTTAAAGTCCACCTTTTTATTTTCGTGTTCATACATTTCTAATCGTAGTTATATTCTTTTATTATTCACACTTGTGAACGTACGACGCACACAATTCTAATTAGACATATGTAAGGTTAATAATAGAATAACTTTATTACGTTAATATGATACTACAATGTACAGTCAAGATTTATAGTTTTTTTATATTTAGTTATTTCATTTCAGTATCTAAAAACATATTTTGCGTTTCTTGTGAAATGCTATACAATAATTTCCTATTATTGTGTGGCTACCGATGATATAAAAAGCATATTCTGCCACATTTTTCTTCAGTTATTCATGGTTGTATGTTATTCTATTTTGCGTTCATATAAAAATGCTTGACAGTTGAATTCTTCTAGAATATTGAGATTTAAATTTGTAAGTCTAATTTTAAAAGCTTAAGTATTACTTACACACAAAGCATGAATTAGTATAGTTTCGATTCATAATGTATTTTATTTCTATTGATTTGGGGGTTTATCATATAATATTTTTTAAACTTCTGATATAAGTCAGTCAGTCCCTTTTTGAGCTCTTGAGGTGTTTCAGTAATAAATCCATAAACATAAATTTATTTCCAGTTAGATGAGCTCTGAAGAGTATAGAGAACATATGTTCGTCATGAACCTGCATGCTACACAGGTGACCTAAAATAATTGAGTTTTCGTTTTTTGTAAGACAAGAATTCTGATGGAAAGTTAAAATAATTTGCATGTGATCATTCCAATATTTTGAATGCTTATCAAATTATTATAGTATAAATAATTGCGAGCGTCTTTTTCATCTAACTCTGCCAGATTGATTTCTGAGCTAGCTAGCCAATATAATTCTTAGACAATAACAAAATGTGAAAGAGCGACGATGTTTCACACCATCTAAAAACTTGAAATAAAACTCGATGAACAGTAGAAGAAACGACCTTAAACAGCATTACAAAAGACACGAAACTATCTCCCACTGATCCACCCACTTTAATCGTGTGACAGAGCTACACATTACAAGCTGAGAAATAATAGAAAATATGACCAGGGATCGCTCGAATCGAGAGTTGGAATGCTTATATGTGGAAGGATAGTAGAAGGAGTTAGCCCAAAGAAAAGGGTGTATGCTGGAAAGAATCCTTTCCCTTCTGTAAAGATTTGTAACCCCTACAAGAGACTGACAGCAAAGATGGATAACATTCTTAAAAGATTTGTGAGACAGTTTTATACCGGGGAAAAATATATCGAAAGAGGTTTTTTTGGTGTTTGCTGGTGCGAGATTCGAAGACTGCCAGAAAGGGAAGACCCCCTCGCATTTGTAGAGATCAACTGATATTGGCCCCACAGGAACTGCAAAAACATTTCTTTCCTTTTAGAGCTTAAGTGAAGGATTTTTTTGTGTGTTCTCGGCGTTAATTTGGGGGGTGTTTTTTGTGTTCTTCATTGTTTAATATTCCGGGGGTGTCTGTTGTGGGGAAATGGTATGCCTTCTCTCACCATTAGTGAATTGATGACCTCGCGATGTACGAAAATTAAGATGAAAACAACTTTATAAATCAGGAGTGTTGTCAGTTGGGAATTGTGCATCAGGGGGGATTTATTATGTGCTTTCGTTTGGTACCCTCTAGGGTTGGAATTATGCGGAAAATTGCGTTGCCTGCGAGGTGTTTTCAAACGATGCGCTGGATAATTTGTTTCTGACTGAGTTGAAAGGGGTCGTTTTATTTGATACTTAATGATGATTAAAACTCATTTCGTTTAAAGTAAGTAATAAACGAGCATGTTTTCCTTAATTAAAAAAGTTTAGCTTAAGCATCTCAAAAAAGTTGTTTAATTTTAAATGATTAACAATGCAATTATCAAAAGCAGTTTTATTTTATTCTTAGGATCGTTATGAGATTTACGAAATGAATAAAATTGTTTATATTTTACAACATATTAACGCATTAACATCTATTAGTTGAAAGAATCCGAGGAAACATTTGGTTAGTCAAGATAGCTAAAACTGTTTAGGGACCATGTTGAGAAAACCCTTCATTTTGCAGCGCGCATAACGCTCAAATGGTTAATAAGTAAAGAAATATTTTAAAATTGATAAAAACAATTATGTTACAAAATTGGACAAAAATATGAATCTTAATTTAGCATTTTTAGGAGAAACTTTCATCTATGATATCATCGACTTACAAGTGAAATACACAGTTAAAAGTTTCATGACATGGATTACTTTAGCTATTTTAGACCAAAATGTAGTGATCTTTAGACAAGTGGAGCCCAATAAGTCATTATTTCTTTGCATGAGGGCTAGATTTCTTTTCAGAAACACTAGTGAATATAATTATTTTCCCTTCGTTTACTCAGAACTGATACTTAAAGATTTTAACTTAGTTTTTTAACGTAGTGCGTTTCACTTGTAAGTCGATGATACATGCTTTTGAAACCAAACACGACTTGTTAATGTAGGGGTAATTAAATTTATAAAATTTTCCAATAAAATATACTCGTATTGAAGGGGGTCATTTTGCCGCTCTAGGGTTATTTGCTACGTAGAAGTTAATTATACGACTATTCGAAAAGAAACACTTACAAATATCAATTATTAAATAAAATTTTGATTTTAACTTTGATTATGTAAATTCGTTATTTCATTGAGGTTAGTTTATTTTTGAATTCAAAGGCTCCGGGAACCATAGTGAAAAGCCACAGAAATATGTTCTGGAATGAAAAAAATGTGAAAAAATATTCAACAGGATCAAAAAATTTCCGTTAGTTTGAATGAGTGAGAAATACTTCGAAATTTAAGATAACTTGAACTCTTAAACTGTGCATAAAATATAAAAGTTTTGGAATTTTTAAAAACTTGAAAATCGGTAGCCTGAAATATTTGAAGAGGTTTATCTTTTTCTTACCAGAAGCCCTTCAATTGTAAAAGAAATGTACCGTCATTTTGAATTGGAACATATTAAGTTAATATTTAGAGCTTATATATTTCTAAACAATAAGAATGCATTTATGCGTCTAATACATGTAACAAATAATCACTACTTACCAATAATGACTAGTTTAACGGGCCTAGTTACTGTTCTGGAACGTCTATATTCTATTCGACATTTATAAACACCTTCATCTTCTACCTGCACAGGTTTTATCTTAAGTGTTGGCGGGTACTCTGTGGTTTCAAAGTGAGCTCTACCCGTCAATGTTTTGCCTGGGAAATGCTTCGCTTCATCTGGAGAACCCTTTCGGAAATCCAAAGTGTAGATCGGTGACTTTGGTGCCTCTCTGTACCACAAGATGAGAGATATGATGTCTGGCTCTTTGGGAATCGCTATATTGCAAGGCAATAGAGCTTCTCCACCAGCTACTGCTTGAAATTCCCTGATAGGAACTGGAATAAAAAAAATTCAATTTATATTTAGAAATATTTTGAAAGTACGAAGTGATAGTCTTGTTTATTCATCAGATGTTTCACAATGATTTGAAAGCATCTTTGACACAGGCTGAAGGAGAGATTATGTGGACTCCATAAAAAAATCCTCACTGATTACTTTCCTTATCTTTAATTTACTTATCTTTTTTCTTACCTATAATTATTCCTTTAATCCTCACGGATTACTTTATGAAAATGACTGTTTTCATAAATTGCTATAACAAAACTTGTTTCAAGTATGCTGTGTTTCTGAAAAACGATTATAAATACAGCTAAGTAAAGCTGCATTGTCTTTTGCTTGGAGATCTAAGAGTAGACTTGAATATTTCTTGTTCTGTAGTATTGCAAACTGAAGTATAAAAACTCTCAAATTTGGAAACATCTGAGGATGTTATCAACTTCGGGAATTGTGCTACAGACTACGAGACGTTTTGTGGAACAGACTATGAGATATGGATTTCATTATGTATTTTCCTATTATGCTGTATTGAAAACTTTTGTTACATACAGCTTAAAATTATGATTATCATTATATGCAGGCATTTTTTCTAGGATAATGGTATAAACTCTTTTATACATTGCTTGTATGGGTAACTTATTACGTTCTTTTGATGCTGATAATTTGAGAGGATATTTTATTTTATAGTTTTACATTTTGTTGCTTCAATAAGAGTGCATTGAGCTTATATTTTCGATACTTGTTGCTTTCTGAGGCAATTCATGTTTAAAAATTTCATTAGCAAAACAAGGTCAGTTTTTAATTTCTGCTTTTAGTTCTTTTTACTGAATAATTTTGCTTTTTATGAGATAATTCAAAGGAACTCTATGCATGTAGGCTGTATTGAATTCAGAACGTGCTTCGTGTCATACGCTGTCTACATTCACGATTTAAAGTTTTGCAGTCTAAAAAGCATCATTGAAATTGCTCAACAGACTTATTTATAGGTCTTTAGGGTCGCCGTGAAGTGACTTTGTACATGTCTCAGCAGCCTGAGATCTGTAGGCTAACTTTTCTGTTTGTTATACATTCCTTGCTTGTGTATCCCTTTACCTGACGGAAAAACATTGCGTGGACAGATCTGACCCTTGAGCTATAAAAACAAACAACTAATTTCAATACTCTCCTTAAAAAACCAAAGACAAATATTACTTAACTGTTATGTAGAGAACCACTTAAGGAAAACACTCGAAGTAATTATTTCTATCACATAATCTTAAAGACTTAACGATATGGATCTCTATACAAATTATTCATCAATGATTAATTCAAAACATACTTAATCCTATTTCATTTATCCTGTATTAGAACGACCTCTTAGAGTAAATAATGTAAAGAGGTTTAAAGAGTCTATTTAATGACTATTTTATTCTATTAAAAATCAATAACGACATAATACCTGAGATCAAGTACCCTAAACAAGTTGACGAATTCCCTAAGGTAATGTGAGCACTCTAGGGCATTAAAGGATCAATTTAAACAAGCGATATAATTTGCCTTTCATGTATAACGATATACAGTATTAATTCCAGCATCACTTTCATTAATTTAGATTATGTAATGGAATTTCTTTTAAAATGTCGCAGTAGCTCAATGATCTGGTTGAAGAGAAGGTTATCACTATTATATTATTTTAGACTATTTTGAGGTAATCTACAAGTGAGAGCTTTTATAGTAATGATATTTATACTAACATTAATACACATTCATATTACCTTTATCAAAATCTATTGTGTTATCTGATAAAACAAATTGGGTGTTGCTCTGTATACGTAACCGTAAGAGCTCGATTTTTGTTATTTGCATAACTCTAAGTTTTTATTGAAAACCATGATACATGTTTCATATATTACTAATACTATTGCTGCCATGGTGGTCTAGAGATATAAGCAACATATATCCCCATATTTCTACATATTGTTCAGTGCACACATTAATTATTGGGTAATTAATGTGATAATTAATTACCCAATAATTACTCATTGATTATTGGGTAATTAATGAGTAATTATTGGTTTTTGATGTATTAAAAATGAACTCTTTGATTTCAAAAAGAGTAAGAAGTAAATAATTCACACTTCGAGCAAACTTGCTGAAAGGAACAGAGTACAATAGGAACTGAAATGTTTACTTCTTTTTCCTTATGTCTTACGTTAGCATCAGAAGTACTACATTTTAAAATTCCTGATTTTTTCGTTGTCTTCATTCATCAATTAAAAAATATATTGCAGGACATTTTTCACGCTTTTAGAAGAAAATATTCGCTTATTCTCCACTTGGAGAATATTCTCTAAAAAGATTTTACTAAGTTATTTACATCTCTAAACACAAGTATGTATTTTAATTTATTTTACTTAATTGGATTGAACATATTCGTAACTACAAGTGCTTCTTCAAATATCAATGATCGAAGTCATGTGAGATTAAGATGGTATCTCAATTTTAAACACAAAATCAATTTATTCCTTTTTATGAGTAATGCCCTAACGTCTGAATGTCCCTTTTTTATCATTGGAATTCAAAGTTTTTCTAACCTATAAACTCTTTCAGAACCCATAATATAAAATCGGTCTGAATCGGAGTTAAAAAATCATCTAGGTTTCTTAGAAGAGACGGAGGAGCTGAAGGTAATGCTCATATGATTAATTCTACCTATCGATTCAGATTCGACAGTTCTTTGACGTCTGCCTAATGTATAACCGAGTCCTGATTTTGACATATTGGTAAGTGAACCTGAGCACGTTTTTTTTATGTGCGAGTAGTCAAGACGGGAAAACAGATTCAGGGTTCTGACAGGGTATGTATAATAAATAATTCAACGTAATTACTTAAATAATTGGTGGATTGATATTGGTATTTTTCAATTAACGTCACACTGGAGCAACACAACGAGCTATTCAATAATTGGTGGAAACCTGGTTAAATCAAGAGAAAGATAAGAGGTAGGTACTTAAATTTACTTCAAACTGGAGCAACACATCGGGACCAGGTAATATTCCGGGATAAATACCGAAGGGAAAGATCCGAGGACAACCCTTCATAATTTTGAACCATGGTCAGATGACGAGGTCAACACCTGAGCTGGCACCACACTTTCCAAAATTCCACACCACGCCAAAGTGAGGACATTTCAGACCACGACATAATTAACATGCACCAGCCCTAGTACCCGATGATTTTTGATTGGATCGAGTTGAAAACTCTCAACCCTCCGGTTGCAAATCCTTGACCCTACCAAATGGGGAATCCGCAGCCTAGGAAAAATAAGAGTTTTTTTTGTAATAATAACACGAAAATTTTATTATTTAATGTTTATGTTAGATTCGGATTGGAATATGGATTTGTAAAATTGAATCCTTATTGCATCTGCCATTGTGGATATTGAAAGAGCTCAGAATTAATTTGTGAATTATATTTATTTTAGAATAATGAATCTTCAGGTGTACATTCTTGTGAATTCTATGCGATATTACTTCGGTTTCATTACTTTCAAGCTCCGTAGAGACATTACTTTAATAAATATTTCTTTACAACCTCTACATAACAAAACTGATTCGCTCCTTTTAGTTCCTTGTATTGATTTAACGTCCCCAGATATATCATCGGAAACAGTAAATTGTTTTTTGTTAAACCTTTAAAAATGTATTAACAAGTTTTGCTACAAATAGATTTTTAAGCTGCATAGTTCTTTTTGGGAGGTTACTATATTTTTAAATTATTTCAATTCAATAAAATCTGCTTTAGTGGAGTATTTTGTTTCACCTCTTTAATTGTATTTGTGTATGCATTTCTTCTGTATTTCTTGAGACGTGTATTTTTGCCCTAGATATTTGTGTATTTTTTGTAGAGCAACAACTAAATGAATGGATAATATATTATAAATGCATCATATCAATGCACATATATACTCATAAAATACATCAATAATACACCCAGATTATCCGAATCCCAGTTAACTGAAAATAGGCTTAAACACAGGTTTTTAATTCCCCGAAGGACATTCACGTATACATACGTTGTGCAATTTGCAGTAATCCCTGCGTGACTTTTATCCAGTTTTTTACCTTCTTGACCAATAAAATGTTTTATTGGATTCTTTCGACCAATATAGTTGTGGTTGTTTAGTCATTGAATGTTATTTGGGGTAAAAGCAATGCTATACTACTGGGAAATCTGTCGACGCTCAAAGAGTTAAAATACAAAAAAGTTTTGATACATTTTTAGGAACATACTCAGGAATAATATAAATTCAGTAGAAACCTGATTATCCCAGATTTTATTTTGAGTAGATTTTCACAGGAATTTTCGGGTAACCTAAGGCCCTTTCCTCTTGTTTTCATCCAGCACTATAGTTTTTTAAAAAATAAAGCGTTTGTGTATAAACGGATAAAAAATAGACAGTCTATATTTATTGATTTACTATTATCTCCCATATTTGATCATCATCGCTACAGGCTAACAAATTTTATTTCTATTCAACTTGGATGAAGTTGCCCACTTTTCAAATTTGATCCTAGAAATCGTAGATTTACTGGTTGATTCCTTAAAAACTTCTTTCTCTAGATAGAAGTTATGCAGGAAAGAATGCAGATTCTGAATGGATATATTCGTGTGAACCCTAAGATGGTGGATCACGAAAAAGCAAATCTTTGAAAAATTCTATACGCATCTCGCGTCTGAGGAACTAGAATACTGCTTCCTCGAACAGAATGGCCCATGCCTGGTGAATCCTTGACACGAATCCAAGAGGTCTACACTGAAGAAATGACAGTGAGCAAAAGATTGTGGCTCCTCGTTCACCCGGACCTGTCTACGTGATAATTTTTACCTAGAGGGAAATTTGAAAGGAAAAATGTTTGCCAACAATCCCAAGACAATATACGAGCTGAAAAAAAATATTCGGGCTGCTATACGAAACATTGATGTCAGTGAGTTGAACCAGTGTCTCAAAAGATGCTGCGAGGTTTATTGATGTTGAAGGAGATAGGTGAGGATACGTATGTCTTTAAACTATGTTTCACTTGATGTTCCATGTAAAGTAACTGGATCCAGACGGGTTGCTTTTTCGTAGCCAACCCTGTATTTATATACCAGTTTCTTTTTAATAATGAAAAATTTATTAAAATTGGATTCTTGAAATACAATTTGAGAAACAGCAACACATATGCACAGCTTCCTCTTGCCTCAACATACCATAGCAATAAATATAAAAATTAAAAAAAACTGAAAGCCTTTTCCAGAAACTCGTTAAATTACCTCCCATTCGAGTCTATTTTGTTTCATTGAATTAGAGGAACACTTTCCTCCAAGTACCTCAAGGCCAGTAACGTATTCCGACAATGGCTGGCATTTCGTTTTATCCGTGCAGGTACTTACTTACGTGGTCGTATCTTTAGTAGATTAGAATCAATAGATTGGGTGCAATTTGTGAAATTCCTCAAGAAATTGCCATCGTTCTTCTGTCCTTCCATCGATTGTTGTTGCTTCCATTAAGCAAAATGGGTGTTCTTTCACCTTTCCTGCAGTTTCCCTCCAACGACCTCGACATCACGTACATTTTATATAGCAATTCATTTGATTGAACTCTTTTTCTCCTTTAGTGGAGGTCCCTATGGATTTATTTCTGTGTCTAAAAGTGTTGCTTCAACGATAAAGTAATGTGTAGCTTGGGGGATAGTATAATAATGCAATGTTATTAATATTTTATTCGCAGTGGATGTTGAGTTCGATGCTTTGAATAATGAAAGCGGCAGACAAATTATTTGCCATTTTTTTACCTTGGAATGGAATATACCTTATGAAGGGTTAAATGGTACATACCGTTTAGTTGAAATTATGTAATGCGTCGGGAATAACTTTCATAAATAAGAGATTTAATTTGAAAACATTCAATGGATATGTTGCTCTACATTCATTATATGAAATGGTAAGCGAAATAGCAGTTTAAAAAGAATAATTATAATACATTTTTAGCTTGGGGGATAGCGTAATAATGCAGTGTTATTAATATTTTATTCGCAGTGGAAGTTGAATTCGATGTTTTGAATAATGAAAGCGGTAGATAAATTGTTTGCCCTTTTTTACCTTAAAATAGAATATACCTTTTAAGTGTTAAATAGTATATAACTTTCAGAAGAAATTTTGTAATGTGTCTTGAAGAACTTTCATCAATAAAAGATTTAATTTTAAACCTTCAATGGACATATTTCTCGACATTCATTATATTACTATATGGTAAGCAAAATACTAGTTGAAAAAGAATAGTAAAAGTTTTATTTCATTAATGGAATTGCTTCGAATTTGTGCAGTTTTATTATTTTATTTACACCAATCTGCTCATTGTTACATTTAATCATGGCATGTGAATAAAATCCGAATGATGATTGAGTAATGCTATCCCTCTCCATAATTATATTTAATATCGTAATGTAATGCGAAAACGCATCGATTTAAAATATCTGAAAGTACAAATACGCAAACAAAAAAGAATGAGTGGAAACAGCTTACTATGGTAGGAAGATCTTATTTAAATCTTAAAATACTACTAATGACGAAGTATTAGAAGAAATTTGATGCTTGCAAACGCATCATTATTTGACTAAATAAGTATAGAATTAATATATTATGCATTCATAATCCTATAATGAGAAATGTACTCTATATGTCATTAGTGTAACCTTTATTGACACTGCCAGAATACATTTAATACAATTAGGGACCAAGTCAATAGGATTTCATTAAGGATTTGGAGATGCATAAATAAATGTTTGGCGCTTAATCTAATTGGTGTTAACAAATCAAATATCGTTTATCAATTCGGAATTTATTCTTTGGAAATTTATTGGCGAAATGTTTAAATCGTATTCGAAAAACAAGCCAACTGACGCCCTGCTTAGAATACTTACAGGAAACATGTATCGCCTTGGAAACACTACCTCCACCTACATTTAGATTGACCAAAAATGCCACTCATATATGGACACGATATTAAATGATTTTGTAAGCATAGTCTTAAAAAATAACTATGCAAAACATTAATATGAAAATACCACATAAGATTAAGAATTCAATCTGGAACATGAAAACGCACAGACCTTATAGTGGCTAAAAACCAAACTTTAGTGTATAGCATAAGAGGACTGACTCGTACATTTTTAAAAACTAGCTACTCAACTGTAAACCAAAGATTTAAAATGCATTCGATTCAACTAAATACAGTTGGGAAATCAAAGTCTGAATAAATCTGAAATAAATTCAGCAGCATGCAGTTCCACTTGCAAAACGTTCCAATTATGTAACAACGCAAGCGACCAAAATAACTACTGCAAATGACGTTTTGACGACCATTAGCGTTTCTGAAGGTAGCACGTCTCCAGTTTTTGAGTTCACTGTAAAATGTACTCTTCAAGCATGTAATGGCCATGTTCTTATGTTGAATATTTTATATTTGAGTACTTTTATTAAGGAAAATATAGCTTGAAAAGTGGCTGGAATCTAGAAAATGATTCTATGTTTAGTATGTGGTAGTATTAAATAATAAATGTTTTATATACATATTTCATTAATGTACGTGGGAGTCTTTTTGGCTCAGTGAGTATACCCACTGTGCTAACAACCTGCGAATTGTAGGCGGCATAGGTTCGATTCCTCTTTGAGAGTATTTATGTTTTCTGTGTCAGTAAAAACCATTATTGTGTGCGTTTGTCCATTACTTGGCATTGCATGTCTTGTGTTTGGCACATCATGGCCAAATATGGCCCTTGGGTCATCAACCCAGTGAACCAACTACTAATGTACGGGGAACAGAAATCGACAGTATTGAATACTGACGAAAGGGATCAAACTGATTTATAAATAATGCAAAATCAATCATTATGGCATTTTGTAGCTTAAATATGCTTCATTTGAGCTATAGAGCTGCACAGTATTGCTAAAACTCTACGGAAGAATTATCCCTAATGAAGTTTTGAAGTAATCTGATTACAGAAGGCAATAAGAGATCTGGAAGATAAAAATCGGCGCAGAAAAGAAAATGCAAGCGAAAGTGAAAATAAGTTTAGATGTTAACAAATACCAAATCACCTTTGTGAGTGGGTGGGTAGTTAATTAACATCGCACTGCAGCAACACATCGAGCTATTGTTGACCCTTAGTTATTGGGATGCAGTTAAAGAGGACATTCATAAGCCAACTGGCTACATAACTGATGCGTACACTTTTGCCTTGGACTTTATTGGAAGTAAGAATAAGTAAGATAAGTACAAATTCTGCGGTTTTAGTTAATTTATTCCATTTAGAGGTGCAAAATGCGTATATCGATGGAGATGTCCATTGTAAATGGATTTATATAATGTATAAAATTTTATTAACGACACTGGTATCATCAATTATGAAACTAGCTCACATGCTATGCACAGATCTGCTAGTCTATGTATTAAACTGATTAACTAGTATTCGATCGTTTGCATTCTTAGCTTGATATCAAGATCATCGAGAAAAACTTTGTTTTGATGAAATCTTAATAACTGCTTTTACCCTCTATATGAAAACTAATGATATAGGATAACTAATAAAGATTTATGCACGTAAGCCACATGGTTTATTAAGAACATAATCTCCAAGAAAGGGAAAAAATCAAAGATAAATTATCTGAATATTATGTTACTTACCTGTTAATATAAATACCAATTATATCTACACCACTGTCATACACTTATACACAATGGATAAGTGTGATAGTGGTGAATTCATGCAATATAGTATTAATCACTGCTTCTTTGGGGCAACAAAATTGGAAATCTAATGAAAAATCACATGCACCCTTCCTTGTAAGTAATCAAAAGTAACTCGTAATAAATGAATGGAAAATAATTTATAAGTCTTGGCAATAATTACAAAGTTTTTAATGAATAGAAAGTGATTTTATTGGAAGTCATTTAACCAGGTAACCGTAACTTAACATTTTGTGGAAAAGTTATTATTTAAATTAATCAGTTCTACAATTTTAAGTAGGTATGGTTTATTTGAAACATACTACAAGGAAAATAAACAAAAAGAGAAATTATCTTAATGTTAAGTTATTATCTGTTGATAGCATTATTATATCTACGAAAACATCATTTATATCTACACCACATTATAATAACGACGCGCAATGTAATTCCACCATAGTTCATGCAATATAGTAAATACAAAGAAAGCACATTTAGGAAATTTCAAATATAGCCAGTTATAATCACTGTTTCTTTGAAGCAGCAGAATCTAATTAAAAATCATATGCACTTTTTCTAGTAAGTATTCAAAAATAGATCATAACGCATAAATGGACAATGATCTATATGTCTTGAAATCATTAAAAAAATTTAATCACAATAAAGTATTCTTACTGGTAAGCGTAAAATCAGTTTCAAAGATTTACGGAAATGATCTTATTTAAATCAATCAGCTGTACCATTTTAAAGTATTGAGACAATTACATTACTTACAACTAATGTAATGCTAATTTTGCTCGCACGATTAAATCAGTATAAACAAAGTCAAAATCTTAAGATCAATTTAAATTTAAAATTATTCAACAAGAACGATTAAATCAATTGAAACATTTAGGATGTTGAAAAGCTAAATTAACTAACAATTAAATGTGTAACAAATTTAAAAATAAAAATTAGACACTATGATCAAGGGGAAGGCTTCAAAGAACCCCATTTTAATTCAAGAAGTCTAAGATTTAAATGCATGAAAGAACGATTTACATTGATTAGAATTAACCTTTTTCTTCTTAAACTACAATTCCTAATTGCAAGTTGGTCACATAACTACTGCAGTTTGGTTTCTATCAACATTTATGTAATAGACTTAAATTGGGGAATTTAAAATAGTAAATAGCAATTTCCATTTGTTTCTATTCAAACGTTACTAAATCAAATGGAAAAACTGCTTGCACTTTTTCTGAAAATAATTAAAAAACCGTTGAGACAACAATTAAATGGAAAATCTTTTATAGAAAAAACGAAAAACACTTTAACCTAGAAGGAAGCTGTAGAATATACTAAGCGAAACAATTACATTAAAAAAAATTAGAATCTACCAAAAGAACAAATTATCTCTTGGAGGCAGGGTAATCAAGTGGTTTTTTCCAGAAAACCATGAAAAATGCTGTTAAGTCGTTTCTTTTTAAACTTTCCCCAAATTGTCTAAAATAAATAAAATGGAATAAAAAGCAGTCAGGTTTTAGAAAAAAACCAAAGCACACAATTTGACAGTTTGTGGTAACATCAGAGAAAATTATTGATTATATAATCAGACATGAATACTGATTATAAAGCTTACATGATTTGAGGTATCGGTTTACCTTAGAAGGTTATTTCCTTCATAAAGTAGAGTAGAACAGCATTAATTTTTCTTAAAGAAGTATCTTAAGTTGAAACAAGGAAAATAACAGAAAAAGTTTTTGCATTTGTATTTATGCTTTAAATTGGGATCAAGAGTAATAAGTGACTGTTATGCAGAATGTAGTAATGGTTTTTCAGAAGTTATTTAAGTTTTTCATTTCATAAAAGTATTATGAGGTGTATATATACACTAGAACATTTGTTTTTAAATTTTGACTTAATTCAGTTTTTTCACAATAAGTCATTGGTTTGTGCTTAAATTTATTTTAGTGTAAAAATTCTGATTAAGCTGCTCATTAATATCTAATTTAGATATAATTAGCTATTTAGCATGTTTTTTAACAGTGATATCTGAAATTCTAATGTGTTCAGAAAGACTATGCCTGATGGAAATTATTCCTAATATTATTCTTCATATTTTGACCCTCCATCAAATTGCTAGAGGGAATAAGTTTTTTTTTACATTTTTTTCACGAAGAAAGTCTAAAAAATCAAGATTTTTTAAAAATTTAAACATTTAAAAATCAACTAAAAATTTACTTCTTAACCAATAACTTCGACCGAGGATCAAAACATCCACTGTATTATAAAGATTGTAATGACACAAAAGTAATTATTATAGATCAATTCATTGTTGAGTTATCACTATTCGAAAGAAGCATCCTATCGTAAAAACATAGTTCTTCAGAAATCGAGTTTCAAGTTTTGGAAGCGTGTTTGTCTATGGTGGCAGTACTTAACCCAAACCCTTGCAACTTGAAAACTATTTAGAATGTTTACAAGATCTTGGTATCGTTTGAAAGCTAAGGGGTCGGACAATATTTTGAATTATTAAAAAATAGATCGATAATTTGATTTCTAGTGTATACCATACACCTTAGTCAAATACTTATCTAAGGAATAAAGTTTCATTGAATAGATACAATGAGTATTGCTGTCTGTGCCTATAAATGCGATGAATAACAAATTATTTGAAATACATTAATAAATAGTAATTTCCATTGTGATAGTAAATAGTCTTCACATCAATAAACTGTAAATGTTTCAATTTCATGCCTTGACAAGGTCATTATTTCACTAACTTTTGGGGAAATTCATAGACATTTCGTGATTCGTTAGAGCAGTATCACATTTGGATGTTAACAAGTATCTTAAAAAATACATTTTGAGAAACAGATAGAAACGTAAAGCATACTGTACACAAAAACAGTAATGAAACTTTTTCTAAAAATCTCTAACTTTCGTTCTGTTAGCATAAAAAGTACTTATATTCTTAAGGAAGTTAGTCAGGATCTAATACTGGGATACATAACAAAACTGGCGTTTTTCTCCAACTTCTAGTACATAAGAAACGTATGTAAAATCTATCTTCAACTCCTTTTTCAGTGTCATGAAAATGAATCCCGTTCATTAATTTTAATTAAAATACCCACAAATATGATTTACAATTAACCCTCTGAGAAACCTCTGAATTCCACTTTTAGCTACATGACTTCGAAGCATTTTTACCTCCTTGACCAATAGAACCTTTGAAAAAAATGATATTCTAATAATTTCTCAAGACATAAATTGAGTGAGACGATTGTATCTAAAACGGTTTTACGTTATATAATGAAAGTACCACTTCATGTATGTGATGTTTAACATAAAAAAATGGAGTTACAGTGAAACCTTGGTTATCCGAGTAAAGTGGACCAAAGCCATTTCGGATAACCAGAAACTTGGATAATACGAAGCCTATACGAAGTACATAAAAATATAATTATACTACATGTTACTACTGCTACTGAAAAATTCATAAATCTATGATTAAGAATAATCTATACTCGGATTTGTGTCGCGGTGTGTATTTATTTTAATAGTCTAAGAATAAATCTGGACTTGAGAGTTACATATCGTTTAAAATCTCTTAGGAAAAGCCCTTAACGGTTTTCTGTTTAACAGCACTTTTTCACCTCTTTGGACAAACTACACACACTCGTGTGCTACAAGTTTATTTAACCCTTCAAGTATTTCCGACGAGATATATCGTCTAACAAGATCTGACGTACTTTGCTAATGACACGAAATCTCGTTATCCCATTTTGATGACCAGATATCTTGTTATTAAGATATTGTCGATTATTCGACGAGATCAAGATATAATCAGTTATTCCTAATGGCGAACCTCAACTAGGTATCGATCTAGTTGGGAATACCACCAGGAATGTTGTAGATTAATAAAACGTGATATAAAATTCTGCTCGAATAACACAGAAACTCGGTCAATCGGAACTCGGGTAGTCAAGATTCTACAGAATTTCTAAAAACATGCGTGACATTATGTGCTGGAGTTACCAATTAAATTATTTTAATTTAGAAAATCTGTACGTAGCAATTAACAAAAGGGCAAACAATAAAAACGCATCTAAATCCTTAATACAGCAAAAATCCTCAATAACAAATTAAGATGTCGCCACGTGTGTAGTGTTAAACATTTAAACAATTAGTCGTGATATCAATTTTACGGAAACTCGTGATATTTAACTCAGTTAATTCTGTCTTCACGGAGGATTAAAAACTTCCAATGGTGGCACTTTTCTTATCTTACAACAGTTTAGAATGGAAATCCTGATATATCATTATAACTTCCTCTAATGTTTAAACCCATTATCTTAGATGTTTTGTTTTTTGTTAACTTTAATGAAGCCAGGTCTTTAATTCTAAAGAAAAAACAACATTAGCTTAGAATGTAATTACTTTTTTAATTTAGAGTTAAACCTATTTATTTGTTTTTAGGGAAGTTACTTGTCATCAATGAAACAAGATTCAAAATAATCCTTCCCATGCAATAATAAATAAAACAAATCCTCATTTACATAGAAAAGCATATAAAATGTGTTAATTTGCTTTTATTATTTTTATGCATCAATTTTACCACAAATAAAAACACTTGTAACTTGATTTTGTACTTTTAAAGCTTCAGTAGGGCAACACGTAATTCAGTGTTCTTAATGCATATAGTTCAATCATGTCAAATATTGAGATTGAAGAATAATACGGTTAGTTGATTTAAAAAACAGGGAATCTCTTGATTTATGGTTATCCTCTATAAGTCAACTTTAGTTATGGGTTAAATAAAAAGAATGTAATTTTATTTTTCGAGAATAGAGGAAATACAATCAGATTGAATTCTTGGGAATGAACCTTAATAGGTTATAGTGTATCCGTCTAGTTACAAATTTGTTCAATTCTAATTGCATTCTAGTTACAAACGTTTCGAACCTTTATAATACTTAAATACTATTTTTATATGCACCAATTCCTATATATAGGGTGTCGCAAAAAATGTTACCACACTTTATTAGCTGGTAAAACGCCGAATTTTATTTTTGCTGCAGATTTAACGCTTGACAAATAATGGCCCAATACAGATTAAGTTTCGAAGAAAGAATGTTTGTGTTAAAGGGCTACTGGAAGTGGGAAAACAAGATAGAAGTGCAAAGACGATTTCGGAAAAGATTTCACACTGATCTACCTAGTAGACTCACCATGAGACGAATTAGAGATACGTTTGAAGCAGATGGGAACTGTTCAGAATATTCAGAGACAAAGTTCCAAGATCATCGACTGACGCAGACACGGAAGAAAGGGTGCTGGAAATGTATCATCTACAACCAAGGACATCTCTTCGTCAGGCTGCTCGTGAAGTAAGAATTCCAAAGGACAGTATCTATGAGGTTTGTTGTGGGGTTTTCTTAAGAATAAGGTTTATGGTACAAAACTTGCAACAGTTGATGAATTGAAAGTATCCGTCGAAAGAGAATGTGCTGAAATTCTAAATGAAGTGTTTTTAAATGTGTGCGATTCCATAGATTCACGATGCCAGCGCTGTAAAGATCGGAATGGTCATCAATTTGAAAATATGAGCTAAGTACAAAAACATACGTTAATGTAGTTCGTTGTAAACATTGAAAGCAAATTGTACGGTATTTAATAAACACTTTATAAACAATCAAAGTGTGGTAACATTTTTTGCGACACCCTGTATTGTATGCATTAGGGTAATGATGATGTACCGGTTACTTCGCTTAATTATGTAAAATATTCCGATTGATGAGTACTACTGTTGATTAAAAAAAAACATTATTTCATAATGGGCTCTTGTTTTCAGGTATCCTTAACCTCCAAGTGGTTTCCACAAGCTATCTCTTTTATCAAGATCTGAACAATGTTGCTAATGACGAGATATCTCGTCATCAAGATATTGTCGATATTTTTATGATGACGAGATAGATACCTGATCGGTTTTCTTCTAATTACGAGATATCTTGACCACAAAAATCTGCTAACGGCATTTCTAATGAAGAGATGCCTCGTCGAGACAACCACCAGGAGGGTTAAAAGTCATCTTCACTCAATTGTCAAATGTTATTTTGATAGTCAAGAAGTAGTAATATCCAATTAGTATATAGTCTGAGGATAAAATCCTCAATCGGTTATAGAGAAAATTCTATCCGTAAACGTGAGGTTAATTGCAGCAAGCCATGGATATTAACGTAATAGTTTCTAATACATAAATATTACTTTTATGGGCAGAAAGATCTACATCTTGTGTGCATTCGTATGATGATATTCCGGGTACATTCATAACATCCATAACACGTATCACTAAATCCAGTCATATATTGCTATTGGTGAGTAAGACAACTGATTTATATGTAAAGCAGTATTCCATAATGGGCTCTTGATTCTTAGGGTATTCCTAAAGTCATGCTTACTTAAGGGTTAAATACAAGGAATGTGCTTTCTTTAGTCAAGAAGATAGTAAATGAAATCAGAATGAAATCTAAGGATGAACCCTCAATCGATTATACATTCCAACTACAAACGTATTGGACTCAAATACAGTTTCAGTGAACTTCCACTTAATAATTTCTAATAGTTAAAGTACTGTATTTATGTAAAAAATGCCTATTCATTGTATGCATTACGGTGATGTTTTGAAGCTACTTTAATTTTTTGTAATCTAACAAAATCCTTAGACGTTTTGGTAAATGTATTTAGTTACATAATTTTACAAACTTCCCTTAGTGTTTACTCATTTCAGTTTTGACAAAAAGTGAATTCTTGTAACGTCGCAACAATTTTAATGCGGATAGTTTTTGTCTTCACTTTTAATGTAAACTTTGTTCGATGTGCTTCTGTGCAAACAAGAAAATTGTTTACTTTCCAGCATTTTCCACTAAAGACGGTCATGGTTGAAAATACCGATGTACGCTATCAAAAGGTTTGATTCATGCACCGTGTTTTATTGATTCAAGCCACGGAATTGGAAATGATTGTCTTTGTCATTTTTTCTTTGCTGCTCAGTTCTTATTTTTATTAAAATGTAAATATATGTGAATGAATAGGGATGAAATAGTTTATTTATAAAATTTAGTTGGACGAATGTATGCATTATTTACATAAATAGCAACTGTGAAACTTTTACAATGCCAGCTTCTTTTCCAATGCCCTTCTCGCACTAAATAGGAGAACGTGGGAGACTCTGAGTCATCAAGAGGCACCTTGGAAGATGCTGCCACACCGCGTCCACAGTCAACTAGGGGGGCATGATTCTTGGAGAATTTAGAGAAAGCAGGCCCGCATTTAAGTGTAGTTTTGAATAAGCCAGGAAACGTCATGCAGTCAATCCGACCTCTGCACATTCGAGATTCAAACTCATAGCCAAGCACTTCAGTCTACCAGTTTCTTAAGACAGACGGCTTCAGTCACTCGGCCAATGGTTGAGCACAATTGTCAAATTTTACCACTGCACTTTAGAGAAAACGAGCGACTGAAATGCATTAAGTACATAGAAAGATTAAAATGCTCTCTAAAGTTATAAATTAAAATTGTATCTGTAGTTTCTTTGACATAATTGTTCTTTTTTTTAACATAATTGTTGTTTCCTTTGACATAATTGTACTTTTTTACATATTTATATATGACCAAATAAAAAGTAGAATAAAAGCCGAAGAACATATATGGTGACTATTATTGAATTTTGGTCATGTTAGCAAACAAAAATAAAGTTTTAATAAACTTTTATGACTTTCAAATAACTGAATTACTCTAACTCATAATTCCAAGAGGTGTTATTACTTCAAATTATTTTATTTCTAATGTCTAACCACTGACCTCTTCGATACTACAAATACTACAAGAGGTCAACCGATAATTATTTTGAAGGTGCACCCAGTAGGTTAGCCGTCGTTACTCGAGCCCTGGACTTACTGGGTGATAGACAAGCTCCATGACCACTGTACCAGTTATGGAGCTAGATAGTAAGATAGCCAATGGCACGTGGTGTTCCCAGGTGGTCACCTCTCAAATACTGACTTGGCCGAAAATGAGTATCGATCCCGAAGATTGAACGAGAAGTGGTGTGGTTCCCCATGATACTGTTGTTGATATACATTGACTTTATAATGATATTTTTCTGATACTTTTGTGGTGTGAATTATAAAAAATTTATTTCTGAATAACATAAAATTCATGAATGAAATGTTTCTTGGAAATTTCAGTGTTCGACCAACTTTTGATCTAAATCCCATACTGTATGTACAATTCACGTACTTCGTATTTTATATTGACTGATATATCTATTTATACATGGAATTTAGACAATATGCGGTTCTTCATTTTTATGATTGCCCTCATTACAAGTTGACTTAAAATCCTACGTTTTCCGTCATTTTGTAACGATTTTTAGTCCAGTACTGAAATATTCGAATTAACGACCGCGTTGCTTCACAGTAATGTTCATTTTTCTATAGATATTATTTGTGAAGTTGTGCATCAATATGGTGTTCCGTTTCTGTTTATTTCAATCAAGACTAAAGACTTTTGACCAGAAACACATTTAATAATTAGATTATTTTAAAGTACTCCCGAGTTTCATATGTATTGGTACATACTTACACATAGTCGTGAATTGCATGTTTATGCAATTAATAAATGTATGAAAAATAACTCATGGTATTCTAATCTTTATACCATATAAAATAGATACTTGCTGATGCACAGAATTATTTATATTAGAAGGAAATGTTGAAAACAACCTCTAAATACTGGATAATAAAAGTGGCCTGTTTGATTTTCCAAGTCCAAAAGTTGCTTCAATAAGCAAGCGGCCATCATCAATAACTTAAAGTGATTTTTTCATCAATACCAGTCCCACAATTATATAACGTAAAATATCACTGTTTATTTTATTTTTATCACACTTAAAGTTTTTTGACAAGAAATAGAATTGATAACTAGATCATTTTTAAAGTACTCCAAGTTTCACATTTATTGGTAAGGACCTATACATTTGCAATAATGAATTGCATGTTTATACAACCAAATAATGGATTAAAGCTAATTCATGGTGTTTGAATCTTTACTCCGAATAAAACAGATACTTGCTGATGCAAGGAATAATTTATATCAGTAAGGGAATGTTGAAAACAACCTCTAAATATTGGATCATAAAAATGGTCTGTTGGAGTTTCTAAATCCTAAAATTGCGTCAATAACGGAGCAGCCATCATTAATAACTTAGTGATTTCTTCATCAATAAAATGACCCAAGTCTCACAAAAATATTACGTGAATCATTACGCGATAGATCCAACCCAGCTGTGCTATTCTGCGAGAGCTGGAACAAAATTAACAAGTAGTTCTTACCGGATGAAATTCACACAACAATGCCATAAATGCAGTAATGGTGGTAATATTTTCCCGAGTAAATGTCGAACATCAATAAAATTACAGAATACATGCAATTCCACGTAAACCGGAACATATAATTTCCCTAGTAGCACACGGCATTTTCTGCTTGATGAACCACTCGAAGAACCATGTATTATCTACAAGATAATTATCGTGCAGTAAAAAACTGCGATTGTTTTCTTTTCCTACGCGTTTTCCAAAACCGGGTTGGCACGACTATGTTAGGGTTGGAATGGTCTTTCCACAGCAATTACTACGAAACGCGAAGATGAATAATCATCTTGATTTACCGTCTCCCTACCAAGAAGAATGACGCTTTTACGACCATAAATCCTTCGCAATTATATAAATGATTAGAGTAATGTTTATGTGTTCGAGGTAACACGTTTAACTTGAAAATCTTTCTCCTGTGAAACAAGTAATAATTTCCAGTGGTAGTCCGTGTTTAAAATAGGAAACAGATTTCGTATAACTCCCGCCTTATGGAATTCCAAGTTCATTAACAAAAGCTGCATTTGGAATATATATTTGGTATCATTTTATGAGATGTATGAGGCAATGTTCTTAAAATAATGTTCAACTGAAGAGAATAGATGTAAAAAGGAAGTGGTTGCAGCAATCTTGAAGTTACTATTTAAAATTCTCGCTGTTTGATAGAATAACGTTTGGTTCAAAAGAGATGAAGCTCCACAATCTATATAAATAATATTCTTAAGGAGTGAGAAGTAACATTTCTGCTTGGATTCCCACAAAATACGTCTTAACGGCATTTTAAAATAATTTACGTCTATTTCGAAAACTTGGACAAGGTTCAGCGAACACATTTCATATGTTTAAACAACAACTACTTATTAAGACTTAGACTAATTCTTTCTTATTAATTTCGCAATTATTTACTCATATTGCTGTATGAATTTTTATTTCTGTTTACTGCATACGTATTTAAGGTGTATGTATTCGCAATTATTTACTCATATTGCTGTATGAATTTTTATTTCTGTTTACTGCATACGTATTTAAGGTGTATGTATACACTAATACATTTTTAAAAATTTTGTCTTTAAAAATTCAGTTTTTCACAATAGGTCATTGGTTTGTGCTTAAACTCATTTTAGTGGGGAAAATTCTGATTAAGCTACGCATTAATTATCTAATTTATATATAATTAGATAATTAGCATGTTCTTTGAACAGTAATATCTCAAATTCTAATGTGTTCAGAAGGACAATTCCTGTTGGAAGTTATTCCTAATATTATTCTTCATGTTTTGATCCTCCATCAAGTTGCTAGAGGGAATACGTTCTCTTTTACATTTTTTTCACGAAGGAAGTCTAAAAAATAAGATTTTTTTCAGGAATTTCAACATTTAAAAATCAACTAAAAATTAATTTCTTAACCAATAACTTCGACTGAGGGTCAAAACATCTACTGTATTATATAGATTGTAATGACATAAAAGTAATTATAATAGATCAATTCATTCTTGAGTTATCACTGTTAGAAAGAAGCATCCTATTGCAAAAACATAGTTCTTCAGAAATCGAGTTTAAATTTTGGAAACGTGTCTGTCTAAGTACCTAACCCAAACCCTTGTAACTTGAAAACTATTTCGAATACTTACAAGATCTTGGTATCGTTTGAAAGAAAAGGGGTTGGACAATATTTTGAATTATTAAAAAATTGATCGACATTTTGGTAAATTTTCGTGGTTTCTAGTGTATACATACACCTTAAACTAATACAATCATAGAAGTTTTCTTTGAGAATTATTTTCGTGTCAAACAAGCGTATACATACTGGCATTCCTTATTTAATATATCATTTATTATCTATTGTTATTTAATCCTCTGAGTGTCCCTAGATTTCAGAGTAGTGACGTATTGCTTTTTCCCCACAACACACATAACTAAATAACCACATCTTTTAATTAAAAGAATCTCAGATTAAATGATAGATTCTATTGATAAAGAAGGTCAAAACTGGTTCGAAGTCATGCAAAGAATGCAGGTTGCTGAACGGATAAATTCGTGAGAACCTCTCAGATTATCAATAGCGCAAAAAATTTCAGACATTTTAACTCTAAATTAAAAATATCACCACTTAGTATATGGTGTGGAATCAGCATCATACCATTCTTCATCTAGTCTCCAGTAATAAATAAGTTTTCCAAGTTAAGTACCTTTGCTAAATATTTTAATTATATTTTAGATTGTATTTTCTAGAGTCGCTTGTCTCAAAGCACGTGCATGTCGAATCGCACATGAATTAGTATATTTATTTGTACGTGGAAAATTTTAACAATTACTTAAATATTGTTTCGATTATACATCAATCACATATTGTTTTTACAATGTATTTGTGTGGACCGACTCTTTTTGTTTGTTTTCAATTAATGAATTAAATTAACATCAACTAGACAAATCAACTATAATACTCCAATATGGTTTTCATTTGAACTAGTTCAATTGATTGGTGTTAACTTTGAAGATTATTCTTCGGCCTTCGTACTTTCGTGGATGCTGGTAATATATAGCGTGAGAGTCCTGCTTGAGATCATACTTTGTAAAAATATATATTGTAGAGAGAATCTGGAGGTAACATGCAAAAATCTCAGGCAAAGTGATAAATATTACTCTGAAAATCTCGTTTATTTTTTCACATGACAGTGGGAAGCATGTGAAAATCTGGTTTCGGAATAACCTTTATGGTAAAAATACGAGTCTGCTTGATGTTGTCGTAAATCATATTACCTCTCTGCACTCTTTCAGTGTTCTTTATATAGGAAGTTATGCTTGGTTCTAAATTTTATTCTGATGTTGCATTCTGTTGTTGATTTATTCTAAGAAATCCAAAACTTGAATTCCCGTATGAGTTAGACTCAGAATTTAAAATTGTTTACTCGTTTTGGTGTACGTTAATATTTTTATTTGCGAAACACATTTAAATATGAAATTATAATTCAAGTAGTCTCACCTTTATCTTAATTTATAATGAATACTACTCCTTATTTCATGATGATATAATATTGAATGCACAAGTGGTGCTCCTTTTGACACTTGTGTTTAACACTACATTTATTTAAACAAAATTAGGGTAATATAATATAATATTTGTTGAATATTTTAAGGATTACCTATTTTTAAGTTGCCTTGCTTCGTTATATTTTTTGATGCATACAAAAGACTACTAAAAAAACTCTTATCTAGAATACTAATAGGTGTCTATTAGTATTCCGAAAGACCTATATAATTACAATATACAACTGCTTATTTCGTATTCGTAAATTCCTAATGAAACATATTAAATGAAATCAAAACCTGAATTTATAGCTCATTAAAATTTGATTACGACATTGGCAATTTCTTAAAATAGTAAATGTTACCAATGAACTTAATTTAATTTGATAATAACTTATAAAGAAGTGAATTCGGTTTATTAATACAAACATATTAGGGTACTCCAGCGGTACTGGTACTTATCAGTTACCGAAAAGATCTTAACTTATGGAGCCGGCATTTGGGGTGGTTCTCTTACTAAAGCACAAAAAGC
This sequence comes from Meta bourneti, assembly GCA_933210815.1. Classification (NCBI taxonomy): domain Eukaryota; kingdom Metazoa; phylum Arthropoda; class Arachnida; order Araneae; family Tetragnathidae; genus Meta; species Meta bourneti. The sequence continues at coordinate 64,078,580 of OW119922.1, forward strand.
AAAACAATTCAATTCAGAGACCATTTTTGTTGAGAATGTCTCGAGCATATAGAACCACCCCTTCTGACTCCCTTTACATTATTACAGGTATTCCACCGCTCCATGTGACTGTCTCTGCCCTATATCTTAAATTTAAAATTTGGAAGCGGCGGCTTCCTGACCCAAATATCGAGGGAGTGTCGCTATCACACTTAGATTCTTATATTTCTATAAATTCATTACCCGCTAATGTCGTAAACTTAAATTTTGAGGATCAAATTTCTAAACCCGACTTCGATGTGTACACGGATGGCTCCGGCATTGACGGAAATGTTGGGGCCTCTGTGTGCATTTTTGATGATAATAAATTAATTCAAGTTCTTTGCTTCAAACTCCAAACTTATAATAGCGTTTTCCAGGCCGAGCTCACGGCTATTTTTAAAGCTGTGGGCTGGGCCTCCGCCCATGGAAAAAAATTAATACATATAGCGACAGTCGTAGCGCGATACAGGCCTTAAAATCCAATTCTAGCAAATCTAAATATATTAATACATTTAAACAAGAAATTGCTCCAATAACTAATGTTTTTGGCCTGTCTTGGGTCAGGGCACATGTCGGACTGTCCGGCAATGAGACTGCCGACCATTTTGCCAAGCTTGCATCGTGCTGCGGGGAGGAGATAGAGGTCCCTGCACCACGCTCTTTCCTTAACAGAAAAATCAAATATTTCATTATGGAGAAATGGAGGGAGATTCATAGTAATTCTGAGAAGGGCCTCCGTTTAAAATCTTTTACGCCGGAAATCGGCCCGGGTCACCTCTCCGCAGACCGTTATCTCATTTGGTATCTCACAGGTCATGGTCCTTTTGTGGAGTACCTCCACAGGTTTGGTTTAAGAAACTCCAACTCTTGCACATGTGGGGAGTTGGGGAGCGCCGATCATTATCTCTTTGGCTGCCGTCACACTAATGATTATCATTTGAGAGCCCCAAGTGATGACAACAAGGGCATTTGGTTGAGGGCTGTGCTAAATAACAATATATCCATTTATAAGATTAAAAAGTGTGTGATGGCTGCCGGGGAGGTGGCGAATGGCCTCCTCCCTACTCTTAAATATATATTAAAAATATTTTAACTTATTTTTTATCTTGGATTTTACTGGTTATTTTTAAATTTTAAAATATCATGTTTGTAATTCTTTTATTCAAATAATTGCTTGTTTCCCCTCTATCCTCTTTATGTTGTTTTATTATTCTGCACTTTATATTGATACTTTGTATTTTATGTGAGTTTTTAATGTTGTATTGTATATATTATGATTTAATTGTCCTGTTTTCATGTTTTGTTTCTATTTTGATTATATTGTTCGGTTTTGGGTGCTGCCTGCTGTTAAGGACTCCATTAGCTCATAGACTTCCTTTTGGATCCTGTGATAACTTTTTAACATCAACTATCTAATCTGTTATCTGTACAGCATGGCATTGCCCTCAAAATTGTTAAAATTCTAAATTGCGTTTTGTTTGTTGTTTATTGATGTTCTAATTAATCGCTAAATGTAAAGCGAGATGTATTTATATTGTAATTTAATTGTATATAATACTCAATAATTGCCGTACGTGACCCCTGTTGGGTGGGCGTGTGCTGGCCCTCTTCTGCTGAGAATCACTTTCCCCGCCCCCCTAAACTGGGCTCTAAACCTCGCGGTGAGCCGCGTGGGGCGGGGGTCGCAAAAAAAAAACATATTAGGGAGTTTAAAACCGTTAAATAACATAAACCGTTAAAAATTAAATTCTGGTAAAACCACTTTGAATGTTCCATGATAATTATTACCGATATATCATTATTGGTTTTCTTAATAGTAATATTTAAATAATAATATTTAAAATCATTATTAGTTTTCTTAATAATATTTAAAAAATATTTAGCTTTCTTTGCTTTTGATTTTAAGATCTTACTTCAGAAAACAGTTTATTCGACGATAATAGAGGCCCGATAAATATCTAATCTGAACGGCAATTTTTTGCATGAGGTCCAAGGGGAATAAACAGAAGTTAGGAAATACCATTTCTACAAAAGGGATTATCTTATTCTTTTTACAGTTTTTATGATTTATATGAAAATTTCGTCATGGGAAAAAATGATTACTATAGTTAAAAAATTCTAGTCATTTGCCTATTGCTGTCATCCGTTTAACACCTCCTACTAAAAAGCCCATCTGAGATTATCTAAAAATCAGCCAATCAAAAATAAAAATCGAGCAATATACTAAAAATGTAGCAGGACTACAAAAACAAAATCAAGAAAAGAAGCAGTGATAACTTTCAGACTTAGAATTACACATTGCTGCCATATGCAAAAGCATGATGCAGATGCCCCGCCAATTCATTATCACTACTGTCGCTTACGGCACCGAACGATGAACTTGGAACCAGGATCCACCCTAAAGACCCCAATTGTAGAATCGATTTGTTTAAGTTACTACGAGTCCCCTGATTTAACTAATAGGCTCGTTCAAAACCACGTGACTCGACTACTTTCTCACGGGAGCCGTACTATATACACTTGTGCGGTTCCCAGGATGTAGCCTTGAGAAGGCCGCAGATCTTGGGTCAATTGATTTCTGAATAGGTGTGAAAGGTTGTCTCGGTTAAGGGCTGTCATACGCATAAACCAAAGAAACATGTGCGGCGATCGCCATCAATGATTTATTCCTCGCCAAATTTAAAATAGAACGATAAACTCCGTGCCAAAATGAGTACTGAAAACGCCAATTGAGGAAGGAATTTGTTTACATTACCACCAGTCCCCTAATTTAACTAATAGGCTCGTTCAAAACCGTATGACTCGACTGCCTTCTGGAGAGAGCCGGACTCTACTGTGTATACGAAGGTCATATCCGGTCAGTGTTACGGTAAAAAAGTAAAACTAGAGTCCATTAAAAAAATATTGATAATTTCTATTGGTAATTTACCAGTACTGAAAATCTTAGTCATTTGAAAACCTCAAAGCGCATGCGACACATTTTGACTTGCTTCAGATATTTTATTTTTATTGTGCACTGTAAATAGATAATCTTCTAAAATTAATACTTAAACAAATGAGACTGTATATTTTTTTATTTTTTCTAGCGCGCATGAGTATATGGTACTTACGACAAATAGAAAAACACGATAAGCTTTACAGCCCCGGGATACAAAAATTTACGGGAAGTGTACAAAAAACCTCCTGAGTTTTTCATCATGTTTTGACAGATATTGGAAATTTCTAACTCAGTAAACGTGAAGGTAGAAATCGTTTTCTATACGCGGAGTCGCAATTCTGACCGGCAGCTGAAGTTTCAAGTACTTTTTAGCTCAAAATTTTATATTTTTTAAACGTTTTTTTTTCATCCCCATATGTTGTGTACTTCTAGTAAAAGTAAATATTCCAACCCAAGAAAAGGAAAAGTTTTTCCTTTTCCTGAGATGGTAAGTAACCTAAGGAAAAGAGGATTCTTTCATTTTTTTTCTTTGTTGAATTCCAGTTCATAGTCGAGGTAGCTCTGAATAAAAAAGCATACTCTTTGATGTTTTCAGTAAAAAATTCGGCCACAGATCTGATACGGTCAATTATTTTATTCTCGTAGATGTTGGTGTATTGTTGGATAACTATTTTATTCTTTAAAACGAATAAATCGGTGAAATACGGTGAAATGTATTTTAACCGGTGAAACTGAGACTTCTGTCAATGAGTTTCCCTTATACGTAATTATTGCAGAAATTTAGTTTATTCAATTTTCTTTTAAGGTAACTTCGAAATAGCTTTAAAAACTGTACATTTTAAGTATACGTACTGTCTCAATATCTTTACTTAACCTATACTTATACATATGCGCCTAAATAAAAGTATTTTTCGTAAGTTATAAGTGATAACATAATAATTAAATGAGCAAATAGGAATATAATATGACGCTTTTTGGTCTTTTGAAGGAAATTTCTCTTGTGTAATTTGCTTCCTTTTGATTAGTATATAACTATCTGAGTTTCATACAAGACAATTTCGTCTGCTGAATTCTGTTTACTCAGTATTCCCATTAGCTCCCCATAGTAAAACATGTATCAAATAACGTGTAGAAATTAATTATCTGACATGTTTTCAGAGACACTAAATGTTTATTTTTATGATTTATGATGGTGAGAAATACATTTTATTATATTATAATGAGTTAAGAAGATTCACAACACAATCCAAATGCTTACCATTTTTATTGTTTGACCTCAAAACTAAAAGTTAGTCTTTAAATATAGTAGAGTAAAAATTTTGTTTTGTTAGTTAATGATTTTCTGTTTTAAGCTGATGATAAGTTCTTAATCAGAGGTATTATTTCTTCTCTGGAACTTTGAATATCACGGCTCTAACGATGTTTGAAGTTAATTTCCAATATAAGTGGCATGCTGATATGCATTCGAGAGCACGTTAAATTAGACGAAAATTACGAGAGGTTACTAAACAAGAGTGCCCTCTATATTTAGCTTTACAGTAAAACGCTTCCATATTCATTTGTAGAAATAAAATTAAAATACTCTATGAAGAGTTGAAGTGAGAATATTTTGTTTTATCTAATTATATTTTCATACGTAACAACAGAATTTTAGACGTACAAGAATATTCCATATTCAATAAAATACCTTGAGCCATTTAAATATATCAGGATCTATCTATACATTCAATCCCTACACTCATACATACGCATAACTGATATGAACTATTCCTACTGCAATTTTAATGATTCCCCGAAACAAGTGATGTCTCGCAATTCAATTTACGAGCATTCTCTTATTTCTCTGCAAAAAAAGATACTGGATATTTGAGCTGATATGTATTGATAAAATTTTCTCGATAAAGGAACAAACTTTTAGAATTTTGCTTGCTAATGAATGAAGTGCTAATGTAAATGTCACAAGAGTTTCAAAATTAGAAATATTTCCAAACTGCATTTTCTCAACTAGCATTTTAACTGAACGAGTTAAGGAACTTCTGTAGCTTTCGAAATCGAGGTCTATCGATTATCAGCAACTTTCTCAAGAGTTGATGAATTGTTAAAGTGCTCTTGACTAAAGGGCTGTTTGAGTGTACATTACCTTAGCCAAGCCAAATGTCTTTTGTTTTCTGAAACAAAGTTGTAGGATTCGGTTCATTGGGTAATGTACAGATCTCTTGGATTTTATTTTTCTGTGTCTATTCTTTATGTATTAGATTTGGCATTCGATTTAAAGTAGCGAGTAAGAATATTTCAAGAATATTTTTTTCTTGGCACTGGGAGAAAATAATAGTGGGGAATAAAATCAGACGTCATCTATTTAAAATATATGATACAAAATTATAAAAGTAAAATAACAATGTTGCACTGTAGCGAAAAAACATCAGTGAAAGAATCCAAGTGTGAATTAAGCACATCAAGACGTACATTTATATGCAGGGAATTTAGAGTTTCTTTTCACCAGGATTTAGTGTTTTTTTAATGCGTTTCTTAAAATTATGCCGTTTCTTTGTGTTCTTTATGGAATTGGTATTTTGAAAAAATTGCATATTTTAAATGATTTTCTCTCTGTTGTTTTCACAATTTCATTCATGGAGAGGTTACAGAACGTTTAAAAATCATTGGATGAAGATTTCAAATGAGTTTCTGAAAAGAGTTATACTTCGTAAATAGTTTTTATGAGTAGTAGTCCTCTTTACAAATATAAAAAAGTCACACGTAATATAAGCATTCATTTGTGAAATTCAGATCAATAAGAGGGTGTCTTATTTCCTTATTTCACTACCCCGAGTTTGTATTGGTGAAATCAAATATCCATCAACATTTATAAACTTTACTTGCTTTTTCGATAATTTATTATAAATGTAGTTTCACCCGATTCTGTACCTAGAGTAAATAAATAACTGAAATTAAAAGTTATGTCATGCACAAAAACGAAACTTAACTCAGTGTAAAACTTTACAAAATACAACGATTTTGTTATGCCATATTTATCGAAACTTCTTGTATACTACAGATTTTTAATTTCATAATCTTATAAGTGAAACAACATAAATTTATGAGGTAATATCAAATTTATAAACTGTTTAAATTGTTAAACTGAAGACTACAACTAATCTACCTTTTATCACTTTGAAAGGCACTGCTCTAATATTTTATTTGAAAATTTATTTGTGGGTAGAACTATCACCTTATGTGAATGGATTTTGCCATGACAAACATTTAGCAATTCTATGGGAGGTGGGACACTTATGTACCACCACGTACATGCATGTAAGGTTAGAATCTTTCCAAAATATTCAATTTTAAGGAAAGGACCAATAGAAAATTTCAAAAGTTTGAAAGAAACTATTGATTCTTTCAGACACTCAGAGCGTTAACATACACATAATATTTATATATACTCGCCATAACCCTTTCAGCGGTGATATGCCATATATTCCACCACTTCTCTCACCAATTGTTCATTGATTTTAACTCCGCTGGTAGTATGTGGTGACTTAAGGCCTGTGACAAAAATAAGTCCCAATTAAAATCGTTATATCGTTAAAAATACGAATAACGAGTCATCGTGGTAGTTAGTATATTCGTAAACAACATAGTGTTCAATTGGAATACTGCGCTACTCATCTTACGCAATACGAACTCTTCCACCCCTTGGGATGGAGAAGTGATACAGTATTTCTGGGTGTCACGCCGCATTTGACTCAGTCTATTTTTGTAGCGGTGAGCGCAACGTGACTGTGCATGGTATCACCTTAAAGCTCCCAACGAGATTTCAAGTATACGAAGAACATTTTCTATGTTTGATCTGAACATTTAGCAAATAATTTTCTATTGAACCGGTGAACTCTTTCTACGATATATGGTTTATCTGAACAATCGTGTGCGCAACATGACTGTTCGTAGTAAAGTCTTAAAGCTCCTGACGAGATCTATTCAAGTACATGAAGAACATTTCGCGGTTTGATTTGAACATTTTAAAAATAATGTTCTATTGAACCTGTGAACTCTTTCTACAATATCGCGGTTTATCTACACAATCATGTGCTCAACATCACTGTGTTTGGTATTGTTTTAAAGCTCCTCTCGACACGATCTATCAAAGTGTATGTCCAACCATACACTGGAGAGATAGGTGACAAAACACACTATTTGCGCATACATAATTCATTTATCTACACAAAAAATGTCGGTACGCATGCGCATTTCAACCAATTTAGTATTGCAGGATTGGTTGATGCAGTGTTTTATTTGCCTAGGAAAAACATTTCGGAGTGGTTTGAGCTATGCCCTCCTGGTGCTAATGACGTAAACCCTTTGCTAATGACGAAATACCTCGAGAAAAAATCGGCAATATCGTGATGACGACAAATCTCGGGATTGGAAAAATTGCTCGGAACTCGATCGACGAGATATCTCGTTGAAACCATTTGGAGTGTCAAGAGTCGTAGTCCTACGCTTCAAATGGATGACTCAATCAGAACTGAGCCTATTTGTCTCTCTCTCTCTCTTTCCCTTATCCATTGCTATTAAATGTAAAGCAATTCAATTTCTACAAAATAAAAATTCACAGCCGAGTATTAATTTTCAACGGCAAGTTGCAGGAGAAATAAATATCGACTCGCAGCGCGTTAATAAATAGGATTTTAACCTGCAATCTCCCGGTACGTTAAATTGCTTCCTTTTTAAAACACCCCTGCCAACTCTTTCCAAATTTAAACGTCTCTTCTATTACTGCAGCTTTTAATTCCCGTAAGTGGAACGTAGGCTGAGTAGGTGGTAAAGAATTGCCCCGTTATCAATCTTATTCCAATCCAGCGTAATAAAACTTTACGCTGCTTTGAATATATTTGACAGCTCGCATTATCTAGCACTTTAGATGGGAGTGCTGTTTCCGCGCGAAGGCTTAATTTTTAATGGCTTTCCTATTCGTTACAGTCATTGGACAGTATTCGAAACACACACTAGAAGCGTCGGTAAAGTTCAACCGACCGTTCAACTCTTGGCACGGTCGCTGGTCTAAAACAGGGTTGAGATGTATCGCCTCCCACTGTTCTAATCGGAGAAGAATTTTTATGTTAACGCTCCAGCACGAGAACGAGTTTTCAGTTCTAAAAAGCGTTTTGCAAAAACAATTCAAACTAGCAGTTAAAAATTTTTTATGATGGGATGGAGTGGTTTCTGGCGTGCTCAGAACAGCCCTGCGTGATGTGATGAAGCATGTGGTGATAGCGTCGGACTTTCATGGTTGAAAGAGATTTTTGTCATCGTACGATCTAGGAATCTCTTACAGAAGCATCTGAATGAAGTTTAATCCGGTGGAGTATTTTGTAAAGCATTTTTAAATTCTGCTGTTGTGTTTTTCATTGAATCCGTTGGAAGCTTTCCAGTTTTGTCTCTTTCCTTCAGGTGGGCATGGTCATCGTTATTTTATAGAACGAAAATTTCTGTCATCGCATTGTTTACCCAAATATAAAATTATTTTTAGCGTTTTAAACCCCCTGGTGGTTTATCTTACCTTCGAAAATTGCCCTGTAGTGGGCAGCCTCTGATACAAAAACCCATTCCGAACTGTCACCATTTCAGAACAATTGACAATTTATTTTTTCTATTTGGATCTATATTCCTCCTTGAAGTATTAGGACAGTTTTGTCCAGATGAGGTCATTAGCAAAACTGACTGATGGACCAGATATCTCGTCATTATCAAAATTGATCAGATCTTGATAAACGATATATCGCGTCCATCAAGATCTGGTCAATTATGCTAATGACGAGGTATCTCGTCGAGGCAAAACTTCCCTATTTTCCAAAAGAGAATGAAAATCGAAATGGAAACCAGATTGTTTTTTTGCACAGAAGTGTGGATAATTTGGAATAGGTTTTGTATCAAGTCTGGCTACTACAGGGCAGTTTTTATCGTAAAGATCAGGAGGGTTAGCGGTATATCTAAAATTACAATGCTGACAATTTGCATTTAATATACAAAATATATAGGTATTGAAATTTCAACACTAAGGAAGACGCATCAGATTGGCCTTAATTTTGAAAGATGAGTCGAACATGTGAGAAGATGAAAATAATCAAAAGTGCAGCGTATATGCACTTTATATGTAACGATAGCACCCTTTTAAGCCGTAAAAAGGAGAATACAAAGAGCTTACATACAAAATGCTGGATTTGTTTTCATCGCAGTTTTTCCTCAATAGAAGATAAAAAAACCCACTCTACTGAAGAATTTGTCATCCATACGAGCATGTTTCTGATTTCGATCGGAGAACAATGTGGGATAACGAAAAGGAGCATTATCCTATCAAGACATCGGTGCTCGTGTTAGGAAGAATGCGCCCACAATGATGAGAATATTTTGTCAGTGGAAAGAAAAGCATAAACTCACCGTCATGAAAGATCTCATGGATTCTGCATTACTATCACATGAGAAGACATATCTCATGCTCATGATTCCAAGTGATCATACAGCCAAATTAAACACATTAGTTAAATGGGTGCGTTACACATCAGCATTGTCCGCGTATACGGTTATCCTTCATCATTAGCATGGGACATCTTTGTTGGCTCCCATTGGTTCGTCTAACCTTGATCCCCCTTCATTCCATGTGTATGTGACTGCAATGATACCAAATTTATCCCACTAGTACAAGTTAAAGGAATTGCATCGTTTTCAGACGAATCTTGCTTCAGGGAGCAATGACGAAAAAATACATGTCTGGCCTACCCCGGAGACAGACTCAACGATACAGCGTCATACAGGTATTGTATCTAATATTGTGGTATGGGATGGCATAGGATTTCACTCCAACTTTCGCCTCTTATGCATCATTGGTGCTGTGATCAGGCAGCTTTGCTGAATTAGCATTGGACGTGTTGTGATGTCCTATCTTCAGGTTCTCTCCGGAATCGTTTATCAGTACGACAATGTGCGATCACGTGTAGAACGCTATGTCCAAAAACTCATGAGTAGTCTCCACTATGATAAATTCAACTTCAGGATGGTGCATTTTGCGTGTCCCGACAACCCTGAAAGCAATGTCGGCGGTAATTTACCACCAGTCTCGCAAGCCGGATATGTCGTAGTAGGGGTTGGGGCCAGACTAAATGAGATTTCTAAGGGAAGGAAAATTCTAATTCAAAATCTGGCGACAGTTTTTCATGTTAGAAACGGCCGTTCTTATGGGCAGTCATACCGCTACAGAAAGTGAGACAACGTTTCTTCCGAGGGATATCAAGTACAACCTTCATCCCCTCCATGATGTCAATTTTTATTCCGGGATTAATAAAACTTTCTTAATAGATTTTACCACGATAAAGCTTCCTTTAACTCATCAAGATAATGGAGCTTGGGTGCTCTGACAACAAAAATAGCTACGGCGGTGGTAGTTTACCACAGGTGGGGTCTCCCAAGACGGAATTGCCATCGTAGGGGTAGGGGAGATATCTAAGGGAAGGAAAAAAATGAGATATCTAAGGGAAGGAAAATTCTAATTCAAAATCTGGCGACAGTTTTCCATGTTAGAAACGGCCATTCTTATGAGCAAAGTCAGACTGCAACAGAAAGTGCCTTGTCTCTTCTGAGGGACGGCAGGTGCAACCTTTACCGTCTCCATGATATAAATTGTGATCCTGGGGTTAAAAAACTCCTGGACAGCATCCACAATGATAAATCCACTTTCACCTGGCCAAGGTGGTGGAGCTTGCGTGTCCAGAGAACCCTGATGGCTATGTCGGTAATAATTACCACGGATAGGGTCTCTCAAGATGGAAATTTCTTCCTGAGGTAGGCACAGACTAAGTTAAAGATCTAGAAGAAAACTCTGATTCCATATTTGGTGACAGTTTTCTGTTAGGAATGGTAATTATTATGGGCAAAGTCATACTTCTACTAAAAGTGCCCCGTCTCTTCTGAGGGGCAGCAGAAAGCAGGTTCAACCTTCACCTATTCCAAGATGTCGATTTTGATCTAGGGATTAAGAAACCTCCTCGGTAGCTTTTATATTCCACAAATTGCTTGAACAGCTCGTTCACTGAATTTAACACAAATGGTAATGACTTCTTGACTTCAACTAGTTAAGGTGGAGGGACTGCCCCCCAACTAAGAATAAGGTGATGACGAAACGACAGACATTAGTCACCAGCAACAGTTCAGAGTGATGCAGATAGATTGGTAGCATATCTAAACTGTGCACATGGCTTAACATTTACCAAATACACATCCTATATATCCTCTCAATTGTCTAACTGATGTTATTACAGTACATAGTACAGAAGAAAAGGCTGATTCTGTAGAGCTCACTGTCTGATCAAATTGTGGTTTAGGTAATTTAATTCCTTGTACCATAAGCAATGCCTTCTATACATATATATCAATTTGATTTATTTTGTATTTAGTGATGTTACATTTTTAATGGTCAGTAATGTGTTTTGACAATTTGTTATTTCGCTTGAAGGAACAATATAGATTACGATTATTATTGGATTGCTATGATTCCTTTTATAATTAATGAAGCATGAAAACATATTGTTGACGTTTGAATTCCCAGAGCATTATTAGTATGACTTAGAGTGGATAAATAAATCTTTCACAATGATTAAAACATTTAGTTTTAGGTAAAGTTTGCACAATTGATATTAAGTTACAGTAATTATTATAATATCTGTACTAAGCATTATAGCAATATTGAAATTATTCACTTCTTAACAAGAGAAAATATGACCTTAAAGTAAAAAAAATATTTTAGAAATAAGGAAATTATTACAAAATTAGACATTTGAGAAAATATATTTGTTTTAACTTATAAGTAGAAACGTGTGAGTAGTGTATCGATAATTTAATGCATCCACTAGGTTTTATTATAGCGATGTACACGAGTACATCACAATAGGAAATAGACTTATATAATCAGGAAAATATAGTGATGTGGGGAATTAATCAAACGTGTTCCCAGTAATCTAGTTGGCTAGAATCCATCTCAGAATTTATCTATCATAATTCGTCTCAGCATAACGGTTATTTCCTTTGCAGATAAAGAAAGACGAGAGTTCACTTATTAAAGCGCCATCTATCAATAGAATGAGACACAGGATAGTATATATTTTTCCAGGGATGGATATATAGCAAAGAACTTTTTTCGTATGACAAAAAAATTAGGAAACATTTTTAAATTAAAATTTATTGGCAGAAAGTTGGTTTCTAAAAGTTGAATTTTTTATTTGTTGTACATATATAAAACTTCTAGTAAAATAAAGAATGCACCCAACTACCATTTACGATTCCAATTTTTTTAAATGAAAGCACGCAGAATTGGCGGATGGTTCAGCCAAGTTATCTTTTTGATGAACCTGGTTCCTTTGCCACAGGATAAACTCACTAGGAATTTGAGTAGGATAAAAAATGTAATTAGATGGAGGCGGTACGATTCCTGGAGAAACACGGGTTCAGGTCGTCACCTTCTTACATTTTAAATAACTAAATGATCTTGTATACTTTAAGAGTCGACCAGTTGGCACTTTTGCAGTCAGAACCAGATTGGATCACATCGTTACTTAAGTGCATCTGTACACGTTACACCTTGTGGATACGGGAAGGGGCCTTGTTTGTTTGACTGAACAGGAGAAATCAGAACATATCTTATTTTTCTATACCGGAGAGAACTTTTTACAAAATTTTGATAAGATTGTTCCCCTTCCAGGTGATTGTTACTGTTTTTTTAGTTTTTATTTGATCACCATTGTTTTTAGATTATACAGTAGACAATGTGAAATCGGAGCTAATAGCTCAGAACTCACGTAACAAAGTTGCATTGGAAGTACGTTTTTGCGGCTGATAATCACTACAACCTGAAGGCAGAGGGTTAGATTAGAATGAATGAAAAGTACTTTCCATTTGAAGGCACACATTGACAAAACAGGATTTCAGAGACTAAAGGAAAATCAACACCATCAGAGAGGAGTCCATGATTCCATATCTCATCTTTATAAGGCAATCCACGGTGGTAATTTCATCTAATGAGGTTGGAGAAATGTCATCAATATTTCCTCTCGTCGTGTTCTAAGGAGCCATAAATACGTGAATTCATTTATGTAATACCATATCTACCCTTTCAACTAATGACGGCTTGAATCTCCTTGGCTTATTGTAATTAAAATATTTTAGCATAACATTTCGTTCCCTGCACAAACACAATTACTATTATTTGATCCGGTCACCCTTATTAACATAAAGTTGCTACTAAATTAGCAGTTTGTCTGTTAGTACTTATTAGTGTTCTATTAATATAAATTCTCTCAGATTTATTTTATAACCATTTATTGGATGGAGGTGAATTGTGCTGTTGTTCCCTGAGCAACGATAAAGGTTAATTCTATAGAGACCAAATACATTTAGCTAAAATCGAATCTCGTAGAGAAACTCTCTTAGCTATATTTATAGGTTGGTCTTTTATAAACTAAGATAAGAAAGTTTCAAGACTAGATTTATAATCTTTATACTATCCATGTTACTGACAGTTATCAATGTTATCTATAGTTAGTCGTTTTCTAAAATCTGATGTTACCTCGAAATATGGAGCAAAAAGCAAAATTTCCAAAATGTGTGAAGAGAAAATGCACCAAACTCTCATGTAATCTAAGCATATTTATTGCAATTTTCAATATAATCATATTCAACAATAAGATAACGCTTGGAAGACTCTAATGTAAAATACAGAATTATCAAACGACATTAGACGTCATTAACATGCTACTTATTATATATACAACACTTCTATATGCAAACTAAGAAAATATATACCATCCATAATTATATTTTCATAGACCTTTAATAACCAAGCAATCCCTAAAATATTTGTTAATTTGACATATTAAAATTGTAGTTGAATCTTTAATACCTAACGAACAAAGTTTATCATAATACAAAAATCAAACATCAAATTTAAAAAGCCACCTTTAAAAGATATAGATTTAAAAAATAATATTCTTTGAGTACAATGGCGTATAAAAATATCTCATTACTAAAGCCTTTATATATAAAACAGATTTTTCTTGTCGACTATTGAATAAATTATAGTTAGAGTTATTTTGTTAATATTATTCTTAGATTTTTAAAGCCAGAGCACCCTGTTTATAGTAAATGATGCTTGATATAAAATGTTTTCAAATATGATAAGAGGATATCGCTTACAGACTTTCTTCTGTTTAACCCTCTGCATACGTTGGGGCAGAATATCGATTCCTTCTTTGGCTACGACAGCGAGCCCAACGGCTTTACAGGCAACTTACTGAAACCGGCCGAAACGGCTTTACAATGCTTTCCCCAGGAGGAGAGGGAATATGTGTTTTCCCATTATCACCTAATGTGCCGGTTTCTATTGTCGGGTCGTGGGTATACCTAGAAGGGACAGATTCTTCCCTGGTAAACTGAAAGGGCGGCGGTGACTTTTTGAGTGTATCTCTTTTCATTTACTCAATCTCTCACAGACTAGATGCTCGAGTATGAACAATTTGCGAGGTTCCTCGTTGATAACCCTGACATCTTTGTCAACGGGAGATAAGGCTATTCACGCACGGGTCTCTTTGTAGCACAGAAAATAGGGGATGGAAATCGTAATTGGCTTCGCCGATTCGTTCAAGAGTTTGAGGTCTGAAAGAATCCGAGCCTTTCGTAACGAGGGGACTTGAACTTTCGGCCGGTTTGGCTGGTCTCCGTATCCAGAGGGTTAAGTAGTGACCAAATGGCCATAGTAGAAACTTTTATTCGCATCGTCCAATAAATTTCTTAAATATATTCACATATTAGCTTATACGTTTCCAATTTGATAATAAAATTAAACTAATAATATACTTTTTGAATTAAAAGCAATAATATATTGAGTATTTTTGGTTAAAGTTTAATATTTACAAATTCGAAAACTTCAATTTTGTGCCTTTGCAATATTGATAGTATTGACGAAAATTCTGACTTAAATTAATGAATAATCTCACAATAACCTAGGATTTTTTACCCACATATTTAAATTTGAAATTAATAAATTATCTTATGTGGTGTGGTGTGGTGTATGTCATGTGGTGTATTGATAAAAATACCACATTCTTTTTACCTTTTATGTCATACTCTTTCAAGGATTTAGTTTGATTGAACAAAGTGTTTAACTCAATTGGTACAGTTTATTTGTGTATCGCAATAATTACAATTTGTCTCAGATAACTATTACTTTTTGGCCGAACTAAAGTTATGATCTTGGGACATTTTAAAATTATGTCCAGAATATATTCTGCAACGTTTAAAATGTAATTTGGTTTATACACTCAGACATGGAAATTCATAAAGCTGTTGCACTGCATCCAAGATCCACATTATTCGTATTAGGAATGGATTGGATGATCGGACTAACATTTCTCTAAAAATGTTTGACATTCAAGTAGGAAATTTAAGTAGATATGTGTTATTTTAATGTTTTAAGAGGGCTGTATTAATTGTGAATTAAATTTAAACTTTATTTAAATTACTGCATCGTACTTATAAATATGGGCTCTTTTTCTCATTACTACTTTTCTTTTCCCGATTATTTCATACTATGTTACTGTTTTATATTGTTTTCCAATTTTACTGTTTCCCGGAAGTTTTTATTTTGTGCTTTCTCCGAGTACTTCATATTAACTATTTTCTTATATTGTTTTCCATTTTCGTTTTTTCCGAAATTTTTAATTTCAGTTTTTTTTTTGTGGGGGGGGGGGTAACTTGTGTCTATTTCTTAAGTTAATCTTCACACAAGTACAGAAGAAATTCAAAATGTCTTCTTTTTAAGCTCCATTTTTACTTCCCTTGATAAAGTGGGCCTACTTTTATTCCTCAGTTTTCTCAACTCTCTATTTTCTTGTTTCTCCAAATCATCTATACATAATACAAAGCTGAGGTTTAAGACAAAGTATTGGACTAAAAGTATTTTATCAATATTTTAATAAAATATTAACACCTGAAACACTGAATTAATTAACGGTACATACAAAAAGAGAAATTAAATCGTAATATAAAATAACACCAGCTAATATTTTCAATTGGAAACTTTAAACCATTTCTAGGAACATTAACATTTTTACCTTTTAATAACAGGAAGTTCAAACAATCCTACACATAAAATAATCTCGCTTAATTTACGGCGAAAAAATACTGGAGCGTTTGTTGACAGGCGCTTAGCCATGAAAAAAACCGCAAGAAATATTTCGTCACTTAATTTTGTATTCCCTGCGCATATTTCTTGATAAGAAATGCTCGAGTTACTTCCCTGTTTGTCAGATTTTGAAAACACTATGCATCGTTTTTCTTTTGCAACCTAATTGGTTTTAAATTCTTGCATTTTTTGCAGCGTACTGTTGAAAGAAAAATATTTTTTTTGCTAATTTCACTTACTTCTTTATTAGAGTTTTTCTAAAAGTTTGGAATGGAAAAATTCCAAACTAACTCATTTTTCAATAATGCTCTTGAGGGTACCAGAAAAAAAATTCTAATTAATATATCAAGAAAGGTAATACTCTGCTGGCCACCGTAAATGCAACACCCTGAAGGAAGCATGCAAATAATATGAAATTTACAACATGCATTAGCGGAGGTGAGATATGCAAATGATTAGAATTTCAGCGCAGACGCACATCACGTGCGCCTGCGCTGTGATGTGCGTCTGTGGCGCCACTTCAAAGCGCTATTTAAGGCTTGGAGATTTCGACGATTTCAAGTACGGCAATTGTGTTTTTCTTGTGGTTTTTTCAAAAAAACGATCAATTATGCCTCGTAGAAAACAGCGATCATCTTTTGATCAAGTATCCGAGTTCGACAGAGGAAGGATAGTGGCCTACCGAGATTGTGGATTATCTTTCAGGGAAATCGGTAGTCGTGTTGGACGAAACCAAACAACTGTAATGCGGATATGTGATCGTTGGATGCAGGAGGGTACGACGGACCGACGTGTTCGATCGCATCCACCTCAGTGCACCACTTCACGCGATGACAGGCATATTGTGCGTATGGCAGTGACGGATCGCTCAGCCACATCACGAACCATAGCACAGCACATTCAGTCTGTACCGCATCATCCAGTGTCTGCGCGTACCATTCGACGCCGTTTACAGCAGAGTGGTCTGTCCGCAAGACGTCCATTGCTTCGTCTACCCTTGACGCAGAACCACAGACGTTTCCGCCGCCAATGGTGCGATGAAAGAAGGATGTGGACGGCAGAATGGAATGAAATTGTCTTGACTGACGAGTCACGCTTCAGTCTGCAACACCACGATGGTCGGATTCGAGTCTGGAGACACCGTGGAGAGAGGATGCTGAACAGCTGCGTTATGCACCGCCACACTGGTCCTGCACCGGGTATTATGGTATGGGGCGGTATTGGATATCACTCTCGCACTCCTCTAGTACGCATTGCCGGTACTTTAAACAGCCAGCGCTACATCTCCGAGGTGTTGGAGCCAGTTGTCCTTCCTTACCTTCAGGGCTTGCCCACAGCCATATTTCAACAGGATAATGCGCGACCACACGTGGCACGCATTGTCCAAGGGTTCTTCGTCAATCTCCAGATTGAATTGCTTCCCTGGCCAGCTCGCTCTCCGGATCTTTCGCCGATAGAAAACATGTGGTCCATGGTTGCTCAACGATTGACCCAGAATACATCCCCAGCTGCCACACCAGATCAACTTTGGCAACGTGTGGAAGCTGCTTGGTCTGCTGTACCCCAAGAACACATCCAAAGTCTCTTTGAATCAATGCCGAGGCGTGTGGCAGCGGTGATCTCCAACAATGGCGGCTACTCTGGCTACTGATTTTGGCAGGAACCACACTTCACAGAAGTCTATAAATTTAATCATTTGATACTTGGTCAACATGTTATCTACAAAATAAATTTTGTTGTGATATCTCTTGTGTTTCTTGGTGTTGCAATTTGGGTGGCCAGCAGTGTACATATTCACATATACGTGGATATATTAGTTAACTCCTATTCTCGCTTGGGTAAATTTTAGCAGATAAATACGCTTATATTGAACTAAATTCCTACAGACATGCTTTCATACAGCATTCCAAGTAAATAAAGTTAAAATCTTATTATCCGAGTAGAATAAAGTTAAAAACGTACCTATATAAACGTTTTTTACATCATTCATATTAAAGCCATTCTCTTATGATCAAGTCTTGATGAGTCTCTGAATTTCATTATGTCAATGATTTGACCCTAGGGTCCTTTATAGAACCACTATTTCTGATCCACGCGATATTGAGGTGATCGGCATGTGCCATATGACATGAAAGGAGAGTTATGTAATACAGATGTGTGCCAATTTCACCACCAGTAGGTATATATATATATCAAATAACTAATCTGTAATAATGACCTGTAGTTCGAATTCATTTTTGAAACCCTTTAAGGAAGGATGAAAATGGATCATGTTCTGTAAAGTAGAATGTCTCTTCTCTGGTCCAATCCAGTGATTTTAATGATAGTCTTGACAATACATTATGGAATGTCTTGTCTATGTTCCCCTCATCCCATTCATTTTACCACATACCAAGTTCCTACCTGCAATGATTCTATGTTCAGTAACGGTGGCCCCGGCCACAATTGTCACGGCCAAAATGACGTGGCATGAAAATTTTAATTGGGTAAATCTACCAATATGGCAATATCTGCATTAGTCGTTTTGTGAAGCTTTCATTTTTTAACTATCGTACAGAGTGAAACTTATGATCACTAATACAAATGATACCTACATCTCAACCTATGTTCCATGCTTCGTATTAAAACCTATCTATTTTGCCATGATGTATCCAATGACCATATTGATAAGTGATGATTGATTGGTTGACCATAGATTGACAAAAAAGCATCATATAAAAATAAAAATTCAAAGTAGAAAGTGCGTTGAAAAGAATAGCATTTAATCTAAAGTATGAAACAACTGACTGTAAAGTGACAAACAAAAACCAAATCATATAAAAACGGAAAATTTAAAAAGTATAAAGTTTGTTGAACGCAATAATATCTTACATAAATATATGTCTAT
The DNA here is from genome assembly GCA_933210815.1 of Meta bourneti. Lineage (NCBI taxonomy): Eukaryota > Metazoa > Arthropoda > Arachnida > Araneae > Tetragnathidae > Meta > Meta bourneti. The sequence goes on from OW119922.1 coordinate 64,097,651, forward strand.
GCCTCAAATAATTCGTCCAGAATATATTCATGAACATCCAGACTTCCCTTAACTTTCCTTAAAATAATCAAGTGAGACAAAACAGGCAGTGATTTCAGATTTCATTATCTAGCAGTGGGCGGAAAATGCGACCAAGGAACTTAATGCCTCATTATACATACTCTTATTCGGAGCAGAAATTTCCTGGTTCTTTGATAAGAAAATAGCACGGGTACTTAATTTGAGGAAGGAAGTACTTCTGCAGTGGAAAACTTCGCAACGTGATTTTTATTTGGGAAAACGGGAGAGGATTACGTACATTCTCAATCCGGTACACTGTAGTGCTTGGAAATAAAAAAGTATTTCTACCTTGATAGCTTCATCCTAACCAGGAAAGATATTTCGTGGCAAGTAATTACTGATGAAATTTCACGGAAAGCTTCTGGGTCACAGAATTTTACAGATCTTAATGAGGTGAGAGAGCATGGTACAGAACGTTTCCCGATGATCCTAACCCTAGAAATATTTGGCGGATTTTAGGATGGGTGCTTTTTGATTTCGAGAATTTAAATTACTGTAATGAACGTTGTGGTACACAAATTATGCAAATAAATTTCTGGTCATAGATTTATAGTTACCCTTAAAATTTAAATTGCGTCCTTTATATGGATGCAAACTAGGCTTAAACACTTTCTCAACAATATTAAAAATAATTTTATAAACTTGGAGAAAACATTTATCAAACCTTCTTATGCATATTTATGTGTACTGATGAAACATATTTTGATAAAGGAAACAAGAATGGCATCTAGTTTGTCCTTTCCTTTTTAATATTTACTTTATGTGCTACGCCCCAGTTCTTTTATTTTAGCAGAATTGCTTAACGATAACTTCTATCGTTTAACTGTACATACTAGATCATGTGACCAATAATGAATATTTTTTACTTGTTATATATTATTTTTTACTATTTGCTTGAACAAGGGAACTGGAGATGGAACTGCTACATAGAGAACTTAGAGAATTGGCCAATTACTTTATTAGGCGATTAGCTGCAAATCAGATTGAAGTAAATTTGCACGTGATGAATTTGGAAAAGCATATAACAAATCAGTTTGAATAGGGTTAGAGCATTCTTATAATTTAAAATCTTGCCATTTTATTTCATATTTGTAAATAAGATCTAAATTTCAATAATTTAATTTTCTTAGCTAAGGTTAGATTTTTTTTCATGCATCGTATTCCTGCCACAAAAGTGCCGCAACTCAAAAAGTGCGTTTTCCACAGGAAAACATTAAAACGTTTTTAAACCATAGAAAACACTATGAGTGCTAGACGTAGTTTCCATAGATTTCATTCCTTCACGATTTGAGTTGCGAAAATCTAACTGGAGGCGGACTTAAGATGGGACATTTATAATCATTTAAAAACTCTATTTTCTTGCAGTGAGCGTGGGATGTACGCAACCTCTCTAATTAATGCGTAGTACATTATTATTCAATAGGAATGTACTACAGTAATATGTGTGGTTATAAATGAATTAGTATTAGAAATTCTTTTATTAAGCAGTACAATTAAATTTTCAAGTGTCTTGAATAATTTAATTGATTTATCTGCTCGATAGATCTTTAATAATGTAAGATTTCATTTTATACTTGACGTTTATTGTGTATATATTTTAAGCTTATTCATATTTAAAAGCTCTGGTTTATGTTAGATATTCTTTTATCCTTTCAAGTGCGTAAGTTTTAAACGAAGTAAGCATTTCAAGTTAAGTATTTTGTACATTATTTAATTTCTGTGTAATTAGGTGACAACTTTTTTAATAACGAAACAGGACAATCCACACAAAAGTTTAATTTGAATGAAAATCTTTATTTGTATATTAAATTTACAATTACTTTTATGCAAGTTTAACAGAAACTCGCATTTATCGATATTGAAAATCTTACATTTCAAATTATTATTTTGCAATTAATTTGAATTTTTATGTAAGTTATAAATATTCATGAGCACTATGCATATTCATTCAATCAGATTTTCCAATTATCAAGTGATGGATTTGTCTTATTCTTGATTAAGAATGCCATTTATTAGTTTTAAAAAGCAGAATGAATTTTCTAAGAACTGCTGTTATCGATTTTACATTTGTTTTTAATAAAAAGATGTCTTCCTACAAAAAATTTTTCTAAAAATTTTTAATTAAAAGTACCCTTTCTTTAATTAATTCTTTAAACAGTAAAAACAAGAAAGCTCTTGAATACATATACATCCTTAATTGTACTTGGAAAGAAATTACATCGCTTCAATAAACTGATCAAAATGATAAAATTTAAATGAGGCCTGCTTTTAAATTTATTTCAAAGGAATATCTATTTTTTAGACAACGCACCAAAAATATACGGATGTAATGGAATGAAACAAATTAATAGTGTCCGTAACAATTTAAAACGGTCTCCATGTCTCCTTGTTTAATTTGAAAAAGCAGTACGAGAAAATTATGGTTGAAGAAAGGAAGATTTTGAAAGGAGATTGCAGAAACTTGCGTTTTTAATTCCAATTCCAACTCGTAGTACATCTATTGGAGTTGAAGTTGATATAAAAATCAATAGGAGGAAATTAGAAAACAATCACAAATCAAATTTATTCATTAAAAAATCCAAAGATAAAAAAATTAAGATGTAAATGATGGCGCAAAAAAACTGACCCAGTTCCATAACTGATCATTATCAATCATTCTGCTTGTAGTTCTATGATTATAAAATACATTTATCTCTCTTCTACTATCATTTTTAATAAGTACGGACAAAGCACTCTTTTTCTGATTGAATCTCTAACAAATCTGCAGAACGTCTAGTATTTATTCGTCACATATCGGACCAAACCTAACTAGCTAGAAAAAATTCAGATAAGTTACTAAGTTAACGATCAGTTGCTATTGATTGAAAAAGCCTTTGTTAACTTTGATTAAAAAATATAATTAAAAACAAATCGTCGGCTTAAAGAAAAAATCATTAAGTGACAAAAACGTTTTTATTTTTTATTTTACTGTAATTTAAGGACTATTAAATTGTAACACATAATATAAAAGTTATAAGCATTTTATGATGTTATATATCTTTTAAGCAAATTACGATAGATAACAATGTATTATTGTATAATGAAAATAAGCATTTAGTGTCTCCGAAAAAATATAAGTTAATCAGTTTCTCCTCAAAGCTACATTTAACTGAACTAAGCTTAATTTCTCGCATGAAAGGATCAAGCCATTTCCTCTATTTTCGTGTTATTATTAACATGAAAATCATGTTTTATAATGATCGGCCAGGGGGTTTAACAATGCAAATTTTGGAACTACTATATTTCTAAATTCAGTTCTTCCAAATTAAGATATATTTAACAAAAAATTATATAAATTACAAAATCACATGTTTATACACTGCTGGCAATCAAAACTGCAACATCATGAAGGAAGTATCCAATAGCCTTGAAATTTGCACGATTCGTAGACCAGGGAAGAATATGCAAATGATTAATATAGCAGCTTATATGCAAATCATGTGTGCCGGTAACGTCCTCTGTAAGCATTATTAAAAGGGAGAGCAGAGAGCTAAATTTAATTAACGGAATCTGGTTTTCTTGCTGATCTTTTATATAGAAATCTTAACTATGCTTCGTCGAAAAATGCGGTAGTGATACATACGTTTCTGAGTTTGGCAGAGAAGGAATTGTGGCTTATTGAGAGAGAGAGAGGGATTACGGATTATCCTTCCGAGAAATCCGTTCACGTGTTGAATGAAATCAAGCCACAGTGATGTGAATATGAAAGCTGTTGGTGGAGGAGGGATAAACTGACCCATTGCAGCAGACACATCACAACAACTGAACGAGAGGACAGACATGTTTTGTGCGTGTCTATTACAGATCGCATTGCAATCGTTTGTTGCACAACGTGTGTCTAGTATGCATAGAATTCGACTTCGCCTGCAGTAGAGGGAAGTTTTTCAGGGAGTGCATTGTTGCGACGAACTTTGACTTTGCACCACGAGCTTCTGTGGATGAAATGGTGAGTAGAACACCGAACATGGACAAACAAATGGCATGACATCGATTCTATCTACAGCATCACAATAGTCGCATCCGAGTCTGGGAACACAACAGTGACAGACTGAACTACTTTTCCATTATGCATCGCCATATCGGTCCGTTATGGTATGGGTGCCTTGGATTCTACTTCCACACCCACCTAGTACGCATTGCTGATAAGTTCAGCCAGCCACCGCTGCATCTCTGAAATATTGGAGCCTGTTATCCTCCCTGGTCTTTAGGGCTTGCCTGCGGTTAGTTTTCAATAGGACCGAACGTGGCATGCAACGTATAACAATTCTCTTCAATATCCATCAGGTTTAACTTCTACCATGGCTCGTCTTTTCTCCATATCTGTAACCCATCTAATACGTCTTGTCTATGATCACCCAACGACTGGCACACCACAGATCACCTGGGCTACGCCAGATGAAATTTGGCAACGCGTGGAAGCCCGTTGCCAAGCTTCATTTAGTTCATGGCGTGACATACCCCAAATACAAATCCATAGCTTCTTTCAATGCCTGCACGTGTAGCAACAGTCATTGCCACTCATGGCAACTACACGAAATACTGATTTCTTCGCGTTCCTCAAATCGAATGGAGTTATAATTTTAATGATTCCACCCTTGTGTCTTATATTATTTGTATAATAATATGCTTTCATTTCTCTTATTCTTCATTGTGTTGTATTTTTGATGGACAGCATTGTATTTGAAAATATGACATAGTCATAAAAGAGGCTAAAGAGATTGAGTATATTCCATAGAGAGATATTTATAGGGGTTCGGAACTGTAATAAAAAATAATTTGGACATAATTGTTGTAAGAGAGAGAATGGTAAAGTACACATTTGAAAACATATCGGGATAAAAAGTCAATTCCATATTCACAATCGTATTTAAAAAAAATCAAATTTACGAAATTCTACGTCTCGAAATTCAGTATACACCAGCCAATTTCATTCAGAAACACAATGAAGACATAAAATAAATTTTTGTTCCGCATATTTTTGTACGTAGAACAACTTCTTAGCCGAGGGGTACTGAAATAATAATAATTCGTATTATTTAAAAATATTTTTGTCTATTTGTCTCATAAAATCTTTCTTAGGTTATGTGCTCTGAATATCGTGATTTTCAACAACTTCTAATAGCCGTCGTGTTCCAATAGTTGCTTTGTTGCTCCAGTGCGACGTTAATTCAACTATCTACCTACTTACCAGATAGGACTACACATTTTCGAACCCATTAAGGCCCAGAGGTTATGGTGGGGTGGTTATTTTCTGCTTAAAGTGGAAACGAAACTTTTACTTAACTATTTTGTTCTATACCTCTTTTCTCTCTGTGGGGACATCACGTGTGGACACAAACTTTTGACTCTTAAGTCCAAATCTTGAGTACTTTGAAAAATATTGTCTTTAATAGAATTAAATATTACACTCGTTCATGATTTCATTATTAAAAACTAAATTTCCAATATCTCCAGCCATCATACAACCCAATACAAGAACTGAAATATTTCCATGCTTAAAAGTGAGCATAGTGTGCTAAGAAAGCGATTCACTTTTATGGTTCTTATAAAGATATCACCGGCAATCACCTCAAAAACATTTAAGTTGATTTCTTAACTAAAAATGCTTTATGTATTTTGTGATAATGGGCAAAGAGGAAGAAATGGGCAAACATATTCAGAAAAGCAGCACAAATTCTTATTTTAGTGCCCCTCGGTTTAGAAGATGTTCAACAATGCAAAAATATGAGCAACAATATATTTATTGTGTTTCTAGACGAAATTGGCTGGGGTATCTACACAATTTTGTGACCTAACAGTTTGATTTTTTTATATTTGCAACTTATTTTTAATAATCGTATAGCGAATATTGATTGTTTTTTAGCCTAATATATTTTTAAATGTGTACTTAACCATTCCGAAAAATTTCTAATTATTATTTTCTAATTAAATGTTCTAATTATAATGCATTGCATAGTTTTAGGTTTTAAAGATATCTTTTCGTAGTGTATACCCAATTACTGCGTATAACATTTTTATTAAAATTTATCTACAGCATGTATTTAGTACAGTTTTTTGTAATTAATAAGTGTTGTTATTATGAGAAGTAATTAAAATGTGAAGAACGAAATTTAAAGATTTATTTGGGAAGAAAGAGAAACACAGCAAAGCATAACAGAAGAGAGGAAATATTAATAAATAATAATCAACTTTATATCGAATAAGATATTGTTTGATATTTTATAATTTGTTACAAGATGCTTCTTTAAAGTTCTACGATGCCATTGCTAAAACTAGAAAATAAAATACATACATTTTAATTAAAAATTATTCATAGAATATCCCCCACACATAGCTAATGGAGTTTTTTGAACCGGGAACTACTTTTGTTTCCTTTCCACTATTTATCGACTGTTTCACGCATGTGGATATTCTATTTGTTACAAAAATTAGTTGGCGTTATTATAATTCCGTATCTTATATATTAGATCTATATGAAATAAAATGAGATATTTTTTTTGTGACAGCATGCGGTGTTAAAAAGAATCGAAATTCAGAACTAAATTATTCGTCCTGTCTGCGTCCGTAATGTTAGATCAAATAAAAAGGTAAATAAATAATAATAAACATTACATAGAATACAGAACATCGATCTTTTGCGATTTGTTACAAGATGCCTCTTTAAATGTATACTATTCCATTAGGAAAACTACAAAGTAAAATGCATAAATTTTAATGAAAAATAAGTTAGAAATATCGTCTGTTATCAAAACGTCTAATGTTTTTTTATAAAATGGAAGCCCTTTTGTTGCTGCCTTTCAATCATTTATCGTTTATTCACAAAAACGATTTATTTACTTATTAATATATTATGTAGATTTATATAAAAATTATTACAAACTATTTATTTAAAACTTGGAGTTGAGATGCTCCAGTATCTCAAATTTCATCTGTGTTTTCTTGGATTAAAAAGATATATTCTGTGACAACATGCTGAGCCAGAATTTAGAACTAAACTATTCTGTTTTAATCCGTAATGTTGGGTCAAATAGAATTCCTCTGATACTTTACAGATCTGAATTCCATTACAGAGGCCTTATGCGACCCACACAGATACAGCAAACGTCAAAAATCAAGTTAAGAGCTAACAATTTATTGATGATACTAAAATTGCAAAATAAAAGTGCGTAAAGTTTAATGAAAAAGCTACTGGAAAATATCGTAACTAGTTTTTACTAATGTAATCAGCATATTTTATTTACTATCAAAGTCTAATGGAGTTTCGTACACTAAATGAGATATATTCTGTGACAACATGCGGCGCCGGAATTTAGAACTAAACTATCCTAACTGTTTGAGTCCATAATGTTGGGTCAAATAGAACTATCTTTATACGTTACTGATCTGAATTTCATTATAGACGGCCCACACAGATACGGCAAACGTCAGAAATCAGGTTTGGCGTTGACAATCTATTGATGTCACCATTCTGAATGAACCGCCGAAGTTCAACGTCTGATAGCTTCACGGGTATCTCTGATGGGAAACGACTGTGGATTGTGGTGCCGCTGTTGATTATCAAATCGATTTCCATAATGCGTTTGATCTAGAGAGGCGTTATGTAGGTCGGATTTCATTCGCCAATCATCCCTTCGTCGCATGCTAAACACCATTGCGCAGTTTATGGGCGACTTGGTGCGGGTTTCTGTGGCCAATGTGTTATGGACATCCAGTTGCTTATTAACGGCGTTCTACAGAAGCCAGTTAAATGCGAGGAGAGGAAGCTAAACTGCATAAAATTAAGTACCTCGTTCCCTCCACAGGAAGGCTTGAACTGATGGAAGTCTTTGAGTTAAACTTTGCACAATAGCTTGAGTGTGCATTCTCTTCCAGCAGTTGAACGCATTGACAATCGTGGGGTTGGAGATTCAGGGAATGTGTTTCTTAGTTGGCATAATGGAGCTCTCTGCTACACGAAATATTGAATTGTTATGAAATGTTTGAATATTTTAGTAAAAGCATGTGTATATTTTCTGATATTCGAATGGATATCTTTCATTCAAAATCATATAAATCTAATTTTAGTGAAATCGTGTAAAGAAGAATTATCTAAATTATTTTTTGCCTTCTTTTGTTTGAAATTACAGTTCTATTACTGTTTATGATGAGTGATTGGACTGAATTCTTGTGGTTGATTGGGTTTTATAGCGCAATGGCCATATTTGGCCAAGCTGTTCCAAACACACGGCAATGCAAGTAATGGATATGCACACAAGAAAAGATTTAGTGACAAGTAATGGACATACACACAAGGAAAGATTTGCTGACAATGGATATACACACAAGGAAAGTTATACTGATACAGTTGAGATATATTCACGCAGGGTAAGTTACAAAAGTCGAACCTTCCTCCAACTATAACTAGAAGGTAGCTGACGCAATAAGCTAACCCCTTTAAATTCTTATATAACACTATTCTAAGACAGCAGCATTATTTTCTTCATTAGATGGTGCTGTTATCCGCATTTTCTGAAAGTGGATTTGTCTGTTTTTGAATGAAAGCTCCTCCATATACATCCTAGTAACAATTATAGTGAAAGTTCTTTAATTTTCATAAGAAAATATATGATCCACCATGCAAAGATCTCTAAGTTGAACCGAAGCAGTTAATTTTTTTCTCACAACGTTCATTTATCATAAAAATATTCATTACCAAATGAACTTAAGCCTAAAATAATTATTTCGTATTGATGGGTAGGCATAGGTAGATATTTTAATTAGCGTCACACTGGAGTAACACAACGGGCTATTGGCGACGGTCCGGGATCAAACCCGGAGAGAAAGATCCGAGGAAACCACCACGTAATTTTGAACAACGGTCAGATGACGAAGTCACATCTGAGCTGGCACCCCACTCTCCAAACTTCCACACCACACCAACGTGAGGACATTTTAGGCCACGACAGATTTAACGTGCACCAGCCCCCTTTGTACACGACTGTCTTTGGTTGGATTCGAACTCACTACCCTCCGGTTACTAATTCGTTACTCTTCCATCGAGCTACCGCGGCTCCTCGTATTAAAAGGAATATTGTGACTATTTTTGCATAATCGGGATCAAAATCTATCCTTAACAAAATGGTAAACTGGTCATGCATGCAGTTCGTTATCTGCAAAATAACTATAAATAAAAAAGCACTTAGGATGAAATATTTTTGTAAATATTAATTTTACAGAAGAGTACGAAACACATATAGTGAAAAATCTTGATTTTTCTTTAGCTTACGTGGTTCATTGGTTAAAATATTAGTAAATGGAACTTAATAACGTCAATATTTTCCAAATAATAATTATAGTATCAACCAAATTAATATAAGTATAATACTAATCATAAAAATAAATTAGTTTTTTTTGCTAAAAATCTAGATGGTGGATCTACAAAAAATTTGCTTTTGTCTATAATTCGCTATTTTAAACGATTTTGTTCTCTTGTTGTATGATAACGAAAATAAAAAGAGGTAAAGAATTTAGAAGAAATATAGTAGCATAAATGAAAGCTACACCGAAAAATGTTAAAATAAAAAGGATCTAGTAGAAAATCTCAAGAACATTCAAAATGAAAATAAAAATATTTCAGCTGAAAAAACTGCGAAGCTATAACTATTTTAGTAAAAGACTGTAAACAATCTAAATATATAGCAAGTTTTATCATTGAGGAAACATTTTCTAGGAGATTTTAAATAGTCTAAAAACATGTAGCAAGTTTTATCACTGATATGCAAAATCTTTATTTAAGTGATTCGACTTAAAATCGATGTTAACATCTAAATCCTTTTTGATTGCCTGGCAACAGCATTGAGTGAAGAGGAATTATGTCTCGCAGGCATTTGAAATATAATTAATGTATAAAAGGAATAAAATTTTCTTTGTTTTTTAAAATAACATTTTGAAAGAAGTCAAGAATAAACATAAAACTTGTAGGATACTTGACCTTAATTTTATGACATTAATGCATCGATGTCTGGTACGATGTAAGTGATTTCAATTCTTAGAAAGATCTCTCAAGGTGGTCGTTAGAAAATTCTACTAGAATATACTTTAATTCTAGAATTTAATTCTAATTAATTCTATTTCTAATTTAATTCTAGTTAGAAAATACTTTAATTCTTTACTTAAAAATTTTTTACTCCTTATAGTGCTTCATCCTTCAAAATATTTGTCCACAAATGTCCTTACTACCAAAAATCGATGATATGAATAAGGTTCGATTATGAAGTGAGGGATATTTTTCTCTGGGAAGATAAGTCGTCATGAAAATTATTACTAAACATCACATAATATTAAATGTTTGTCTATCTTGCGCCTCAAGTCTAAGGCTAAAGGTTGGCTATTAGAAATGATAAAAAAGACGAATTCCAGCAGAACAAATTCTGAAAGTAAAAATGTTTGTTAGTACACCTTAGATGAACATATCTGTTAATTTTTTCGAAATTCGAACCATCTGTTGAAATGTTCGAATTCTGGCGTTTTGGCAGTCTCGTATTATACCACCGGATATCACTCCAGTCAATCTTTTTTTTCACATGGGCCCTATAAAGTGACCTAATATAATGGTGCTCAGTTTTAGAAACTCGTAAAAATGTTTTGAAAGTACAATTCGTGCCAAACATTTAATCATTAATTCATTAATAATGAATAACATTTAATAATTAAATCATAATTAACATTTAACTTAGCCCACTTTTCGTATAAGCGGCCAAACCGTGAGTTTGCCTTAGAACGATCTAACAGGAATAAAACGCAACTATGCAACTTTCTATCCGGTTTACCCCCTTTCAAGCTATGTTGATCTGTACTAAAATCTGAAGGAATTTAAGGAAGGTTAGTATCGATGTGCTTGATTTTCCTAATGGGGAGTGTCTCACAACAAGGTAACCTTTTGCCCCGATAGAGCCTGACTACCCCCTTATTCCATAATCAAGTTACATAAACATGGAATTAAACAGCTCGTGGGCATGAAAGGGGCATGGAACCCATTGCAAGTCTCGGCCCACGTGCTCTTAAAAAGTGTTTTCTAATTCCCTTCAATGTGTATTGCGTTTGTAAATTCTCTATTAGTTTTATTATATCGAAGATGATACATATCCACCCACTCGTTGATTTTCTAAGAATCCCACTTTGCACATACACGCTAAATAATTTCTATCCCAGGTTACATCGGTTAAAACTTGCATATTCCTGCTAGGTCATTTTAAGGCAAATCCACCTTATTTGGCCATTTATACGAAAAGTGGGTTGAGTTTAGTTTTAACGACTTGAACTTCCTAAAACGTTTTACTAGTTTCTACGACTGAAAACTATTATTTTGGGCCACTTTAGCCCATGTGAAAAAATCCGTGGCTGGAGAGATTTCCGGAGGTGTCTTAGAGGACTACCAAAATGTCAAAATTTGAAAATTTCAAACGCCGGTCTATTCACAAAGATGTTTTGAATTATAAAGCAGATATGTTCATCTAAGGTGGATTAAGAAACTTATTTCACTATTAGAGTTGGTTACGTTGAAATTCGACTTACGTATTAATAGTTTATTAAGGCATACTCACACATAAAGAGCATTTTTACACTTATACATACGGAGTACATGTTGACAAGTATAAAATTACATTTCCACCAAAATTCCACAAACTCCCTTTCCTCCTACTCGTATTGAAATTTAAATCTGTAGGCTTATTACTTTTTAAAAATCATGGTACTCGGGTTTCGAAACAAACAAACATTACAATGCGAACTTGAGAAAAAAGCATTAAGGATTACTAGATTTGAGAACCAGATACCGACAGCCATGATCTTCAATTTCAGTGGAAATAGGGAAATAGTTTCTTTATACTTCCTTGCTGCTTGGTCAGTAACATTTGCTACAGTTGTTATTTAGATTTTCTGAGTCTGAGCTTTTCGGTGCATTCACGAAAAGAATTATCCTCAGGATATTTTCGCTGTAAAATATTTATTTTTAAAAATGCTTAGAAAACTAAAGTGACAAAATTCAGGAGAGCCTCACACGACCCGAGACATAATTCATTCCACGGCCCAGCTATTGAGAAACACTGATTTAAATCAATAAACCGTCTAGTAAAACAAATTATAATACAAACAAGTAAATAGTTATAGCAAATATTGTTGTATAAAACGGGCAAGTTGTATAAACTGTGCTGTATAAATATAGTTGTATAAACTGAGGCTAACTGAAACTCGACAGAGTACTGCATCCACCCTAAAGTCCAGATTGGGGCCATATTATTTTCATCTTTTCCCTAAAATGAAGGAAAACCTTCGTGGAAATCACTACAATTCCGATGATGAAACTTAGACAGCAGAGGTTGAGCAAACAGAAGGTGAAGTTCTTCCGTGAAGGCTTCACTAAACTTGTTCATCGTTGGCGGGGGTGTATTAAATTAAATGGCGACTATGTTGAAAAATGAAGTTATGTAATTAAATTGCACATTCTAAGGAAACGTGTTTCATTTATTAAAATATTTCAATCCAACCACGAGTAATTCTCTTGGAGACATTACTTTTCATTCAACCCTCGTATCCCTGTACTATTTTTCAATCATCAGAAAGGTAGGTAGGTAGTTACATTTACGTCGCACTGGACACAACGGACACCTGGCTGCGCTCCAGGATCAGTTTCAAAGGGAAAGATCCGAGGATAACACCTGGGCTAGCACTCTCCAAATCATCAGAACGGCTGTCATTTCAATATAAAACAGTCCACAGTCAACGAATTCAAGGATTTTCTCAATACAGACAGCTGTGCTACAGAATCTAAAGAAACGTAGTGAACAGATATGTAGGAATGTTAATGAGTTTTGAATAAAATTTTTGATAATCAGCCGAAATTAATATTCAAAGAACGTCGCATTAATACTCGCCCCTGATATGAAATCGATTTCTCTGCCGCAGCGAAGCTACTAAACTCCACATAATCCGTGCAACTTACCGCCCTTCGTCCATAGTCAGTTAATTAACCACAGATTCCAACTTTGCGAAGTATTGAATAATTCAACAAAGTAACCCACCTGGAATTCTGCTTCACCCATATGATTCCTGTGAATAGTCGATAATGTTCTTTACATACGCTATGTAAATTAGGCACTCATTGGTCCTGAGAGTTAAATCCTACGCCATATAAAAGCCTTATTAGACGGATTTACAGGCCTTCCTAAGCAGGGTTTAACTAGAAAATACCTCAAGGCTCCTCGAATGTGTGTTTGCATTCTTTCCCCCTTTATTTTCCAACATTTGCGCTGTCTGAGCAATTTTGGAATTCATTTGGATGATTTAATCTCTGTGTGTAAAGTCAGTCTGCAGGCCGTTACTACTTACCTAATACAGCGCACATTATGAAACGTTTCTTAATTTCTTGACCCATTAAATTTCAGTTGTTCACCGTGACTGAAATGTTTATTTTTAATTATTACAAACAGAGGTATGTTTTAGGAGTCAAATGACCTGATGTATTTCATATGAAGGTCGCTATAAAAGTTGTCACTTTTGCTGCCAAAACTGGACTAACTCAGACCTACTTGCATAGATTCTACCTTACTGAATTAAATAGGTGTCTTGTTTGTCTGTAGAGGAACATAGAGACATTGGAGAACAATTTGTTAAATACTAGTGAGAAATATTTTAAGGAAAATTTGATTGGACTATGTGAATCGAAATCCATTGTTGCTATCTTTAATGCTTATTGCATTTTATTTTTATAGAAGATATCGTGAAGTGGGTGCCAATGGTACTGGAATGATATACCTAGTATGTAAATGTTATGTTATATAATTTGAACTTATTTCTAATATTACTATAGGCTTAAGAGACTAAGTATTTAATGAGACAGACACGAACTGAATAATTTTGGTAAACCCTTAGTTTTAGGCAGTTAGGTAGTTAATTAACGTCACACGAAGCAACATAACTGGTATTGGCTACGGACCGGGATTAATCCCCAAGAGAAAGAGCCAAGAACAACACGTAATTTTGAACCACTGTCAGATGGACCTTAGTTTTAGGAAACAAAGTAAAGTTGCAGAACACATTAATTTGGAATGCTAGTTTTATGAATTTAAAATTAAGATATGCATTTGCAAGACATCATCCATCTATAATTTATGCGATTTCAAGGACTTTTTAATCTGTTTTTTACCAAACACAGGTATATTATTATAAGACGATGAGATGTGGCATTACTAGAATTATATGTGAACTGTAAAAGTTCATTGTAAAAATATTTTAATTTATTTCTCAATGTTCATTGGTTGTAGCATATTTTCTATCCTAAAATATTATTCCTATTTTCCATATTTATGAGTAAATGAGGGACAGCTGGCACTCCTGGAGAGATGACGCAATATCTATTAATTTGTTGCATATTTTCTATCCTAAAATATTATTCCTATTTTCTATATTTATGAGTAAATGAGGGACAGCTGGCACTCCTGGAGAGATGACGCAATATCTATTAATTTGATGCTGTACGAGAATACGTCGAAATTCATTTTGTTTACATTTTGTAGCTTCCGAAGATATTGTGTATATATAGTACATGCAAGTTGCGTCATGTTTTTATTTAAGTCACAGCTTTTACCATCGTTTGAAGATTGTAAGTTCAAAAACTTCTTATAATTTAAAAATATCTATTTGATTTTAGCAGTCTTTTAAGAAGTCTTTATTTCAGTTGTTTATTACTATTGAGCAGTAGGTTGATACTCTTAGAAATAAACAGTTTGATATCGACTATATTACCATTTTCTTTATCAAATATGGGTGCATCATTTCTCCCTGACATTTGGAAGGAATGATACATCTATTGCAAGGGTAAGATGACGCACTTGATGTTTGTTTCATTTTCCGTAAAAAGACGTATTAGAGCATTTGTATTGTCATTTGATTGTTAAACAACTGTTATTTTCAAGACATATTTAGTTAAGCTTCTGTAAACATAATTTGAAATTACCAATTAATTAAATTTTCTTTATTAAGTCAATTTAATCATGTCAACGGTTTATTTCGGAAGTATTCCAAGTTATCTAGGGTTTCGTGGTCCGAAGAAGTCTTAAAGCAAGCTGTTTCTCATATAAATTCTGGAAAAATCGGTATCCGTGAAGTATAGAGCATTTATAGTGTACTTCATGCAACACTTAGACGAAGAAAGAAATGTGGACACTTCCCCAAGGGTTCATTGGGAACAAGTGGTAAGACAACACACTGTCACCTTTTCCTGGTCTCTCAAATGGACTTTAGTGGCGGTTGATATGAGTGTGTAACCAAACTCATTGACCTATTTTTGTTCTTTATCAAGGTGTAGAGGAAAAAGAAGCACGACTTATTGATTTTGTAAAAAATCAGCAGAAATAAAATTAGGCGTAGATGAGAAGACAGTTAGGAAGCTGGCATTCGAATGTGCACAAAGGTTTTGTGTTAAACGCACATTCACCCCAGAACTGTAATTGAAGAAAATGACGATTATGATTTAAGATGAACCAAGAGACCACTAAAATTAATATGCAGTGAAATCTAACAAATGTACCTAATATTAGGAAGGGGATTATAGTCCTGATAAAAAAGACTGATTTTGAATATACAAATTGAAAATTATGGCTTCTGTAAATTGTATTTTGTACGGATATAATTTTAATGATTATGGGAGGGAAAAGTAAGAAAAGGACATTAAAAAACTAAAACTTTAATATTGATTCATCGTTTCATTCATATTTATGTTATTTATTCATAGTATGAATTTTCAAAAGTGCGTCATCTTACCTCCAATCTTACGGTAGAGATAGCGCAGTGACATGTTTTTATTTTTTTAAACTTATACTTTTTAACAAATATAATTTGAATGATGTATCGATAGTAAAATAATATACCTTTGAATGGAAATAAAAAGTTCAGATATTTTGTTCCCTGAAATTTCAGGAGCAGATTTTCTTGAAACATAAGTAGAAATGTGTGAAAATAAGTATACGTAAAACATCGAGAATTTTAAGTAGTAAATAATAAATTCTACCTTAGAAAAATGTGATGAAATTTATTTTGCTTATAATAAAAACAAATAATATGATATTGGTTCAACTATTGTAAAAATGATTTATATCAATTATATGTAAGGTTTTCTTTATATATCACATTAAAAGGCAATTTTACACAGCAAATGATTTATTCTTATTATAATCATGGTTAAAAGGTGTTATAATTCTGCTATAAATAACCAGTACTTTGTTCCAATATTATTTGAACGTCAGGTTTGAATTAGATTTTTCATTAAATAATATGTTTGGAAAGGTTAAGCATTTAATACTATAAAAGAATTATGAGAAAACAAAATATAATCTGAAAATGTATCTTCAGTTAGAAATTAGTTATAATTAAAATTACACTTGTATTTTAAAAGGGATTAATTCTGTAGTGTAAATAACTAATAAGGGGTAGCTAATCCATGGAGCTCGATGCGAAATATTTGCTTTATGTCTGGATTGAATATACTTTTACCTTACATTTTTATTCTAGAATGATTATGAAACAAAAAATTCCCTGTCTGAAGATAATCCTTTTTCCTATTCCAACATGATCAGGATATTGAAATGTAGCGAGCTTTTATTGAAAGTATTCTTTTTGAATTTCATTATACTCAAAGAATATCACAAATACACGCTTTAAACAATGATTCCGTTTATATGTATTTCTTTTGGAACGAAACGATAAAATAAAAGAAAAATGAAATGATAAAACTTTAAACGAAAATTGTCTTCCTACAATAAAATTCAGTACGCAATACTTATAGAACAATTCACTACTAAAAATATCCTCGAACAATTTGAAGATATTTGCAGTTAGAAACAAGCTTCTTTTCAAATCAAGTCGAAATTTGTAAAATAAGAGTAGAATGCAAAAAAAAAGTGATCTGTGAGCATGATTTGTATTTTTCTAAGTTGTCTGAAATAGTTTCATGTGAAGTATGAAATATTTTAAACGTGTTTCCTTTCACCTGAGATCTTAGGAAAATATCCAATCTAAAGTTATTTTTCCTAAGAAATCATTCTATACTTTATTTTTTCCCAAAACCAATTCAGGAATAGAGGGCGTTTGAGAAATTTGAAGAACTATTAAATAGGATTTTAATGCACTCAAATGAATTATTTAGCAAATTTTGAAACAAATGAAGTTATGCCTAAAATGAAGAATCACGAATGTTTATTATTTTCCAATTATGAGAGAACACTAGACCATATTATCAATTGAGTCGTTTATATTAAAACATGATGCGTTAACGTTTTCATTATCCGAATACTCCATTTCAGTTTTCCATGTAGACTGTTTTTTAATACATTAACAAGGTATTTATATCAAAATTACATTTTTGCAATGGTATAACTTCGTTTCATTTTAATAACCGCATTAACTTTTATAATCGCATTAGTAATATCTTCTTTGTAGAAACTAAAAATATTTAACAATGGACATGTCATGTTTTACAAATAAGATTCAGCTATTGCTCTCTTTGAATATGCAGATTTCAAGCTTCGATAGATTTCTAATTACGGTAATTTACTTTTTATTCATATGTGGCATGTGTATCTCCGAGTACTGGCTTATTGCAAACTTTACATAACTATTTATTGAGTAAAAACAGAGAAATATATTCGATAATCATAAATTTTGATATGACAGCTTACACGACCCAAACAGTTTCGAAAAACCATTTGTAGTGCAGATGTACTTAAAAATTATTTTCTAGTCTAAGTATCTTAAGATCGGCTGGCTCTTCGTGGACGGTAGGAGAAGGATGAATTATTTCAAGACTGAAGTTGACAATATGGGTTTCAATTTCAACAACAATATTTGGGAGTTTCACAACCGGGTGAAATAGATATATGGATTTGGAAGCGAGAGATTAAAGGCTTGAGATTTTGAAAGTGCAGTTTTCGACGTTATGCAACTTTTGTGGCTATTGGGGCCAAGATAGACCAGTTGGTGCAGTCGTGGATTAGTTGAGAGTTCTAAACTAGATTCATCGAAGACCTTTATGAACGTGGGTCTTTGGTGTATGTTTAATATGTCGTGGCCTCAAATGTTCTCACGCTGGCGTGGTGTGGAAGTTTGGAGAGTGGGGTGCCACACACAGCCCAGGTTTTGACCTCCTCATCTAACCGTGGTTCAAAATTACGAGGTGTTGTACGCGGATTTTTCCCTTCGGGATTACCGGACCGTCGCCAATAGCTCTTTTCGTTGCTTCGTTTATTCAATTACTCACCTTTTATGTGCAGTATGTTGTAACGCACGGACAACTAAAAAACTACCAGCTTTACTACCCATATTCTCTCGAGAGTTTTTGTTACGTTAGACAGTCACGTTGTTTCCTCAGTAGTTTCTTTATGTAGTTGAACAGATTTTTGGACTTTGTCCACTTCACGCGCTTGTGTTCTTTTTTCTTTCGCTTAATTGGTTCATGGCAGTTTTGGACGTCATGTCTTGATTCGAGATTGATTAAAAATTGGTCACTTCTTTTTGTTCATGGCTGTTCACTACAGCTTTTATATAATTTTTAATATTTATTTTGACTTGAGACTGATTGTTAATTATAGGATAAATAGCTATTATGGTATTGTGACTATATAGGATAAATCACTTCATAAGAAAGGCCATATCGCACTAACACAGATACGATGGGTAAGGTCAGGTTGATTGGTAGTGTCGAATTTAAGTCACATTAGGACATAACGGGCTGTTGTCAAGGTGTGAAGATGAAATTTTGACTATCATTTGGCATTACATTTTTAATAAAAGGGTTGGTTGGGTTTTTATGGCAGACAATATCAAGTAAAGGTCATACACAAGAATGTTTTACTAACACAGAACAGAGAAATACATTAAGGGAGGAATCGAACCTGCGCCGTCTACAACTACTCGTATTAGTTACTAAGATGGAAAATCTAAGGAAACAACATAGCAAGCTGAAAATAGTTGCATTAACCTAGAAATTCCAGACTTAATGAGCTGTGAAAGATTCATGGTTCCAGATCTCAGCGTTCAAGAGTTTTTGCAGCTTCAGAGAAATCGATTTTCTATATTTTCTATTCAAGATTTAATGAGGTAAACAGAAATAAATATTATAGCTATTCATGTTATGAAATTATGTTTACATAAGTTAACAATTCATTAGTCACACAACATGTTGAGTTTTGGCACTTCTAATTTTTTTAGCTATTTCATAAATCGCGGTTGTTGATGGTTGGGCTCAGTTTGTGTCCAAAAAGAGCTGTACGCTTAAGAGAAATGAGTTGTAGCAAGCATGTTTACCTCTAGCCTGCAGACCAGATGAGGCTCACCGGACAGATTTACCCGATCCGCAGTCTAGATTTTCGCAGTCTAGATCGATCCGCAGTCCCTCTAAACATTTTTTATCAGACCATCAGATCAGATTCTGAGTTACTTTGAAAAATAGCTACGTTGAAATTTGCGTAAGCAGATTTTTACATATTCCTGTGGTGTAACTGGTATCGCCAATTTATTTACAAATGCTAAAATTATTTTAGTATTTCTCTAAAAACGCTGCAAGGGATCTTAAATCCTCCTGATGATTATATCGACGATATATCATTAGCGAAACTGACCAGATTTTGATGGGTCGTCATTAGAAAAAGACTGACCAAGTTTGGCTCGTCATCATAAAAATATCGGAAATATCTTGATGATGAGATATCTCGTCGTTAACAAAATTGGTAAGATCTTGATGGACGAAATATCTCATCGAAACCACTTGGGGGTTAATTAAAATGCATTGTAAAGTGAACCACCAGGATTTTAAATCCCTGCTAACACGACTGCGATCGCTATCAACCCATTATTAAAACAATGCAACAACCCCGAAGAGCGAGCGAGCAATGCGATAGCTTCCCCATCTCCCTCGCCTTAACAACTACTTGCACTGGAAAGGGCCGACATAAACATTTGCCCATCGAATCCCTCTTAAGATGTCCAAACAGCGGGCTCAGCGCCGGGGCGTTAAATGCATTGTGCAGCACAGAACTCGACCTGATGAGCCGTTTGCCCATCTAATAGTTATCCGAAGGGAGTTTAGGTGAATTCTGAGGCTAATGTTGACTAATGGGATCAATCGACGTGGAAGGTAAGACCACAAATTGCGAAACAGCGTTTTCGATTATCATTCGTGAATGCTCATTTCGGGGTTCGTGGAAGAAGGCCACCGTGGAAGAGGAGGGCATTTGAACGTTGGTTTTTGTGCTAATCCCATGGGTCTGGTAGCGATGGCATTTCTGCTGTTCGGAATATAAGATGTCGCGTTTCCTCTGTATTCATATTTCGTGTCGGCGTTTAGAAGTTCGGCGAACACACATGAATAGCAAAACAAATAATATAATAAATCACATAATTGGATACATGAATAAATTAATAAAAATAATTTGATTTTAGGATGCATAAATAAAAATAAGGCAATGAAGCCAATTCTTTTTACACATTTAAATGTGTTTAATTGAAATAAAATCATATCAGAAAATATTTCCTACAAGAAATCCTATAAGATTAGTGTTAACCTTTAAAGGAGTTTTGCTAATAAATTGTTTTAAATACATTTTATGGATGGAGACCTATAATCTTACCAGAAAGCATTTTGGGTGCATAAAAATATAGAACCTTTAGTTTTTTAGGGGATATGGTGTTGATTTGTGTCACATTGACCATCTGGAGTACTCCTTGAAATCAGTTGGTAGTTGAACTCACTTCGCACTGGAGCGACATAACGGGGTATTGGTGACGCTCCTAGATCAATCCCGAAAGGAAAGATCCGAGGACAACACCACGCAATTTTGAGCCACGGTCAGATGACGAGGTCAACATTTGAGCTGGCATCCAGCTTTCAAATCTTCTACACCACACCGACGTGAGGACAGTTGAGGCCACGACAGATTAAACGTACACCAGCGCCCACGTACCCGACGATCTTTGGTTGGATTGAGTTTTGAACTCGCAATCCTCCTATTGCTAACCCGCTACTCTTCCAACAGGGCTACTACGAACCCCAAGACGGAATGAAGTATAATCAACAAATCGTCGCTTGTCTAGAATTGTAGATTGCTTGGAACAGGTTTTTGCACCAGATACTGCTCACTACAGGGTGATGAACCACCAGGTATGATAATTTAGTATTCAAATGTGATATATTCTAGTTACAGGATCTTTCGTGGTTGACAGTTCCCTATAATACATTAATAATAAACTCCTAGAATTCTAATCCCAGTTTTCGTTTGATCCAACGAAAATGGTACTTTGATTTTGTAGGGAAGAAACGAAACATAATTCGTCCTTCAAGTTCCCCGGAATAATTAATTCACTTTCCCCAATACACCGCGATCATGTGAAGAATTTCTGCTCAATTATTCATATTTATTCCTGCAAATCAGCCAAAATCTCTAGAACCAAAACTGCTTTTCCCTCGGAATAAACCGCATGTCTGTCCCACTTCCCCCACGCACGCACCTCTCGCGCACTGAAACACACAGACACGAGAAATTGTTGTTGCAGCGCAGAGATCCTCTGCGTGATTTGCGTCACGGAAGATGTCTTTCAAAGTGAAAAGGGAAATGGTTCTGGATCTGGAAAACTTGGGAAATTGTCTCTTTTGAGTTGGTCTGTGTGAGGGGAGATTTGGCAATTCCTGCTAGTGGGCTTTAAAATGTTGTTATCTTCCATACGAATGCTCTCAATGGGTACGTTTCGTTTCGTAACTTGGGAATTTTAAATAGTTATTAATGGAAATCTCTATCACAATTCTGAGGATTTTGTTATATCAATGAGGAATGTGCATGACAGATTCAAATTCATTATTGTCAAGTTGATAATACACACCTTCACTGACAGATCATACACGTACACTGGTGTTGAGGGAACTGCTGTCTAATCAAATATTTAGGTATGCGAAACCGATTAGAGTGCCACACTAATCATGCAAACACTAAGTTTGTGAATATTTTATGCAACCTGCAGTATTGGTGTGGAACATCATGATTATATGTATATTACAGTTGTGGCGAGGGGCAGATGTGAAGTACAAGGGAGTAGTACTCATTGACTGGTATATAGCATTGGGCACTGGAATGTAGCTGATGCAAGACACAATGAAATCAGGACGAAGTTACGGGGCAAGGAATCACTTTTTATCTTTCTCTTTGGTTTCAAGGAGCTCGTTCTTTTTCCGTCATCCGCCCTCACCATTTTTCAGATGTCTGCTGTTCTTCCGAGAGATTCCCATTTTTGTCCTTTGGAGATTCACCCCAATAAAATACTGCTTCATACCGAATCCTCTGACTAATGCCAGCAAGTCCAATTATCCAATATTCAATCACAGTGGTTGTTTGACCCCTCCCAATCCACTATGTTGTAAATCGTTCCATTTCTTATTGGTTGTTGTTTTTCAACTTGTCACACTATTATGACCAGAGAAATTTTGGGCCTCTATGTTTTAGCTGGAAGCGTTTACTTGAAATCATAATTTAGGGTGGTTCACTGGGTTTGTCCACTAAGCTAGTAACCTGTGAGTTATAGACGGTGAAGGTTCGATTGCTGTAGCTTACCATGGGTATATTTCTCTCTCCTGCGTCAGTTTAACTTTGCTTGAGCGAGTATATCTTGTGGTTGTCTTGTATAGCGTTTTGTTCAGATTTTACCAAAAATGTGTCCCAATTTGCCCCTTGCATCATAAAACCCAACCAACCAAATCATAATTTAGGAATATTTCTGCCATGAAAGTATCTTCATAGGATATATGCGATTTTTACAATAGTTTTATGTTGAATATTTTTTATTTATTAGGAAGAGGTATATGAATTTACATCGAACCTGAGCAACATAACGGACTATTGGCGACGGTTGGGGATCAATCTCTTTAATTGTATCACGTCGTGAATTTGCAACCTTTCCGTTTGTTGCAAATCCACATATCTACGAACTAGGAATCGCGGAGCTATTTTATTTTGTAATCCTTGTCATCTTTTGAGTCCAAAGCTAAATATATCAGAAAATTATTCGCTGGGAAATTCAAAATCAACGGTACTTAAACTGGTACTCTACTATATGCTAAAAAAGAAAACATTTATGGTAAATAAAATCAGTAATTGAGATGTGAGATGAACGACACACTGTATCATTGCTTCACAGACGGTGTTTCGTGAAGGGAGTGTAATCAGTTAATAATTATCCAATGTCAAAAGTACGGAAGATCGATTGTCTCGTGAAAGAATCGTCAAATTAACTATCATCAGTACTCGTTACTGTATCTAAGCCCCAAAGGACACTACCCGTTCAATTGAGGGACGTCTCCATGTATGCAACCAAAAAGCCTACCCACAATTATTTAATACAATCGAACTGATATTCCGATCACAAAAAAAGTGAATAGAGTTGATCATTGATTAGTAGAGTTCATCTATACGATACATAACTGGTAAAAGCAATGTATTTTAGAATACATAAATGAAATTTCCAACCATTTTTCAACAATTTAAACTTTCCTCAGGTTTGTCAGATTTTTTTAAACTTTTGGTTGCCCCCTTAAATCGCCAAAATGAGGAAAATTTAATGTAAAAACTAACACTTGGAATAACCTGAAATTTTGCATGGTCATTAGAAGTCCTTCTGAATCGATTTCAATCAAAATATAATAAAGTTCCAATTCGTAATTTTTTCAAACACTAATTTAATAATTATTATTGCATACTAAAAACTATTTTTAAAATAAAACATTATGTGGACTTCCTTTGGGTTGCTTAACAGTAATATGGTGCATAATATCAGCGATATAGAAATATTATTTAGAAAGATATCCATAAAATTCCGAGAAACTAATTTAACATTAGGAGATCCAATCTCTCTTTCTGTACTTATAACTTCAAACCGGTAAGACCTAATGACATGAAATTTGGTATCTGAAGTTAAATTTTGATATAGATTCTAAATTGTGTGTCGAAATGGGGGTTTCCATTGGAAATAATGAAGTTAGTGCTCAATTTAAGTGAAAACGGCTCCTTATGCAAATGTTATGCATTTGAATTTATAGAAGACGTTATTTCCTGTCAAACGTTATCTTCGAATTTTATCTACTGTTAAAATTGCTCGAATGAAGAGGGGTGGTTCGTTTTTTTCCGCTACTACATCTTCACAGTATTTTAAAACTTAACAATTTTAATAAATAATCTTAAAATTCATAGTTATAATTAACATTTCTATTTTAGTTCTCCACTAAAATAATCGAATAGAGTTGTTTTAACAAGTTTGACAAAAATATTAAGTTAAGAGAATTTATAAAATCAGTAGCACTCAAGTTTTCATCCACCTTCTGTAAAAAGTACAAATGTTACACAAAAGCATAAAAAATAATGTTCATTTTTGTATACATAATGTATGAATAATCCGCATTATTCAAAAAAAGAATTTTGATGTTCCTGAATAACAAAATATATCATGTGTTTCGACTTTTTGTATAAAAAATACATACCACACCTTTCTGTTACAAATGCCCAAGTACCTTTTTTCCAGAGTTAAGTTATCGATCAACGGATTTTTCTGTCGTATCGTGGAAGTGACCATTTTTATTCAATTGCATCGCAAAAATGTACATTCCTAAGAATAAATTAGGTTTCAGGGAAAAGTGCCCTATCGAGTTATAAGAAGAATGTAAAGCGCGAGGCTATTTTGCATTGCACCATCCCTTGAGAATAATGCTCCAGAAATACCATAGCCTCAACAACACAGCTTTCACCTCAGTAAAAACACACTGTATCCAAATCTTTTCAGCATTTTTATTAGGTAACGGGAATCACATCCCTGTTGTGATCACGTGGCCTGAAATTGCAGCCGCCCAGAATGTGCCCTCTGGGTGATGTAAATGGGCTTTTTTATCATGCATTTATCCTAAGTCTCCAGCACATTAGGATAATGTTTCAAAATAAATTGAAGGCGAACAAATGTAAACACATTTATCCATTAATTGAGAAATTTTGCATTCTGTGAACAAGGCAGCAGGAATCGATGGCCTCGCAGGTTAAAAAAGAAGTGTAATATCGCTTTCGTAAATTTGCATTTTATTTACATTGTCCTCTACAAGACTGTAATATTTACCTTTTCGAAAATTGGAGTCCGAAGAAGGATTAGACTCGCGTAATGTATCGTCATCCAATTTGTTTTCAGTTAATTGGCAAGAATAATTAAATGTTCTTTTGAAAGTTGTTTTAAAAACTGGCGAAGAACAAATTTGTCGCTCTTAATTAAAATAAAAGTTGGGTGCCATTTCAATTACTGAAAAGCTTTTTCTAAATGGAAGAAGATACTTTTATTTTTTGGGGAGGTTTTTAAATTAAAGAAATTGTAAAGAAACAGTTTAGAATAATTATTCGTTTGGTTAGAAATGTTTTTTTTATCTTATTAAACAAAGAGAGCAAAATCGTTACTCAGAGATCAAAACAGACCAAGAAAGGAAACTGAAAAAAGAGCATTGATCATGATGGAAAAGGTAATAAGAATGAAATGCACCTTTTCTTTTTATCTGATTAAGTATTTCGAAAAGTGAAGACTAGGTAAGACCAATAGACTAATGGAATGTTAATATGCATCTCCATTTTCATATTTAATTATGAACACGAATACTTTAAATAACCTTCCAATATAGAATTATATTTTCAATATAGTTTCTTTGACGATTTAATACATTTTGGTAACATTAATTTATCGCTCGCTTGAAATTGAATTATTGACTTTTTTCTCTGTTATGATTTTTTTTGTTTTTCTTGATCATGATTTTGTCTTTAACACTCCAGTTTCGTTTTACGTATTTGTGTTTTGTGTTAAAATGATGCAGTTTATATTGTATAGTTGTACTGTATTCTTATTTGTCTGCAACATATTCTGTACTTTTGGTCTAATCACTGTTATGTAACTAGAATAGTCCTTCTGACAGCACGAATAAAAATATAAAATAAAGATGGAGTGTTCATTGAGTATTTTCGCCCCATTTCAATTTATTCATACGTTTAGGTTCATTCTAATGTAAAATCAGTGTTTTCCATGTCTGGTGTTTGTCTGTATGTATATGTGTGTCCGCACTACATCCAAACGGCTGGGTATATTTTCATAGATCTTTGCATACTGTGAGTTATTATAATCATTAAGAGACTGAACTTTATTGCGTCAGTCTGTCCGTCTATCTTCAAGTTTATGTCTGTTTGTGTGTTTCTGTGTGTTTGCAAGTATCACATTAAATGTATTCATAAAGAGATGGCACAAATTAATTATTTTATGTGCAATATTTCTAAAAAACAATGTTCATTTCTGAACGGCATATGTACATTTCGAAAACTTTCCTCAAAAGTCCTTGGTTTAACAAAGGTCCTTGTATAGAATAGACCTTGTATGAGAGTTCGAGTATTTGGCGTAAATTTGTGATTTTTACGAAACGATATATCAAATTTTCAGGAAAGGAACTAGAGATAGGGCATTCCTAATCCCTCCATCCTAAATAAAACAATTTAAAATCGACTTTTCTAGTAGTCACCTTTCAAATTTTTTTTCAAACAGGGGTGCTATGTATGTGAAATGTATTGAATGGATATGCTTGTATTCGATTTTGTCCACAGTAAGTTTTAGAAATCATAAAAGTGTCGAAAAGCTGTTAAAAATTATTAATTATTATGTTAATGTAATTATTAAATATTATGCTGGTTTTTTGGGAAAAATAAAAGTAATTACTCTGATCACTATTTCAATTTACAGATCATCAATTCAACCCCAGTAAGGGCGGGTAATTCTGCTAGTAAATAAGTAAAAATCTCACATGCAGCGTACGATTAAATAACTAGCAACTGTTCTACAAATTTAATGTAAGCAATTTAATTTTATGTTATATAAAACATTAAGCACATTAGTTTGCTTTTAGAAAAGACGTAAGCTAAAATAAAAATGTTGAAAGTTCGATGCGTAAGAATTAAGTAGTAGAAATATCAATTACAATATTTTATAATACATTATGCTGCAATACGGACATTATGTAATTCAATGATGCATAAATTAACATTTTCTTTTTAAAATGAAATTCTGCCTTTGGGGATATATGAGTTTCATTTAAATTCATATGGCACAGCAATAATCCCATATAAGATGCATCGATTAATATTTTCCTTTCAAAAGTTAAACGATTTTGTAATCACCTAACCTCAAAGAATATATAAAGTTAATACATTTATTGCGGAATTTATATTATAAACAAATATTATTAGTAGTTATACGAAAGGATGAAAAAGGGTCATTGAAAGGAAATATTGAAATTATTCGCGAGAATGTTCCTCTTCCCATCAAAAAGATGTTCGATAATCCTGTTTTTCTTCCATTTTGCTTGGAATGTTTTCTTACCCTTACAATGCATATAACTGCCCGAAAAACGAATGAAGTCGGTGTGCTGTATCCCTACAAACTGGCTGTTCTATAAATTGTATTGTTTTTATTTTTCGGAGAATGGAAGTAAGAAAATTTTGAAATCAAAGAAAATCGATTTTTTCCCAGTCCCACTGAAATGTATCGTAATTCTTTCCCTTTTTTATCATCCGAAGAACACGGAAAACTAGTTTCATAGTAGGTTTAGACATTTAAAGGGAGTGAAAGGAGTTGAAAGAAAAAAAGAAATGAAAATGATTGCTCTTGTAAAAGTCACATCGAAAACTCGATTTTGTTTATTATAGTCCTTTCCTTTTCAAATAAAACGGGTTGCATTTTTTTCGTTCGAGAATTGCGAAATAATGCTGTCATAGCATCATGTGTTTTTCTTTCTTCTCACATTTTACACAATCCAAGAGCGAAAGCTCTTCTTTCGTTGTGAAAAGTTCTATAATTTTATCCTTAAATATTCCATTTAGTCTTTGTATTCTAACAGCTTTGTTTTTAGAAAGTGCTATGCTATTTACAGATCATTGAACTTTGTTGAACGACTATTG
The DNA here is from genome assembly GCA_933210815.1 of Meta bourneti. Classification (NCBI taxonomy): domain Eukaryota; kingdom Metazoa; phylum Arthropoda; class Arachnida; order Araneae; family Tetragnathidae; genus Meta; species Meta bourneti. The sequence continues at coordinate 64,125,781 of OW119922.1, forward strand.
GGATGGCCCGTATAATAATTAGGGATTTCAATTGTTTTATATTTGGATAGTTTGGAAAGTATAACTCACTGCAACATGATGTAATAAAATTGTAACTCTTAAAGCATGTGGTTTCCAGCAAGAATTTCAAATATAGTGAACATGATTACGAAAATAAAGCACTTGAAAGCGGTGTTTTAAATGAATGGTTAGTGTAGATAGTTGCATGTAGTTTTGGTTGTAAGGTTTCTACCAAACATCAATAAAGTGATGTTGAAAAGACCCAATTATGTTTTTAAGATCTGAGTAAAAGCTAAGCTTTGATCGTACACTATCCTCCAAAAATTTGACAGACCACTTCAAAATAGTGTTTTTATTACAGTATTTTAACTCTCAATTTTTGTACATGAGTTCACTTTAATGTTAACTTTCTTATTATAAAGAACACGACTTTAGTACCATTCCGTTTAAATGTATTTAATTATTTTTGAAATTAAATACAATTTATCCATTACGAGGTGATTTTGATACTAATAATTCTCTATTTAACCATCACAGGCATGTTTCCTTACCTTTAATAACGTTAAAAATATTTGTTCAAAATTGACAACATAAATGCGACCAGACAAAAAAAGGTACGGTTCTAAAATATTCCAAGCAGACACATTATATTATTTCAAAATAACAAATATTGATAAAGAATTAAAAGGTCACTATACACATTTTTAACTAAAAAACCTCAAAGATGTGAACTTTCTATCGTTTGGCTGCGAGATAATTCACAAAAATTTTCAAATTTGTTTGGCTGAATTGTACAATAATCCGTTTTTACAATTTCTTCATATGTGCTCTGACGTGATTTGAACTATAATTTTATTGCATAAGAAATACTAACATAGTATATTTATAAACATTTTACTAAGATAGATGTGAGTACAAGTATGTATGCGAAAACCTATACTAAATTCCATAGCATTTATCAAGCTCTTGAGGTAGCAAGTATAAATCTAGAAAACTTAAACAAAACCGTACTCATACTGAACAACGTGTTTAAAATTTAAATTGATTCTTTTTATTGGCTGTTATGAAAACCTTTAATGTACAGTTCTGATTCTTTATGAGATAAGAAAGAAATTTCGGAGTTTATCGTCATTGATGAAAACATCTCATTTTGGAAACAGCAAAACATATCAGATTCCTGAAGTTTTATAAGTTTCAAATCCCATTACAAATTATTCATAGCACTTAAAGCACCAAGAAATATCTTTCGTTTTACACCCACTAAATATAGTTTCGCGCTTATTTTGTTTTCACCATTTTCAAAGGAATTACAAAAACAACATAAACCAAATACTCGAGACTAGGAGAATTTCAAGGGGGAAAGAACGCTACCCAAGTCCAACCAGGATTTATTCAACACTGAAAAAACTAGTAACGCCGAAAATCCAGTATCAGCCAGGATTTGATATTCTTTAAAATTTATTCAGAACTTCGTATGGAGCTTCACAGCAATTTATCGACCTCGTCGCATCCTCCCGAAGACATTAGATAACTACTTTCCCAAAACCAAAACTTTAATCATTCGAGAAGGGGGAAAAGGTGGTTTCGCATCAAGCATTTTTTCATTACGCAATCAGCATTTGATACACACAGGTTGCTTTGAAGTTCGCATTTTAAATGAACTTCCTGATGATGGGGGCTTTGGGGATAATGGGACTACGTCAATATTCACGGTGCTTAATGAGAAAACAGGAAATTGTTAGGTATTCAGAGGGGAGGTATGGAATCTTTGTTTTGTCTCTGAGTCCGGATCATTTCATTTCTTTTGATCAATTCTTTCGGATTTTATAAGGTAAGTATATTTGTTGCGGGAAATCGGGGGAATTTCGCAGTGAAATTTCATGAGATTGACTCTTAAAATGCCACAAAAATTATCTCACATGAGACCACTAATCAAGTATTCCAAATATTTGCATTACAAGAATAGGCAAATCAGATAATAGTAAAAATGTTAATTTTTCATCGCATAAGCTATCCGCACTCCGCGAAATTATCGAGCTGACTTAAATATGCAGAATTATTTTAGTTTTGTTTCCTGAAATTTTTTTGTTTCACTGCCTCTTCATGATTGTTTATAATGTATTTCGTAAAAGTCTCGACTGAAAAATTTCCACGAATTAATTAGATTGAATGTAGTTATCTAATTTTTCATTTCATGTGTTTACAGCTATAAATAAATTATGAACTCTTTAGAAGTAAATAAAATTATATATTCTTTCTTGTATAAATTAAAAGAATATTCGCTCAGTCGGGGTACCTATTCCGCTTGCATGAATTGGATTATTAATTTAAAGCCTCGCTGATTATGTTTTGGAAGAACTGCATTTTAAATTATGTCAGGAAACAGAGTGAATATTCTTACTAATAGATTACTAAAAATTAAATACCTAAAAACACAAACTGAGGATCGACTAATTATTGAATGCAACAGATTATGAGTTTAACTATTTACTTACTATTCGTAATCTAATTCAAAATTTAAAATACAAAAATGAAACTTCAACATTTACTTCAAAATTCTATACTTCAAATGCTAATTATATTGCTATGCAAACTGCTTATTTATAAGTTTGCATAACGTTTTTTTATCTATAATTAAAGTTCTAATATTAAGGTTATGTAAACACTAGAACACTTTTTAAAAATTTTGATTTTAAAAATCCAGTTTTTCCACAATATGGCATTGGTTTGTACTTAAACTCATTTTAATGTGAAAAATTATGATTAAGCTACTCATTAATTATCTAATTTAGATATAATTAGCAAATTATCATGTTTTTTAACAGTGATATCTCAAATTCTAATGTGCTCAGAAAGACAATTCCTGTTTGAAATTATTCCTAATTTTATTCTTCATGGTTTGACCTTCCATCAAGTTGCTAGAGGGAATACGTTCTTTTTTTTACATTCTTTTCACTAAGGAAGTCTAAGAAATCAAGATTTTTTCAAAAATTTAAACATTTAAAAATCAACTAAAAATTCATTTCTTAACCAATAACTTCGACTGAGGGTCAAAACATCCACTGTATTACATAGATAGTAATGACACAAAAGTAGTTACAGTAGATCAATTCATTGTATTACTGTTCGAAAGAAGCAAAAACTATTGCAAACAAGCCTATTGCAAAAACATAGTTCTTCAGAAATCGAGTTTAAAATTTTGGAAACGTGTCTGTCTAAGGTGACAGTACCTAACCCAAATCCTTGTAACTTGAAAACTATTTCGAATAATTGCAGGAACTTGGTAACGTTTGAAAGGGAAGGAGTTGGACAATATTTTGAATTATAAAAATATATCGATATTTTAGTCAATTTTCGTGATTTCTAGTGTATACATACACCTTAATAAAATTAATCAAGCTAAACATTTTATTTTTCTTTAATTTTAATGATACCGTTATTTTGTAGTATACATATACTGTATATTATTAGAATATTCACGTTTTATATTTAAGTAAAAGGGTATGATTGTTTCATTTACTATTGACCGGTAACTTAAATTTGATAAACTATATTTTAAAAGAAGTTACTTTATCCTCAAACTAAGTACTAATTATAGTAAAAATTATTTACTTACTAAAGCTTTTTCAAAATGCCTAATTATTTTTAAAATGACCGTTACCGAAAAATTGTAGCAAAAGTAGTAAAAGTAGAAGGCAATAAATTACGACGAGGAATACAAAAGTAGAAAATATTTCATTATATTGATTTCAATATTACGGATCCCATATTTAATATAAAAAGCACTAATTGAAGTAAAAAAATTGTCCTATTCAGTAATAAGACTTAGCTCCCTTTTCCTTGTTTTACTTTTTTCAGATGGGTTATCGTGTTCAATTTTTTCATTTGCTTGTTTTTGAAATTTTATGCATCAATGCAATATTGAGTTGCATCAGTAATGTTTAGAAAAGTTTTTCTAAAGATAATAGCTTAATTGCGCACATTTAAGATATTGTGTTTATTATTCGAAGCCATATTGAGTAAGTTCTTTTCTAAGATATAATTTCAGTCTAGATGAAAAATAACAACTCGGAAACTCCGCAGTTGTGAAATAATATCCTGCTTCATACATAGAAGTAAAGCCATCGAGGGAAATATACTAATGCTCTAAGATGAAAGTCTCGAACTGCATATATTAATATTAACTGAATAAAGCTTTACATTCCCTTGGTATTTTTCAATTTTAGTAGGTTGCTAAACTAAAAAGTAATTTCGAGAGACTAGCCTCGCAGCAGAACATATTTTCGTAACACCTAAATTTAAGTATTTGTTTTCGAAGGTGTTTATAAGACAGCTTTATGAAATTAGTGTTTTTTTGCTGTCTCCTAATTTTAGGATCTAAACTTTATGAAATGAAGTAAGCCAATACAATGTCCACAAAGAAACGGAAACATAATTATATCTTGCTATTTAGCAATATCATTTAAATAAAATAAAATCTTCGAAAATGATATTAAAACTGTAACCAGTATAAAGATATTGGACATTCATACAGACTAGAATCATATGAGACAATAACATTTGAATACTGTTACTACTCTGAGCATCACGATATTTGCGAGAAGTTTAGTATCGTTTTCCCCTCACAACACACATAATGATTAAACAACTGCATCTATTAGTCGAATGAATCCTTGAAAAGATCCCTTTGTACAAGGTCAAAACTGGTTAAAAATCATATAGGGAAGACTGTAGGTTGCATAACGGATATATGCGGATGAACCCCATAGGGTGTTAAATAACTATAAGAAATAATACGTTTGAGCTATGATGCAAATACAATGCTTAAATTGTAAAAAATGAACTCAAAGTGTAATCTACTTCTGACATTAATTTCTCCTTCAAAGTGGAAGAAAATAGGTTAAAGCAACAGTAATCTCTAGGTAAAGGTGTTTTAAAATTTCGCATTTTATAGAAAACCGAACATCTATGATAGACATTTTTAGTGTAAACAAACGGAGAAGAAAAATACTTTCGTTAAAAAGCTTGCATGATTTATCACTGTTTTGATAATGTTTGGCATTTCAAATATACACGACATACTGAAATTACATTCAAGTATCAAGTCAAGTTATACCGAGTTCCGGAAAAGGCTACCAAAACATTAGCACCATTGCATTTAACTTTACAGAAAAACTCTCATAAAAATTAATACATATTTCAAAGTAGGTAGGTAGGTATTTAATTAACGTCGCACTGGAGTAACACAACGGGCAATTGACGACGGTCCGGGATCAAACCCCGAAGGGAAAGGTCCGAGTAAAACATCACGTAATTTTGAACCACTGTCAGATGACGAGGTCACACCTGAGCTGGTACCCCACTCTCCAAACTTCCTCACCACGTCAACGTGAGGACATTTTAGGCTCCGACAGATTTAACGTGTACCAGCCCCCTTTGTCCACAACGGTCTTTGGTTGGATTCGAACTAGCAACCCTCCGGTTACTATTCCGTTACTCATCCAACCGGGATATCGTGGCCCCAAATATTTTAAGGAACATAAATATGTCAGACATATGTGTATTAACAAAATGGATATTCTTGAAAATTAAAACCATAACTAACTCTATTGATATTACATCTTATATATTATAATAAACATCTTATTATGCAACCCAAAATATTTTATTTTAATTATTAATATCGCTGATAGCAATAAATGGCTTTACTTTGAAGGTATACCTAAGTTCATTTGAATCATGGTTAGAAAAGTCACTCTGTCTTAAAGTAAATAGTCATTAATATAAAATATTAACATTAAAATTCAGTCTTGTATTCCAGCGGTTGGAAGTGGATTATTAGTTGAACAAATGATGACACATTATGGTGTCAGTACTCTACGATAATACCCACTTCCCTAGAAATTTTTTGTACTTAATATTGTCAGATTAAATCAAGGAACAAAAAGTGTCAAAATTTATAAGTCAACGCACGACGTGCCCCCATCGTATTACAGCTGTTATGGCTTCTTCGTGACCCGAATACATTTCTTTCAAACGTGGCTTTTTCAAACACTTACTCCACTTGCTCTTCGAAAAAAACCAGGTTTTTTAATTTGATTTCCAGATTACTTTTTTCCTCCCCGGAATGAATATTCCAGAAGAATTGAACGATTTCTATAATGGGCTCTTATGAAAAAATAAGAGTAAATAAATATAAAAAAAAGCGTAACACAGAAAAAATTCCATTCGGTTTTCAGAGTACCGTCACACCAGTAATAAAATAAATTCTCTGGATGTGGTATCGTGGAGTCTCGTCGTTCGCGTGATTCTGTGAGACGTGAGGAATATTTTGATCACACATAGTTTCCGTCAATAGAGTGGCCAGATGAGAAGCATGCAAAAAACCGTAACGAGGCATTTTAAGGTTTTTTCCATCTTCAACTTCCCATGCGTTTCTTTCATTTTTGCGTTTTTGGTGGAGGAATATTTGCTGTCACGCAATCGTGTGAACGGTCTGTGAGTAATGTTAATTAATGGTAAGACGTGTTTTTGGAAAAGGAAGACAGCGTTAGTCAAGTATGCAGCAGTTTTAATCGTAAACGGGGAAAAAACGTGATAAAAACATAAGGCTTAAAAAATTGTAGATGGAAATAAAATAAATTTAATGAAAGGTTACTCAATTAAGATTTTTGATGCGGGAGGATTAAGATATGGAACAAAGTTTTAGATTCTAATTTTACCGTCTCTCAGTGTAAAAGAATGCCGGATTAAAACAACATTAATAAAATAATAACAAAATTAATAAAATAATTTACAATGCTTATTATTACGAGGACTTAACAAAAACGATGATGTTTAGTTGGAATATTGCCATGAAAATAGATTGGATACCTCTTATCGTAAGCTGAAATACAAATCCTTACGTTAGTATTCAAAATTTATTGTCCTATATTTTTAACATACCCCTTAAAGAATCAATTTATAAGTTCTTCATGCTACAGGATTGATCCCGAACCGTTTCCAATAATCCGTTGTGTTGTTCCAGTGAAGTAAATTCAACTACCTACTTACCTAACTACAATTTTGGAGTAATAGAAGTAGAGTAATTGTAAGTATTTTCTGTCGCGCTAAATGTTGGCGTTATTGTTTCTTACTCGGAATGTGTTTCCTGTATGTATTCCGAAAGTGACAACACTTGGCGTGCTATTTTCGTCAATCACGATTTCAACACGTTGTCAATTAAGGTTCGAAAAACTGAATTTCGAATTAGTTGATTGGTCAAAATGGCAATAATCTACATTATAAGGTTACCCCATATGTATCATGCGAGAGCATTTGAATAGCAGAAGTACAATCTTCGCATGGTTTGTTTGTTAACAATTGAAATACCTATCATAAAGAGCAATGCCGATTAGTATCTTATTAGTATTAGCCGATAATTGATATCTTTATCTTTCTACCTTAAAAATATTTCCTTAGAATTATAATTCTGTCTTTAATTATTTAGTTAAAACAATGTGGCAGCAAGTTTTAACGCGTGTCGTAATTTAATAAACGCCCCCCTTTTCTCCTTCACACAATATATACAATTGCAGCTGAATTGGAACAAACGAGATGCAGGAGGACGATTATTCAGGCCCGGGGAAATATTGGAAATTGTATTTTCTTAGTGTTTCTGTGGAAAGCACCTGAGCCAATTCCGCGAGCCCTTGATAGAAGAATTTGAACAAGAGTAGGGAGCTCTCAGATATAGTGGAAGAGGTTTTGTAATTGGTTTACATGTACGCTGTATAGGGAAAAAATTATTTTTGGATGTAAACAGGAGAAACTGAATTTTTAAAACATACTCATAAGATAGAAAGTGTAATTCCTTTTGGAAATTAATTATTTAATAATCAGATCCATCAATATTATAAATTTTATGGTTGTTTCGACGAGGTGTCTCATCAGTAGCAAAGTAAAACTGAGCAGATCTTGATGGACGAGATATCTCGTCATTAGAAGAAAAATAACCAAATCTTGATCTAGGCATCATAAAAAATCGGTAATATCTTAATGACATGATATCACGTCATTAGCAAAAGTGAATCAGATCATTATTTGTGATACTCAGAAACTTCACCAGAAGGAAATGGATTTTTACTGTAGACTAAAGGATGATAAAAAATTTTTTAGAATTATTTTGTATGGTTGAATAGTCCAATAGTAAATCATATCCTCTAAATCATAGCCATTATAGTTTTCAAATGTATGTGTATTCTAAAGAGAATTACAAAATCGAATTTTCACCAAAAATATATGATGTACACTAATTTGTCGTGGACATTTTATCATGCAGACAATAAATTACTTTCATATTCATTTTAAAACAATTTAAAAGTTCACCTATATAAAATTAAAAATATGTCTTTAAATGTTATAAAAAAATATTTATTTTCAATTCATTAAACTTTGATATGTGTCGCAATAATCTTGTGTCGCAAATGACGACATCTAAAAGTACTTTGTATCAGATGGTTGTAATTTGAAGTTGCAGAAATGATGAGATTTCGTAGATAATAGCTAAAAGATCGATAAACGGATGCAAGTTCAGTTAAATTTTGGAATTCATCATTATCTCAAGCGTTTAAATTAGTTACTGATATACTAGCAGCGATTGAAATACGTATCCAAATTTTGCCTTTCCTAGAAACTGAAGAAGAAAAATGTCCTTCGACAATGCTGGAACAAATTTTATTTTAATTTAAGAACCGAGAGAAATATATGAGTTCATAGATACTCGATTGGGGTTTTACATTTGAACGAAACAGCAATTTTTATTATAACAGTAATAAAATAAATTGTATTATTTGTATATTTTACCTTTAATCGCATGTAAGAGGGATTTTTTCGGTGTTGACAAGTAAACCAGTCGGAATGCGAAGATTTTAATTCCGCTTCCCGAATGCTCTCACATGATAAATATAGCGGATACTTTAAAATGGTAGTTTATAGCCATTTTGGCGATGTTTGGCATCTAATCTAATAAACTTTGATCCAATAAACTATCAAATATCAATTCGAAATTTATTCATTGGATCTTTTATCGACGATGTGCTGAAATCGTATTCGAAAAACAAGTCAAGTGGAATACATACAAGAAACACGTTCGCCGCAGAAATACTACCACCCCCAACATTTAGCTTGACAGAAAAAGCCTCATAGTAACATCTTAATGTTTCATTTTTTGAGAACTTAAAATTTACGTGTATGATTCAATTTACATACATTCTGTTCTAAAATTATATTATACCCAGTCTTATACTTTAAATAAAAATGTAATGAGATTTCAATTCATGAAGATATATGCAATTATAAACACTACTTTAGATTAAAACGATTCTTTAGAGTTAACAAAAGTATCGTATGTCAATATATGATAGCAATGATAAGATTTGACACGTATTACAGAATTTTATCAATCTAACTAACTTCTATTTTAGTCAGATCATTATTGGACCATTCGCATTAATAAAAAGAATGCTGCACCCCTTTCCCTTTTATAACACCAATTTACGTGATCGTGATTTTCTCTCACTGGATTCTTAAAATCAATTAAAGCAATCGAACGTACATTGGATAATAAGGAAACTGGGAAATTACAATGATTATCATAACGTCACACTTTTAATGACTACTTCAATTGAATGTTTCTGGAAGATAAGTTTCATGATGGCATTAAGGTTGTTCCCTTCATTAATGCAATCATCCAGTACAGTTAACATAAACTGAGTGGGAGAGTTATAATTGTCATTATCTCATTTAAATTAGGGAAATTATTTGAATATATTTTCTTTCCTTACTGAGTGAAATTTATTTCTTCTTCCGAATGGCAGTTTTAAAATGTAGAGGGAAAAATTCAATGCAATTCATTACACATTTATTAATATCAAACATTTCAAAATAGTCTTTTAGGTAAAAGCATTGCATAAACGGTTTTATGTTATTTTATTTTATAGATTTTGATATAACCTGACATTAATAGCAAACATTATGAACACATTTGGTGTATATAAGTTAAAATTACCACTGTTATGTAAAATTACCACTGTGGGGTATGTATCTGTATGTAGGCAGTTGAATTTACGTCGTACTGTAGCAAAAGAACAAGTTATTAGTGTCTTAATTTCAAATAAAAGTTGTACATCCACTAGAAATGTGGTAAAAAAGTTAAAATTTCAGACTAAGGGGAGCAATTAATTTTGTAATTGTTTGTTATTTATATCTTAATTTATTTAGATCCGCCTTAATCTGTATGTTCTATCTATTATCTGGTCTTTAATATGAAATAAAATTGTGTTTATGACATATTGCTAAATGCATGGAGTTGTATATTTTATTCAAAACGTTTTTAGTCAAATTAGAAAGCACGTAACTTTCGATTACCAAGATTTTAATACTCAGTAAAACATAATAGCAGCTGAATAAATAGAAAAATATTTAATTTTTGGCACCATTTTTCTATTTGAAAAAGTAATACTTGCTATAAGATATGATTGTACTACACATTTATGGTTTGTTTTAAGTTTTGTAAAGTTTTGTAAATAACTTTTGCATCTAACTTTGAAATACTTATTCATGTCAGTATCATAACAAAAAAAATATTATTTATCATGCATGTTAAAATGTTATACTTTGTAAATATTTGCAGTTCTAACAGTTGAGCATTAATTTATCACAAATATCCAACTACGCATTAAATGAAAAAAGAAAAATACTTCTATGTTAAATATTATTTAAAATTGATAGAAAGTATGGGAGAGATGTGTAACCTCTTATATGCAAATACATGAAGAGTCTAAGGAGCTCCCCGTTAATTTATGATACTTATAATTAAATTGTTTTAAAGTGGAAACGGCATAGTACAAAAATATAAACATTTATCACTATTTGCTTAATAATAGGTAATCATCGTTCTCAATATGTGTATTATCTTCCTCTGATTTTACAAAATGTATTCAATTTTTACCTTCAAAGTATTAACATTTTCGTGTACTTTCACTCATTTTGTTTTGAGTTCCTGACATTTTGTCTCTTAGATAGGCAGTAAACGTTTATGTAATAAATTTGTTATAATCTATTAGAGATATGTTTTATCTTATATAATCTATTGAGTATTTTACATTTGATGGAAGATTTTAAGTATCAATTCTAGTTTTTGAACGATGAATGTTTTATTCGTCTCACAATAAGGGGAAGTACTGTATACATATTTCTTTGGAAAATAAAATTCATAAAAGGTCTCAGCAAACGGAAATATTTACTTTCCTAAACAATACATTTTTCAATCTCAGACTTAATTGGTTGCAAAATCTATTTGAGACCCAGGTAAGTAAAAGTATGCTTTGTTTAAATTTATGAATTTGTTTTTGGTTGAGTAGTACCTTTCGCATCTCTTGTAAAATTTGGAAGAAATATTTTTTGTGTAGAACCCTTTAAAATTTTTAATTGACACTGAATGTTTTAAAATAACTGAATACACCGCATTCAAAAGTTTACAACTTACCTTTCCATTTTCCCGTAAGCAATTCGTCTGTTTCTCCCAGTAGGTGCTCAGGTTCTGAAACAAAAGAAATGGCAAATTTGCAAATGTTTCATTTTATATTAGCAAAAAAATTTGCAATATATTGAGTTCCGCATAAAATGCTGCATTGATTTTGATCAAAATGCAACCCCTTTTTGGAAAATATACTCTGTACAAAAAATAAAAATATGGTCTTTACCACATTGTTGTGATAGTTTGATCCAAGGCAGAAGCAATATTCGTCTCTAAACATGATACATTACCTTCCCATGCCTATCCACGAATCTCAGACACAGCACCACTCCAGACAAACTGACGTTGTTCCATAAACAATGGTAGACATCCTAACATTCCAAAGGCGTTTGACAAGATATATAATTAGCTGACCAATTTTACTAATGGCGAGATATCTCGCCCATCAAGATCTGGTCCGTTTTGCTAATTTTGAAATGTCTCATCTATCAAGATCTGGTCAGTTTTGCAAATGGCAACCGACAGGAGGGTTAACGGACAAGGTGCTTGAAGACTTGTCTCCACCAGGCGTATGGCAATGGTTCGTAATGATACAGTCTCTCAATCGAGTCAGTGTTCGAGTGTGTCATCAAGACATTCTTAATTGAATTTGTTGTCGAATTGCACTTTAGTCGCAATTGGATGCAATTAACAGCAACACCAAAGCAGAATATTCACAGTAAGCCTCTGACAATAAGCCTCGGAATATGTACTTCACGTGTGCCAGGAAATGTCCTTGACTAAACTTTAATCATTTGCATGCCTGATAGAGAGGATTTTGCATACCGCATTTCATGTTTATCGATGAATGTTTCCGAGTGGATTTTTTTGCAGAGTGCAGTAATTAAGGAAACGCATTTTGAAACATATTTATTCCAAATTTATATGTATTACAGTGGATGATCAAATTATTAGAAACTCCTTTATAAGTATTAATAATTTTACATATGAAACAGTTACTATTAAAAAGAAAACCTCGTTTCAATGAATTATTTTTATTTTCATGATATGCTTTTATAAAAAAATTTTAAATACATAGTTGGCAACACTTTGGTTAAATAAATACTTGACAACAGGTTGGTTTCGCAACCTGTTATATATCCGCCATCCATTTTCACCCAAAATTCAGAAAATTATGTTTTTGTACTGTGGCTCTAATAAATTGATCAATCACAATACTCGCATTTATATCTGCTATGAAAATCAATAAATATAGAAAACGTGCCGCTAATAGTACAAAATTTTATATTCATTGCTAATTTTCACAGTAATGTGTTAAATATATAGTGAATTAGACTGCACAAACAAAAGAACCAAGCTACTAATTTCAGCTGGATATGTGGCGTGTTGCAATTAGAACGATCAGATCCCAAAGGCATCAATAAATATAGAAAACTTGCCGCTATTAGTACAAAATTTTATATTCATTGCTAATTTTCACAGTAATGTGTTAATTAAAAGATATTTACCTTCTATAAAAAAAAATTAAAAACCTTGCAAGACATTGAAGCCAGAATTATTTCTCTACCTCTCAGGGCGGAAGTAAACGAAAACATGATCCTGATTGAATCAAACTGTCCTTCTAAAATAATATTTGTTTCTGCAAAATCGGTTTTTAACACAATTCTTCATACAGCACAAGAATGTTGAAAGTTTCCCACTCTCCTATAAAATAAGAAATATCCGGTTTCGCTGACCAGACAGTTTAAGGTCCCAAAGGGAATTCAGTCCACTGTTTCAAATCTTTACTTTTACCAAACGAACGGGTGGATTGAAAGAGAAAAAAAAATGATCAATCGATGGGATGCATTTCAATTTAGTAGAGAGAAACCAGTAGAAAAAGTGTGAAAAGAAGACAAATGTCTTTTTTATATACATCTCTCTATAATGTGACTACAGTCTTTCATAATAAATATACTTGTAAAATTGTATTAAAAATTTCCACGTTGGAGGGAAGTATAAATGGCGCTTTTCAAATTCCTTAAAAGCCTTATATTGATTCTAATATATACGGGATGACCATAAAATAACTTTCACTCTTTGGAGGCATCTTTATTTAAATAGAATAAACGGAATAGAACCAAATTTGGTATTGAGAATTTTGAAGACATGGGGAGATGAAATCCGAGAAAATAATTTTAGAACCAAATCGCCGATAGGGGGAAATTTGACGCTAATGGAGTCAAATACAGTGGAATATTTGCATTAAACACAGAAGTAGTGAATTAGACTGCACAAACAAAACAACCAAGCTACTAATTTCAGCTGGATTTGTGGCGTGTTGCAATTAGAAAAAAGTGGCTAAGCTCCGAATTTGTGTAGCGATGCATGCCGTTGAAACTCCAAGCGAGAAATGGCTCTTTACTTCGCAGAAACTATGTTATTGACTGACCTAAACAGGGAACTCTACCACCTAAAGGCTGCATTTCCGGTCACACATCCTTTGATAAAAATGTTTATCTTGGGTTCCTCTACTACCCCTTAAAATTTAGCCAGATATCTTTGAAAAGATATCTTTAAAGAGATCTGAAAGTTAAAGAGAACTGAAAGTTAGAGAACTGAAAGTTAAAGAGAACTGAAAGTTAAAGAGAACTGAAAGTTAAAGAGAACTGAAAGTTAGTCGTTAGAACTGAAAGTTAGAGAACTGAAAGTTAAAGAGAACTGAAAGTTAAAGAAAACTGAAAGTTAGTCGTTAGAACTTGAAAGTTAAAATTGTAGTGGTATTTATCACACGTGAAGCGATAGTAGCGTTGCCACAACTTCGTCGCTTTTCCAGGGCTAACTTTACCAATCATTTTACCAATATAATACATTTTTCCAACTCAATACGCGAAAGTACTTTTCATACATCAGATAAATATTTGTCTGCATAAGTACACTACTTAAATACAAAATTCCTTGGATGTATGGGTTTGCAAACTGCTCTAGTTATCAGCGATGGATTGTACTTACATAGTTTTGGGGCTTATACCAACTCTAAATAACCACAATAATACTTAAAAGCAATAGTCTCTCAATATACAATTAATATAGCAATATTCTCTATCATCAATATAGAATAAATAGCATTATTCTGTACTTGAAAATTTCTTAATGACCTTGGGTCAACTTTGTGCAATGATGGATTATACCATTTGTATTATTGTAGTAAATCATATTTCAATATTGTATTATGTTTTATAACCATTTTAGCATATATTTCAAAGATAATAATTTTTACAAAAAATTCCTCAAATAGACTTCTAATGACTACATTGTACCAGGATTACACCTATACTAGACAACGTATATTCTTTGCAAAAGAGATGTTTCACATAATTTTCAGCCTGTATTCAATATCTTAGTAAATTGATGCTAAATTACTTTAATCGTAGTAAAGAAAAACGTGTATTTTTTAACTCAAATAAAGGCAAAATGCTTTAAATTGCAGTTTTTGTGTAATAACGTACAACTTAAATCAATATCCGAACCATAACTCATACATGATATGGATTTTCAGAGAAAACAAATAAACCAGATGTAAAGCCAAAATCTTTCTTCCACTGCCTAAATGCTCTTACATGATTTATATCGGAACTACCTTAAATTGTAGTTTATTACAATTTGGCATTTAATTTTACTAGCGTTGAACAGTCATTTATCACTTTTTAACTTGGAATTCATTCTTTTGAACTTTTGTTGGCGAAGTGCTTTAATCGCATTCGGAAAGCATGCCAGGTGACGTCACCTTTGGAATATGCACGTGACATCACTTCGCGCGTTCCGCAGCAGGAAAGCTACCGCCACCTACATTTATTTTGACAGAAATTGCCTATCATAATTAGAAGATAAAAATTTCAACTTCATATTTAATAACTAGCAGAATATTACTCGGCGTTACTTTGGCTGAAACAACGAACGTAAGGACAATAATCTTGCACTCAGTTTTCCTATCAATCTTTTGACTTGCGGCACTCTTGTATCAGGGATATGATCATTCCGAATTTCACTATCACTAACCAATGGATGGAAAATTATTTTGATACAGTGTTCATGGTTAACTTCTTTTAAAGCAAATAAACTTAGTGAAAATTCCATTCAATGGTACAGAGAGAAATAACAAAGAGCATGTTTTAAGATTAAATGTCTTCCATGTTAAAGACTTCTTCTGTAAAGTTAAATGTTGATGGCGTTATTGTTTTGTAGTAGAAGTGCTTCTTTTACTTTTTTTACTGGGTAACCGGAAGTAAAATCCTCGTTTTCCGTAGGTTCATTTTTTGTACTAAGGAACGTTAATCAAAAAGTAAAAATCTAAAGTAAAAGTAATCAATTATAACTTTTCAGAAAATGTGGGTCGTTTGAAAGCATTTTTGAAAGAAAATCATCTTTCAAAAAACATTTACATACGTATATTTTGCTTTTAGAATAGATTTATTAAGTAAGCATCATAGATCTTGTGAAGGTATTTTTTTAACATTTTAAAGTCCTATGTGTTTCCCGATATTTTCTTACATTAATAATGCTATGAAACCGGCAAAGTTTAATTTAAAATTTTCTTCAGTTCACCTGACATGCAAGTTCAAATTGAATACTTATGGCACATTTTTTAATTTTAGAGGTTAAGTTTATGGATGAAAATCACGAACCAGTTCAGAATTACATATTTCAGAATTATATATGTTATATATTTTCTTGACTGTTGAGTACATCTTTAATGGAATCCAATAATTAAACAAACGTATATCGGATTTCAACTTCGAATCTTCTCAGGAGTAGAGTAATTAAAAAAATATACTGAGAATAAAATTATTTATAAAAGAAATAATTTATTTACAAACAGAAACAACCATTCATAATACCTAGAAATGCTCAAATACGAACGCATTTTTTTTGTTTTAACTCAGTTGTATAAACTCGAAAGACTACATTAAAAGAAATAAAAATATTTCAGTTTAAAAATATAATAATTATGGAAATTAATTTTAAAGATAAAATTTTACCACATTAGAACCACTTTAATTTTCATTTTTTAGGAAACAATCTTTGTTTAATAAGAGTAGCTCAAGAGAGAAACCCATTAATAACAAAAACTTTATTTTGTTACTCGGTATCTGGCAATAACAAGAGTTAATGTGTTGTTTTTATTCCAGTTATAATTCTGAGTTTATGCAACTGAGTTAAAATAAAGAAATGCGTTCGCGGATTTGAGTATTTCTAGGTATTATGTATGCGTGTTTCTGTTTGTAAATAAATTATTACTTTTATCAATAATTTCCAACTGTTCTGAAATTGTTTATATTTTGAAAATAAATAAAAAAAAATAAGTTCAAACGTATATAAGGAATTAGAATTTAGATTCTTTAAAAATAATTTTTGGTAATCCAGCAATACTAGTAAAGTAATCTGAATTTGACTGATTTCACTTGAAACCTCTATTTTGTGACACTTTCACAAAAAAAGCATTCGTTTTCCAACTTCTTTTCGTATCTAAAACAAATTTGAATATTGAAGCCCAATGAGCACACCTTCAGTATGTAAGCTACCTGTGTGCAAAATTTCTCAGTTGCGTACTTTTCTTGTAATGCGAATGACAAGTTCCACACAACTTCACTTTGATAATATCAAGTATAAAAGAGTTCACATATTTCACATACATTTAATTTATAAGAAATTAACAGAACTAACTGGTTTTGCTGGAGTTGAATTGGTTAAACGTTGATTGAAGGTGTTATCCAAAAAAGCCCCTTCCTCTAGCATAGAAAAATGCAACTATCATAGAAATGCAAATAATGAAAAAAAAGGTGAACTGAAATAATTTTTTAAAAGTCCATTTTTATAGATTCTACAATTTACTTTGAATAAAATACGTATGCTTGTCTTCAGAGCTATCTTTGATGAACTTTACTATTTTAATTCTTGATATTATAATCAATACTGTGATTTAAAAAGTGATACTAATAAGATTTTAATTTCACTCTCTGAGGGTTAAATTCATATAATAATGAACATCGATCACAAATTTTTATTCCTCACCTATTTACTTAAAACCCAGGAACAATTGAAGTTTAACTCCAAACTTTTCTGGAAACCTCCCTCACAGCGAGTTTGAGTGTTTGAGGAAGAAAAGAAAGAAACAAATAAGACAATCTCAAAACTCTAGATAACTTCGCCAGTTTCTACCGAGTGAGTTTTCTTTGAAAACCACAAAGCATGGAAAACGCATTCAATTCAACACAAAAGTGAAGGCACTTATAAAAGTAACTGTCACGAAACTCGTCTCAGCATCCAACAAGCGTAAGCACTTTAAAAAACGGTTTCGAAAAAGTAGATCTACGTTTCTTTGTATACCTAAGTTAAAATTAAAATATTACGTGTTTTCCCCAACACATGTAAACACTGGAAAACCACAGGTACTCTTGAACATCTTTAGTCTTGGAAAGAAAATAGGATTCCTTTATTTTCTACCAGGTACGTTTACATGCAAGGAACATATTATTTTCAAGACAATTACCGTACAAAAGTTTTTACTGAAATTCAGTGAGAAAGCATGCAGTGGGTTGCCTTTTACATTGTGGGGAATAAAATGAAATGTAAAATGTTTCGAAACATGAGAATGCCGAAAACATTTTATTTTAAGACTGCTTTAAATTAGATAAGTTATTTGAGAAAGGTAACCAACTTTACATGTCAAAGTGTTTTATTTCTCGACTTGCAATAGGAAAACCTTTATTTCCTATTGATTTAAATCTTTACAAGCCTTGTATTCTTTTAGTTTGAAGAGACAAGGTGAATATGTATTTTTTGGGTAAAAACATTGCTTGGTTCATAGATATATATCTTCTCTCAGTATCTATTACATATATAAAATATACCGATTCTTAAGACGAAATATGGTTTTCATTTTCATCAAATATCCAAGCCTGTTTGTATAAACTGACTGGGTAATGGAACAGTTTTATATCCCCGTTGAGCGAAACTGTTATCAGTATTTTCATCTGCGCATGTGCCTGATAGCGTCTGGTTTAAGAAACAGAAGCGTCTTGTTTAAGAAACAGAAGCGTCTAGTTTAAGAAACAGAAGCGTCTAAGAAAAGCAGCTGTCTTGTGCTGCTGATAGCTTGATATTGTGCAATAAAAATTATGTCTCGTTCAGAGATCTTATTTCCCTTATAGCTAGTTATGTATATTAGAACTTGTATGCATGTAAAATATACACTTCTTTTATTGTAAAAATTACGCAACTTCTGTATTCATAAATTTGAAAATGTAAATGATTAAATTTACTAAGAGAAGCATTTTCTATCAAGATGCATATAAGTGGCATTAGTGTTTATTTGATGATAGGTGTTTTCTGTACGTATCATTGCCGAAAAGCTATCGACACCTATAGTCAGTTCGTTTGTTGGCTTGTTTTACGAATACAATTTCAGCTCTTAAATATAAATTCTAAAGAAAGAATTCCGAATTGATTTATGATAGTTGATTATTCAACTCCAAATAGATTAAACACTAAACTTCGTCGAAACGGGGATAAAGTACATTTTAGGGTAATACTGATAGGTATTATGCAAGAGCACGTGGACTGTACAAGTAAAATCTTTGCAGACCCTCTGGTTTGTTTACACTGAAAATTATCTCATAATGAAGTCTCCAGTAGTCATAAAACATAGGTATAGCTATTGAAAGAAGGATTAAGTACGAAAACAATTAATTTTAATTAAACATGTTTCATACTTTAAAAAGTTATAAGTGTTGATTTTTGTCAATTTAAAGTAGGAATGCTATATTTCTATGCATAAAATTTATTTGCAGCGTTATGTTTAGTTTAATAATAATGAAACTTAAATAACTACCTTTACCTTTTGAATACATATGTGCTTTACGATAATAAGAGAAAACTCTAATTTATCCATTTACCAGTTGGCTTCAAAGAATCGAGTATCCACGAGCAATGTTTCGTACTTAAGCTTTGATAGGCTTATTATTGATTTCAACTCCTTAAAGAATTTGAAAAACTGAAGCAACATTTTAAAAGTAATTTATCGAGGCAGTTAGATGTTAAATAGATCTAGCGAGAATTCATATTCCATCGAACTATGATTAAAGCGGATTGAATTGATAAGTAGGAAAAAGTAATACCTTAGCTTTGATATTCTCTCCTGTACCACTTCAAATAACAGAACTGAATATTTAATCACACAAAATTCCTTTGAGCGTGCTGGGATTTCAATACTCTATGAAGTCATTACACTTTATGAAGGAAAGCATTGTGTACGTTAATATAAAAATGCTATGAAGAATATGTATTTTAACTTGATGAAAGGATATGTACTGAAGTATAGCTTTATGGTTGTGAAATTACTTGGAACTCGTCAGACCAATGTGAAAAAGAGATATAGCTAGTGTATTTCAGTCATGTATAAATAATGCAAAAATGTTTTGAAGCTGAGGAATATTCAGTCTTCTAGCTGCATTTTAGTCCCATACCCATATTCGTATTAGCAAGTTTAAATATTTATTACACCTGAGTACTTACGGATAATTTATAAACTACTGCCTCAATTATTCATATTCCGCCTTGGAGTAGATTTTGCAATTAAAAACAATAATTTTGCGTTCATTTTTCTCAATTTATTCATTTCTTCATTTTACGTGTATTAATTTAAGACATTAAATATTTTGAATTTAAATAGCTATGCAGTAATTTAAGTATTGCAGATTTAAATACACTTTTTGAAACAAGAAATCTGAAGAATGAAAATGAAGTTTTCAATATTCTGTCAATTTCTCGCATGAAAGTACTTTATAGTCTTACGGCAGATATATTCAACTGTTACAAAAATTTTATTTAGATTTTTAACCAATGCTCTTTAAACCTTTGAGGGTTCAAAGAATCCTAGGAGAGATTCTGTTGGCCAAGAAGATTAAAACTGATTAAAACTCATGTAGGTTGTAGAAAGGATATGTGTGTTATCTTGTTGTGTCATTTCTAAGTGAACCCCATAAGGGGTTCACTTAGAAATGCCACAACAGGGAAAATTGATATCCCCAAATCTGAATACTTCAAAATAAAAGAAAAAGGAAATTATTTGCATTTAAAAAGTTTTTTCAAATAGAAATGAATTCGTCAGTATTGCTCAGATGATTCTCTAACTACATGTTAGATATAAACTAAATGAAAATATTTGCTTCAGATTCGCTGGAATGGACAGTACAGTGATGTCGTCAACAAGAGAGCAATCTCTTAGTCAATAGTTGAGTGGAGAAAGACAAACAGATGTCTCCTTGTTTACAAAACGGTCCCATTCAAATACAGGTTTTGAACTTTTAAAGAGTTTATCGGTATGTCAGGATAGACTGTTATTAATACAACTGAGATAGAAAATAATCCTACCTACCACACAATCATATAGATGGAATTGATAACTCATAGGCGATTGCAACATTATTTAAAACGAGGATGAAAGCAAAACCACGATGTAATTCAATGCGGACAGCCAAGGTAATTACCATGACAAATGACTTTCGATAACATCGAGCCCAACGATTTTATGTCTATAAGAGATATTTTCTGCCAAGCTAAATGTAGGTGGTAGAAATGTATCTGTGGAGATACGTGTTACCTGTACGTATTATGAACGTGACGTCATTTGGCTTGTTTTTCGAAAACTATTTCAGCACTTCGCCACTAAAAATTCCAAAGAATGAATTTCCATTTGATATATGATAGTTGTTTGGTCAACAGCAATTATACTAAATGCCAAACGTTTCCAAATGCATAAAATACATTTTAAGGTATCCCCTGTATGTATCATGCGAGAGCATTTGGACAGCAGAAGTATTTGTTTGCGCTGAAAATACCCTCGTACTTCTTAAAAAATACCAAAATTTTAAAATTATACACGGGAAGAAGATAAAAATTGCTCTTAGCACCATAAATATAAATGGAAATCGTAATTAATTGGCTAGTAAGAAATACTCAGCTGACAAAATAATACAAACTTATAACTCAATATAGATTAACATCCTTTTTTAAAATAATTAAATTGTAATACCCTTAAACATATTACTAGGGTACATAGAAAGTCTATACTGTAGTTTGCATGTTTAATACGTATTTTGTCCTTAACGAAGAATGATGTATTACAATCTACTCCATCTAAAATCTCTCTAACATAACTTTAGTATCATATGAGGGATAAAAGTTCCCAAAATACTGCATTTATTTCTATAGTCGAGTTTTTATGGATACTCATGGTGTTATTTCCCAATAGTATTGGGAAAAACTATGACTAATACTTGTTACTCACGCAAAATAATCTATCCGGTCTTGCTATGCTATTTATACACAAATGGAGTATCTTAATATCGTTCAAGGGTACCGTCATGATTATATATTATTTGAATTCCATTACTACCCCTTGAACTATCGTGTATTACATCTACATCACATAAATCTATCAATATCTTTAATCTTGCCTGTTCATGATAAAATGCGCAAGAAACAATTTTAATTAACTTAAATCTATACCCAAAAAGACAATATTAGGCAATTTTTTGTTTTAATGCTGTTGGCAATTCTCCAACTTCTTCAATGTTATTTTTCTGTGAGAGTCAATTGACATTACACTGTAATTTATTTTTTCTCTTTTGGACTATTCTTTGTAGTCAGACTCCTGCGAGTTGGCAATCGAGTCACATGGTTTTGAACGAGTCTATTATTTAAATTAGGTGATATGTGAAACGTAAACAGAGCGCTTCCGCAACTAACGTCTTTAGCGTGGATTCTGGTTCTGCGTATGGTTCGGTGACAAACGTGATAACAGTGATAATGAGTTGGCGGGAGAAAAACCATCCACGGCGATCGCAATTCATACTTTTGTGTATAGAAACCCTTCTAACGAGTTTTTCACACATCTTTTCTAAATTCGACTGACCAAAGTCGACAACCTTCTCGTCGGAGCCGCAATATACCAACTCCAATGAACCAATCTTCTTCAAAACAGTAAATACATTTAATGGTTTCTCTAAAACACACAGATGATCCAGATTAGCGCAAGAAAGCAAGTGGTCCGGAGAAGCCTGTTCCCTCGTGCACTTATGCCAGAATGAAAAATGATATGCATGATTTATATTAGTCACATACTACCTATCCTTAATAGGATCAAACAAGTAAAAATTCTGCATTTTTGTTCTTGTTGGTAAGGGATATTATGAAAAACAAATACCAGTAACTTTTAAAAAAATCAAAACGATTTTAGAAGTCTCAAATTCCAATGAGAGACATTTTCGGTTAAGCTAAATTAAGACGGATTGGAGGTCAAGGTTAATGGAACCGTTAACAGGTTGTCTATTCCCCTATATCTCCCATGGTCGAGATTCTGCTAGAGTTATGACTTCAGTGGACGACAGAAAGTTGGATCGAATAGGCAGCTCTGATAAGAAGCGAGTTTTCGGATAGCGATAAAAGTATTCATTTTGCAAGTTTCAATGTAAATATGCATGTATTAATACTTTTAAGTACAAATTATTTTACTTTTCGATACTTAGTAAAGGTTCGTATATATTTTTAACCCTCCACGTGGCTGTTCCGACGAGGTATCTCGTCATTTGCAACTGACCAGATTTTGATGGACAATATATGTCGCCATTAGAAGACTGATCAGATCTTGGTCACATCATCATAAGAAAATCTGCAATATCTTGGTTACGAGATATCTCGTCATTAGTAAAATTTGTCAGATCTTGATGGACGAGATATCTCGTCGAAACCACTTAAAAGGTTAGGCTTAACAAATATTATGATGTTCCTTCTGCCTTCGTATCAACTCTTCAGAAATGGGCCTGAGATGTGTCACTAGGCAAGGTATCTACAGATGTGAAAAATATGGTAAAAGTCATGCACATGGAGGGAAATGTTAAACTATTGATATTTAATTCGTTAAAATCAAAAACAAAAACACATATGAATCAAAACACATAGGATAAGCTAGATCAAATAAGTGTTCTATTTTCTAAATTGAAAGTGGTTATGAATAAATATTAAACGCAAATTGAAAGCAGTTGATTTTAAAATGATTGAAGAAACATTTTATTCAGTAATGGAACAACTTTATTATAAAGTCTATCATAGGTAGTAACAATGGAAATTTGAGGAAATAATTTCGCGTGAACGAAAATCAATCTTTGTTTAACCACCCATTTTCTACGAAATACGGAATATTTATTTTATCTGATGCTTCACATGTATTTTAACTTTCGCAGTCAGTTTAGTGATATTTGTTAAAAGAAATTAAAAAAAAACCGGCTTCAGTGCTCTAATTCGATCCTGTTGAAATGACAACGGGAATAGTATTTATAAAAATAAAATAAGATTACATAGTTTATTTCTTGTTATTGGTGTAATTTATTTAAAAATGCAGACAATATGGATCTGTGACAGCTGAGATACAAAATGAAAATAACTTAATTTTCAAAGTACGAGCGAAATTGTCTGCAAACTGAACCCGTCTTGCAAATTATAATCTAATCCCCTTAAATTTAACACGATATGCTGCAAATATTAAGTCGTACAGTATGTCTACATGAAGAGTTTAATAACACTATTTTTCTTAACTTATACTTCTTAAGCTCTATCTCTAACCAATATAAAAAACAGATTCGAATCACTCAAACTACGTATATTTTAAAAACTAAGAATCCCATTCGAAATCCTCTTATATATTCTTTAAGTGTGTTTTTAAAGGACTGCTAATTATACACCTATTGATTGCAGTTATGATTTTTAGTTTACAAAATTTATTTTCCTAATTAAAAACCGAAAATCGTAATCTTCGTAGCAAATGGCTGAAAATCGAACCAATATATATGGGGAGGATTAGCTATAAGGTAAAACGGTTAAACAGTTCAAAATAAGGTTAAGCGCTTAAGTGGAGGTAGCGTTCCTGAAGCGGAAAGTTTAAACACAAAACGTTGCCAAAGCAGCGATAAACCACATTTTAAGGTAATCCCGGTATGTATCACAAGAGAGCATTTGGGTAGCGGAAGTAAAATATTTATATTACGCCTGGTTTGTTTGTTTACACTGAAAATCCTTGACATAGAGGAATAAATAAACCTGTAAATAACTTTACAGACTATATGGAAAAGGACAGAAAATTGAATAGTGGTTACAATGCTAATATTTCACATTAGATGTTTTTTCCCTAAAAGTTTTCCATTTTTCTTTAATTTCATTCTTACATTCTTATATTTAAGTTGTCAGATTATAATAATTTATAATATGACTATATTAATAAACCCCTATTTTACGTTCAATAAGTTCATCCATTGCATAGATTATGATAACGGTGTTGTAATAAATTATTTTCTGTGAAATAAAGCAAAAATTTATGCTTTCCTTTTTCAGTTATAGTATTAGGGCTGCATTGAGCATCATATTTGCCTTTTCCGAAAAATCCAAACCAGCTCTATGGATAATTATACCTAGAAGTACTTGAGTAGCTGAGGCACCACATAGAATGAACATGCAGTGCATAATATAGCCGACGATTCCTTATATCTAATCACATGCCTGAGGCTTCCGGAAGACGTTGAGGAAGCTTCCGTCTCTGACTTTAAGGACCTTAAAACTACCTTTCAGAGAAAATGGGACGACATGGTGGAGGCTTGTGAAGAGTATGACAAGCAGATGCAAATGATGTTCATGGTGATCATGTTTTGTACTGCTTTCTAGCAGATTATGCTGCTTTCATTGACGGAAAACTTAGTTCTATCAGTAAAGGTAGCTTCAGCTAAATCGTGGTAACTGAACCCTTTATATTATATATTTTTTAATTGATATTCGTTGTTTTGAATAATTTTTCATAGTTTGATTATGATATAAATCCACAATTATTTTATTTTCTCGTTAAATTTTAGTGGATTCGGGTTGATTAAAAGATATATTATGCCTGAATCTGCTAACGTTGATAAGGATTTAATATATTTTTGTCATATATTTTGATTTAAGGTTTTGACCTCTATTATTTTAATTTAGGATTACTTAATTTCCTGATTCAAAATTTGATAATTCTGTTTTGGAGTTGATTGCATTTCTTGTTTTTAGGGAATTGCAATACTTCGAAAAGATGCATTAGGGATCAATCACTCGATATGCCACCAATTCTTGTAACTCTCCTCTCCTGTTTTTTAGATGGATTGCCTTGATACTTTCGGTGTGACAACCAATTTTTATGCTAGTATATTACATTAATCACTTTTTTTTGGTTTTACTCACAATCAGAAAAATTTGACATCAGTCAAATAACCATGACAGATATTGCAAACAATATACATACTTATTCATTATTTTGATGTCTTTGCAAAAAAATAACTTTGGCATCAATTGGAGAATTGGTGTCTATGCAATTTTTACTTACCAACAAAATAAAATGTCCCCTGCCATACATCTTTACCCAATATCAATTTTGGGTTTCAAAAGTATTTTTGATTGGTACCAATCCATGTAAGATTTATTCACAAAAACAAGACGGGATGTCAGAATTCTCTAAGAGATTTTTATAATGAATTTGAGATAAAATGTTTTTGATAGTTTTAATGTTTACCATTCCCTATTTATTCTGCCTATAAGAGGAAATTATTCGTTAAGTATTCAAACATTTAATCTTTTCACACAGATCGCATGGGAAATCAGCTTACAATTGCATCTGTATTTCTCAAAGCGAGCTGAAGCGAATACTTTTATGTCTGACTTCACTTTCATTTCAGGCTCAACTATTTAAGTTGTTTGGCTTAAATAGTTTTCAAAACCTAGAAATTCACTATGTAATTGTGAGTACCTTACTGTAGTGTACTCATAATTACATGATTTCATGATTACATAATTCAAGATTTGTCAACAAACATCTTTTGATATTTCTGTTTACTTTCATTACTTTTTTGAATAAAAAAGATTTCATATTAAACACATGTTTCGGCACTTCCTTTGAAACATACAATAATTTCTACGTCATTCATTTCCCATTTTACGTCATATTCGGATTTTACGTCATCTATTTCATTAAAAATGATGGGAAATGGATTAATGACACGGAAAGAAAATGATATGAAATGGATTAATGATGCGAAATAGAAATTTATTAATTAAATGACTAAAAGATTTTAATAAATTAACCGCATAGCCTTTTATTTAGTAATCTCTCATAATCTTTCGTTTCAAGGGAAGCATTGCTTTGTAAATTCTATGGTACAATGAATTATCCTGAATGTCATTAAGTATATTACTCTCGATGCTTGTACGTTTCACCTTATATTCGATACTTTCATTTTCATCTAGGAAATTGTAGTCCTGTGAATTCTACTGTTCATCAAACAGTTCCGAACACCATTAAAACAACCACTTCCGAGTTCTGTCCTGCACTTATGGCGTGATATTCGATATTTATGTCCTCTTCTATCTTAGGTTCAGACCACCCCAATGATACATCCAGGAATCGCCTTTCTGATAGAGTTTTGGAAAACGCATTTCTTCGTCTGCCTTGCGTCATCTTTTCCGGAATTTGATGGTGATGGAGTGCCTTGATACTTGTGACGGATGATCTTGAGGAAATGACTTTACGTCCAACAAGAACGAAAGTCGAGGTAGGACTATCCTGGGGAAGAATTGGAAGAACTGAAGGAAACGGGGGAAAGATTGCTGATGTATAAGCTGAGACTGAATCCTCTTTTGATAACTCGAAGAATGGTCTTTGCGAAAGCGCTTTCGGTACGATTTTTCCCTCACTTTCTTTGAAAAGTTGTTTTTATACCGGGAGAGGTAAAATAGAAGTACGCAGGTGAGATTCTTTTACCACTAAAAAATTCAAAAGGAAAACTATTGAGATTAAATGTTGAAAGGAAAGGTTCAGGTGGATTATTATCGGCTGGTGTCAATCATATCAGAATTCTGCACAAAACAGTAGAAAAGCTAAATAATTTTTTTCATTGCTATAAAAATATTTTTACAAACAATTTTTCTTAGCTTATGCCGTTAAATTCGTTGTAATCCTCTAAATGGTTTCGACGAGATATCTCGCCCATCTAGATCTGACCAATTTTGCTAATGACGAGGTATCACGTCATCATTAGCAAAATTGGTCAGATCTAGATGGGCGAGATATCTCGTCGTAAATTCGGCAATATTCTGACGAGGTATCACGTCATCAGAATATTGCCGAATTTTTGATGATGACGAGATCAAGATCTGGTCAGTTTTTCTTATGATAGTGATCGTGCTTTCTTTTAATGGCGAGTTATTATCTCGTCAAACAAGATTTGGTCAGTTTTGCATATTACGAGATACATAGTCGAGACAACCAGCAAGAGGGTTAAGTCATTAATATCAATATTTTTAATGGAATCGTTAATTCAGATTTGGAGAACTACAGAAATTTGTTCAACTATTGCTCATTTTATAGTTTACTCATTTATCATTATCACTTTATTGAAAAATATGTAAACCACACATTTTTATTATTGTATAGTATGTTATTGGATTTAAATATATTGTATTATACGTTATTGGATTTAAGTATTGTATTATATGTTATTGGAATTTAAGTATTGAATTACATGTTATTGAATAATTGTATTTATAATGTTGTAATACACGCATTAACTGAAGGTATCAACATTTTACCGTTGTATTATACGAAATAAATGAACTAAAATGTATTTTATGGTTTGTTTTATTCTTAAACGAATGAATTTGTTTCACAAATGTGGGTGCTTTGCTTTGAATTTGTTTCACAGAATAAATGTAGGCAATTGTCCTTCACATTTTAACCATGATTTAACATTTTGTGAATTGGACTGTAGGTGTAAACATTTTACCGTTGTATTATACGAAATAAATGAGCTAAAATGTATTTTATGGTTTGTTTTATTCTCAAACGAATGAATTCGTTTCACAAATGTGATTGCTTTTGTTTTGAATTTGTTCCACAGAATAAATGTAGGCAATTGTCCTTCACATTTTGACCATGATTTAGCATTTTGTGAATTGGAAATGGACTCAATATTTAACAACATTGTTTTTATTTTTGTATTGAGATGTAAAACAGGAAATTTCATACTTATCGGAAATATTGTAGTCAAATATTCAATAAATTGAGTAAATATTTATTTATTCTTTTGTGAAAAATTTATGAACGAAAATATTGTGAAAAGTAATAAATGTGAAAACTTGTAATATTAAAATCTGAAATGGGGTACAAGTTGAGTAGATTTGATTTAAAGATTCTAAGTCAATTTTTCAAAGAAAATTGATCAAATCATGTATCATGTATAATAAATTTTCAAAACATTTTGCCAATTTTTATTTATAATATAAATAGCATAACAATTAGCAGCATAGTTACAGAAATAGAAGAAAAGTACTAAAATGTCGGAAAATGAATTGTACATTTTAAACAAAGATGCATGTTAATTATTATTTATCAAGTGCTCTTAATTTGAGTGCAAAATTCCCTACGCATTTCATAGTTAAGTTAATTCGAATGTTAAGGTACATGTGAAATTAAACTTCTACTTATTATAATTATTGGAAAATATATGAAAGAGTACTTCATGTTGCAGTATAATCTTTAAACTAAAAGTTTTAATTTGTTCTCGAAACAATTACATATTTGGAAATATTTAAGACGTTCTAACATAAAGAACGGGTTATAGAAAACCATTTTCTTTTACTTCAGAAAGATTTAAATTTTCAGAATGGTTCGGTTATTACAAATTGCCAAAACTTGGAACACACATTAAATTGTTTTTGCTATTCGTATTATTGTGGAAAGAATATCTAATTTACTAATATCCATCAAATAGTTCCTATTGAAACGGTTGGATATTTATAAAGATTCTAAGAAAATTTGTTTACGCAAATTTGATTAGAGAGAGTTAAATATTTTAAACCCATTTCAAAAGGAACTATTTACAAAATTATCATTAAAAAGGATTTTATACGTTTTTTGGAATTTAATACATAAAATTAACCTATGTAAACTGTTTACAAAACTTGTGTCATTAAAAAGTACTTTTATGACACAAGAACAAAGTTCTTAGAATTTTATGCATAAAATTAATTTAGGAATGTTACCCATAACGTTTTTTTCAAATAGCTCAATATTTATTCATATGACAACGCAAATGCAGAATTTGATTTCGTCGGCGCATATTTTCTTATGCATATTCCAAATATTGCTCCAACTTGAAATTGACTTAAAGCCAAATATCGCCTCTTTCATCTTGGGCTGAAAAATCATTCCACGATACAAATAAACTTGGCACATCTCTCCAATACTTTTCTCTTCAATCTTACCTTTTCTCTTTCAAATCCCTTCTTTGTCGAATAGGAGTTAATCCCATACAATGTTTACGATAAGAATGTTTATCAATGAGGCGGTGCCCGAAAAACTTTGCCTCTGGTGCATAAGCAGAATCTATCAGCTCCCAGTCGTGTGTTGATGGGGAACGCTTATTTCCCCTACACATATGCCCAAGAAAAGAAAATGTTTGCTTAAGGGATAGTAAACTTTCATCAGGGCTTAGGGTAAGGGTGTCTTAATGCATACAAATCACGGCTGGAATAGGGAGGACCCTCGGGGTAATGCTTCCGAGCTCGTTTTGGTGTTCAGAGAGCTACTCCACGGAAAACAGATACATAAGTATACCAGTAATGGACATTAGATCTTTTGGGATAATATTTAATAAGTTAGCAGCTTTAATGGAATTGAGCTTTAGTGCTCTCTCTCTCTCTCTTTCACTCTTCCGCAGACTTCTTGTTCGGGTAGGGATTGCACTTAGATGCTGCTCACCTATGCTACGCAAGTGTACTTATTGTTTGTAACTGGGTTATTTTTTATCTGTTTTGAGGTTACCGAGTAACGATTTGTTTTTATTTTTGGAGAAATTTTAAGCAAGCGGGTTTCGTTTGTATGTATTAATTTAAGTTAGCATTTTCTGTGACTAATGTAAATGTAAAGAAAATGTAATCCTCTGACCGTCAGGATATTTCCAAGTAGTGTACTGCTGATCAGTATACTACTATTTACTCATTATGTGTGTTGTGCCCCACAATACACATAATGAGTAAATAGGTACTTTTGTTGCCTGGAAGAATACTAGAAAGGGTTCTACTGGTCATGAAATTTAAAACTAGTTAGGTCATGCAGTGAAAATTGCAGGTTGCATGGTGGAATAATACGAGGTTTAATATTTTTTTTCTAATGTCTGATCATTGACCTCTTCTACCCGATCAAGGGTCGAACTGACTGCCATTTGTGAATGAGCCCAATGGGTAACCAATGCTACTCATAACAGAGAAATCACCAAAACCCATGCGCTTACAAGCCAGATCCAAAGCCGAGACCTACTGAGTGCTTGACAAACGCTATGACCATTATACTAGTTTGTTGATCGGCAATGAAACTATTGTAATAAACAAAGGATTACTTGTTATATTTGCTTGTTTTAATTGACCTGATATGAAAGTAAGACTGAATTACTTGTTCAATGAAAATTTCAATTTACATTTATTTAAAAAGCATATTAATGACTTGAAAAGAAAATACAACTTCATTTTGAAGCTTGCAGTGCTTTTAGTTCTTAATTGTGTGATTTTAAAATAGAGGTTTTAATGATACAATAATTTTATTTTCTATTTAAAATGAAGGTCTTCACAATAATTGAAGTTTTAAGCAAAATTATTTTAACCTAAGCCATAGAACTTTCATCCTAGTTTTAAGGAAGGGATTTAACTTTATTTGAATGCAAATAAAAATAAAATAGATATACAGGCCAAAATTAGACTGAAATCATTTATCGAAAACACTAGAAATCCAATATCTTCGGGTTATAATACACAATTCTTTTAAGCAATGTTTACAGAAGTGTATGTGTGAGTGTGAACAATACATTAAAATAAATTACACAAGTGAGTCTACAAGTAAGACAAACACTCAGTTTGATTTAAAAAAAAAGTAGGTTTTCTGCTCCACAGTATTTTAAAAGATCAATATGTTCCATAGCCTGTGTGTGATATTTGCAGACTGTTTTTATTTCAGAAATACTCGTTAAACCGCAATACAGTACCTCTTGAATTACAAATACTTTCCAACCAGTAATGTAAGTGCCAAAAGTACTAATTGAAATAAAATATATATTAGCACAATAAATATGCAAAACATAGAGACGACGCCACCATTTAACTGCAATCAAGTTATTAAAATAATATGAAATATGGAGCGAGCCTCTCTAAGTCACACCCTTACTTGTCTGGAACTCTTCAGGAGTGATCTGTATTTTAATCCTTTGCTCCTCTCGGGGACTTTGAAGGCGCATGAACTCAAGGAATTGGTCTAATTTTCTTAGACCATGGGATTGGAAACAACAATAACAATAATATTATTCATTATAACAAATTTCATGCAAATAGTTTCATGTAGATCTACATAAAAGAATAAAAAGAGACGTGTTTAAACTTCAAACTTTTAAAAACGTCCTATCGATCTTGATTACTAATATTTCCTTTCACTGAATTGACTATCATCCTTTGATAAGCTTTCATTATCCAACGAAAACCTCGACGTTTTTCTATTTTCCTCAAAGTGCACACTTCCCCTTGAAGAATTGAAAAAAAGTCCTTAATCTATTCTGTCTTTCCTTTATTCCCGAAAACCATAATGACTTCACAGAGGCTTCTGAAGTCACTTTATTCTTTTGTTCTCTGAAAAGAAGAAGGGTGGTGAATTAAACTGTCCACTAATGCGATGCTTACTCATCAGAGCTTTATCGTCGATAAAAATTCCGCTTCAAATATGGCATATTTCCACCTTTTCCCTTTGATATCTCACCTTATAATACCGGATCAATACCACTTCAGACAATTACGGCTCCATTTGTCCGTCCCCGTCTCTTCTCTTGGTTTTTTTCCCTTCCCAGCTCATTTAACTAAAGAGGAAATTAAGGAAAAGTTCATACCCCACCCTGGCTCTTCTATTCTAGAAAAAATGCATTATCTTTAGCCAAAAAGAATGGATATGTTAAGAATCTGAGCAAGCGTTATCGGATTGCTTTCAAATCTCCCCCTACCCTGTGACAAAGGGGGATAAGTCACTAGATTGTTGTAGAAGCAATATTGTGCATTTCAACTTCAGTTAGTGTTATACTTCCTTCCCTTCAAATGATGCATCGTGCACAAAATGCATTCAGTTAAGTTAAAAGTAAATTAAGTACGATTTCTTATAACTGTGAAATTTACTCTCATAGCAGCCAGGAAATGAAAAGTAATTGGTACAAAGAATGGTTGGAGTCGCTGTGGTTAGATCTCAGAAGGGTTAAGTCACGTATACCTACGAATCAACTTGGGGCTTATTGGCTATCGAAGGGAAGACTAGTGTTTTTAATCACGTTGGATAATCACACTAATCAGTCAATTATTTCTTCCACATTGGGATTCATGATTTTTCCCATAACTACGCGACAGATCGTTAAACTGAACGACCGGAAGACATAGCATGAAGATGCTCTTAAGTACTCTATTTCATTCGAAGTTTGATGGAAATAGTCGGAGCATGTGTGCGCAGTTGTATGGAAAAGCATGTATCCTATATTTGAAGAGGTTATTGATTGCTTAGTGTGATTATCCAGCGTGAATAAAAACCCTAGCCTGCCCTTCGATAGTCAATCGGCCCAAACCGATTTGTAAGCACACTTAACTTAACCTTCTGAGATCTTACGACAGCGATTTCATCCACACGCTCTGTCTATTTCATTAGCAGGTTGATGCCATATTGAGTTATGCTTTCTCTATATTCCTATTAATTCCATTAGAAATAAAATATTAGTAGTTAAAAAAGTTGTGAATAAAATTTATTCAATGAATTAAATATTTAAGTAAATTAGCTACAGCCTTTAAATTTGGAAAATTTGTGAAGGTAAGAATATTTTAAAAAGGTATGTCGCCTCAAGAATGGAACTGATGGTAATAGTAATTAATTAAAGTCACACTGGAGCAATACAACAGGCTATTGGTGATAGTCCGGAATCAATCTCTAAGAGAGAGATCCGAGGATAACGCCACGTAATTTTGAACAGATGTCAGATAACGAGGTCAACACCTGAGTTGGCACCCCACTCTCCAAACTCCCACACCACTCCAAAGCGAGGACGTTTGAGGTCACGATAGATTTAACGTATACTAGCCCTCGTGTACACGACAGTATTTGGTTGCACTGAGTTTCGAACTCGCAACCTCCGATTGCTAATCCGTTCCAACCGGTCCACTGTGTTCCCATGGAAACGATGGATTTTCTTATTTGTTTTGGTATTTATCATTTTTTATAAATTTGTTTGAGTCAATAATTGGAATTATTTTTAATTATTTCAAAATTAAATATAATCACAATTTACACGCGCCGCTTAATACACTGCTGGCCACCGTAAATGCAACACCCTGAAGGAAGCATGCAAATAATATGAAATTTACAACATGCATTAGCGGAGGTGAGATATGCAAATGATTAGAATTTCAGCGCAGACGCACATCACGCGCGCCTGTGGCGCCACTTCAAAGCGCTATTTAAGGCTTGGAGATTTCGACGATTTCAAGTGCGGCAATTGTGTTTTTCTTGTGGTTTTTTCAAAAAAACGATCAATTATGCCTCGTAGAAAACAGCGATCATCTTTTGATCAAGTATCCGAGTTCGACAGAGGAAGGATAGTGGCCTACCGAGATTGTGGATTATCTTTCAGGGAAATCGGTAGTCGTGTTGGACGAAACCAAACAACTGTAATGCGGATAATGTGATCGTTGGATGCAGGAGGGTACGACGGACCGACGTGTTCGATCGCATCCACCTCAGTGCACCACTTTACGTGATGACAGGCATATTGTGCGTATGGCAGTGACGGATCGCTCAGCCACATCACGAACCATAGCACAGCACATTCAGTCTGTACCGCATCATCCAGTGTCTGCGCGTACCATTCGACGCCGTTTACAGCAGAGTGGTCTGTCCGCAAGACGTCCATTGCTTCGTCTACCCTTGACGCAGAACCACAGACGTTTCCGCCGCCAATGGTGCTATGAAAGAAGGATGTGGACGGCAGAATGGAATGAAATTGTCTTTACTGACGAGTCACGCTTCTGTCTGCAACACCACGATGGTCGGATTCGAGTCTGGAGACACCGTGGAGAGAGGATGCTGAACAGCTGCGTTATGCACCACCACACTGGTCCTGCACCGGGTATTAGGGTATGGGGCGGTATTGGATATCACTCTCGCACTCCTCTAGTACGCATTGCCTGTACTTTAAACAGCCAGCGCTACATCTCCGAGGTGTTGGAGCCAGTTGTCCTTCCTTACCTTCAGGGCTTGCCCACAGCCATATTTCAACAGGATAATGCGCGACCACACGTGGCACGCATTGTCCAAGGGTTCTTCGTCAATCGCCAGATTGAATTGCTTCCCTGGCCAGCTCGCTCTCCGGATCTTTCGCCGATAGAAAACATGTGGTTCATGGTTTCTCAACGATTGACCCAGAATACATCCCCAGCTGCCACACCAGATCAACTTTGGCAACGTGTGGAAGCTGCTTGGTCTGCTGTACCCCAAGAACACATCCAAAGTCTCTTTGAATCAATGCCGAGGCGTGTGGCAGCGGTGATCTCCAACAATGGCGGCTACTCTGGCTACTGATTTTGGCAGGAACCACACTTCACAGAAGTCTATAAATTTAATCATTTGATACTTGGTCAACATGTTACCTACAAAATAAATTTTGTTGTGATATCTCTTGTCTTTCTTGGTGTTGCAATTTGGGTGGCCAGCAGTGTAAGTAAAGTTTGAAGTCCATTATTTATCAATTGCAATTTTAAGGTACATTTTCTCAAAAACTATTTGCTATACATTTCTGAAATTTCTTGTATACATAAATAACGTGATATGGGATTATATTTTTATATTATCCTTTTTCTGAAGATATTTCATGATGGAAATTTTTGTGTATATTTGAAAGTTTACGAAGTTCAATTTTAGTCAATTTTCGAAGAAAAACACTTGTGTATTGAAGTATAATAAGTACAAAAGCAAAATGTCAAAATTTTTGCATCTTTTTTTTTCAAAATTTTGCAAAATTTTTGCAAAATTTGCTCATGCATCACAAAAGAATCTTGCCAAAAATGAACCTAAACATGTTGAATTTAAGTACAGAATTTGGAAACAGTTTTAAATTGTGAAACTTGGTCTCAGAAATAATTATTTTGCTTGTGTGTGTAGACCAGAAAAATGGATAGGTTAGAAATGAATATATTATATATTATCTTCGTTTTGTATAGATATATCTTAAAACTATTTTTGCATTTTTTGTTGTATAAAGCATTTTCTTAAATAGTGATGTGATTCGTATACTCATAGTTTATTTTGTCTGAACTATTTCTGTTTGGTTTTGAGAAGTTCACACCATACTTTTATCATAATTTTAACTTTTTCTCTTCTTGTATACGAATAATTTTTATATTTATTCTTATCTATATTTGATGTATAGTTTTTAGAGCTTGTGGGGAGAAAATTTTGCAGTTTTTGGCTTAGGTTTTCACGATAAAACCGCAACAAATTCAAAATGACTTAACTTCTCTTCATACGTATATAGTAAACAATCATCTCTCAAAACGGCTTGGTTGCATGGCAGGTATCATTGACGAATTACTGGTTTCATTCATGATTATGCGCTAGGTTGATGGTCAGTCTACAGGCAAAAACACATCAGGTACGTATACAAACGCATACTCTATGTAAAATGTGGTCCACCTCCTTTGACATCACGCAGTGGCTGTCCCTACATATATCTACATCTTCCAACATTGACCGAAGTTAACAGGATCCCAAAATCGACACGCTATGTTACTGTTCCTAGAAAAGGAAATGGTAACATAGGATGTCGATTTTGGGACCCTGTTAACTGAGGTCATGTGTTTGTACCTGTACCTGATATGTTTTTGCCTTTAGTGAAACCTTGGTCAATGGATGCGTTTGATTGTAAGTCTCTCGTTAGATATGTAAAGCAAGTTTTAACTTTGACAACATTTCCTGGTGCAAAAGTGGGGTACAGAACTGATTTCGGGGGCTATGTGAAGTCTCATTATAGCCTAACAGATTGTAGCATTTATCTCCTTATTATTACATGATGTATTCAAAACTACACATCTTAATTATTACTTATCCTGAATTTCACATAACACAGACAAAATGTGTATAATGGGGAATTTTAAGATTATGCTTAGGCTTGAAATATTTAGATTTCTATGAATTCATAACAGCTTGGAAACTAATTAATTCCATCTCCATGTGCGATACGTATTTTATTTCAGACGTCCGATAAAATTAAATATCTGAATACTTTAGCAATGAGAACATTTATGCATCAACTTCCAGCATTTCCGATTTAGTTGCATGTAAGTACTTTCTAGAGTCTGAACATTTAAACGCATTCAAGGTTACCTTCGTTAAATAATGTTTGCATGAAATGTACGTCATTTATGACTTCTACGTAAGAGATAGTATTTCATTTAAGGTACTAAAGGAAGAGTACTTTAATAAGTTAATATTTCTAGGCAATGCATGGAAATTGTCGCTTTGGTAACCATTGTCTATAATAGAATTATTGCAAAAATAAGCAATGGGAGGAATCACATTGCAATCCAATATTTCCAGTACCTTTCTACTATTGATTTCAATATTATGGACGATGAATTATAGTCTACAAATAAGTAAACTATACAATCGGTTATTTGTGGACGCCTATCTTTAAAATTACTAAATTGTTTCTTGAATGTTTATTTGAATATAATATAAATGTATAGAAAATGTGGAAAATGTAATGAATGCATTAATAAAGAAAAAGGGAGACGAAATTTATAAATCTGATTTTAAAATAGTTATGAAGCTAATAGTGAAAAAATATATTATGACTGCTAATATTTATATTAATAATCTTAGTAATTTTTAAATCAATGCTTTTAGAACTATTAAGTTAAACATTATAACATTCATGCTTGTCACCTTAAGTAATAGTAATGTTTTTCATAAGATTCTGAATCCATCGATTCAGTTTGTAGGCATGTTTTCGAAAAGAGTTATTCAATTGAACTGAAAAAAGTTTTACTCTCAAAGTGAGAGGACTCTTGAAAGGAAGGGAAATCAATTTAACGTAGTGGATTTCTCTGTTCCAAAATATTTCGAAACTCATTTCCTATGTGATCGACATCGGTGAGGTAATGGTCATTCGTGAGCGATTGGTTGCGACAATCCCTTGAATTATTTTCATGTAATATTAATGCATTTAATTTTTGCATTAAGTATTTAAGTTTTTTAAATTTTAGCACGGCATTATAAACGAAGCATTTTATTATGCTTTTTCTCAAAAAAAAAATTTTCATTTGAAATATTGCAGAACTGGTTTTTAAATACTTACAACAGCTTAAATGCACTAAGAACAGTCTACTACAAACATACATGTTTAACTTCACAAGTAGTCTATGGATCCTACTGATCTTGCTTTGGAAACATCACTACAGCATTAGTTATAACGCCTAGACCTTATATGTGGGAGGAATAATAAAGCAATCTCTTCACGAGTATGATAAAAAAAGCAGATAAACAAAAGTACCAAAAGAGTATCGTGACAAGACTAGACTATACGAACACTTTATTCATTTGATATATTCTCGAGTGCATTGTAAAAGCATCCATATAAAATTAGCAATGAGTGATATAAGAAGCAATGTAAATATAACTTCTTTATAAACTAAAGAAGTTATATTTACAGAGAACCCTAGTTATATTTACTAGAACTCTTTAAGTACTGTTTTATATAATAAATGTGCTTTATATAATACCATAACAATATCTGTAGTTGATAACATAAATAAGTAGCATAATATTATTAAATTTCGCTTACACAAATAATATTTAATGCATGACTGGAAAAAGAGTACGATTAAGTATTTTTGATGTATAATACCTGTACTTCCTTAAAATAGAGAGGGTTGCGAGTTAGAAACTCGGTCCAGCCACAGACCGTCGTGTACACGAGGACTGGTGCACGTTAAATCTGTCGTGGTCTCAAATGTCCTCATGTTAGCGTGGTGTGAAAGTTTAGAGAGTGGGGTGCCATCTAAAGTGTTGACCTCGTCATCTGACCATGATTCAAAATTACGAGGTTTTGTCCTTGGTTCTTTCCCTTTGGAATTGATCCCGGACTATCACCAATAACCCCTTTTGTGTTGCCCCAATGAGACTTTGATTAAATACCTACCTTAAAATAGAAATCTACTTCAAGTTTCTCATATTTAATTTAAGTAGTTCAATGCACCCAGTCTGGATCTATTTTAATAAAATACTTTTATATTAAGAATGATATTCCGAAAAATAATTTTGAGTTGTAAAAATTTAATACTTAAAAGTTTCGTATTTGTATAGAAATTCCAATCCAATTTTTCGTAAGATGTAATATGCTTATTTGTACTGGCACAGTTTCTACATGCTGGTCATAAAAATCTTACTATCAGTTTCACTCAGCATTAAGTATAAAGTTTCACATGAGAAATAGTAATAGAAATTAAATAATTTTTATGTACGATTTCTCCCCAAAAGTATGCATTTAAAGTTATACCCTGAGCGTCACTAGATTTTAGCGGAGCGTAATATTGCTTTTCGCACACTTAGTAACCTCACTAGTTGAAAGGATCCACAAGAAAATTCTAATTGTTACAGTCTAAAACTGATTAGAGCCTTTTTGAGAAATATAAGACTTTACATGGTGGAATAATATTTGCATGACCCTCAAAGGCTTATATCCTAAATTTAACTGGACCGCGATATCCCGGTGGATGAATAGCGGATTAGCAACCGCAGATTTGAGAGTTCGAAACTCGATCCAATCATACACCGTCGTGTACGTGGGGGCTGGTGCACTTTGCATACTGTCCCCAAGTTGGCGTGGTATGGAAGGTAGGAGAGTTTGGTGCCAAATCGGGTATTGATCTCGTCATCTGACTGTGGTTCAAAATTACGCGTTGTCCTTCTGATCCCGGATCGTAGCAAATAGCCCATTGTGTTGCTCCAGTGCGACTTAAATTCAACTAATAGATCCTAAATTTTGATCTGAATATATCTGTTCTGAAACCTGAAGTCGTCCCTGCACGACTTTTAACTCGTTTTGGCCATCTTTGCTAGTATAATTTTTCTTAGGATTATTTCAACCAATAGATGTATAGATATTCATTCATGTGTGTTACGGAGTAGTACTCGGAAATCTCGTGACGCTCATAGAATTAACCTGTCATCTTTATTTTAACTTTATGAATCATCAGTAGATAACGCACGAGAGTGCAATTATAAGCAGTTCAATTCAATAAAAGCATTTCTTCAACAACGCATGAGGTACACGAAATATGCTCCATCTCACAGGGTGAAAGAAAATGTAGAATACTGACTTCCGAAACCCAATTACTTTTCTTGACAAGCATGCTTCTTAAAAATTCGTAAATCAAAACCATCCCTTCCATGACGTCATAATTCACGTACCTTTACGGAGACTCTCCCGTACAAGTTTATAAAAATTCAAAGCACTTCCTTCGAAATTAGGCTCTATAAGTTCCAAAACAATTTTTCAAAAGACGCATCACGGAAGGGAAGCTTCTGCGACGATCTTAAACAGAAAGCTAGGTAAACTTGGCTGCACTCCAAGACTACAATCTGAAAAGCGAGAAAATAAAACTCCATCTGAATATTAATGCACCAATTAGGATACGACACGTAAGTTTCTTCAAGGGGGTTTGTTTTGCCCGCCCGAAGCTCTCTTGTCATTAAATAATTTCAGCAGATTGTCAGTGAGTTCTCTTCAGAAGCTTCTTTTCTTATACAAAGCTCCAAAATGGTTCCGTTTGAAGCAAGAATATGTTCCGCTTAAGACAGCACTTGAAGTGTTCCTAGCTGAGAAAGGTTTAAAGTTGAAGTAATCAAGAGATAAGAGAGAAAGCCGCCACTTCAGGTTAAGGATATTTCTGTTTTCCTCTCAGATAATTACTAAATTAATTACAAAAAAGTTAACGAAATGCAAGGTAAAACGTCGCTAGATATCCATTCTAACAGCGACGATAAATAATTAAAATGCATTCGTTTGGGATTTGCAGTTGTTGCTACATCCCATTAGCTGTTCAATTACAGACTGAATAAATATTCATTAATTACCTACGTTTTGCGATAATGCTTAGATGCGTAATTAGTTAAGTAATCAGTTGTCTATTCAAAATATTTTCTCGCTTTAATTTGTGATTTACAAAAAAGAAAGTTGGTGAATCTGTTCAGAATGCTGTTGAAGTATTACAAATGCAGGGAATATGGATATATCAGATTCACATTTCAAATCATTGTCGATAATGTAGAAAGAATGAAAAGATTTTTATTCTGGACGACTATTATTTGGTTTCTAGCGTTTAGAATAATATCTATACCAATGTATCGTAACATAGTTTGTCGCACTAAATGAGAATGTTGCCTATATTTTTAAACTACAGTCTAAATACCATTCTCTCAAAAACTGTTAAAACATTCGAGTATCAAAGCTAAATATTTAATAAAAAATTATTCAAAATCTAAATAATCCAATTCGTAACAGTAAAATATATTATCTTTTTACAAATTTATATCGATATTACAAAAAATTTCGAAGTTAATAATTGTTCTGAAAACATTCTTTTAACTCGTGATTTAAAAGCTAATAGTTTTCCATCATACTTTTCGTTCCAAATATTTTTTTGATATACAACAAGAGTTCTTGTAACAAAATCTGATTGACAACAGTGGTCTGACATATGTAACCTACATTTTTATTTTAAATTACAAAAGCAGGTACCAGAGGGAGTCTGGTTGAACTATTACAATGCCCTCTATAAGGTACGCATATTAGGTATATTTCCGTGTGCTAATGGTTATGCATACCAAAATGATTCTTGATGAAAATTGAAGTCTAATCACACAATCGATCTTGGATCGATCTAACAGCACAATCGATCTTGGAACACTATTATCATATCAGCCATAATAGCAAGTCTATCAACATATTTTGGATATAACTCTTTAAATTATATAACCATAAGTTTTATTTGTAGAAACCTAGTGGTACACATATAACCTGTCTATCTTTTGATGAATATGTATTAAAAAGCTTAAATATTTCTAAAACTTTTCATTTTTCCTGAAAATTATATATAACAGTAACAAATAAGTACCAATTACAAGAATTTTTCATATTCATACTTATGCTTAAGTTGACATTTCAAAATCCTCTGTTTAAAATTGTTCATTATATACAGTTAATATATTGTTTCCCTACTCACTATAGTAAAGTATTGAGGTATGAATCATTGTTGTCAAGCTTCATTAGTGTCAGGACAGAACACACCCCATATTGATTGCATAGTTCTCCTACGCCCACCCTGTTCAACGTTAAATCCTAATGGTACAAGATACTTTACCTCTTGATAACATGGGCGGTACGTAATGCCTAGTTGTGGCTGTGTGGGTATTAAAATAAATAGATAGGTTTTTCACTTTCTTTGTTGAGAACAATTCATATGTTTTCATTTGACGTTTTAAAGAGAAAGTCAGTAATTTCCGCTGAAATAAGTTTGGGTTTTCAGTGACGTTCGTTTGGACCTGAAAAGTTTCGGACAGTTACAAGGATATAGACTGACTGCTTGAATGAAAGGAAATGGCTTTAATTAAGGACCTTCAAATGAGAAGCTACTCATTAAATGTTTTTTGCTATTCTGTATTATCTATTATTATCTTTACTACTCGTCTATCACCAGAGTTTTTGGTGCTTTAGACGAAAAGTAGCATTTCTGTTTTGCCGACTAACAGTTTTTTAATTCGGAAAACTGCTTTCAGAGCCTTGTCCGCTTCATGCTCCTGGATTTTTTCTGCTTCCGATTGCTTGACTCGTAGGGTGCCAGCTCAGGTGTTGACCTCGTCATCTGACTGGTTCATAATTACAAGGCGTTATCCTTGGATCTTTCCCTTAGGGATTGATCCCGGAACGTCGCCAATAGTCTGTTGTGTTGCTCCAGTGTGACGCT
This sequence comes from Meta bourneti, assembly GCA_933210815.1. Taxonomy (NCBI): domain Eukaryota; kingdom Metazoa; phylum Arthropoda; class Arachnida; order Araneae; family Tetragnathidae; genus Meta; species Meta bourneti. The sequence continues at coordinate 64,168,490 of OW119922.1, forward strand.
AATTAACTACCTACCTACTAGACTCGTGGCAGCTTTTGACTCTTTCTGTTGATTCGAGTTTTATTAACCCTCTGTTTTCACGAGATATCTGGTTCAAGATCTGATACGTTTTGCTAAGGATGAGATACAGCGTGGAGCCAAAACTGCCGTATTATTCCAAGGGAATGAAGATCCAATTAAATGCTTGCCCTATTTTTAAATTGTCCCTAGCACTGGTGATATTTGGGAACAGGATTTTTCACCAGAGGCTGGTCACTAAAGGGAAGTTTTCGACTTGAACATAAGCTACCAGAAGGGTTAAAATTAGTTTTATATTGAATTAATATTCTGTATTAAATTTTACTTCTATGGTTGTGAGGGAATAAAAGTAGCTAATTGTAAATAGTTGCGTTAATCTAGAAATTCCTCACCGTATAATCTGTGTAAAATTTCATGACATCAAAGTAGAGTTCGAGAATTTTCGTTGCTTCAGACAAAGATTTTGTACTTTATATGCAATATTATGTTTTAAACAGAAAACTGCTCTATAAATAAAATCTTTCATGAGAAACAGGAATTTTTACTTTGTATATGATGAAATTAGTTTTCTAATTTAAATATTAGGCTTTATATCTGTATGAAACATGTTTAAAGAATACTTGCATTTGATTATTTATAAATTTAGTTTTAAATAGTTAACATGGATTATACATGAATTCATTTCCATATTAAGTAAAATATATTAACGAAAAATAAAAAACCGCTGAACACATTTTTGCAAGGTCTTGCCATTTTAAGGAATTGACAATTTATTTTAAAACCAGATTAATATGTAATGATGTCAGTTGAATAATGTTCTGATAAAAGTTCTATTTTATCGTGAGCGTAGTTATTTTTTAATGCGCTGAACATTTTATCACCATGAATGATTAAAGGAATTCAGAAACATAATGGTGTAAGTCAAAAGAGTACAGTCGAGAAATTCAAACTTTTGAGTGGATTTCATAAAAAACTCAATTTTGGGAATTTTTTTATTTTTTACAATTTCGGCATTACATTATTTATTACTTCAGTTTTTAAAAAATATTGCAGTTTTTACTTGTTACATGATGCTGCACTTTTATTGTAAGTGTTTGATTTTATCGAGGCAGATATGAATTACAAAAAGTTAAATATACCATAGAAAATTGAAACTTCAAAGTTTTCAGGTCACAATATTCTTGTAAATTAAAATATTATTAAATTATACAATTTTATTCATGAGAGGACATATTTCTTCCACATTTTTTAACTTCTTATGTTTCTAAAAAAAATTAAGGAACTAGTACGATGAGTGTATTTTAGAACCAAAATAGTTAGTTTTAAAGAAAATTTTACATTGACAGTCGTACATTTTTGTATGTTCAGCTATACTCAGAAACCTGGGCTGTCTTCTTTCTTAGGTGTAATATCAAGTTCTATGAAATTATTAGTCTTTATCTAGAATCAGTTTATAAAGTATTTAATTAATGTGTGGTCTCTTTATAAACGGGTTGCGCATGTGAGGTGCAGTGTGAAACCATCCCTCGTGGTGCACTTAGGAAACGCAACGTGGTTCACAAATCCGCCCTAGTAGTGCCATAATGAGTCACATTCAATTGACAAGGCATTGGAAGAATATTACTACTGTAATCTTATTATTTTCGAGTAAAACAATTAAAAGATGTAAATAAGTACATTAGAAATTATGCTATTTTTAGTGTTATAAACTTCAACATTAAATTTTCATATATCACGTAAAATATCTTGTATTTTGCAATATTTATCCCTTCAAGTGGTTCTGACCAGCCATCTCGTCAACCATGATCTAACAATTTTGATAATGAAGAGATATCTCGTTATCATGATATTGCCGATATTTTAGGATGACGAGATCAAAATCTGCTCAATTTCATCTAATAACGAGGTATATCGTCATCTAAATCTAGTCAATTTTTCTAATTATGAGACACCTCGTTGGGACAACCTCGAGGAGGGTTAATAAAATACTAAATTCACATTTTAAAGCACATTTACAGTAAAATTATGACTAATCCAAGCATACTGTAATACGCACATATGTGGAGAATCTTAAGACTGAAAGCAAAGAAGCTTTAAGTCTAATGCCATGATGGAATTTGATTAGTGTGGTTCGAAAGGAGGTTCCTTTTCTGAACCAATCGAAGTGGAAACAAGTTGATTTGATTAATAAATCAACAAAGGAATTTTCCTCGGGAGCCAATTTATGCGCATACACTTGCACAATTTATGTATCTGTCCACACGCCTATCTGACACCAATTCGCATCTTCTCTTCATGCATATATTCTGAAACAAATCTGCTGATATCACGTCGACCCAGCGTGTTGCGATTTGCCCTTTCCCCGATTCGACATTTGGTGGGCCGGCGAACCAACGAACCGTTTCATTTACTCGGCTGGGCCGGATATTTGCCCAGCTAATCGTTGAAAATCCGGATTCGTCGGAGCGCTGAGAGGCAAACTGGGTCAGAACTTCCCTTTTCGTTGCCCGAATCGATTGATCAGATTTGGTGCGAGAACAGACAGGGCGAACGGTGCATCTCCTGATCCGATGGTCGTGAATCATTCAAACCCGCACCTTGCGAAAGAAGGCAAAATTGTTTGCTGTGGTTTGTGGATGGGGACTAGTGCCGCTCTGGGAGACGGGTTGTTCCGTTTGTGGGTTTAAAGTTTCCGGGCTATTTTACCCTGCTTAAGCATTCTCGCTGAATTGAGTTTGGGATCGATTCTGGTCTTCGTGAATCTTTAGGTACTGTATGCAAACTTCATTCAGTCACTCCTGGTTTTTGCCTTTGGGCTTGGTTTCATTCATTTCATGTAATTATTTACTGGTGACGTATATCCAGCAGAAGGGTAGAAACTTTCGCATATGGTCTGCAACAATTGCACAACTCAAATAACCACATGTGGTATGAAGCAGGCTTAAAGTTTTCATTAGTATAAAAGCACGTAACCCCACTAGGAGACGGGTTGTTCTGTTTGTGGGTTTAAGGTTTTCGGGATATTTTACTCTCTACTTAAGCATTCTCGCTGAATTGAGTTTTGGATCGATTCTGGTCTTCGTGGTTGTTTTGGTAGTCTATGCAAACTTTATTCAATCAGTCCTGATTTTTCGCCATTGGGATTGGTTTCATTTTTTCATGCAATTATTTACTGGCGACGTAACTCCAGGAGAGGGGTAGAAACATTCGCTTATTGTTTGCAACAATGGCACAACTAAAAAAACACATGTGGTATAAAACGGGCTTAAAGTTTTCATTAGTATATAAGCACATAACTGCTCAAGAAGACAGAAACGGACCGGGTGGTTCCGTGTGTGGGTCTAAAATTTCAGGGATATTTTACTCTCTGCAAGCATTCTCGCTAAATTGAAGTTGGGATCGATTCTGGTCTTCGCGATTCTTTAGGTAGAGAAGCCCTACGCAAACTTCAATGCATGAATCCAGGCCGTTTGGCCGTTTGCCTTTGGGCTGGGCTTCGTTCTTCATGTAACTAGTTATTGGTGTAGTCAACTAATGTGTGTCACAAATTCAATTCAGCAGTTTCACTGAATTGAGTTTGTGATTCACTGAATTACCCTGAAAATACTTAAGATGCTGCAAAACAATTTTGCCATCTAATGGTCTAGTATAGAAATAATAGATGTAGCATATAGTAAAGAACAAGTAGAACACTTGCCACTTCCTGTGAACCAGAAAGTAACAAGCACCACGATGTCTAAACGACCGGCTACTGAAGCTGTTCTAAGATATTATGCAGAGACAGTCCCAGAGAATGACTCGAGAAGAGGATGGCGTACGGCCATGCCTGATGAACACCCGATGTAACTAGGCGTTTAACTTGTAAATATTTCCCCTATCCATTGTAAATAAGCATCTTTAATTATTAATAATTTATCTACCATCCTTTTCAACTACAAATAAGAGTTCTACGCATTCTATTGTAAATATTTCCCCTATCCATTGTAAATAAGCATCTTTAATTATTAATAATTTCTCTACCATCCTTTTCAACTACAAATAAGAGTTCTACGCATTCTACATAGATTTACCAGGAAAGAATGCAGTTTTCCACATTGAGACATTTGTTTACTTCAAAAATCATATATTTTTGGCTGTGCCAGAATTACAGCCCATGAGCGATGATGTCCATGAATTAAGATAATTGTTTATTTTTTTATCACCAAAGTTGCATTAACCTCATAATGCACAGGACGTTGTTAACTGGATTAAAATGCTATAAGGTACTGCTTTCTTAAATATAGGTAAGCAATACTAATTATTTTTTCTTCATCTTTATTAACTTTATAATGCATCCTCTCTGCTTAAGCATTCTCATTGAATTGAATTTGGGTTAAATATAGACTCTTGTGTTTCTTCATGTATATATGTATATATATATATACATATAAGCGCGATAAGTTTTCTTTTTTGATATTATGCTTCGCTTCATCAGAGCTCTAATATAGAGGAAGATTGCCAACACCGTAGACAGCTATAGGGTTCATGATACTTGGAAAATTATGTTCTAGGATGTTTACGTTTGTGGAAATTACACATTGCGTACTTAGAATGAATAGAAGTCCTTTCGTGTATCCTATTACTATGGTCTGGAATGCAGTTGGGAAAATCCTCGAATTCCTTCTTCCCAGGTAAATATTTATTGGGACTTCATAGAGAGGTCGAATAATTACTCACGTAACTAAGATAATTTTGTTTGTTGTCAAAAATAATGAACTAGACATAATTGACAGGAACTAGCCAACTGTAACACATTTATAAGATATTGATTTTTTAATATATAGTACAATATTACTGATTTATTTCTCACTAACATATTTATAAATGTACTATTCAAAACAAACAATTACCCCAAAACAGTAGCATATTAATAATTAATGCACAACGATAAGAATAATGCGGTAAAATAACAATATTTAATTTGAGAATCCTTATAACACTTAACAATGTATGTATTCTTCTGTACATCAACAAACATTATTATTAAACACGTTTGAGTTATATCAAGAGATGTATGTGATACGCGAAAGATATTTGAGTGATTTTACTCCTAGGATATTTATATGTATTTAAAGACATATAGATCTCCATTATCTATTTTGATTTCAAACAGTTTGTACGCCTCCAAAAATTGAAACTATTCGGCATTATTATTCTACTGCATATAATTTATGCTGTTTCCCTTTGCGTGATCCAGTATCAATTTCTGCATAATATTGATACCTAAATACAATGTATGAACAACAACATAATTTGTAAGTGAATGCCTTAATAACAACGAAAAAGCGATATTTTTTGTGTTTCTACTTCGAAAATAATAACTTTTTTCGTGAATCTACACTCTATTCAAATCACTTATCTTATTCCATTGTAATCCTACGCCCAAGAAAAACAACGAAGAACTTTTATGACGAGTATGCTTTCCCGAAGCAATTCCGAACCGAATATTATGAATATTTGAAAAGAACACTGGTGTGTGATAAGGGAGAAAAAGAGACAAGTTAATTGTGCCAGCTGATGTATATGCTCAGTTAATAGCGTCTACCGATCCCATGATAGCGTGTGGATGGAAGCCAATGAAGGAAAAAAGCTTATAACCTTAGGCTAATATACGAAAAGAAATTATCAAGTACAGAAAACAAAAATGAGAAGCTATGTGTAATGAGAGATAATGTAAAGTGATACTCTACCATACATCTACCTATCTTACTGCTTAACTTGCAAGTCATGCAATGTCAGTAAAGGGACTAGAGGATATAATATAGAGCAAATTTGTCTGAAAAGTTATGATTTACTTAGCTGCATCTTTCACATTACTCTAAAAAAGTGGAATCAAATAATGGAAACTACTTCAATGTATATTATTTGATAAGTATAACACATAATAACATAAACATAGTTATGGTCCTTTTAACCCCCTGTGCGTCTCGAGATATCCGTATGGTGTAATATTTTTTCCCCCACAACACATGTAATGACGAAATAACCACATTTATAGTTTCAAAGATTTTATTATTCAAGTAGGTCAAAACTGGTTAGAAGTCATGCAGGGAAGACTAGTTTATAGAACTAATGCATGCGAGTGAACTCTACAAAACAACTTAGAGTTTGAGAGTCTAAAATAATTACTTATTTTCTAGGAAGGATATTATTTCTGGGAAGTATTGGGTAAAACTATAATGTAACTCATCAATAAATTACTAATAGTTTTGATTATTTTAAGGATTATGAATCTTTAAAATAGAATATTTAAGAGGAAAATTAGTACTAATCAAAATTTAAACTGGGATTTTTAGATTTAAATTCGTCCATGTGACAGATTTGCGACTTTTCATAATTGAAACGATTATTTAACAACACGTCCAGTTATCTCCAACACTGTGCAAAATTCTTTTTGAAAAAACTGGTTAGTTGGTTTGGACTCAACAAAGAAATTGACATATTTGCTCCAATGGTTTCATTTCTCGTGTTAATATAATTGAATTTTCAACAAAGGAGTATTTTAGGAAATGTATCATATTAATTTCTCATCCCTATGTGAGAAAACTAAATATGTGAAGTACATATATATTTTGGAGCATTTAGATGCAGCGAACTAATTATGGAAATTTTATCGATGTCAATAAGGTGAAATAGAAACTATTTCCCCTTCAATTATTCGATATTTGTATTTTCTATGCAAGGAAAATACATTTTATGATAGTTTTTAATCCACATAACAACAAACGCTTCAACCATATAATAATGCCGATATATATTCCCTGTATCATTCAAATACCACATTTGCTTGTAACATGTCATCAACTCATTGAAGTTCTATTTTGTCCCAAATGTTGTAGAGGAAATGCGCTAAATTATTCTAATTTAAGTAGAAGTAAATATTCCATACGTTATTAATTATCGGTACAGTTGTGTTGAATTTTGCCTTGTTCAATGGAAAACCAAATGTTTGGACTAAAGTGCTATGAAATTTATTTAGCTCTGTTATGCGAAGACTAATGTACTATTTAAATTTAAACTAGCTCTATAATTTTCCTCATTCACAGATCATAGTTTTCATAAGCACATATTTATTCACGTCCCCGCAGAATGTCTACGGATTATCTTGTACAAAATGAGAAGATATGAAACCATAATAGGTGGCACACTACTGTGTTATACTGTTAAGAGTATTCATTTACTCTATTCTGGAAAGACTTAAAGAAAACTACGGAATATTTATGCATTGGATACTAAAGAACAAGCTATTGGGAAAAGGTAAGATAAAACAAAAACCTTCTTAATATCCACATTAATTAAATATTTACAATTAGACGCTTTTGAGTAAATATGACATTTAAGGAAATATATCCTATACCCTCAAAGATAAAAACATTGGTTATATCGTCTAGTTAGATGATTCAACATCTCCTAGTTGCGAAATAATTGGTGACAACATTTACTCTCTTTTACTGATCCACTTATTTGAAATAACAATGTCAGGGAAGGACCAAAGGCGTGCTTTTTTATTTTTATACAGTAAAACACAATTTGCAAGAGATTTTGAGGAAACGTTACATGAGTGCTATATTTTTCTAACAGCTATATAAGTTTTCACCGTTAAAAGTTTCAATCACTCGGGATACCAATTTGTCTTTTCAATTTCACCAAAATTTCTATTAGTTGTTTTTGAACTAACATAAAGCTTTCTTCAGGTAAAATTTCAGGTTTAATATAAAATTTAGAATTTATTTGTGAATAATTTGGAATTTAATCAGGAAAGCAATGTTTTATTCTTAAATAAAAATTTGGAATCGAATGTTCTGAAATTTCAAGTCATAATTACTCTTATAATTAAGAATGCATGAGTACGATGAGTAAAACTTTTCTTATAGCATCCTTTTTTAACTTGCATCACTGATTCGATTTTTCTTCCAAGAAGTTCATTAATATAAAACTTAAAAATTTCTGTCCTGCAGTTAGAAATGTATAAGGTCGCTTTTAAAATATACACGGGTTCATTTAAATTCTAGCAGAATTTAATTTGTTCTCTAAAGTTGAAATATTTTTATCAAATACGTAACATTTTTTAAAACATTCTAACTCAGTTTTATATGATACTCTTGCACAAACACATAGACACAAAAAGACATAAAACGGGAAGACTGTCAGACTGATGCTTTTAAGTTCAATCACTAAGTTATTACAAGTATTTACAGTATGTATAAAAATATATCCAGCTGTTTGGACGAAGTGCAGGTATAGACAAATAGACAGGCAGATTCGAAACAAGGAAACCACTGATTCTTCATCAAAATGGTCCCAAAAGGATAAATAACTTGAAATGGGACGGAAATACTCTATGTACAAACACTACTTTTATTTGTACGGATTAAACTTAAGTACTTTAAACACTGACTAATAAACGTAGTGGGAGAGAAACTATCATACACTACCACTGGTGTTAATCAAATTAGAGTGATCAAGATGGTTTACACCATCAAGTTAACACTTTGTTATAGAAAACTTCATGGATGAAGAGCTGTGACCACATCTTAAATGAATGTAATTTGCACGTTAAAAAATTTAAAGCTTTATTTTTAAGGGGAGGAAAAAAGGGTTTAAGCCGCTGAGTGTCATGCACGCAATACTTCACCATGCAACAAGCAGTTTTCTCTGCATGACCTCTAATCAGTTTCAGACTTCTTGACCAATAGAATAAGTTCACGCAGTAAATGTGGCTATTTAGTCCTTCTCTTCTTTTGTGTGTTTTGGGGTAAAAGAAATAGTACACTTCTCTCTGAAAGCTCGTGACTTTCAGAGGAATAGAGGGGACATCCTATATCTTAATACCAATCTAGATCTGATATATGATAATGATAAATGAAATAATATTCATACTATTTAAACCCCAGACGTCTCATCACCCTTGAAATCGTTAAGTTGGAAAATTCCTAAAGTAATCTATACTATAATCAATAATTTCACTTAGATGTTTACGTACTCTACGATGTCTATAGGGAATTTCAATCCGCGTTATATTTTGATAGATGTTTGTGTGTACCATAGTGTTTTAAATTACATTTTCTTAAAAATGTATTGTGTTGTACGTAGCGTTTGGTAAAATTTAATCTGATTTGTGATTGAATATTAATGACTAATGAGTAACTATTGATTAGTTTAAATCCTTTCAAGTTAACTAATGATTGATTTAGGTTTAATTTTAATCAAGTAATCATGACTGAAAATTATGATTCAATTTGTGCCTCCATTCAACCTTCTGAATCCAGTAAAAATAATATGTTCTTGTGAAAAGTTTTGAAACAAAATACGTTGAAAAGGAAAATTATAAAAAAATTTCTTGAAATTATTTAAATTGGTAATAACTCGTTTCTCAAACATATCGTAGTATGAAATTTACGAGGTTTCGGTAGATTAGTCATTGGTGCTAAGAAAAACATTCTTTCTATGGTCCAGATGATGGAATAGGCGTTCTCATTAATAAGGAATATTCTTTACGAATATTATCCTTATTAATGGGTACAAAATATAAAAAACTTGTGTACCTCAACTATAGAAATTCAGTTAAATAATTCATGACTATAACTTGATTGAATGGCTATTTAATTTAGTTGGGATTGAATAATTTTTCAATCATGATTAATTTTACATATGATTGAAATTTTCATTGACTAATCAATCTATTAAGAATTAATTGATTACACACAGCACTGGTTGTATATGTCAAGTTTATAATTATGTTTTAAATTTCAATTAATACCTTTCCTTATACAATTTTGTCTATAGCTGTTTGGTTGTACAATTTGAATGCATGCAAAGCCATGATTTCCTCTAAATCCTTCAGAAACTTCGTCTGTACTTGAGAATTTTTCGTAAAATATAAATGCAAATCTTAAACTACAGCAGAGACAGAGAATTATGTGATTTACTTATGCCCACGAAAACAAAAGAATTATGAAAAGGAATTGAATTAAAATTCGAAAGCACAATACTTAAATATAACAAAAATTGTTTCCACTAAATGGTAGAATTTAAATGCAAATCAAATTTATCTATGTTTTATTTTATTACATGCTGTCGGTTTCAACTATTCTGAAATGGAATATCGTCAGTGATTCTAATTTTATCGAAACTGTCAGAAATAAATTTTGAGGATGGCAACTTGTGTTTTCGAATTTTTTAACGCAAACGAAAACAAATATTAGAAATTTTGATTAGGATTGATCATGGAATTTCATTCTTTGTACTATTTCAGAACACAATGTACTTAGAATAATTTGAAGCTGTGGATGGTTGTGATCCGTAGATGTATCAGAAATATATTTTACTACACGAGTTTTATTGAAAAGTAAAAATTTTGTTTTAAAAGTATAAATTTATATACGTTTTGCAAACAACATTTTATTAATGTTTTAGTTTGTGTAGTAAATTGTGTAGTATTCTTTTGCTTGATTGCAATGAGAGAAATTTTCATTGTTGACAAATCATATGGTTTGAATGCTCTCGAATGATACAAATCGTGTTGACGTTAAAATGTAGCAAACATTTTTCCAACGTTTCGTGTTTAATAATTGGCGTTGACCATCCAGCATTTAGTGCTGCTCCATAGAGATGGCAATTGACTTTGGATCAGTCAATTTTCGAGTAAGTGTAACGGCTAACCTTGATTTGTATCATCTGAGACCATTAGGCAACAGGAAGTAAAATGCCCATCTTGCGTCTTGCTAGTTTCCTTACACTTAAATCCCCTCATGTGTACTTATAGGTTGCTCAGGTTCGATTCCTGTCAGGTGCATTCCTCCCTGGGTGTATTTCTCTCTTCTAAAAAAATCAAAACTTTCATTGTGTGCGTGTCTATTACTTGATATTGTATGTCGTGTCTGGCGCAGCATGTCAAATTATGGCGCTAACGCCATAAAACCCCCAAACCAACCAACCCCTCATACATACTTTAGCTATTTTGAAACAGACTTTGTACTGATTTAATTTTAATCACCAGAGAGAAAAGAAAAGTTACGTAAATACTTTTATTTAACTCAATACCACAAGCCTCAAATCATTGGTAGATGTAATACAGGAATGTAAAAACCTCCTAGATAACTTTGCGTGCTGGAGAATATTAAAATTCTTTCCTCGTTCTGGATACTATTGTACCATCGTCGCATTTCTTTGGAATACCTCCAAAAATTCCCCGATCCCAGCAATCAAACGAGATAACGTAACAACAGAAAGGAGGGGTACGAAATGACATGAGTGTACTTGTTTGGTGTCTTCGGTATGTCTGAAGAAATAACATGGCTCAAAAATAAAGATAAAAACTGGGAATGGCTCTGCGCCACATCAGAAGATGCATGGTTTAATTACGCATAGAAAAACATTTGCCCTGGGTTTTATGTAGCATCTAGTGTATCAAAACTATTGATGAGGAAACACCAGTACAAGTTACTTTTTTCCATGTATCTGATCATTTGGTGTAACGATTTAGGTGTATTAAATTCATATTTTGTGCACAAGTTCTAGGATTGCTCATTTTATGTCTTCAGTTGGCGCATTTCACTCTGGTCTACTTGAACTTGTGATTACCTAACGATACATCTCCTTGTGTGTTTGAAGTTGGTATCATCATACTATTAAGTGAATTAAACAATTGCTTATTGATAGATGTTTAAAGTCCGAAATGTCTTAGGTATTAAAAATAAATCCTGTGTTTCTCGAAATAGCTTTAAAATAATTTGCAATATTATTTTTGTGTAACTTAAACCATCTACGATTTTTATAATATTCTAGTGAATAAAGTTGATTATTAAAAGATTTGAAACTTCCGTGAGAGTTCAATGAAACAGCAACTAATTTTTAAAGATAAAAATTATACCCCTATTTAAGTTATTCATAATTTTTATGTCAGTGGTGATTTCACATCCTCCGTAATGTATAATTTTTATAGTGGTAGTTTTACATAAGTTATTCCTTTGTGTCAATGGTGGTTTCACGTCCTCAGCTACGTATATTTGTTTCTAATAGTGGTGGTTTCACGTCGTCCGCTACGTATGCTTTTTATATTAGTGGTGGCTTCACATCTTCGATTATATGTATAATTTTTCTTATATCAGTGTGGTTCAACATCCACAAGTACATATTATTTTTTATGTCAGTGGTGGTTTCAAATCACAGTTATGTATATTTTTATACCTGTGATGATTTCACATCTCCAGTTATATAATTATCATTGGTGGTTTTACATCCTCATTTATGAACTTTTTTATGTCGGTGATGGTTTCACATCCACAGCTATGAATAATTGTTTATATCAGTGGTGGTTTCACTTCAGTTTTGCATAACTCTTTTATATCAGTGGTGTTTTCACATCAGCAGTTATGTGTGTATTATTTTTAAGTGTGGCATAAGATAGCACATTTAGGAATAAATAAGCTTACATAACTTAACTGAGTTATTTATCTGATCGCCAATCAAATTGTATTTACTTCTCTAAAGTTTTCAGTCAGGAAAAACAAAAACGGCATTATGTTTTGTGTTTCCCACTCCACTTCATTGCCAGATAAAGCTGATCGATACGCTTTGTTACTTAGTACTTATTCCGAAAGTAGAAAATACTTAGTTGCATTTGATGTTTCATTTTCAGATATCACTTAACGATTTCTTGGCATGTATTTCAAAGAGATTAACTTACAAAAAAAAATAAACGGCATTACTTTTTTATTTATACAAAAGAAGAAAAAAATTATTATCTTGTGATAAAATGAGAAAACTCTCCAAAAATCTGATTGAAAACATGTCTTCCTATTTTTTCACAAGTCCAGCTTTTATTTAAAAGTGTAACATTTAGAATGGAAATAAAAAAGTGGGTACGTTTTAATGGAGTACCTGATTTGCATGTTAAGTCAACGCAAATGTTTTAACTAAATTAGCTCTCGCTATTATTCTTGAGAAAGCGCTAGATAAGAAGAAAGACAAAGACCACGTTAATTAACTACAATATGTTGATTTTGATGATAAAGGCACCACTTTTTGAGGTTTAATCCCGTAAAAACATTGTCGCAACAATTCCCTTTTCTCTGGGAAACTTAACGTTACCTTTGATGCAGGGACATACTATGATGTATTTTTTGAGTTGCGAACAATAGATTTCGGAATTTTTTGCGAAACTTTCAAAAACAAATTCAGGAATCCCAGTATCTATCTGAAGAAAAGGAAAGTCCGATTTAAATTTGGAACATTTTTAAATTACAATTCTTTAGATAACGTAATAAAACCTCTTTCTTATTTTGTAATCGGAGTCTCATTTTCACTTTACGTAAATGTTAATTACTGTTGCGTTAATAGGTACTTGAAAAGAATAACTAGGAGATAAAAAGCTTAGTTTCGTTTCGTTGAAGAATGCGGTGGTTTCTCGGGTATAAAGCAAATACTTGAGAGATAAAGTATTATGTTCTTGCACTTCTGTTAAATGTGCTATTCGTTGAAACTTAATTTACAAAGAGATAGTAAGCTAATTTTTCTCTTTTCCCAAAATGTTGAATTGATATTAGGTACTATGGTATCATTAATAGTTCATAAAGATATTAAGTTCTGAGAAGTTGTCAAGGAAATTGTAAGTAAGAGTTTAGGGTTTGAGGTGTTAATCTCTTACATAACATATTCTGATCCTAGCAATCGAATAACATATTTTTGTGTTGTTTTTTGTCCTATTTACTTTGGTTTTATACCGTATTGAGGCCGAAATTATATGTGGTTTTTGTAACTTTTTAACATCTTGCTTATTCCCTTTATTTTTTTTAAGTGTCAGGAGATTTCCGAGCAGTGTAGTATTATTTTTCCCCACAAAGATCATAAAGACTAAATAACCACCATTCGTTGAAAGAATCATATCCCAGGTCTGCAATGAAAAAGTAGTTTGTTTCTTTATGTGATTTTAATGTTATTTTGAATGCAGAATTCGAAAATGTAAAGCATTTTTCTTTCAAGTCAGTATTTTTCACAATAGGAAAATATTATTTGAATTGCTACACTCTCCATTTAGAGTCTTTAATGTACAAAAATCTTTCAACAGATAGGTTGTGAAAATAATATTAGGTTGTTTGCATAATATTAAAATGTCTAATTTGGAGTTCAATAAATTAAAATCGGAGAAACAATTCAGTAGATACGCTTATGTACAATATGTAGTTAAAAGTTGTAACAAAGTGCACCAAGTGACATTATCATTCAGCAGTAAACATATCCGAATAGGAATGTCCCCCAACAATTTTATTTACTGGGTAAAGAAAATACAAATTTTCAGTATCAACCTAACAGTCGAAATGTGTAAATAATATTCTTTTAGTGAAGATTTTTTGTTAGCTATTTAAAAATTCTGAACAGAATATCGAGTGCTGCACAATGCCTTTATGTGGAGGAAAACGAAATGGTTCCGAGACTGGGTAAACAGTTAAACTTTTTTGTTTCATAGGGTATCCAGAAGCAGAGGCAAAACGTAACTGAATTTGTTAAGAAGGCTTACTACGCCATGCAATTCCGAATAATGTTAATGCTTCTCGTATGTTATTAGAAACATTAGAAGTGTCAGATATTTGTACCTTAAACACAGTTTTTATGAACAAATACATTGTGAACTTACCAATATGCTCTCTCTCTCTATCTATCTATCTATCTATCTATCTATCTATCTATCTATCTATCTATATATATATATATATATATATATATATATATATATATATATATATATATATATATATATATATGTATGTATGTATATATGTATATATATATATATATATCGTTCCAGGGTGAGGATAAACATACAATATGCGCGTCATACCCTACAGTACCTATATATCAGTATTCCATATTGGAATTATGTTGTACTTACGAACTTCGAATGCACTCACCAACCTTTTCAGTTACCAAAGACAAATGGAAGATTCACAAGGTGCATGGCAACAGCATGATTACGTTATCCTATTGAATAATTCTGCCAAGAGTGTACGTTTACAACAAAAAAATTATATCTGATTGATTTCCATTTTCTTCCGAGTACATTTTATTTGTACGGCGTTTTCATTTCAAATTTCAGGGTGTCAGCTATTTAAACTTTAAGCTGGAATCGGTGTGAAGAAATTATTTTAAGGCAGAACCCTTTTAATGCCGAGTTATTAAAGTGATTTTCTGTAAAGCTAATAATATGGAGGAACGTAGTGATTTGAGTTAATACGAATTTCCTGTTTATACAATGCCGGAAGTGAAATTTGCTTGCTTTCGAATGCGATTTCAGCACGTCGCTAATAGAATCGATCATCACTTTATAACTGTTTTAGTTAACTGAAAATATGAATACGTGTGTTGCAAATTGCTGCTCCATGAATATTAGCTCTAATCGTTCCACACGAATAATTTAATGCCTGAAGAAATTCACGCAAAACATCGTCAAAGCCACAATAAATCAAGTTAGTTCTTAATGGGAAGTATTTTCTTCGCCCCTTTGGCTGTCTGTTTTACACTGAAAAACTCTCATTGGGAACAGGAAGTTGAATCCTCACGAAGAGACTCGCTTTCGATCTCAATATAAAATACCATTATAACATATTTTTCTGTTACTGCGTTTCTGTGACTGTTACATTAAAAATTGAGAATGGGGATTTTTGTGTTCAAATGCATACAATACTTGACTTTACATAAGTGTACAAAATAAACAGAACAGTGGCGTTAAGGGTGATATGTTATACATTCTTCAAACAATGTCAAACATGTCAAGTCGAATTAATTTAATAAATTATGAATTCCTGAGAAAAGTTTGGTGCTATCAACAGTGAACATGTGGCAGTATAGACATGTAGAATGAATGTAAAGGATGGGCGTTTAAATACATATGTAAAGACATTTAAACTTTATGCCATAAAGTATCTCTGAATAGAGGAAAAGGCGAAACATCTGAATAGCAACAAAATAAAACACTATGTAAGATTTACACTGCAAACAAACAAACCAGACGGAAAATTAAGATTTTACTTCCTGTTGTATAAATGCTCTCGGATACCTATCGAGGTTACCTCAAAATGTAGTTTATTACCGTTATGGGACATTTGACGTTATCTAATTGCCATTACAAAATCAATTATCTTATATCAATTTGAAATTCATGCTGTTGAGATTTTATTGGCGATGTGCTAAAAGTTTATTCAAAAAACAAGCAGTGAGGCCACGTCTGGAATCAGAAAGCAGTTTTTAGCCCTAAAACAGTTCTATGAGTACATTTAGCATGACAGACTTCTTGTAAGAATTATGCAGGTTTTCCTGTGTGTGAAACATTTTGTTTTATTTTTAAACCATTGGTATTCTCGCAAACAGCAAAACGTTTTGTTAATCTCTTGGTAATAACGGTGCATTTTGTAACAGAATCCGATCGATAAATTTTGTAACACTTTTTATTCTGTTTGCATTCAGCAAAATAATTTTACAAGTAGATTGAAATCCCCCCTCTTAATCGATTTTCGCCCTAAGATGACACGATTTATTGCATATAAATTACGATTCGCATCAAATAAAACAAAATATATTACACCTTTGGCTTAAAAGCTCGTAAAACATAAAAAGAGAAACATGGCACCTTCGATCATTAACTTTATAGGTTTTCTGCACTCATAAAATTATAAAGAGAAGTGAATATTTTTAAGGCTTTAATGTGTTTACCTTTAGGATTTGAGTACAAGGGTTAAAGATAAAAGGTCCTTTTTCGTTCAATTTTATCCTTCCATGAAGTGGTTATAGTGAAGAGGGTAATTAAATCGCGCACGGTTGAAATGTAACTTAGTGAAAGATGCAAGTATGCGGGCTACAACAAACAGGGCTTAAGCAAACATTTATCGGCAGTAATAGAAGTACCTGCATACTACGATAGATAATGGAAAACGATAGAAGTCGACGTTTTATTATGGTTTATGTAATTTCATTTACCGAGCATGAAGTACGCTTCCATTGATATTGCATTCCATGAGATACAAATTTAAATACTCGGTGAGTATTTGCAGTGGGATTTTTTAGGAGGGTGCATGTTTATTTTTGATTTCTAGGGTTTGGGAGTTGTACAGGGGTGAGCACTAGTTTTCCAATCATTTAATATTTTTAAACAGTTTAGAGATAATTCTTTTCTATTCCATAATTAGCTATTTCGCTTAAACATTTACCACGCTGACACACACATTTAAGCACTAATTAGAAATATTAAAATTCTGTAGTGCACCAAAAATATGTTTTTAAATAATCTGAAAAATATGTATAATTTTGGGTTGATTTATACACAAAATATAGTAGTCGCGAACAGTTTTTGCTCAAAGTGGCATTAAATATTTGGAAACGAATCATGATACTTTGTAAAGAATACCACTCCAAATCATTATGGGTATATGGACATATGGATATTTAAATTAAAATTTGGATATTACTTGAAATTATCTATGAACACACTTGTCAAAAGTTCAAAACTAAACCTTTGAAATGAAATGATATTTTATGCAATTCAAATCATTTTACCAACTGTAAGGCACTTTAGTGTCATTCTTGCGGCACACTGGTTGAAAATCTCTGGTCTATTGATATAACAAACAGGTATTTATTGACAGAATTATAAATACGTGACGCATTTAAATGAAGCATTCATGGGTCTTGTGATAAGAATAAAAAAGAATCTGATTTATATTTAGACATAATATAATTACATTATGAGCATGGACTATATGTATTGGACCCAGGGCTTAGACGTCTGAGCTGCTTGGAAGTAAAAAGAGGGAAAAAGTACGCGAGAAATGGCGAATAAGCATGTTAAATGTACACATTCCAAAAATATAGAAGTTGGTCGGTGACGTCTGAGAGATGTTGCATTAATAAAAAGTGTCTTGTTACATCTCTATAGTCCTAAATGATTAAAAATATATAATTTAACATAATACAGAAATAATTTAAAATAATATTTAATATTAACCCTCTGAGCGTCATGATATTTCCTAGTAGTGTAGCATTGTTCTCCACAGCACACATAAGGAATAAATAAGCATACCAATTGCTTGAAAGAATCCTTGGAAAATTTCTATTGGTTAGGAGATGGGAATACTGGTTGGTTGTATTGTGTTTAATGGCGTAAGGGCCATCCATATTGGTCAAACTGCACCAAACACAAGACGCACAACGTGAAAGTAATGGAGAAACACACACAATGAAAGTTTTACTGATACAAAAGAGAGAGAAATACACCCAAGGAGGAATCGCAATTGACAGGAAACGAACCTTTGCCGGATACATATCTCTCAATACTAGTTAGAAGTAATGCAGGGAAGACTGCAGTTTGCAGTACGTATATACGTATACGTGTGCAACAGAGAGATGAGCACAATCAGCAGTGTCCTCGTGCATACATCATGCAAGTACCCACCATGTTTATAAAAGTAAGATATTACAAACAAATAAATTTGAAAGCATAAACATAGAACAATGAAAACATGAACACAAAACACGATAGGTAACTGCAACGAAAAATGAAATAAATATGTGACAATTTCAAAATTAACACTATGAATGCACATGAAAGTAAATTCGATAAATTCTGAGAAATATTTTGAATTGACTTAAATTTTTAAGGTTCCCAAGCCAGTTTATGCTAAAGTTTCTGAATTTTGGGCGAAGCTCTGTTCCAGTATCGTCACCGTGGAACCGTGATGAATTATATTGCAGATCTTGGGATCCAACTACATTGAATTTATTATTAAATTTCTGAAAGATAATTCACGTTTGTTCTCTAAAGGAATTATTACCTTAAAATTACAAAAGAAGAAAATGGCATAATTTAGTCGATGCTTAACAGAAAACTGTGACTAGCTTTGCAGAATTATGTATAGACATTCTTCTATTGACATTCAGGTTGTTTTGAATTAGTTACAGTACTCAATCCAGCGAAGGTGTTCGTGAACTTTTTTAACTGGATCACAAATCATAAAGTTAAAATAAATAGATCTACAAATATAACTACTTGTAAAACAAAACAATTCCACCTTGCCTTTAAACAGCTTGAAATATTATGGCACACGGACCACAAGGCAACAGACGTATCGTCAACTTTATTGTATCCTATCCAAACTATTTTCTTCCAATAGTAGAGATTTAATGGGAGAGCACTGGCCACATATGCTATAGAGATTATCAGTATAAAAGAGCTTCAACTACTCATTCAGATTTTTTACTAACCAACCTATGATATCAAAAAACTCAAGTCTTCATGAAAGGGTACATTATTTTATCTTCCGGTTATCACTACGTTTACAAAATGAAGTGAGTATTGGGCTGTCACATGGCACTATACTTCTTATGATATACTCTTGGTAAATTCTACCATGGAATAAAGTTACAATATGGGCCTTGGAATAAGGTTATACTAATAAATAACTGAAATAAAATGGCAAGCCTTTATTTTAAAATTTTCAATGTGTTTTCTTTATTAGAGTTTTAACTCAAAATCTTATTTTAATAGAGAAGAAATTTATTAAGGACTGTAAACGAGCAACACAAATGATCAGTCGATAGTGAATTATTTATGTTTATAAAGATGATAAAATTTATTAAGAAATGATTTCTTCAGCAGTGATACATTAGTGTGTTTTGTGTCTTATCTTTAATTTTCTTATTATAGGCCATTAAATAACACTCCGATAAACTGTTGGAATTACATTTGCTATACTCTTATATTCCGAAATAAAAATAATTTGTCGTACTCATAGGATGGTTAAATATGTTTTGCGGGGTTTTTCATTCAAAATATTATTTCTTTTCACGTATATATATTTTAAATAACACGAAAGACAGTTTTCTTTTCATAATGTCAAACGCAAAAGAACACAACGATACTTTAAATTTGTTACAAACACTGCGACGTGTTCAATCTCATGCTCTACGAAGCATTACTTACAAGGAGAAAGATATCTTTTTAAAAGATTGATCGCATTTTATCAAGATAAATGGTGTTATTTGTATTCAAAATATGTCATTTCCCATAAAAGCAACGATTTCCCTGAAACGCCCATTTAAAAAGCAGGGAATTCAAGTACCAGCAGGAATATAAATCTCCCGATTGGACAACATGTCGATAAGAACCATATGTTTAACAAATCTATTCACTTATCAATTTTAATTTTTTTCTCTCATGTTAGATAACATAAATATAAGTTTGCCATTATATTAGTTTTCAGTCTATTACCGGTGGGTTTCTAAGTCCACAATCATTAGTTGTTCTTGTTTACGAAGAAAAATTCATTCGACGTTGCTCCATGGATTTCTTCAGGCATTCTGTATTGACTGATGATGAAAGGCCATCATTTGTTATACGTGCTAAAGCCACGCTCTAGCTGAGAACGAGGAGAGAGGTATTTTTCTTTAAACTCCACGGAAAATACTGAGTTCTAATCATGATAGCTGAGATGGGTCGCTGGATCATTGATTAATATGTTGGTATTCGAATACTCTGAAGAATTCAAACAATTTTTCTTTTTTATGAAGTTGGAAAACTCTGTGGAATTCACTCCATTATTCTCAGTGATTGCAGAGGAACCTTGTGATTAACGATGAGGGTTATGAGGGAAGAAAAATCATTCTGGTAGGAAGGCGTGAAGCTTGGCTCAATACCCAAGAATTCAAAATCAAAACAATCAAAACGCAGCATTTCATAGGGAATTTGAAATGAGATATGCGCTTCGAAAGGCTTTAAACGTATTTATAATATCCTTTTCACTTAATAACTCGATGCATTGACTTTGAAAATAAAAATGATAAAGGTGTAAATTTTATAATGAATGCTTCGGACTATTGAATTATTGTTATCGTAGGATACTGAGCTTTTTATTGTATAACATATTAATAAAATATTCTTAAGTATCGCAAACGTGTGCATTAATCGTGTTAATAGCAATTTTAACGGGCAGCATATCGTTTGATAGTATATGGAAACACATATTTTTAACAACTCACATAAATATGCTCTTCGATATAACTAATGAGAAACTTAGAATAATTTATAATTTATTCAATTAGCAGGAAATATATTTGTTTTGTGGATAAAATTAAGATTTGATATCTATCTAAATAAAATAAAATCATAGAGGTATATATTTTTTGAAGATGCTATAAAAAGGGATGAAATAGTGGATGAAATTGGTGTGACAATTCTTACTTCTTTTTAATAAAATATTTTTATAAAAATATGTTTCATAACCAACATTATAATGCCTTATGAAGATTGGTACAGAACGAATTTCCCAATGCTTTTAAGTAAAGCAGTTTACGCAAAATGTTACAAACTTTTAAAATAATATTTTAACCTTTATTGTTCTAAATTCATACAAATTCTACGGTAAAACATTTAAACCTGATTTATTCACAAAAATGTGCATCACTATTTCGTGCTTTTTAATTGAAAATAATGTATTTATTGCAGCTACTTATAAAAAATGTGCATTTATACAATTACAACTAAATTAATACGTATGAGTTCGCAGGTTCTCCTTAGGCAGGTTCCAGGCCCTTAGAATATGTACAAACCGACATTGTAATGATTGAGCCCGATTTCAAATTTCTTCTCTGAAATACATTAAACAATGCTTAGCAATTCGACCTGTAATGCTGGCGTGTCCGAAAGTAACATAACAGACGGTTAATAGGTATCCTCGTAGTGCAATAAAAGTAATGTACTCAATTGATATCAAAGGAACTTCGAGTTAAATCAAATTAATTGTGGTAAGAACTGTGTTTCTCACATCATTTATATACAAGAACCCTATATCCTGGTGTACTGACATCAGGAAAGACACCAGCACCATTCAGGATTGCGTAGCATAAAGGGTTTTATAGTTAACAAATAGTGAATTATGGTAGAAACAATTAAACATTTACCCTATATTTATTAGAGCTCGAAGTCTCTGTCAATCAAACATGCAACATAACCAGTACTGCGAAGGTAGTTTACGTGATGGTACAAGATTCATATTGTTGATACAATATAAGTACATAGCTATCTAAGAAATAAAGTAACAATGTGACATATTGATCCTACTATCATATCAGACAAAGATTCAATTTTAATAGCGTTAGGGCTCGGCGAGTTTTTCACTTTAATGGTCTTTTAGAAACAATGTGGCATATAGGAGGTGCCAGAGTGTGAATCATGGCATTGCATAGGCATAACTTTAATATTCAAAGTTATGGTGCAACAGTTTTCAACAATTTACCACAACAAATAGTATTGGCATAACTTTATCATTCAAAGTTATGCTAATGGTTGTTCATAGCGATAAATTGATGAAAACTGTTGCAGCTATTCATCCTTGTGAGCCGTCAAACCTATGTTCACCTCTAGTATCAAACTGCTAACTACCACCTTGTCCTATTAGATTGATGGTTTCGAATGGTGGGTCGTACTTATTTATGTTAAGCTCTAGGAAGATATAAGTTCTTAATTAAGCAAATGTCAATGAACGTGGTTACTGGAAATTTGTTTTAGTGTTAAACAAGTTAGCAAAGTTCCCAAATCTGTGTTCTAGTTCATGAATAAACTATCCACCAAAGCCAAAAAATGATCCTTATACAAAATAGAAAAGGTACAAAAAAGCTATTTGGAAAACCTATTTAAAAATAATTGTATTGTTTGACACATGCGAAGTTGAATCAGTATATATATCAGATAATTAAATTTAGCACATTTATAAGAAAACAAGCATAAAACTCAACATTATAAAACTAAAACAATGTTTAAATTACTTTTCTACTACAAAAAATAATTCGTAAAGTCTACTGCAGTAACTTTTAAAAGTGATGTCAGCGTTATTTCTGGTGTAGTATGCATATTGGTAATTACGGAAGTTTTATGATGCATATAATGTAGACAACATTGTGCCTTGCAGTATTATCTACAAGAGTGTGTAGGATAAAATCCAAATAGATTCACACATTTTCTAAACTGCATAGGATGAATGGAAAATCTTTAATATTTCTTTGGAAACAATCTGGGCTGTATTTCCCCCTTGTTCTTTCTTAACTTAAAATATTTCTTTTATTTTATACTCATCAATCATACATGTATTTTTTGCACTAAGAATGTTCAGTGCATTACGATTATTCAGCAGAGCAGGCGGTTATTTATCACAGCCACTACTCGAAAAAATACAATTGAACGATTTATCATATATTTCCAAACTCTTTAAAAGTTTCATTTTAGAATGTTTGTTTAATTTTCTTCTGCACGAAATAATTATTTTTTATTTACTGTTTAACGTGAATTAACGAGTTAGGTAGAAACAATCTAAAATATATTCTCGAAGTGTATAATTATTACTGGTGGCAATGCAAAGAGTTTTGGGGATAGATAGTAGTAAAAAATTTCAAAATTTATAGTGCATGAAATAATTAGTTAATGATAAATTTTACCTAAAATTTTAGTTTCAAACGGATTTTTCTAAAGCAGTTTTTGTTATGGAGAATAATGTTAGTAACAAAAACGTATTGCTTACGAATTTTGCATTCTAGTTAAACTTACTTTGGATGAGAACGATATTCGGATAAATTGAATTTATTACATGCATTTCATGTTAGAGAATCTTTCAAAGTCTGACATTAAAAAATTGAAACATTATTTATTATTGAATTATCACTTTTCATTTTTGTTCACATAATATTTAAGGTTCATAAATTTATAAATTTTCTTGACATTAAACAAAAGGAGACAAGTCTACTAGAGCAGCGGTCCTGTACCCCACAGCGAAGGGATAGATTATAATCAGTTATTTTTATATGCGCATACGCATACTCTCATCTGCACATGTGCCCTGTTTAAAAAGAGTAGCGTCCGGTTTGGAAACATAAACAAGAGAAGTTCTGGTGATCACTTCATATGCTATGAAGCATGCTTTATACTAGAGCAAAAAGATGCGGAATGGTCGCGTCGGCCAGCGACGAAAAAAACAGTCACTCTCCTTGTCAATCACTGCTTTTTTCGTCGCTGATTGGACCACGTTTCCACTGCGTATCCGATTTGCTGTAGTGTAGAACACGTTTAAACGTTTCTTTTCTGAAAAGCAATAAATATTGTGTCTCCTCTTGAGATCTAATTTTTTATAGCTAGCTTCATTAGTTGTGTACTAAGTTAAAAGTATGCTTTAACACCAAATTATATTTATTATATAGACCATTTATCCTATCTTCCGTTTATTAACATAGATTTGTCATCACATTTTTGATTTTGTTATAAAAATTCAAGGTTAATTTAATACCAGAGTGTACATAACCACTAAGTAATTATGTTTTCTTAAGTAAAAGTAATTACAAATTGGTAACAGGGAATATACAGAGACCAACCAAAGCATATGTAAACTTAGAATTTATATAGAAAGGATTTAAATGTTACACTAGCTTCATAGGTATTTATGAACTATCTTAAAATATCTATTTAGTTTTGTAGCTTTTCTTTAATCCTAATTGAGTTGTCAAATTATCTAAATAATATTGTATCACAAAAATTGTTGGATGGATTTCATGTTCCATTTGTCTTCTTCCTTGACTTATCTTCTGATTTTTAAGACAAAGAATTCAATTGTAAAAGGAAGATTGAGATCCCTATTTCCACTGGGAATCGGTAACAATCCTTCTCTTCATTTAAAAACTAGGACATTTTTAGTAACCACTTGACAAATATTTTTTAGTTATTTTTCTTTTGAGATATTTCTTAAGCATTTTGAGTACACAATTGTAGTTTATTAATTAATCGGGAAACAGAAATTTTAGGTAGTGAAGTGCAGTGAAGATGAAATTGCAATAAAAAAAGTACCGAACAACCTTTTCCGATCTAACTTGTTAGTTTAATTAGGAAGGATTCCCCACTTAAATTAAAACTCTTATGTATTTTCATTCGTTAGGGTAACTTTTAAAGATATCTCGTAATTCATATTCCTTGACGTTTTTAAAACAGGGCTTACTTTTTTTTAAAGAATCTTCAAAAGTGAAACAATTGTCTAAGATAATTAACACTCGGTATTCATTAGATTACTTTCGTTATCATAAGAAATTTGTGACTATACGGATATGAGTATTAGGAGATTTTATTAGTTTTTCTTGCATTCTCATTGGAGTTGCTCAATTAGAAGAATATATTTAGAAACAGCAGGATTCAAATAGCATGACTACATTAAAATTGTAATATGCGATGTTGAATCAATGCAGTTTTGTTTTGTAATAGATTTTCAAACATTAAAACATATTTAACGAAATGACGTTGATTGGTAAAAATAATATTAATGCTGTGTATATGGTGCTCAAGTAAGCTTTAAAGACAAAACATTTTTTGAGGTTTTCAATTTCATAGAAATTGGGCAGAAAGTAACTAATAGACATCAATGGCATGTTCATAATTCATTAAAGTACTCTTTTTCCTCATTAATTCAATTTTAATATAAAATAAAATTTTTTACGCTTTAAACTGAAATGTAATTTCTAAATAAGGCGATTAAGAAAGATTTTAGATGTTTTCTTTTCATAATAATTAATCTGCGCCGGTTAGGAAGAATAGTTGATTAGCAATCGGAGTGTTGACCTCGTCATCTGACCGTGATTATAAAGGTTAGGGTTTTTTCCTTGAATCTTTCCCTTCGGGATTGATCCCGGACCGTCGCCAATAGCAATATGTGTTGCTACAGTGCAACGAAAATTACCTATAACCACCAAATAATTAATCAGTTTTGATAAAAAATATACAGATATAATAGAACAAGTATATCTTTAAATTTATTAAACATTAAAACATTTCATAGACCTTTATTGCATTGTTCGTATTTGTATAACGAAACATCAATAAAAAAATACATTAGTTGAATATAAGCTCATTAGATATTCTATAACAATTGGAAAATTCGTGTTTTAAAAATTTCTTTGATAAATTTGTTTAAAAATATACAATTTAGATAAAATGATAAATTTAAATGCAGAGGGTTAATTAGTACAATCTGTATAGAACTTTCTTTTGAGTCTATTTTAATAAGTCACATTTTTGTATTTGAATTTAATAATTACTTAGCTTGTAGTAATGTATACTCAAATACTAATATCCATTATGCTGTTAATTTCACTACAATCCGTATTCGCGTATAAGAAAATCAGCATATTATTTTACACCATCTTTCATTTCATTGCCAAATATATTTATTCTTACTTGTAGATTATATTTTATTCCTAAATTTCATAATTATTCTTAGCACGAAATTGATATTTAGTATTGATATTTATTTAAGGGTCTAGGTATTAGTGATAAATGCATCAAACGGCTTAACTGAAACTCATATGTTTAGCATTTCAACTCTATTTAGATGTAAATACAAATTCCATTTTATAATGCGGTAAAATTTATTCCTATTAATAATTATTGAAAAAAAGAACAAATTGTATTTTAATGGAACTGAAATATCTTTTTTACTCAGAAAGATTTTTAATGAGTTCAAAATAATAGGTTTATGTATTTATTAAGCGCTTTAAAGTCTCACCAAATTTCAGGTAGGAAGTTGAATTTATGTCGCACTGGATCTATTGCGTCATTTAAATTTCAGATACCACAGTTGTCATATATGTATGTTATCTGCTTCAAGCAAAATGTACAAAAAATAATAAATTATACAGACGACATATAGATACTATTGACTCAACTTAGTTTAAAGCTATTTTTATTTACTAAAAAGTAGAAAAAATAAAATTTGGTACTTTTAGAAGTTATTTCTTCGAATTGTGTGCCATAAACTAAATTGTGTGATCATACTTATTTTTTGCTAAGGAAAAAGGAAGAACCATAGATGTGATTACATGTGGATATCTGCTAGAATATTTAACACCCTCAGAAATTAAAATTGTTAGGAAGAAATTTATGAAGTCTAAAACTAACATTATTTTTCTTTGAGAGGTTAATAATGCTCTTTTTTTCTTGCTACAAATGGTGCGAGAATGACTTGAAAAAACAACTAAGCAAATTACCCAGTAGTCATTTAAATTAATTCTGCTTTTCTTACGTCGTTAGAACATTCTCATTATGTAAATAATTTGCTCTCATTAAGGAATGGTATCTAGTCGTTCTAGAAATTTAGCGCTAATAATAAAACGAGAATGCAAATGACTATTGTGATAGCTGAGGGTAATTTTATTTTTAGTATAAATTATTTTATTTTCCTTTAATTGGTGTTTGGCTAACACCTTAAAGAAAATAATTAACTTACACTAATTGAACTAGTAAACTTATCAACTCTCGTAAATAAGCAAGGTAGGAATCTTTCTAGACTAAAAACTATATTGAGGTTTACTTTAGAACACATCATATCAACTGCTTTCAAAACTTCAGATTTAGCATGATTATTGATAATAAAATTAAAAAATTCGAAACTAAAATTTTCATTCAATTTTAAATTGCTGCATTAAAACTGTTACATCTCCCATAATATTTAAAACAACTATATGAAAGCTTATTAACTATGATATCAACAATTTTGGGAAAGTTTTCACAACTTTGATTTTGATTGAGCTGAGATAATTCAATTTAAAACTGAATTTTTGAATCAAACAGGGAAGAGTTCCTAATTAATTTTTATTCTATACAACTCAATTGTTGATGATACTAGTATTTTTATACTTTTAATCTCCCTCAGAAAAAAGTGAATGGCGAGTGACAAATCAATCCGACCATCTACCTTGAAATGCTGATGATATACACAGTGCGTCAAATAAGTTTTAAGACTGGGCCTGTAAAAAGAAATGGAAACAAGAAATTAATACCTGTTTTGGTTTTTTATTCAAAATAGGACCCTCACTCTTCAATGCACTTTTTACAACGATTTATTAATGAATCGAACGCCTGTTGTAAATCACTTTGTGGAATGGCCTGCAAAGCACGCTTCGAAGCTTCTTGTATGGTCGAAATATCCTCAAAATAACACCCTTTTAACTTCGTTTTAAGTTTTGGGAATAAGGAGTAGTCACAGGATGCTAAATCAGGTGAATACGGTGGATGGTTCAACACACAGACATTATTTTTTGCCAAAAATCGACGAACAATAAGGGAGGTGTGACTGGGTACATCGTCGTGTAACAAACACCAACTGCTTTCAGTCCTATAGTCTGGACGAATTCTGGCCATCAAACGCTTTAAAACAGCTAAGTAGTATTGACCTGTAATTGTTTGTCCAGTTGGAACAAATTCTTTGTGGATAATACCTTTACTATCGAAGAATGTAATGAGCATTGTTTTGATTTTGGATGGAACTTTTCTTGTTTTTTTTGGCTTGCGGTGAATTTAGTGACTTCCATTCCGCACTTTGTCGCTTTGTTTCAGGATCATATTGGAAACATCAGGTTTCATCACCTGTAACAATGGACTTCAAGAAGTTTGGATCGTTTTCGGCGGCTGAAATGATGTCTCTGCAATGTGCACTTCTCATTTGCTTTTTGTTCAGGGGTTTTGCCCAAATCTTCATTCAGGATGGTTCGAATTGTTCCTTTGTTGATGTTTAAAGAGTCTTCCATCATTCTCAGTGACGCACAGCGATCGTTTGTTACGAAATTTCGTACTTTTTCAATAACTTCAGGTGTCCTAGATGAAATTGGTCTTCGACTACGCTGATCATCTTCTACCGTATCTCTTCCGTCCAAAAAACGTTTGTGCCACACAAAAACATTTGATCTACTTAAACAACAGTCACCGTAAACTTGTTTCATGAGTTAGTATGTTTCCGAAGCACTTTTACCAAGTTTTGGGTTAAATTTAATTACAGCTTTTTGCTCCATCTTAAAAAATCAACATGAAAAAAATTCACTTCTGCAATGAACGCTCGCCTTCTCTCAGCTACTTAACGAAATGCGCACTTGTTGGTAGTGTGCTAGCAGACAATGGACGTTACGACTCATGCGCATTTACACTCACAGCGCCATTACAACCAGCGCTCTGGGACAAGTCTTAAAACTTATTTGACGCACTGTGTATGTAATAAGTTCATTAACAAATTATTAATTTAAGAAGCTGATAAAAATACACCAAATGAGTATATATTTTCCACTCCTGTTTACTCTTTGTAATGCAAAATGATGTACGCGTAGTTCCGAAAACCACCACAAATTCTTGAACATCAACTAATTAGCTATTCTACGACGCTTTTATTAAGCGAAATACTCCTACCCTTTACCGAGAATTTGTAAAATTAAATCATTTCGAAGAATAACAGAGTGTTTCAAAACTTACTGCACAGATATTAACGGGAGGTGGGAAAGAAAAATAATAAATTGTATTCACATAGGGATGTAAGCGCCACTCAAATGTGATAGAAGGTAAACTAGGATACCGGAAAGAAAAACAGAAGATACATCGACAACAATTTTATTACCGTATTTTTCGTTTGACAATAGCTGTACACTTACAGATTAATAGTAGATGTTCAAAGTTGCGATTACCAATGGAAATAAGTGCTTGACAGTGTATGGACAATGGAAACATGTATGATAGTGTGCGGTGATCATCTATGACCAGTATAATGCCTGTTTTAATAGAATGGTCTGTTTTCAGAGTCTGAACAAACGCCCAAACTTTTGGTTTTTCGGCACCAAAATCTGTTCGGGTACCGTTCACGATACATTTTCGCAATGGCTTGTCCATTTCCGTTATCCAATCTATATGATAGATGCATGTTAGCCATCTCATTATTCGTGATATATTTTATGCATATGAAGTCATAGTCTAAATTGACGATGGTCCAAACTTGCCTTTTATCAAGTATTGGGTTACAGCAAATTGAGGGGGCTCATAAGAATACATATCCCATCACGAATACGTTTAATTTTGTGTTCCTACCTACCTTTAAAATTTTTCATTAAGTTTTAAACTCCCTGTATATTAAATTTTATCAGATATTTTAATTGGAAAATAGAGAGCCTAGACACAGAAAATAGAGTATTCTCAAAATCGTTGCCCCGAATATACTTGTGTTCAGGAGAAAACTATGACTTTAAATCTAAAGCTACTATTACAACAATATTTTTGCCTAAATGTATCATAACCATTTGTTTTAGAACGACAGATAGAATACAAATGAACAATTCACAGCGATATTGCAAAGGAAAACAAGATGTGGAAGAATCGATAGAATTTGTGAGTAATATTTCGTTATTTTTCGTTTCTGAACATTGTTCTAAATAAGTAAAAATGTTATAAATCGATGTGTCTTTTTGTAGTTATTGAATTAAAATATTCTCCAGTAAATAGATTTACTGTCAAGGCGCAATCGCCGATTCAACAAACACCGCTGTATGATAGTATGAAGATGTTAGACAGAACATAAGAACTAGGTTTTCCAAAAAGTATCCTGAATTGTAATATGAAACAAAGTATATTGTACTTAGAACTTTTTACCCTATTTTCCTTCAAGGTAGGCACCTTGATCTCTGAATATCTTTCACTTTTCATAACACACTGCAAAGTCTATTTTTGTAATCTCCATCAGTTGCCTCGTCGTGTTCTCCTGAATAGCATTAGTAGTATGAAGTCTTTCCTTACAGAGGTGATTTTAGCATTAGAAAAACCGAGAAGTCGAAGGGCACTAAATCTGGGATGTAGGAAGGTAAATCACCTGGATGATTTGATGTTTTACCAAAAAGCCATGAACGAGACGTGATGAATGGGAGTACCACCACGTTTCATGATAAAATGTTTTGTTAAAATCTCGAATATAGTTTTTGGAATCACCAGATCATCTTCCAATTCTCGCATTGTCAATCGCCAATCTTTGTGTAGCTAAATATATTTGAAGTTTATATTGAATTAAATAATACGTACAGGAAGCACGTTTCGCCGCAGAAACACTACCGCCATCTAGATTTAGCTTTGCATAAAAAAGAGTCGCATATCAGGTACACATGTTGAATATGTTATTCACTTTACAAAACTTATTATTTGTAAGAAAATGATGCATCTTGATTTGGTATTCAGAACTTTAATACTTTTGTATTTGTTTAATTTAAAATTTACGATTGAGACTATTGATTATTTTTGTCCATAAATACTAACTTGGAAAAATGAATTGGGAATTCGTTGAAATAATTATTTGACTTTCACATTTTTTATATATTTCCTGATATTTTATTGATAAATACTAAAATTTTAAATACATAAATCTTTATCACAGAATATTCTTTTCAGAAAGATTTGTTGTTATTTGAGTATTTAGATGTAGATAATAGTTTTCTGGTGAGACGTTTATTGGTAGATTACTTAACAAAAAATACTAAATTTCTTATTTGATACACAAATGGTCCATAGTAAAGTAAATGATACATTGAACATCTCTACACAATTTCAAAAACATAAAATTTGAAAATATGTGAATGAGCTGTGTTTATACAGGAAATGATTAAAAGTAATAAATTCTGAATAACCTTAATGTATATTATTACAATCTGACTTATTCAGTTTAGTTTATAATTATTTAATATGTGATTGAGATTGAATGATTTCTTATTTGAAGCTTCTCTATAATTAACTCTATCGTAAAAAAATACTCTGTCAACTATTTTAGGAATACTTACTCATTTTTCAAGTTCTAAATATACTCTTGCTTTATTCATTTTCATTGCTGCTTCGAGGGGCTTTTTGTTCAGAATCAATTTGCTGTGTTGTTGTATCTAGGGAGAGAATTTTCTCGCTGTATGCAGTTTAGTAAAAATTCGATTTGTTCCATTGTTTGCCAAATTGATTTTCAATTTTTCATTTCATAGTTATTTAGTTACTTTAGGTAAAGAGGTTGATAAAACTACATTTATGATAAATTATCGGAAAAGCAAGTGGAGTTTATAGGTTGATGGATATTTGTTTTCACCAATGTAAACACGGAGCAATGAAACAATATTATAAAAGAAAACCATTAAGACACACTCTCATTGATCTAAATTTCACATATTAATGCTTATATTACACGTGACATTCTATTTTTATACTCGAAATGTGCAGTATTGCTCATAAAACTTGCTAGTATAACTCTTGAGGACTTTACACCTGTTCGTAGATTTTTAATCAGTAATAGCAATGCACGAATTTATTCAGGCTATTGTGTAGTGAAATGCCAATAAATTTAAGGTAATGAATTATTCATAATCTAATATCATGCAGGTAAATATTTCATTTTTGGAAGTTTTTGAGGGTTACCGTGGCTCAGTGGATTGTTTACTGTGCTAGCAACCACCTAAAAGTTGTAGGTTGCGCAGGCTGGATTCTTCCCTGGGTTATTAGTTAAATTAGGAGACTGGTGGTAATGTAAACAAATCCCTTTCACAAATGGCATTCTTAACGTGTATTCTTGTCTTAAGTTTATTATTTGGTGCCGAAAGCGACAGCATTGACAATGAGTTGACAGAGGGAAATAATCCCCGGCGATCATCATTCATGCTTTTGCGTATACCAGCCTTCTTTTAACGCGTTTTCACACTTATTCAAAAATTAACTGATCCAAGATTGATTGTCTTCTCGTCGGAGCCGTACAATACAAGTGAAACACATTAAGTCAAATATTTCATAGGCATCTGACAGTCGTTCAAAATTACGAGATGTTGTTCTCAGATCTTTCCCTTCGGGATTCATCCCGGGCCACCAATAGCCTGTTCCTTTGTTCCAGTGAGACGTAAATTCAACTACCAACCAAAAGTTTCAAAATATGATTTTTCAGCTTTTCTTAGTGGAGACTGGTCCACCAAATTATATTTTTACCTTGCATGGATTCGTGGTTCAAAACTACGTGGTGTTGTCATCGGATCCCGTCGTCAGTAGCCCGTTGTGTTGCTCTGTTGCGCCGTAATTAATTACCATTACCATTCTTGTGTGAATTCTCCTTGAGAAATATACGAAGTAAGTGAGTAGAATTCCCCTCTTCCTTTCGTTTTCTCAGAACTGTATTTTTTTATTTTGTGTCTTTCTCACTTGTATGTGGACGATTAATATGAATATCTTTGGCTTAAACGGAAAAAAGATTTTCTTAAACTTTTATAGTAACAGCGAATTTCTACAATAGTTATGTGCATCATTATAAAGCACCCTCCAACGCTGTCAAAGTTATCAATTCGAAAATATAGTCATTACAACGATGCAGTATAAAGGATGCAAAAATATCATTTTAGAAAAACACCCGGGTGTTGGAGAGTCAACATTTCAACTATGGCAAATATCTTTTGATCAATAATACCAAGCATTTTGGTAGCTTCGCGAATAATTGGTTATCTCCCTGTCCTTCAATGCTTTGTGGCTCGTGTAACAGATAAGATGCATTGTAGTCCAGGGGCATGCGTTCGGAATTGTCACTCACAGGTGCGCGGTTACCGCCAGCATAATAATTCATCAGACGTATCGGGTAATTTGTGGTCTTTGACGACAGTTCGCTCTAACCAAACAATGAAGATGAGTTACTCGTGATGCATAATGTATTAACGATGGGGACACGCATGTGGAGAAGTTTGTGGAACCGCTTTGATTGTAAACGGTATTTGATTTGAGGTATTAGTTGTGTGTTACTTGAGGCGTTGGTCGTTCAGTGGAACATTGAAAAACTGAAGTGAATGGGAAGTAAATTTTTACGGTGAATACAGGATTATGCTATGCGAATACAACTATGCGAAAAGCATAGTTGATTGTGTTTTTTAAATTTACCTAAAGAAAATGGGGTTAATGCAGTGCATTTATTAAGATTCCAAACCTATTTTTTGATTTTTAGGGCCGCTTCATTCCAATAGAATCCTTAACAATCCAAATCAACATGGATCAGTTCTACTGGATACAGATTGATCCGGATTCTGTTAGTGTAAAGCGGCCATTGGATTTAAAATTGTACTAGGGTATGAAAACAATTTTTTAAGGCATTTGTCTTTCTGAAAACTGAAACATATAGGGTAATTTGTGGTATTTAATGATAGTTCGTTTTAACCAAACAAAATGAAGATTAGTCACTTGTGATGAATATTGTATTAACGAAGGGGATCTGGAGGGGGGGACTGTTGGACAGTTTTAATAGACAGCTATTTGATGTGGATTATTAGTGGTTAATAGAAGCGTTGGTTCATCAGTGAGACATACAAAACCTTATGCGATTAGGAAGTAATAATCTTTTTTAATGAATAACTGAGTTATGAAAGCAAAATGTATTGTTTTAATATTTACATAAAAATGTGTTAATGCAGTACATTGAGAGATTCAAAAACCGTTTTTCGATTCTTTGCATTCAAAGTTGTATCAGAATATGAAAACAATTTTTTACAGAAGTCTTCCAGAATATTGAAAAATTGACTTGAATAGGAAGTAAATGTGTGTGTAATTAATATTTGATTATGTAAAAGCAAAGTTAAATGTTTTTACAAAATTTTCATAAAGAAAGTGGGTTAATTTATAGATTTAGGGCATAATTGTGATTCAAAAAACCATATTTTAATTCTTCTGATTCAAAATAGTGCCAGAGTATGAATGAATTTTAGATAGTATTGTCTTTCCGAAAATTGAAAATTGATGTGAATACAATGTAATTTTTGTGATGAATATGGAATTATATGAAAGCGAAGTTGATTGCATTTTAAATTTACGTAAAGACAATGGGTTAATGCAGTGCATTGATTTTAATTAAAAATTTATTTTTTCACTCTTCAGGGCCTCTTCACACCAACCGAATCTAGGCAATCCAAATCAATATGAATCCAGTAGAAACTGATTAACGAAGATTCGGGAAAATAGCCTCCATAAGAAATAGATTCCACTGCCATAGACTTCCACCCAAATCTATGTTAGTCAGTTTCTACTGGATTCAGATTGATTCGGATTCTGTTGGTGTGTTAATTGGCACTTACAATCAAATTGGTACCAATGTAACCATATTTTTAGCATTGTCTTGATGAACATTGAAAAATCGATGGGGATAGGGGGTAAATTATAATTGCGAATACTGGATTACATGAAGCCAAAGTCGATTGTTTTTTAATTACATAAAGAGAATACATCAATGCAGTACACTGATTGTGATTTAAAGGCCTATTTTTGATTCTTTAGATTTATAGTTGTGCCAGAGTATGAAAAGAATATTTTATAGCGTTGTCTCTATGAACATTGAAGCACTTACATGAATAGTAAATTTTTGTAATGAATACATAATTATATGGTGATCATAATTGATTGTTTTCAAATTAACATAAAGAAACTAGTTAATGCAAAACATCGATTGTGAGTAACAAACCATTTTCGATTCCTTGCAATTAAAACTGCTCATGAATGGAAACAATTTTTACAGTATTGTTTTTCTGAACATTGGAAAAATGATACGAACAGAAATTAAATTTTTTTGACAAATACGAGATCATAGGATAGCAAAGTTGATTATTTCTTTAATTTTACGCATAGAAAATGAGTTAATGTAGTTCCATTAATTGTTTCGAAAGCATTTTCTGATGCTTGATATTCATGGATGTGTCAGAGTATAAAAACAAACATTTTTTATAGCATTGTCTTACTTTACATAGCATTTATAGTCTTTTTTATAGCATTGTCTTAGAAAA
This sequence comes from Meta bourneti, assembly GCA_933210815.1. NCBI lineage: Eukaryota > Metazoa > Arthropoda > Arachnida > Araneae > Tetragnathidae > Meta > Meta bourneti. Next base: position 64,204,184 of record OW119922.1, read on the forward strand.
TGTATACAATGGAACATTATTAAATTTCTATTATTCAAATCATTGCTCAATGTTTAAGCCGGAGGTCCCAACCAAATTAGCAAAAAGAACATTAAATAGACAAAGCAAACCAAATAGACAAAGCAAACAATACTTGCTCAGCAATTTCTTGTTAATTTACTGCAATATGATACTTACTAATTAATATAACATCCTGAAATATCGTGGAATCAAAAGTGAATGCATTATACAATTATAGATTAGACGTGGTTATTAATTGTGAACAAATTAAAATTATGAAAACGTTTAATTCACTCATAAAGTAAACTATTACCCAACAAACAATTATACAGTAAAATTCATATTAACTTACAATATTAATAATTATGCATTCGAAATAATGAACGTGAAGTTTGTGCATTTTATTTTTATTGTTCATTTCTATGGAATTTTGCTCATAATTTTTTATTTAATCAAATTATTTAAATAACTTAATATAATAAATTGAGTAGTATTTCAGCTTGGTTGTGGGACTTTAGTCACCTGGTTTCATTTCTGTTTTGCTCTGATGGTACAGTCACAATGCTGTATAGTAGTTTTCTCTTTTAGATGATTGATACCCAAGAAATTTAATTTCTTGTGGAATTAAAACAAAATTATTGAATAAATACTACATCATAGAAGAGGTCAATAATAACACTTCTAAAATTTTTGCTGTATTTTAAGCGCATTAATAAAATAATTCAAATAAAGTATCAGTTAAATTAAATGATGAGTACGACTGAGCGAAGTCTGCAACTTACAATAACATGGAGCCTTACTCCAGCGAATATTTTCTTTTGAAAGATAACCTTCTCAAGATGTTCCTCTACACAAACATATATCCTTCGGTACTTGTATATATGCAGACATGTCTAGCTATCTTGAAATCACTGACAGTTATGAAATCAAATGCATTTGACTGTCCAACTAGATACATTATATGAAGGATATTTGATAAAGCAATTCCGTTGGGAGTGAAAGATAATATTTTGTTATGGAAAAGAGAAACTTGAGATTTTACAAGAATGAATCAATTTAATTTTTTATTCTTAAGAACTTTAATACAGATCAATCAAAGTCAGACATTCATAATGTCGATTTTCAAGTTAAGTTACTAGCCTGTGTAACAAGATTCATTTTGCATTTGCTGAGAATAGAACCTTTTAAATATTTCAACCCACTTTATACATTTACAGATAAAATTTTGAAAATTTTATCTCTAAATGTTATAGTATATATTAAATACAGATTTAATTAAAGAATAATAGTAACTATCAAGAGACATTAAAGTATGTGTGATTGGGAATATAATGTTTGAATTTTTAAAATGCACATTGAAAAGCACAGCACCCAATGCGATTCCAATTCATTATCTTTTGAAATATCAACCCATTCATTTATCATACAGTGTAAGGATGAGGTAGACACAAGAAATACCTTAGATACTGTATAAGCGATTCCTTTACTCAAAAATGAGGATATTAAGATTGCTATATGAAAAAATTTGTAGACTATTTAAATGAGCAGTAAATCTGAACATACTATAATGAATTAATGAAAAATGGTGTAATTTGTACTGATAATAGATATGAAATAAATATATTAGTTTCTATGGCACTTCGAATAGAAGTTGCATTCAAGTATTAAATTACTTTTCAAATCAATGAACTGCCATCCATTACGACAGTCGCCCTCTAGCAATGGTACGAGAAACTTTGACAGCATATCAATACGTGTAGCAAATGATTCTACAATTTGTTGTTTGTGGTCTTTCATGTTACGAGTCCAGGGGCTATTTACCAGCATGCTAACTCCCAGATGTATACGCATGTTTCTAATTTAACCCTCCAAGTGGTTTTGACGTGATATTTTGTCCATAAAGATATGACCAATTTTGCTAATAACGATATATCTCGTCATCAAGATATTGCCTAATATTTGATGATGACAATATCAAGAACTGGTCAGTTTTTTCCAATGACGAGATATCTCGCCCATCAAGATCTGGTCAGTTTTGCTTAATGTTGAAATACCTCGTCTAGACAACCAACAAGAGGGTAATATTAATTAACTTTTATCATATCATTATAAATTTTGGTAAATTAAGTTAATATCAATTTATGTAACTCCAAATACATTTCCAAGTGTATAAAACGTCATCTGGTATAAATAAATACTTTTCGCAACTGAAATATAAAAGAAATATGTGGTGTCTATTTAACATTCAATACTTCTGAATTTATGAAAGATCATAGGTGTCACAATATGTTTTTATTTACAAAAATAAACAAGAAAAACCAAATTTGAATAGAATCAAGTGACAGCATATTTACTTGTTTTTCTTACTTAAAGGAGGTATTGTGTTTTTGTTATTTTAATAGGAATTTCACTACCAACATGATACAATAATATTGATGAGGATTATAACCAGTGTAATTTATGAAATAAATTTATTCAGTAAAAATCCTCATCGAGTTTTATTAAATAAAACAACTAAAAGTAGACATTCTCTCTGTTGGCACTATTCACTGGATATAATTTTCAGTGTATGAAGCACGCAAGCAACAACTAGATAAAAGTCTCCAAATTGGACAAAAATATTTCGTATAAAATGTGACAGATCTGTCCAAAACTATGAGTGATTGCGATAAAGTAAACAAACTGCTATTAAAGCGTTTTGGAAATTAAGCTCTTGTTGATCTTGAGTGAAATAGATTGGATCCAAGGTACAACATTCAACAATTTTTTTCAATAAATTGTTTAGGGCCATCGACAGAGAGGCTTTTCCACCTAAGCCCAAGATTACTTTCATTTTTATACGAAGTTATGTCAAAATATTCTCCATGGTTTTTTATATAAATAGCAAACTACTTCTGATTTCACTGTTAAATGTTGAAGAGTTTTTACAGACTTGTGAATGAATAAAATTCTTTTTAATTAAATCCTCCTATTTTCTAGTATACTTTCCACTTTAAACGTACTTTCATGAGTAATGGTCTTCAATCTTTGTCTTAAAATTAATGGTTCGTGGTGGCTTCAAAAGAAAAATGGCTGAAACGAGCGGTGAGAACAGTAAAAAAAGCCCTACCTCTTCAAAAAATTACCAGTAATCGGAGAAATTAGAATTCTTCCTTTCCATTTGCAACGATGACAAATGATCCGTCAAAAAAGAGACCAGGTGCATTCAAGCGGCACATTTTTCTCACTCCTGAAGCAATTTTAAACTTCATTTCTAAAAAGCCAGGTACTAAACTTTCTCAGCGCTCGAACTTGGGTAATATATATGCACACACAGGTTCTGTCGTATTAAGAATTCTATTTCTTTCTCAGAAAAGAGCTATTCTTCACTGAAGATTATGGTGTAGTATAGCATTTGAAGCTTCTCAAGTACCATATCCGTATGCATTGTGTTTCGAATACCTCTCTTGAGTCGGGGTAATGCTGTTAAAATGCAAATTCAAGAAAACAGTGGGGCTTTTGTGTCTGTTTTGGAAGTTACTTACATTATTTTTCAGGAGTTCTCTCTATTTATAAGTGTGGCATTTATTTTCCGAATCCTGAGGTATAGAAATAATCCATTCATTATTTGAGTAGCTTTTACTCAAATCTATTTTTATCTTAATCTTTGGTTACATTAGCGGTGACAATATACCATGATTTTGCGACGCCTTAACCCACCTAGTGTTTTATCTTCGCGTTGAAAACTGCCCTTTGGTAGCCAACCTCTGTTGCAAAAACCTGTTTCAGACTGTCACCAGTTCTAGGGAAGACCAATTTGTTTTGCATATTTGATCTTCATTCCCCTTGGTGTTATAGGTCAGTTTTGCCTCCACGAAGTATCTCGTCATTCGTAAAAACAACCAGTTATTGGTGGACGAGATATATTGTCAATAGCAAAATTTACCAAATTTTGGACGAGAAATCTGATCAAAACCCCTTGGAGGGTTAATATTGTTTTCACAGCAAAAATAATTTCTACTTTAAACCAAGATAACAATAGTTTAAACGTCTTTGAGTAAACTGAAATAACAGTTTTTGCTAAGTGTACTTTATCACGTTTTAAGGTGTGTAGTTTACACTTTACATAAATGTAAAGTTGAATGCATTTTACTAAGGGAATAATACTTTTCCCTGAAGAATAATAAAACCAAGATTCTTATTACGTTTTTACTTTAAAAAACAATAGAGCTAATATTTTTCAAGGTTCCAATTTCTACTTTTGTTTTGCTACAATCAAAACAGCAAAATTTGAAATTTTCAACTATTTTCAGATAACTTTTGCACAAAAGGAGGGAGAAGAAGAGGAATTTATATGAACTGAAAAGTTTAAAAGAAGTCGCACAAGTGCAATCGCACTATAAACAGAGCAGAAACAGAATATTTACACACAGTTATTACTCATCAATAAATTAAAGAGATACGATTTTCAGTCGATACAATTAAAGTTTATTATAACATACTAATTGCAAATTAGTAGAACATATTAATAGTAGATAAATAGAACATATTAATAGTAGATAAATAGAACATATTAATAGTAGATAAATAGAACATATTAATAGTAGATAAATAGAACATATTAATAGTAGATAAACAGAACATATTAACAGCAGATTAGTAACGCATATTAATCGCAGATTAGTTCAACATATTAATTGCAGATTAGAAAGACTGTAATCGCAGATTAGTGGAACATATTAATTGCAGATTAGTGGAACATATTAATTGCAGATTAGTGGAACATATTAATTGCAGATTAGTGGAACATATTAATTGTAGATTAGAGGAACATATTAATCGCAGAGTGGTAGAATATATTACTTTCCGATTTGTAAAAAATATTAATTGCAGACTGGTAGATTCATTTGATATTCAATTGTAGAAAAGATTTAAAAGTTATCTGCAATGACCGTAATTTTTTAGTTTCTTTTTTCCCTATATTTAAACACGCTTTTTCTTATCTTTAAATTTAAAGTCGAAAAACTTAGAGCCGAAATTTCGAATTAAAAAAATCACTTCTCATGGAACTTTTAAGCTTGGCACTACGTACTTTGAAGGTTAGTAAAAGGTATAACATTAACTATAACCATATACATGGTAAACACTATGATTTTACATGCGTTACTCATATTACATTACATAATGTCTCAGTAAATTTTAATGAATCTATATATGAATTTCCTAGAATAATTATTATTGAGTCGTGATTTCTATCTAGTGTAAATAATTTCATCATAATTAAAGATGCATAAATCCATGCATTTTACTTTTATTGTGATTCTAACATGGTATGTTATTAAATAAATATATTTTCGAATCATTCTAAGATTAAATACTAGGCAGTTAACGTTCCAATACTTTTCAACTAGAAACTTGGAAAATGGGTCTATCACACCATAAAATTTTAATCGAAATTGCAATAAACTGATAATGAGGTATTGGCATTTTAGATTAAGATATGTTTTCTTATGTATCATAATATCTCATAGAAATCCAATTAAAAACCATTTTGTATCAAACACAATTTATAATTTTTTTGCATTCTTTAGCTTTCGAACTGATTGACTTTCAATAGATTTAGTAGTTTCCGATAGTATTTCGATAGTTTAATTACCCAAAAAAGAAATACAAATCTCAAGTAAAATGTTAGTCAACAGTAATGTTCAGCAAACTCTAAGTTTGAACCCCGATTTTATTACGGATATTCATAGTAGTTTGGGTCTATTTTAAGTAAGGTCGTGGTCCGATTAGACCTCATGCACCAAAACAATTGACGATAGAACGAAAAACCATAAAAATAAAAAAAAATAGTCAACAAAAAAAAGCAGAAATCAAAACCCTTCTATTCGATTGCTTTGAGTTTTCACAGCGTCAGGAAAATATTTTATTTGTCGTTTTCAATCTCAGTATGAATAAAGAAAATCCAATAACTCTGAAAACCTAAAATTTAATCTCATTAAAATGAACTACAAAGACCGTATTTTCAATGTTTTTCGATTTAATAAAATAGATCTGTTACAATTTTAAAACATTTTGGTAACTGTTGTAAGGAAAGTAATCGTACCATTTTGTATGTTTGAAGAATATAGTACACAAAATGCAATCTCCAAAACCAGAACTAATCAGTTGAAAAGTAATTACTTTATTTTTAGATCTACAAATTTTTAAGAGAAAGATGATAAATATTCTTTATTACTCATAAGTTCATACGGTACCTTTTCTCTTTGTATCACTCTTCGATGCATCGAATATTTGGAGATATCCATATTCAATACGACACCAAAAGGAAATTTTGTTTACGAACAGTAAAGAAACTCTGAATATACTTTTAAAGAATTAGATTTCAGACACTTGTTTCAAACAAGTGTCTTCAATTGAAACCGTATAAGAAATTTGGGTATCTTGGGAGCATGGGTAGGAAATAATTTATTTTCAAAAATATTTTACTATATTTAGATTATTATTAATAGGTTATACATCATGCTTGTGTTTAACTTGTATTTTGACATAAATTCATTTGAAAACGTGCAATTCAGTACTGATTTATGGCTTTTTATTTCTAATTAGCGTTTTTCTTAACCCACACTATATTTGGCTTTATTGTTCCCCAAAAAGCGCGATACATCATGAGGGGTTACAGTATTCATATTTCAAAGAAATGCAAGCGCTGTACCTTTTACTAAATTTGTTTGCAGTAATTTCTTGCCTTTCTCGATAGAAAATTAAAATAATTCGTGTCATCCATTTTACGAGAAGTAATCTACATAAATAAAAATGAAGTGTTTGTAACTTGAATGTTTTCGTCTCATTTCAAATTTTTTATCTGTTATGGGTCAATTTAGTGCAAAATCGGTGGTTTACGCATTCGGTGTATAACTGTGTCTACCCACACTCCGTCGAAATGGTTGGATATATTTTCACGAAATTTGCATACTGTGAATACTTACAGTAACTTAGTGACAGAAGTGCAATGCGTCAGTCTACCTATCTGTCTTTTAAATTATGTCTGTTTTCGTGTATATGTATTTGTGCAAATATCACGTAAAATATATTCAATATTTTATGAAACTTGTATACATTTAATGAATACGTTATTTCCATTTCATTCTTAGGCAACTTTCAAGCTAAAACAACTGAATATCTATACTTATTATCAATTCTGCACGGCATGTGTACATTTCGACCAACTTTCCTCAAGAGCCCTAGTTTTAACAACCGTGGTTCCAGAATATCTTTTTATGAAAAGAGTAAAATACACAGCACCAAACCCTTTAAACCAAGACTGGTAGCTAATCGAATTTTATTACCATATTTTAAAATTTTGAAAGGTTTCCTTTACAAAACGATTATGCTCATTAAAACTTGCATTTCTTTTCCACGTCGCAAATAAAAAAAATGACGGTTTTATTGAAAGCTGTACTCAATAAGGCAAGTGACACCATACTTATTCTAAACAGGTACTGCATGATTTCCATTCAAAACTGAATTTCTGAATTAAAAAAATATGCTTTAAGGTGCAACTCAACGAAACGGAAACTCGGTTCGTTGACCACGTGCAGCAATATCGTTTCCTGATTTTTTTCTCTCTGAATTAATTCTGCGTTTTAAAATTTTATTCAATTTTTAGTTGTAAGTTCTGGCACTATACGAGATCACCAGATAGAAAAGAATCCCGAATTAAAATATCTTTAGAGAAATAAGGTGATAGATGGCCTGATCGTGTGCTACGTGGTTTAACTCGAATTAGAATCCTGAATTCAAAAACCCTGATTTTTGTGAAAGTATGCAAGTTAGATTTGTACACACATATTGTAAATATTTTTTTTGTTTTTATATTTCTGTTATAAAATAAAAATTTTTGTCAATATATTAGGACTAAATACAATGACTATATTTGTTAATATATTTAGTCGATATCGTCCAATTTAGCTGGCGAAGATTGTCCTGCTTAAGACCTTGCACTATAAAATTCAAAATCCAATCCAATCCATCCAATTTAGCTATTAATCTTTCAAGTTTCGAACTTTAGCTTAAAAATTCCACATCATTATCCATGGAAAAAATGCGAACTAATTTTTCATTTTCCTGTGTAAACTCAGTTCAATTAATCTGAAACATGAGTTTTGAGACTCCAGTGTTCTAGAAGTTTAATACTATAGATTATAACTGCTTATTTAATGAATTGAAACTAACAGAGCAGCTAGTGCTTGCTGTTGTTACTGTAGTAAGATATTGTTATCATAATCTCAACAATAACTGGAAATATTCTGAAATCACATCTATATATATTAAAACGAGAATGTATATCTGCTGTGAAGGATCATAAATTTATTGAAGAATGTAGATTCAGCTGCCAGGGTTGTGTAAGTGTGATAATTAACAATCTAAGTTGTGCAAAGCAACTTTTAAAAATTGAATGTTTAGGATGACCAAAGGTGTCTATTGTAAATGCGTCTGATAAAAGAAGCATTTCTTGTTTCTTGCTGCATAGGATTTAGATTGCAGTTAACATCCAAGAAAGTGTAGAATTACATCTGATTAATCTTAAGTGCCTTGAGCGCCGTTTCATTAAAAAATCTGCCCCATAAACATATTCAACTCATAGAAACCGTTCTGGTTACAATTTTCTGAAACCTTACTGTGATTTATGATTCCTAAAATCTCACTTTTTAATGACAATCCGAGGCAGTATAATAACTGTGCCATAGATCTAACCATATAAAAAAGAATTTCAAAAGTCAAATGCGTTATATCAAATGTAAAGGTAAACATGACATTTAATTATGTTCTTTTGCAAAATGCAAAAGAACATAACAAGTTCAAACCGCAAAAATGATCAGAGCAGATTGTATTCATTGTCCGAAAAGATTAAAATGAAACAGTCTTTAAAATTTAAATATAAAAACAGAGACTTCCTTTTACTAAAGATTGAAAACATTTTTTCAAACGGAAGCTTTCAAGCCTATGCTTTTTAAAATCAAGCGATTTTCACTCAAGCTCAAATGTTTTCAATTGTCTTGGGAGAATTTAAAGCTGCACTTTTATCTAAAATGAAAGATTTCACGAAGACATCAAATCTCGAAAATGTCTCGCCTGTCAAGAGCGAGACTGATTTCCCCAGAAAGAGAAAAGAAAGGACTCATCTCTAAATGAAGTAAAATAAACGGATGATCCAATGTGTGATATCAAGACCGGCCATGGTAATCATTCTTATGTCTTCAAAATGCAGGTAATTACTGCAACACAGAACGTCTCCATAACTACTAGAACTGCATATGACGCATTTCTGATTTTTCATTTCTTCGATTTTTTTCATTCATGGTAATTTTTAAGTTCACTTTCTTGCAATGGAATTTCAGTAGCATTAAATAAGCGTTATTGGTTGCAGAATCCCCTATTTTCAAACGCATAGTTTTGCTAGAAACTTTCTACAACAGTTCATCTAATTTTTCTTGACCATCAAAGACTATTTACAGACTGACCAGACAATTATCCGTGGTGATGGTTTTGCTTTTGTGATTGACAATAAGTTAATAAGCTGTGATGACATAAGTAACTGGTTTTAGATTTAGCACTTCCTCAAAGTGAAAATGAAATTCTTGGAGATCAAATTACATATAAAGATTCTTAATTAACTCCAATGAATATTTATTCTCCTAATGGAAAATTATTCTCCGATAGTTTTCTTTTATATTTGTATGTGCTTACGACTCTGATTACTTTCTTATTTCTATTGAGGACAGTTTATGTACCAATAAGACGTCTTTATAATTCGTTACTTATATCATTGGGAATCATTTAACATTTTCTTTGAACATTACCCATATGGTTTAAGATACGATGGAATTGAACAAGATTGTCAAGATAGTATGCAAACGTAAGAATCAACCAAGTATTAAAAGAATTTCTAACTCACCTTCGTAGGATACTGAATATAGTTTACTTTTCGGACAGAAACAAAAGTTCTTGAGACTTACAAAGTCTCAGCTATCTTTTGAGTATGTGATAAAATACAAAAAGATGTCTACATAACTGGGAAAAGGTATAACAAATTGTACCAAGATACCATTATGAGAGAAGTTACACTAAGGAGCTAAAACGAAGCATTTTTAAGATCATAAAGTCACTCAACAATCACTAATGTAGTAATGAAAAATATCATGTCCTGGAACTCAAAGGTAACCATATAACTTCAACCTGCGATCAAGCAAATGCTTTAGAACATTTTTATTCAAGTTCCGACATTTTGACTTCAGTCAAGTACGTCAAAAAATGAATTTTGATTTTAGGATTGAAAAGCTTCAAGTAGCTATAAGAAAGTCTAACGCAACTAATTCCGGTAGAGATGGATTTTTTAAAGATGTTCAATATCAAAAGATATATATTCACTGATGAGAATAGACCGCAGGTTTGGGGGTGTGCCGTGCTAAATACCTTAAGGAACAAAGGCGAGGTTCCAGTCTCTTGAAAATCAACTTTGACTATCCCGATTCTAAAACTTTCAGACCATCAAACGCTATAGAATCTTATCGACCAATCGCATTAATCTCTAACCTGTAAAATTTTAAAAGAATACTTTTAAGAATATTAATCGAACAGACAGCACAAAAATTAAGTATGATGATATTACCTTTGTTCTTTATTCTGATGCATTACGATTATTAATTCTTATGATGCTGTTTGGCATGATTGTTTAATTTATAAGTGTTTATAAGTAGCTATCTATGGAAGAGCAGGTGTGTGGCTGTCAAATTTTATTATTAACAGGCAAATTAATGTTAAATGGATTTCAGCTAGAGTCTCGAATGCCAAAGGAATTCCTCAATGACTTTTTTCCTTTTACCTTCACTCTATATATGATGAATATTCTTTAAAACCATTTATCCAGGAGTTAAGTGATTTAGATATGCAGATGACATATTTGTACATGCTAGTGGCAAATCTTCGGGGAGTAAGAAAACTTCTATATAAGACCGTACAAATATTCTTACAATAGTTTATACATTTAAAACTGGTATTAATATCTGATAAATGTAGCCGAGGGAAAAAAAACGAGCCAGCCCTCCTCATTCGAGCAAGTTTTATAGTAGAAAAAATTCAAAGATGGCATTTGATAGGAACTAACGTCTTCTATAAATTCAAATGCATAAATTTTGCATATGGGGCCGTCTTCATATTAAATCCAGCATTTACATAATTTCCAATGGAAACCCCTATTTCGATACACAGTTTCGAATTTATATCAAAATTTAACTTCAGATACCAAATTTCATGTCATTAGGTCTTACCGTTTCGAAGTTATGAATACAGAAAGATTGGAGCTCATAATGTTAAATCAGTTTCTTAGACTTTCATGGATATCTTCCTAAATAATATTTCTATAGCGTTTATATTTTGTACCAGGTTAATGTTAAGCAAGCCATACAAAATCCACCTAATATTTTATCCTGGCAATTTTTAGCTTCCCGCTTGCAATATTTTTTTTATGTATATTAATTTCTAGTTCGAAAAATTGGGCAGATTTTCACGATTTAAGACTCATTAAATCTCCTGCAGCTCTGGACCTAATTGTCTGATCATACTGAATGATAGCTTATTTTGTAGAAAAATGTATAACCTTTCTAATAACGTATCATATGACCTTTAAAGTGGCCTTTTAAATTTCAAGTTCATTCAATTCGACCTTTGACCTACAATTACAAAAAAAGTGTATTCTTTTAATTTTTTTAAAAATTACGTGTTAAAGGTGCACTATTTATCTTTGCTTTGTGAAAGTTTCATAGTGGGACACGCATGGGTTCATAGTTAAAAAATATTAGTATGTAATCAGTACACATAAACACCTGTATCTTTTGACCTGCTTGTCCAATAAAGATGAAAGAGGGCATATTTTATAGAAAAAAGTATTGAGTGAAAAAAGAGTTTGAAGTCTCTGAGTTTGAAAAATATCGGAGGTGGTCGGGTTGTGGACAGTGCGGTTTGACATGGAATACCCCATATATAAAGCAGAGTTGGCGTCTATTTGTCTGTCTGTTCTCTATACAAATCTACACCGTTTGACCAATCCACACCAAATTTGGTACACTAATCTTTAAAACCCTGCGGGTAACGTAGGCTATATATTAATCCCGTTATTAAAATTGTCATCTCAATAATCAGAAGCAGTTTAAAATACGGAATTGTTATAACAATACATGCAATTCTACCAGAATGTTACAAGAGACAATATATAAAGAAGCCTTGAGGGTTACTTTAGGATTACCTAAACGTATACCGATACCAATCGTTAAGCTGGTGATCAGTCAGTTGTCTGTTTTGAAAAGAAACAACTACTTGGCTGGTGCATTTTATATTCAGCATATTTCTTTAGGCCAGTTATCTTCTCTTTACGAAAGAATAACTAAAGGTATCACATCCTCTAGAGAGAACAATCAAAAACATGAAAGACAAGATATTAATGAAACTTGTGAGCTCTTCAGCTCTTGGAATATAACTGGTCAAAACATTGATGGACACACTTGCCCTCAATTCAGCTATCCAAAAATATCCAATTTCATACCTCAGATCTTCCTTTCCAAAAAGTAACATTACAACAATTAATTCAGGCTTTATATTAAGAATGCATTAATAGTTAGACAAGAATGGACAATTGTAGTCACAGATTCCACGGAGATACGCGTATATCTATAGTAGGTATTTATTTCAAGAACGGAAAGTTCTTTGTACAATGCATTTCTAACGTAAACAGCATTTTCTTTGCTCATTAGAAGCGTGTGCTCTTCTTAAAGCCATAAGTGATTTTGTTGAAGAACCAAATTCTTACGTCTTTATAATGGACAGTAAATCTGTGTTTAGAGATATTTCAGGCATCTTCATCAAATCTTCCGCTAAAGCACTCCAAATCCACAACGCTATCCAAATAGGAAGTTGAACGCATACATTTCATTTGTATGAACTCCAGGCCATGTGGATATTGAAGAGAATGGGATGCCTGATCAACTGGTGACACCTTCTGACACAATACACCAAGTTATGAATGGGTCTCACCTAGAGAATTGGTCAAACAAGTTCACAACCAATTCCTTTCCTCAGTCACAAATACACAGACTAACTGAAAATACTTCTCCGAGTTTAATCATCTCAAGAATAATACTAATTTAACTTGGTCCCCTAATTGAAAATTTTCGACGTGTTGATATATTGATGACTGCAAACATACTGCCGACAAACTCCATATTAAATAAATTAGGACTAGCTGAATCTGCTCTTTGATCTACTTGTAAAGTGGAAGATACTACAGAACATTTCGTAATGCAATGCAAAAGGTATTCCACTTTAAGAGAGTTGTACCAACAAATAGGTATCAATAATATCCATCAAGTTCAGTTTTCAGAACTGGTGGACTTACCTTTCTGGGAAAAACTTAAAATTGGAGCTTTGGGGGAAATTTTATTGTCTCCTCAGATTCATTTTAGTTTTTCCTTTCCGACGTAAGCATGAGTTTTATTTTTGATAATGCAATTCATTGTTTATTTTTCTAACAAATTCATGATGTTTTTACTTTTTAAAGATTGTTAATGGTATTTTTCTAGTTTATAAGGCTTTTAACGCATAGTGTCATTTTTGCATTTTATATGTACATGAACATTGTGTAATCTGTCATTGTAATTTCTGGAACAATAAAAGGATCACCAGCACATCTGCTGTACAATACACTTCAAATGTGTATACGAAATAAAAAATTTTTAAAAATTTCCCCTCCGACTTAGTTTTATTTAGCTCTGTGTTCTGTGGTTGTAATTTTAAAAAGTAGTATTTTTTTAAAGTAAATTGCAATTTCTATTAATCACACACGCACCCATAACCCCACAAAGGATTCAATTTGAAACTGCATAGGCAAGTTTTAAATGATACTTTGCCGATATCAAAAGAATGTTAATGATAGAAAAATTCAAACTAGGACTTTTGAAATTGTTAAAAATTCTTTCTTATAGTGACAGTGAAGGTGAAAATTGCCTATTTTACGAGTTGACCTTATATGTAAGAAACATATTATCTATGTTAAAAGTTCCTCGAAAACAATGATTTTCTTTAAGATATTGGGAAAAAACCCGCTCGATGTACCATTTTTTTACAAATGGTAATCGATTACCTTCGATTCGTCTATAATGAAGACATTCATTTTAAAACAAATTCTTTTGTTATCGCACGTTTAAAAAACTGCCAAATGAAATTTTCTAGAAAAAATGTATTCGCTTTAAATAAGTAGTCTCGAAAATCTTATCAAATTTGTTTATCATCATTCCCTTAAAAATGGCAAAACTGTAAAATGTCGCATAACTAGTGCCAATAGTGCCACACGTCAAAAAAGTGGTATGGAGACTATGAGTGCTAGAGTATTTGTCATTCTTATGAACTGAGTTATAGCAATTTTACAGAAAATGAACATAAGCGTTCATCATCTCTCTCCATATCTGTAGTAATCACCTTTCATAATTTTATCATATGCAATAGGGGGCGATGCATGCGAAATATATTAAATAGATGAATATGAAAAGCAGTTCAAAAATTATCTTTCTAACACTTAAATAAAGTTGACATTTTTCTACGAAAGACAAAAGTGATTATTCTGGTCACTTTCTCAATCTACAATTTACCAATTCAACCCGAGTAAGGTCGAATATTTTAAAAACATATAAAATGTTTATAAAATGAAGCTGAGCGCATTTTGCAATTGCTTTTTATGAACACAATTTTTAGAATAAGTAGTTTTAATGATAGTTTATTCGAACTATATAAGTACTTGTACTGTAAATGTTCAATAGGATTTATAGTAGAAAATTTTATGTAAGCATAGGAATATAGTAACTGAATAATCCCAATTAGATTTTTAAAATTAATTCTTGAAAAACAAAAGGATGCAAAACACCTGGCAGATGCAGTTAGAGGCTTCCTGACAAGAAAATAAAAATTCCACAATGAAGCAAATTTTTTTAATATTCAAAGACGATCAAAATAATTTCTAATTGTGTGAATGAGAGCATATTATTTAAAGTTTAAGATAAAATGAGTGCTAAGATAACATAACATGAATAGTGAATATACCATTATAATTTTTGAAGTTTTTAAAAATTGAAAATTTCTAGCCTGAAAAATTTGAAAGATGGCTTATTACTATGCTGCTTGGAGAACTTCAGTTGTTTTTGAGGACTTAGTTATCGCTAAATTGATACGAAGCTTCTGAGTACTTAGTTGGTTTAGACATTAATGTCTTTTAAAATGCAATCCTTTCGGTTCTTGTTTCATTCATAATTTCATTATTTAAAATATACGATGTATTTAAGTAATAACACTATGTATTCCTAATGAAGGAGATATATTTTGCTAGTGAGGGATTTGTGAAATATATTTATCGAAATAAAAAACTGCTTTTGAATAATCAATTACGACTGGCTTCTAGAAATAAGTAATATATGTTGCGAGACGTTGACTAATAAGTACCAGAAAACCTTTCATGGTCTGCAATTCAATGAAAAAGCATAAATCAAAACCATCATAATTGAATACAAGATCTAATTCAACATGAACTACTAAACCACTCCGTCCAAACAATCCCCTAAGCTTACGTCAAAATTCCTAGCACGTTATAGATGGTTTAAGTGCCTAGAGAATTGAGGTCGTAATAAAGAAACGCACCGCTGGAAATCGCAATGGTAAGACCTATTTTTTATGCGTTCATAGCAGGATTATGCTGGTCCAAACGCAAACAAAAGACATTATATCATAACTACATGTCAAAGGAAAAGCCAATCAAGACGCGGTTTTTATCATGTTACGGTACTGGCATAAGCACTTCTCGAGGGCTGGTAACACCTCAGGAAAAAAGAGAACCTTTTCTCTAGCTCACGAAACCCAATTAGTCTACGTGGCAGATTGCCAGTTTCCACCATATCGTGGCGTTTCTTTTCGATTTATGAATTACGGAAGGTGCGTTTTCCTGTGGACTGGAATTTTCCTGACGGCAAGCTCGAGTGTTTTTTGATAGTGGGATAATTTTTCTTCGCCATGCATTAATGTACAATTATGAATTAAACTGTTATTTACACACGTGTTGGAAGTTACAAAGAGGTTCTGTTAAGGGGAGCCGTGTCAGAAACAGATTTGTTCTGATTCAGTGTAAAAAAATATCCAGTACAGTTAAATGTAACAATGATAAGTAGGTGAAAGTTTTCAAAATCGCTACTTAACTGGTACAATTGTCATAACGCTTGTCTACCACCCAATAGACCCGGGTTTGATTCTCGGTTTGTAAGCGCATGAAACTGTTATTTACACTCGTGTTCAAAGTTGTAAAAAGGTTCTGTTAAGGGGGTGGCGTTTAAGAAACAGGTTTGTTCAAAGATTCAGTGTCAGAAAATATCCAGTAGATTTAAATGTAGATGTGATTAGAAGGTGAGGTAAGTAGGTAGTTAATTAACGTCGCATTGGAGCAATATAATGGGCTATTGGCGACGGTCCAGGATCAATCCCTTCGGGATTGATCCTGGAGACAGGGGATCCTGGAGAAGGGATTGATCCAGGAAGATCCAAAGACGACACCTCGTAATTTTGAACCACGATCAGATGATGAATTCAACACCTGAGCTGGAAGCCCACTCTCCAAACTTTCACACCACGCCACCGTGAGGACATTTGAGGCAACGACAGATTTAATGTGCACCAGCCCCCACTTACAGAAAGTCTTTTGATGGATCGAGTTTTGAATTCGCAACTCTCAGGCTGTTAATCCGAAAATCTTCCAAACGGGCGATTCATTGAAAAAAAAATATCCTGTAGAGTTAAATGTAACTATGATTAATACTTTAAAGTTCCCAAAACCGCTACCTAACCGGTACAGTTGTCATAGCATTTGTCAACCACCCAGTAGGTCCTTGGTTTGAATCTCGTTTAGTAAGCGTATTAAACTGCTATTTAGACATTTTAAGGTTGTAGAAAGATTCCGTTAAACGCCATGCAAGGAACAAGTTTGTCCTAAGATCCAGTGTAAGAAAATATCCAGTAGATTTCAATATAACTATGATTAGTACGTAAAAGTTACTCAAAACGCCACCTAATTGGTACAGTTGTAGCGTTTGTCTACCAATAGGTTTGAATATCGGTTTATAAGCGCATGGATGTTGGTGATTGTCCGTTAGGAATAACGCCGGCTTAACTGGTTTTCTTTTCAAAATAAGTCGTCTCTTGCAGTACCGAAGAGGTCATGGTCGAGCATTATAAAAAATATTCTGCGTCTAATATCAAATGCGCAATAAAGTAGCACATTAAAACTCTAGTCTTCACAGTTTTCTACTCTAGAAAGAGAAAATTGAGTTTGCTAATTGTTTTACTGTTATATCTCGCCCATTTGTTGTTATCATTTCAATCCTTGAATGTCTTTTTCTGTTATTTTATAGAATATAAAATATGGGATACCTGGTAATTGGCTTATGTAAATGAAATTACTATTTAGAAGAGTATGGAAATTAAAATGTAAAAGCAAGAACGTATTTAAATTTAAAAAAAATCTAGTTAAACCTTCCTGCTGATTTATGTTTGTGTCGAAAAATGCCCTGTAGTGGCCAGTCTCTGTTACAAAAACCTGTCCAAAACTGTCATCAGCTCTAGTCAAGAGACAATTTAATTTGACTACTTGGATCTTCAATACCCTTGGTACTCCAAAGTAATAGGGCAGCTTTTCTCAACGAGGTATCGCGTCATTAGTAAAATAGGACAGATTTGATAAACGAGATATCTCGTTGAAACCACTTGGAGGGTTAAAGTATTTGAGGTCTAACATACTTATTTTGGAGGAATGTCGAAGAGATATAAAAACATTTTATAAAACGATTTTTCAACCAAAAAACCAATTATTGTGAAGATTCCTTTAAAATTTTAGGAACTATCATTTTTCCATAAAAGGCGAGACTTTAGATATTAGAGTAATTTTTTAAGTTGCTTTAACATCTATTCTTAAAATTTATGTAAAAAGTAATTGCTTGGATATTTTGAAATAAAATGAAAAGCTACGTTTAAATTAGAATGAATGAATTTTCTTATAATCAAAGAAATTCCTGTTTTCTAACAGATTGAAAGCAAAATCTGCAGCATACCTTGGGGTATGTAAATAGATTGCTGCAGATAGCAGCGTGTATTATATTTTAAACATATGCATCTTTGTGTTTCAATTGTAAGTAAATGTATCATTTCAGTGTTATAGTTAGATACAAAATGAGGCAAGAAAATGTCATTCTATATGCAAAATCGTTGAAAATGTTGGATATCATATCTATCTTTGTGAGGAAATTAGACTTGAATAGGGGAATTCTGTCATAGATTAGAGGTGATCTGAAAGACTAGATATACTTAATTTTGATTATAGAATATTGCATGAGATTTAACGATTAAAGTTCGCTATTAATCATAAATTTCGAAACAAGGGACATTGATATACATGTTAGTGTGTGTCTAAGAACTAAGAGGAAACAACGAGAAATTTAAAAATGAACTAAAGTGGCCATGCAAACGTCAAACTATAGAATCAATACGTTCCAAAATAATTGCTGAAGTATTTTCTAGAGTAGTCTTGCAGCAACCGGCGAAGTATTCGGTGTTAACTTTTGAATACAACAGGGGGTTAATTTTTGGTAATTAGATCTGTTTGCATTACGAACATCCGAAGTAATTCATACGAAAGATGTACTCGTTGGGAATTAAACGATCACTATCCGTTAACTAGCAATAAATTATTCAACGAAACAGCATGAAGTTTATAATTTTCTCATATTAGTGAAGGATTTAAAACTTGTGATGGGGATTTTCAGTTCAAACAAACCACCAGACGACGAGGGTTTTACTTTCAGTGGCCCGATGCTCTAGCTGAGTAGAAAGCGGATAGATCTCTCAAAATGTAACCAAGTGACGTTGATTCCGGAATAAACATATAGGAAACACGTTATACCACAATAACACTAGCCCTGTTTATATTTTGATTTACAGTAAAATACTATTAGATATTGTCGGCTTAGAGGTGAAACTCATTAACTGACATTTTTGGAGACACTAAGTGTTATTTTTATGATGCTGAGATATACATTGTTTTATTGTAATCTGAAATATATAACTCTACCCAAATACTTATAACGTATATTTTTTACCTAATAGGTAATAGGTAGCCTTTAAACAGTTGTTTAGTAAAAAAATATGTCATAATTTTTGGTCAAAGGCTAAGATATGTAGTTTTTAGATATTTTTGTAAAGTTGATCTTTTTGCACTAATTTCTTTTTTATTTCCTCGTCATATATATAATATTTTACTATGCATGTATCAAACATTTTATTTTAACGACCTTGTTCAGAAATACTTGTTATTCGTTTATTTAGTATCAGTATTTATAAAACCAAACGAAACATCACACATTTTAGATACATCTAACAAATTAGTATGATGTCTGATCTAAATGTTATTTTTCATATCATATAATCATGGCATAAAAATGTTTTCCTTACGCTATATAAGAGGATTTTCTGTAAAGCTAACATCAGAGGAAGTTATTGTTTCGGTAACCTCTTTCATGCCTTAACTACAAATAGATTTTCAAGCTCTAATTTTTCGGAGGTTCATATATATTTTTTAATGATTTTAATTCAATAATTTGCTACAGCGAAGTGTTTTGGTTTGTTTTTTTATCTAACAGTATTCTTTTTCTAGCATTTTTTATCATATATTGTTTGTTCTCTGTGCGTAACTGGATACTTTTCCATAGGGAAACAACAATTAAATAAATAAATAACGGAGCATATTACTTGGAGTTCTACAGGAACTCATTTTCAGCAAGTGACATGAATTAAAAATGGATGCCAAACAGCTATAGCATTTCTCAAACGAGAGTATTTTTTCTTCTCAAGAACTTTGTTTCTGCTTACACTGAATTCCCTCTCATACGGACAACCACACCAACTCTATCACCAAGAAATCTGGTTTTATTCAGAGAAAATAGCAACTGTTAAAATGCCATAAATAAAGCGTAACGCGATCTAATTAATACAAAATTTGCTTTAAAATTCCGATTCCGTAATCGTGAGTACTGATTTGTGATGATAAATACAAAACAAATTTAAATGCAGTAATTCGTCGTATGATTTATTTTAGCCTGTGCGAAAATACCGTGATGATTTCAGTTAATCAGAGTTCAAGACAGCACGGGCATTGTGTAAATAACTGAGAAATCCTCAGGGTAACTGCGAATAAACGAAAGAACCATCCTCACTTCTCAACACTCGTTTGACAAGCCCTGATAGTAAAATTCCCGGCGGCTCAACACAACTGCACGTTGTCCAATTCAGGAATTATGCTTATTAAAACAGACTAGATGTCTGCTTGTATTAGTGGCAAGACGAGGTAATTTTACTTTTTTTTCTGCATGAATATATCCGACAAAATTACAATCAATGGTTTGGCGTTAAATATTTCATGGTTGGGTAGCGTTGGAATGTAATGGTGTAGTTCTTAGATAAATATTGTTAAGGAAAATTATTCGTATATACAATATTTCAAGCATGGGAAATATATCTACTCACATTTACGTTATGAACTTATTTTTAAAAGTAAATCAATTTCAATATTTAAATGCAGCAATTCGTCATGTGATTTATTTTTACTGGTGCGAAAATACCATGCTGATTTAGTTAATCAGAGTTCAAGATAACATGGTATTAAGGAACTAACTGAGAAATTCTGAGGTTAACTACGAATAAACGAAAGAGCTTTCCTCTTCTCTCTGAACACTCATTCGCCTTGACAGTAAGATTCCCAGCGGCACAACGCAACTGCACGTTATACAATTCAGGAAATATTCTTATTAAAACAGACTGGAGATGTCTGCTTGCATCAGTGACTGGATGAGGTAATTTCGCTTTTTCTGCATGAATTCGTTCTGCAAAATTTTAATCAATTAAATAAAATTAACCGTTAAATAATTCGTGGTTGGGTAGCGTTGGAGTGTAGTGGTATAGCCCTTAAGTAAGTATTGTTAAGAAAAATGGTTCGTATATGATATTTCAAGCATTGTAAGGTTATTAACTCACATTTACGTTTATGGACCATTTTATAGAAGTAAAATTATTATTTACAAAGTATAATTTACAGCAGAATCCCTTATTTCTTAAATTTTGCGGAGAAGGGTTCTGGACATATCTTAGGAAAACGTGTTATTAGAACCCAAATACTCAATATAAAGCCCATATACACAAGCGGGTTGGTCTGTTTTACTATTTAAAATAATTCTGGTGATTGAAAATGCAACATCATGAAGGACAAAAGATATAGAAGCTACATTCATTGTATAAATAACATAAGGCACACGGGTGAAATGATTGAAGTTACAGCTCCCGTCCTCTCTGCATTGAAAGAAAGAGGCTTTGGATATGTATTTGGGGTATGTCAGTTCGTGCTGCTTCAAAAGTTCATCTGACGTAGACACGTGTGGTCTGTGGTTCACCAATCGTTAGGCGATCATCGAACAGGCGTGTTCGATGGGCGATAGATCTGGTAAATGGGCGGACCATGGAAGAAGTGAAACTACAAAGATCTGTTTCTTGTGAAAACTCAAAATGTATAGGTATTTAAAAGACGATACATAAAACATTCATTAATAATTACACATGCTCATATATGTAATGCTTAAAAATTAATAATCTATAGTTATTTTACCTAGACTTGTTACCTAGACCTAGAACTCTGATTACCTGTGAGTACTTCAAAGGAGCTTTATATTTCTTCCAGCAAAATCAAAGAAAACGTATATCACTAAGCAGAAATAGCGCTCAATGAAACATTACCGTCGACTCAAAGCAGAAATTCATTAACTCAAGCCCAGTTGGTAGTCATGGATTGGTAACCGGAGGGTTGAGAGTTCGAAACTCGATCCAATCAAAGACCATCGTGTACGTGGAGGCTGATAGACGTTAATTCTGTAATTAACTCTACTGGATATTTTCTTACAATGAATCGCCCGTTTGGAAGAGTTTCGGATTAACAGCCTGAGACTTGCGAATTCAAAACTCGATCCATCAAAAGACTTTATGTAAGTGGGGGCTGGTGCGCATTAAATCTGTCGTGGCCTCAAATGTCCTCACGTTGGCGTGGTGTGGAAGTTTGAAGCGTGAGGTGCCAGCTCAGGTGTTGACCTCGTCATTTGACCGTAGTTCAAAATTACGAGGTGCAGTCCTTGGGTCTTTCATTTCGGGATTGATTCCGGACCGTCCCCATTAGTCCTTTGTGTTGCTTCAATTGGACGTAAATTCAACTGCCAACTATTAACCGAGAAAAATTTTATACTGAACAGCTGTTTAAAGACTAACTATGCGTATTAAAATAAAATAAATAATAATTATAAGCATTTTGATAGCTTTTCATTTGTCTTTTATACAGCGTACAATAAGAATATCCCTCATTATCATTATAATAGCAGCGTTTCCGAAACCATGTAATGCCACTTAATGAGTTTCTGCTCAAAACGGACGATACACAGATAAATACGTAAATTTCAGAATATTTAGATATTGTATTTCATTCATGTGAAATGTATCTTGATTTTAATAACTGCTCCAGAAATTCTACAAGTAGCTAAGTTTTTTCTAATGACATAAACATTTTCATATTTTCGATTTCTATAGTAAAAACATCCCGATCTGAACATATATTGTTGTTGAATTAAAATAGAAGATATTACGATGGGAATGGTTTTCCTGTAATATAAATTCCAAAAATATATTTTCACAAAAGGACCCAATTGGAATATCCAAATACATCATTTTCAAAATTATCCATTTAAGACCAGTATCAACAGTTAATTGGCAATCAGCAGTTCCTAACCAGAGGGTGGACACTAAACTCTATTAATGAGAGTATATCTATTGAAGGCCAGATATCATTACCGGTTTTGGGGTGTCCGGGCCAATAATCGATTATGCGATAGAGCTGAGTCCGGTGAACAGGCGGGACTATCTGCTATTACAGCGTTCAATCGTGTGCCCATAATGAACGTGTTCTTGTTCCTGATATCTCATTCAATTCCAGTTGGGGTGGAATATAGGGCTATTTTCCCCACTGGCATAATTTTCGAAAACACGATGATGGTCGCACTAGTTTAAAACCGATTAAATGCAGTTTTGTGGAGTTGGATATATAGTAGGGCTTATGTGGAGCTTGACTGGATGCTCACAGAAGGTTAGTCTGGGATGATCTACCCATCAGTTACGCCTGTGTAAGCATATACCAACTTATTGATTTTTGTAAAACGATGCATTTAAGTATTAGTTTGGGTAGCACTTATATTTTTTAAATAAATTTTCTTCGTGTAGTTTCTGCAGAGGAAACGTATATTTGAATGTTTTGTGGTGTAGTTAATGGTGATAAAATCGTGCAACAAAACATGCTAAACAAATGAATGTAAAATGTCTTATTTTCATTTTTGTTATGGTTTAAATCTGATGATCCGATGTTTTCAAGTAGATATAGAAGCACATGTTTTTTTTTCGAAATACGTTTTCTTCATGAGCTTTTTGTTTGAATGTTTTGTGGTGTTACATTAATGATGATGACATCGGGAAACAACTTGTACATCGTTGAATGTAAAATATAAATAAAATGTATTATTTTTTATTTTCATTATAGGATAAATCTGATGATCCAATGTTTTCACGTTTTAGATATGGAAGCATATATTTGTAATACATTTTCTTCATGAAGTTGTTACAGACGAAACTCATATTTGAATTTTTTATGTGTATATAAATGATGATAAAGTTATAAGACAGTTTCCTAAATAACTGAATATACTTTATCAATAAAATACATTAATTCCAATATTTTGTTATGGTTTAAATCAGATTTATCAAGAAATCTTTAGAGTAATTTATTAGATTTAACATGATCTAAATGGATGTACCAATAAACCATTTTAGATTATTAAATGTGTGTTTGCAGAGATGCCTAATTGGTTACTCAAGAAAAAAAACTTTATTCTATGGTCATTGCGTATCTTTTTTAAAACCACCAAGTGAAACCTTATTGTATTTAATATTTTTAACTTATGAGCGATCATCTTATCACAGTTATATTTTCTGAAACAAAAAAAGTTTTGGGGATAATTTATTTCATTTGAGCAACAAATACACTCCAAATTAATACCATACCAATATCAACAACTGACGTTCGTTTGTCTTTCAAAAACAAAGTATTATTTCTTGAAATGTTTACTGTCAGTGAAGTTTGATTAGATACTTTTAATGCTAGACAGAAAAAACAAATAATCTTATGCGATTATTAAACCTAATTTATTACAATGTCATAAAGCACAGCTTGCGACGTTCATTTTTGTAGTTTTCATTGGAATCAATTTCTCAAATAAGATTCTAATGGTAGCTTTAAATGTAGCGTTTCCATATATTTTAGAAAATGGAGAACAAATGGAGATAATTCATCACATAAGCTTGGTTAGATGTTACGAAACTTCGATTTTCCGAACAACTAAGAAAATGAAAATGGACATGAAAAGTAAAGAACAGTATAAAGTTAGTTCAGAGTCATTTTTAACGAAACAAAACTCCCTGATTAATTAAGTATTGTTAAAACTTCAAAACTAATTTTCAAACAATTTGACGGAAAGCGTAACAATCTTCGACACACTTTTTTACAAAATATTTATTCTCGTCAAGACCGTGGAGTTTTAAAATATCATCTTTTTGAAAGGATTTTTAAGATCATTGAGCATCCAATAATGTGCAGTTGGGGAAAGCGCTCACTTTTGAAAGTCAAAACAAAAGACTACCAGACGAGAGACCTAACTGATAAACCAGACACCACAGCGCAAACTTCAATACCAGATGGCGTATTATCATTTGCGCATATTCATAGCTCGAACAATTTGCCTTTCATTAACACAACGCAGCTTATTTGTCCGAGGTTTCAAGAACAGCTGGTTCGAAACATTTCAGGCTATTTTTAACGTCTGCTTAATTCGGATATTGAAAAGTGAGTTTTTTCTTTGTGTTTATCAGAGGTTTCCTGTTAATTACTCGTGGAAACTAGGTCATTTTTGGCGTTTTAGAATTATTTTTTAAAAAATGGTCCAGGTGTTTTATAAAAGAGTTATTTTTTCCGAACCTCTTTCTTTTCCATCACGGATCTGGTGCTTGTAATTCAATTATACTTTCCAAAGTGGCGATGCTTGCTTCTGATAAGGCCCCCGAAAACTTTAATGCTATCTGGTTTTTACACTTTTTACATAATCAACAGTATTTACTCGATAAGAAACTCCACTTCCTAATACGGCACAAAACGATGGAATATAAAGTTTAATTTGCTTTTGCTTCAGGAGATAAAGCACTCAAAAGTGATAGAAGCTCTCCGAAGTAGTAATTTAGAGCCACAAGCTGATATGTAATTATTTAATATGGAGTTTTTTGAAACTTGATATGGAGCCTTTTGAAAAGTTTCCTGTAAGTAATTATTCTGTAAAGTACTTTTAGAGGCTCATGTTTTAAGTTAGTTTAAAACTTTAGTGATTAATTAATAGCTTCATGTATGTTTTAGGAAATGCAGTGTATGCCTAAATGGGGAAAATAGCAAACAAAATTACTTTTAACTTTTGGACAATAATATTGCTTTTAAATGAACGTGTATGTAGTTCACGAACAGGAATATAATAAGAGTTTTGACATACTAGCTATGATATGAATTATTTTGAATTATGTACACAACAAAATTAACTACCTTAAACTCATAGGAGACTATACTACTATTATTAATGTGTTATTAAAATATATATATATATATATGGGTGTCAGCATTCTGTTTAAGATAAATCCAATGAAAGAATTTAGCATTTTAGGATATGAAATACATCAAAGCGATGATAATTATTTATGTACCTTTAAAATCAATAATTTTTAATATCTTTAAAAATTTTAAAACCCTATTTTTTCTAAGAAAAACTATTTAAAGTGTGAATTACATTCAGTCATTAGTAACCGAGACAAATTATCATGCAATCCATTTAACTATTTAAGTGGTTCCGAAAAGATATCCATCAAGACCTGACCTATTTTGATAATGTTGAAATATCTCGTCCATCAAGATCTGGTCAGTTTTGTTAATGACGAGAGATATTATCGGACCATCAGATAGGGGGATTAAGGGGACAACAGACTTCCAAAATCAGCAAAATCGATCTAAAAATTAATTTTGTAAATTTTAGGGAAAAAATTCTTCTTTGTTATTGAACTCTGTATGACATATATAATTTTTAAATTACGATAACTTTTTATGAAGTTACAATATATACAACATAAAATATAAAGTACATTATCAAGTTTACTAAAAAACGCGTATTTCTCGATTTGAGATATTTTTACATTATTTTGTCAAAATGTTTCCAACACATCAGATTTTTATTGATTTAGTTGAAATTGTTTTTAATAATCCTTACAATATGTTGTTTATATCAAAGGGCAAATAAGAATTCACACTGCTTTCAAATTTTGAAATTTTAGTTTAAAATGTTGCTTAACCATGGTTGTTTTTGCAAAAAGTTAGTATGAAATTCTTTTGCTTTACAATTAAAAGATACACTTACCAAACGGAGTTCGTTTGATTTATCTGCATACAAACTTGTTATGTGAATTAAAAATTTGACAATTTATGACAATCGAATAATAACTGCAAAAGTTTGTCTTGAAAGTCTACTGTCCCCTTAACTCTCTACGACCCTCGATTCGACGAAATACCTTATCCATCAAGATCTGACGAATTTTGCTAATGACGAAATATCTTGTCATTAAGAATACAGATTGAAGATGATTCCGAATGATGAAAATCTTGAAGTTCTTTTATGACGAGATCAACATCCGGTTAGTTTTGCTAATGACGAAATATCTCGTCTAGACCAGGAGGGTTAATATCAAGTATCATAACCTATTGCGCGCACTTCACACACACGTAGAAGGGATAAAGGACTAAAAGATGTACAGAACCCATAAGGTTACATCCAAGAATCCAAAAGCAAAATGCCTTATGAAACCCACAAGATGTAGCGGAGCAAGTGATGGTGCTAAGCACGAATATCCTACTTCAACTCATCTCAAGCATCTTTAAGGATATAATGTGAAATGATCGAATGTAAGAAAGGAAAATGAGAAATTCTTCTGGTGTATATTGGTTGCTAATAGCGATAGAAGGAATCTGATATCGTCTTGCTGAAAGATAATATATTGGTGGTGAGGAAACAGTGTAGTTGATCTAGAAACATCCACCCAGTATATTCTGGAGTTGTATATCTCACAGGATATGATGATTTTCTGGGTGGTTCATCTATAAATGCCAAATAACATCTCTTTCCATAGCTTGAATCACCTACACTTAAAAAGTGAGTGCAATAGTTTCATTTAATCCACATTACACACACAATCTTGGATCACCAACACAATTCTATACTAGTATTTGTCATATACTCCGGTTTTTGGATGAGTTTAGAGAAGTGCTACCGAATTTTTATTTTGAAGACAATATAGTAACATGATGAAGTGATTGATGGTAAAATCATATTTGCATGTAACAGGAGAGCGAATAATCATTGAAGATAGGCTTCACGTTTGCTCTTGACTGCATTGTTCGCTGTTTAAAGGTAAGCAACTCGCAATGACGTGTGTAAATTTTATTGCTATTTCTGCAATCTACTTTACCTCTACTGTCACACTTCTTATCACACCTGCTATGGGTATCACGCTCAAAACATTCAAGGTTCATGAGAATAGTAGATCCAGAAAATGTGGTTTAGGCTTGGTCGGCAGATTTATCTTATTTTAAATAAGTTAAAACCGAGTGATTTGATAGGAATCCATTATCAGTCCTTGTAGAATTCAAAGAACAATTTTTCGCTATTTCTGTCGTTAAAGTTACGAATAAATTTAGTTACTCGAAGAGTAACTAAATTAATCTAAATATTGAATAAAACTGAGGGATTGTAAGCTACACTGACATACAAAACTTAAGGAACGCCGTTATTTTTAAATGTTGCAGACTCAGAGTTAAACGAATCAGTCTGTCGGTTGGCTAAACAGCATATTCAGATGAAAGATGGTATATATTTAAATTTTGGAATAGTGACGTCAAAGGTTCTAACATAGGAATGTTTTCTGTTACCACAGAAATTCATCCGCAACCTCATTCTCTCTACGCAAACACTGTGCAAGACCTGCATCAGTGTTCAGAGTGGTCATACTGCCTACCAATGACAGCCCATCTTTTTTTTAAATTTTCAGTTACACTTCTATCTTATGGCATCGAGGGCAGAGAGTGCCGTAAGAGTGAAGGGTAGCAGTGCACTGTGTACCCAGTCTTATGACAGACACCCAGTGCACTTCAGTTCGAAGACTGTTTTTACTGTTCGATTATGTTTTTGTTATCTTTTTATTTTTACTCATCGGTTTGATAGCTCTCGACGTACTTTTTGTATTAGCTCCCCACGTCCAAGTGACATTATTGCAAAATAGCAGCTTAAAACCTTACAGTTCCTAAAGCCTTGCACGCCAGTTTATGCCTATATTGTCATTTCAAGATTTCTTTATTTGAAAAACATCACAACCTTAGATTTTGGTTAAATCAATTTGTATTTTTGAAGAAGTGATTTCATGCTAAAATTTGAGCGAAAAATTTGAGTCCCCAAGCCCCGAAGTCAAAATTTATACCTACAACTACTTGAAGTATACCCATATTTAAGAATGAGATACCATGGAAAATGCAAAATACAATAGAATATTAATAAAGTGTACAAAAATATACAAGCCTTCGTTATCAGTAATTCTTATAATGTAAAAATTTCAGAAGCCCAGGTACTTTGTATATTTCAGTAGCATGTAATAATAAAATATTTTTATGTAACTTTTATTGAAAAAATTAAACTATACTTATTTTTTAAACCCATATACTTTTTTAGTTTATTTCTATACAAAAATATATAAGGAATATAAGGACATGAAAATGCATCCTTTAAAAAAAATCATCATTTCAATAAATCTTTCATTACTGAGGCATTTGCAGGCTTTATTCTCTTAATTGCATTAAGAGAATAAAGCCTGCAAAAATATAAAACACTCATATTTAAAGTATCATTAAAATAACCGTAATACATTTTCTTCTAAAAATAACCCACTTTAATTTCCAGACTAATCACATTATTGAAAGTAAAGAATATTAATGCAATATGATATTTAAGATGAGAAGAGGAAATGCTTTTTGTTTTTCAAAAATTATTGATCCCCAAACAGGAAATAGGAACTTTTATTATCAATATCTAAACAAATAAAATAACTATAATTCGTTACTATTTGAAAAATATTGTATAATATTAAGTTTGGTTGCTCATCCTTAAACGAAACTTCATTCTCTATTAATACAGCTTAACACATGCTTGTCTGAATGAATTCATTTATAAAAAATGTAATATTTACGAGAACAGAAGGCCTTTAATACTATCGCTGCTTGAATGTTACTGCTACTCTGCCGTAAGCTATTTTATTTTCTTATGAAAGCTTTGTATGTTTCATCCACATTTCTAAAGTTTAAAGCAACGTATTTCAGAATAGAAGCATTATATATATATATATATATATATATATATATATATATATATATAATAAACAATCCAACTTACCAAGTATTAAAATCAAACATTAAAGCACGTAAAGTAACGGAAATGCAGACAAGCAGAAAGCCAAATGGCTAAAAAGCGAAAATATCGGGGTATAAAAATAGTCAAAAGAAGTCCGAAAGTTGAACTGTCCATGTATGCGCGCTGAAGCTGCAGACATAGCATGGATGGGAATATAATTCAATATTACAAAACAAAACAAAGTTGGTAAAGTCTCGGATAAGCAACTGGAGGTTTGCAAGTTAAAACTCTATCCAACTTTGTCCCTAGTTTTGTACATGGGGGCTGGTGCACGTTAAAACTGTTATAGCGTCAACTAGTCAAATATTTTCATGTTGCCGTGTTGTGGAAGTTTGATGATTGGAGTGCCAGGTCAGGTGTTGACCTCGTTATCTGACAGTGGCTCAAAATTACGAGGTATTGTCCTAGGATGTTCCCCTCGGGATTGATTGCAGACCGTCGCCAATAGCCAGTTGTGTTGTTGCTAAAGTTGCTCTCTCTCTCTCCACTGGGTCAATCCAACTACATGCCTCTAAAATTAGTCTCCAGAAACTCTTTATAAAACCTGCAAGAAATTTTAAAGAAATAAACTCTCGACACTTAATTGTGATTTTTTTTGCGATTTTTTGGCTTGACGATGCAATCGGCTCAAATTGTTGACCCGTGAAACGCAGTTTACGGCACTACCTGTAGATCTATATTCTATACATTCCCTATCTATTACTTAGGGATCTCAAGGTCACACATTTCCCCTGCCTTCTCTCGTTACTACGGTAGCCTCAGCTGTCTAATTGCTAAGCTCCCTTTTGAACTTTACGTCTGTTTTGTCCACTTAGTACACCCACTTGTTTCCACTTTACGTACGTTTTGTGTTTAGATTCCACCTTAATTCTGAACACAAACAAATCTAGTTATAACTAAAGTGAAGTAAATTTGATTGGTGCGTTAATATTAAGGTTACAGTAGTTTGAAGATATCCTCTCCATTTTAATAGGATCTTAAGCGGCCTATTTAAAACAAATGGAGTATAATCGAGGTCTTTACCCTCGCATCCATCTCAGAGAATTTCTGACCCTTCAGTCACGTCTCAGGCTTCAATGTAGTCAAAAGTGCAAACACTGATGTATTGATTGGCAAAAAGATCGTGTTTTGTTGAATAATCAACGTTCGAGCCGGGCTTATTGTGTGCCCTTTACATCTTCATTTCGATCAGTCATGATCTGGAAGACCATTGGCTTCCATTCGTGATCTCCCATGATGCGAATTCTCCGAACTCCCAAGAGTCAGTTATATATCAGAGGTGATTGAGATATACACATGATATCATCCTTCAGATGTCCTGGCGCAATGTATGTTTCAGGATATCTACATTCCGGCAGGATAATGCTCGGCCAGCCGCCCAGTTCACTCAAGATCTGCATGTACTGCAGATATGGCCTGTTTTAGTCTGCCCACTCGCCTTATGTCTTATATCGAATATGTCTGGGATATTGTAGCTAAGCTGGCTCGTTGAGTGGTCTCACCATCCACACATATAGATGTAGTCTGTTAGGTCATTTCCCAGATACCATAAGATGTCTGAATTCATTAACTACAGTTAAAATTTCATTGATATTATTAAAAACACAGGTTGAAAAATTTAACTTCATAAAAGCTGTTTGAAATTTTTCGCATATGTTTACCTACACATACAAACATAATAAAAATGTCTTTCAAGTGCTTCTATCATGCCACATTTTTGCACAAAACCGATTTCAAGTTACATATTGAATGTATGTATTGGGTGACAAAATGTATTCAAATTATTATTTCTATATTATTTTAGTCTATATCATAGTTTTTATGTCTAAAAGGGAAGCGTATATAAATTGATTAATATCTTGCATAAAATGTCTCATTTTTTCACTTCTTGGACTATTTTGTATTCAACACAGCATTTAGTGGCATGAAGCTTATATGCAGCTTCAGGTCCATCTCTGTAAATCACCCAACAGTAAACCGTCATCATGCTAATATCCCAGTGCTCTTGGTACTTCATTTTCATATCCTTAATATCTTGGTGGAACCTTTCACCCTGATCCTCATTCATAGTTCACATTCTTAAATGAAATTCAAACGTCACACTATAGATGCTCATGTCCCTTTTGAACTCTGAATCATATAAGTTTTCTAATATTTGGTACAGCAAATATTTCCTCCTTCAATTTCGCGTCGGATAAGGCTGGAAAATTACTAACAGTAACAATTCTTAGACATTGACTTTGGAAAACTGTTTCATTCATCCAAGCTTGATACGAAGGGGTGGTAATAGTACTTTCTCTGGGTTAACCAAGATCGGCTTTATTACATTCTTGGTAACAGGCTGTAAGGCTTGTCACAGTGGTCATTGTTTTGTATGCATTGTATATTCTTTGTACGATTGTCCCACTCGTAAATACTTTATATTGAGAATCCACAAACTCTACTATCTCTAGGAAGTTTAAGATCTCTTACTAAATCATTTAGGTTGGTTTTAATAAAGGGTTGCGGCTCATTACTTGAGAGCTCAGGAATGAATTCTTTATCGTCATTTTCAGAAATATCTTCTAAGTCGCAAAAAGTGAAATCCAGGTTTGCAGGGATTAAGACATCAGGTACCTGTCACACAAATCTAATAGCAGACTGAAGATTGCGTTAGAAAATGTTATTCTACCTCATTTAGTTACAACAGTGTAAAAATAACCATCTTCCCTGCGTTTCTTTGGTTTCCTCAAAATCATTGGAATACCAAAAGCTAGAGTTCTTCGAAACAAACAGATTAGAATTTATGTGGAGCCCCCTGTTTTTCTTGATCACCAAAATAGGCATGGTAAGTTTTTTTCACAAATTCAGTTACGTTCTGCCTCTGCTTCTGGATAACATATATAACAAAAGAATTTGGACTGTTTAACACAACCTCTGAAAGCCATTTTTGCTTTTTCCCACGTAGAGACACTACACAACACTCGATATTAAGTTGAGAACATTGAAATAACTAGAAAGCTACTACTAGATAACTAACTTCCACAGAAAGAATGTTATTTACACAAGTCAATTGTTAGGGTGATAGTGAGAATGTTTCTTGCCTTATCCAGGGAATAAAATTGATTGGGGATGTTCCCGTTCAGACGTGCTTGTTGCTGAGCGACAGGTTGTCACTTGTTACACAATGACTCATAGTTGCAATTTGATACTGTTAACAACTACTTATATGGACTTATGTATTAAAGTACAGGGTCTCCTCAACTTACTACCAATGCGACTTACGACCACAAAAAAATAAATAAATAAAAATAGTAAATAAAGAATCATAACTACATTGGTAGGGTCAAAAAGATAGAATAGAGTACATATTATGTATTTTTCACATTATGTACAATAATTATACGTACATAGATTGAATTGTGTTTTATGTACAATTTTTATAACCCGTTTGAATGAAAATAGTGCTGAAAAATATAAATTCGACTTACGACCTATCAGTCGGAACGGAACTCGGTCGTAAGTAGAGACCTTGTATTTGTATTCTCTATATTGTATAACTTAATATTATTATGCAAACAGTAAATTACAACTCATAATCTTTTAATAATATATTTATACACGACCTTAAAAGAAGAGTATAGAACTCAAATATTTTCCTTACTGAAGAAGGGCGTGGTTGCTGGTTGATAGAGTTGCGGATTAGTAACCGGAGGGTAGCGAGTTCAAAACTCGATCGAACCAAAGACCTTCGTATCATGTTAGCGTGGTGTAGAAGTTTGGAGAGTGGAGTTCCAGTTCAGGTGTTAAGCTCGAAGGTTTACCATCGGGATTGATCACGGACCATTGCCAATAGCCCGTTGTATTGCTCTAATGTGACATTAATTCAACTACCTACCTACGTTGAACCTTTCCCTTCACTGTAGATCCCGGACCTTCGCCAATAACCCATTATACTGCTCCAGTGCGATGTAGATTCAACTAGCTGCCTTCCCGAAAACTTGTGAAGCTCAGTAGGTTAAATTAATATTTCTAAAATTTCACAAAATTCTGCTAAGGCACAACAAATGTTTCTATTTCGCGTGAAACGTGAATTGTTGCCGAAACAATTTTAAAGCTGCGTTAAAAAGTTATAAAAACTTAAACAAAAACATTCTTCCTTTTTCATCAAAACATGAGAAAAAAAACTGATCCTGTTATGTCAAGAACGAACACAGATTTTTCACTCCTCAAGTGTCCCGCGAATTTTTCCTTGCTTGACGTATTGAGACGCTCTTGAAAATTCAGCTCCGTATTCTCAAGACGTCCCTAAGTATTCCCGAGAACTCGGGACACTGTTTCGATTCCAGAGTAATCGATCCCAGGCCCAAAAATTCCACTCCTTTCCCACTCCCATTTAAACTATATTTCCTTTTCCGCATCTGTACGATTCCTGGTATTTTCATTTCTTTCCTAGTCTCGCACCCCCACCCCAGTAATGTCGGACGTCGAAAACTTTTGAGGAGTACAACTAGTCGGAAATGCATCTTGAGTCGAGATTAAGCAGACCAAATGCGAACTAGGTGCAGTCAAAGTAGCGGAATGGGACCGGGAATTTTATCAATTAAGAGCGAGTGGTGAGGGGAGGGGTTAACTGCAACTGAAACTGTGCTCCCGGCTGAAACCCATCCGGGCGGAAATTAAAATATTATTTAGATTTTTAATAGCAACTTCATTTGGTTACAAAGCTTCCGGAATACAAGGTGAGGTTACCATGGCGACGAAACTGTTTCGCCCTAATATGTCGGAATTAAACGACTTCTTTTTTAGAAAGATAAGAAGGAATTTAATATTAATAACCGTTCAGGGTTGAGCAAACATTTTTGTTGCATTTTAAACCATGTTATTTTTTAAAACCATAAATATATAATAATTTTACTTTTCCACCTATTACATTAGAGAATATACTTTTCTGGGAGATAATTAAGTTCTAGAAAACATAATTTTGACAAAATTAATGTATATAAAAGGATTTTTTTACTTGAGATAAATATATTATTTCTTATGGTCAATTATTTTGTTTTCATTGCTTAACATTTAAGTTGTTATTAAATTACATTTACAGCATATTGAACATGGTTGTAACAAAATAAATAAATACTTCAGAATCTGTAATTATAAGACAGAATAGATAACAGAATGATAACAATTATATAAAATGTTCATCATTCATTGTATATTATATAAATGAAGGAAATTTTAGGAATTGTTATCTGAGTCAATATGAGAGGTTTTTTCTGTAAAGCTAAATTTAGATGGCGTTAGTGTTGTGTGGCAGAACGTGCTTCGTATCAGTATTTCCTATTGTATAACCAAAAAGGAAGTGCTAGTCTTCTGATGGTTTATTTGTTCAAACAAAAAACCCCTCTCATATATAAGAAAATAGCTAATGGACAATATGCAATCGTTGGTTCAAGGTCAACAAAAGTTATCTGGACTAATAATTACTTTGTTTCGCATTGAATTTCGTTGCAGTTATGTTTTCATCTTCGTTTTAAATAATGTTGCAATCGACTTATACCTCCATTGTTAATTCCATCAATATGATTTTGAAGCAGATATGATTATTTTCTGTTTCGCTTTCATTAATACCAACCTGAGTCCTGACATACCAACGAACTATTAAAAACTTTATTAGAAAGACCAAAGCATGTTGTTGAATGAGACCGCTTTATAAACAAAGGTATATTTTGTGGTCTTTCGCCAGTCAGCTTATTGGCTAAGCGAATCACTCTTGGTGTACACTCAGTAAATGCATATAAGTTTTTATATTGCCCATAAAATGGTTTAGCTAATCACATTTTAAATTTAAAAATTAATTAAGCATTTTCCCGTGTCTTCTGATAGTTTGAAATGAATAAGGAGTAAAACAGACAGCAAAATATTATTTGACAAAACCGGCATTTAATAAAAACTAAGCCACCAATTCACAAAATTTTGAAAACAGCCAGGAATAATATTTTCCCATCCTGCTACCAGTACGTACCTTATACATATTAAATTACCCTAACGTAATATATCGTTGAGATCTGGATCATTTGCTTTCTGGCATTTATGCTAAAACAGCTACTACATACAGCAAAAAAAACCTTTTCTTGCATTTAACATAATTAAAGTTCACTTCCTCATGAATTACTTTCCCAATTATTTTCAACTTTAAGCACTATTTTTTTTTCAATTCTAATCTGAGAGAGGCTCCACGTGGTCATTACTCATCTGTAATTAGTTTTGTAACTAACTTCTTTCTCTGTGAACAAATAACACACTCGGGTATCCTTTCAGGAACTGCATGATCTAGCATTTCCCTCCGCTCCCAGAATGTGCTGAATAAATTGTTCCGCCTTTTAGTGAATACATCCTTTCGAGGTAAAGCATCTGTATAAATATATATAAATCACGTGTTAGGAGAGAAAGAGAGAGAGAGGGAAGACCCCCTTAAACCATAACTCCAAACTAAAGGATAAATAAAAGATGGGATTTCGGGTTTGTAGAGATAAAGTTTGAAGTCAAGAATGAAAGTTTTATTTGCCTTTGGCTCTGAAAGGACAGATATTCGGGGAATGTGTTTATCCGCAAATACCCGACGGTCATGTTGGGGAAAGTGAACATTTGATAAAGAAATATATTGCAGAAATGTACTGTCTACGCATATGGACTTATCTGGAATTGAAGTTATTTTTCTTCGAGATTACCGAATACATTTTTTAAGTATACCTGCATTTTTATCGTGGACTGCACGTTATCGCATAATGTGAACTGGGTGATGGCTTCTCGGTAGTTTGTATGACGGTATATTAGAATGAATTTGAGACGTCGATAATGTAGCTTTTCTATGAAAATGGGGCTGGAAACCGTATATAAACGAAGGTTTTTGATAGAGTTTATCAATATAATTTTCATAGAATCTAACCAGCAATATTTTTGCCAGAAAGGAATTAAAAAATAAAAACTGACAACTCAAATATTATTAAACAACTTATCTACATAAAACCCAGCCAAATATTTTGAATCTAATCTATATAGATAATAGCAGAATTACCCAGCGTTGCTCGGATTTTAAGTGGACGGCACGTTATCGCATAATGTGAACTTGGTGATGGCTTCTCAATAGTTGGTATGACGGTTGTTGACAATGTAGTTTATCAATGAAAATGAGGCTAGAAGCCGTATATAAACGAAGGCTTTTAATAGAGTTTGTCAATATAATTTTCCCACACATGGAATCTAACCAGCAATATTTTTCCCAGATAGGAAATTAAAAAATAAATACTGATAGCTCATATATTTTTAAACAATTCATCAACATAAAAGCTGGCCAAATATTTTGAATTTTTAATCTAGATGGATGCTAGCAGAACAACCAGGTGTTACTCTGGTTTAATTGATTAAATGTTGATTGAAAAGTGAGCAGACTAATAGCATCTTTTTCATAGAAAAATGCAAGCTCCATTCAAGTGTACGGAAAATAATTT
Source organism: Meta bourneti (assembly GCA_933210815.1). Taxonomy (NCBI): domain Eukaryota; kingdom Metazoa; phylum Arthropoda; class Arachnida; order Araneae; family Tetragnathidae; genus Meta; species Meta bourneti. The sequence goes on from OW119922.1 coordinate 64,241,463, forward strand.
TTGACTTGAATACGTCTTTAAAATCGAAATAGTACTAGGGGCACGCATGAAAAGTCTAGTACAAAAAAGCATTACAGCTGCTTTGTCTTATGATATCAGAAGTAGAAAAACATCCAGAAGATAAATATAGTGTCGTGTAGACAAAGGATGTCCGTACCTCACATGACCTTCTGAACGAGTTCGCAGTTGCAATGACTGCAGAGAGGTTGGGCAAGCTTCGGGCCAGTGTAACTTATGAATTGCGTGGAATGAAAATGTAAGTGATTTCATTCGAAAGCTACCAAGTACGCTACAATCGCAGGCCCCTAATCAATAACATTATTCTTCAACTGACATTCAGTTTTAAATTGAATCCTTGTGGCAGTTGCTTGAATTCAGTTATTATGTTTCTAAATGGAAACCAAGTATCTATTTAGAATGATAGATGTAGTTACTTGACTATGGAGTACTGCGTTCAATATTACCCATGAAACATGAAAAACAAATGTGTTTAATTGATTTTAATAATCTTGCCATAAAAATTATGTCAAAATTTAGAAACATCTTTGAATTACAACATATGGATACCCATCCTATTTTAACGTTAATCTTATTTTAAAATGATTTTATTTTTAACTTTACGTGACTTATTTAAAGTAACTAGTATTTTAACGTTACCTGCCATTTTAAAAGACGTTGCTAGCACACCTTATTTAAAAAGGTTTTGTTTTGCATATTTTATTGATTTCTATGAAATGGTATTTAGGTAAGTAGTTAATTAACGTCGCACTGGAGCTACACAACAGACTATTGGCCACGGTCCGGGATCAATCCTTAAGGGAAAAATCCAAGGACAACGTCTCGTAATTGTGAACCACTGTCAGATGACGAGAACGAACCTGAGCTGGCACCCCACTCTCTACACACCACGCCAAAGTGAGGACAATTGAGGACACTACAAATTTAGCGTGCACCAGCTCCCATGTATACAATGGTCTTTGGCTGGACCTAGTTTCGAACTCGCAGCACTCCGGTTAATCCGTTGCTGTTCCAACTGGGCAAATGAAATTCTACAAGTCATTATGTATTGAACCCCAGAATTTTACAGAAAGTTGTTCGAAATATAGATATATCGTAAAGAAATGAACCCATGTCTAGCGATATTTTGCAGAAGATGAATAATTCATTAAAATCTAAATCCTAAATAATTTATATACAACAAATAAAATACTGGTACACGTAAATACATGCAAACAGGAATGAAATTCCGGTCATTGAAAAATGCAAATACTTGAAAAACGAAAGATATGAGAAAGCATGTCGAAATTTGACTTCATGAATATATTCAGAAATACGTAGATTAATTTGATTAAAGTCTTTTAAAACATATTGGTACAGGCAATAACGATTTATTTTCAAAAGGAATACATATTTGTAATATTTAGTAAAGCTCAATATGACCACAACTATTTCGCTATCTTAACACAGATACATAAACGCAGAATTCTGAATTGAATTTAGGAAAGGAAGCATTAATTCTGTAGTTGCCAGATACCGAGCAGTAAAATTACGCTCTTATGATCAGTGGGTTTTTCGTTTGTGTTTTTCGCGTTTGACTCATTTTATTAAAAAAATGTAAGTTATGTAAAATTAAATATTTTTAATATCAATCAAATATTCATAAGTTATTTATGTTTTGGAAAAAATAAGTTCATATTATTAAGATATAAATTAAAATTTAATTTTAATTTAATTAATTAATTTAATGCACTAAAATTTAAATTCTGTAAAAATAGTGTTTGAGTAGGTAGGTAGTTAACTAACGTCGCACTGGAGCAACACACTGGGTTCTCGGCGATGGTTCGCGATCAATTGCGAAAGGAAAGATCCGAGGACAACACCACGTAATTTTGAACCACGCTCTGATGACGAGAATAATGTTTTGGAAAAAATTGCTTTTCCAACAATATTGGTAAAACAATGAGTTTCTACCGCAATCGTAATCGTCCTCAACGTTATTTCCATTGGGATTTCAAATTGTTTTTTGATCCTTCTGCACACTTAGAAAAAATCTAACAGGGGTCAATATAGAACCTATCATTTCCGCAGGTTTCTAAAGAATAAATGTCCCAAATTTGGTGTGGATTGATCAAAAGGTGTCGATTTGTAGAGTACAAATAGACAGAGACGCCAACTCTGCTTTATATATAGATTTCTCTAACATACGTGGCCCATAAATATATAGTATTTGTATATTGACGAATGACAACAAACGGGTATAAACAAATAATATATTTTAACGGCTAGTTTAAGTATGTTTAATATGAGCTATAGAGTTGTATAAGGTTACCAAAACTACGGAAGACCTACTCACCCGATTGAAATATTCTAGCAGTCTGGTTATAGAAGGCAATTAGAAAACTGGAAGATAGAACTCAATGAAGAAAATGTGAGCGAATGTGAAAATAGGTTTGATGTAAACCGAAATACCGAATCATCTTTCTAAATGATATGCAATTGAAGCGGACATGCAGATGCTGTTGTTACATGACTAAAATATGCTCTTTTTGCCATACGTTTTATTGAAAGTAAGAATAAGTAGGACTTGTATGGTGTACAAGAAATGCTGCTTTGCATTTTTGATTAACTTTTTATGAAATGAGCATAAATATATTCTTCGTAAATTGATTTGAATAAGGTATCAAATGTAAGTAACGACACTACCATCAATAAATACAAGCAATTACAAAACTGTAGGACTGTTAAGAAACTGATATGCACGGATCTGTTATTTTAAAGTATTATTAGAGATGATTTATTTGACTAATTTCAATTGGAAACAAATGGAAAGATTTTAAAGATATTTCCTCTTCACATTATTATTCATCATTACAGATAGATGCCATGCTCGGGTCTGCTGGTAGCATTTATTTTCTCAGTTAGCTTGTGAAGAAAGAAACATGAGACGCTCTAACGAATTACCTAAGTTTAATAAAAACATTTATAACATGTTATTTATGCTGCCTAACTTGTATAGTGGTCATAGCGCTTGTCTGCCACCCAGTAGGTCGCGGATTCGAATCCCGGTTTGTAAGCGCATGGATGTTAGTGACTGTTCTGCGGACCACCCATTGGATGTTCCTTTACAAATGACCGTCATTTCGCCTCTTGTTGTACCGAAGGCCGAGAGGTCCTCTGGTCGGGCTTCGAGAAAAACAAAATTTCGCATCTGACGTAGAAATGATATTCTTTTAATTTCAAAATTCTAAGATAGAGGTGGCTTATAGCTCCGCAGCCGGCATCGTGCCCGTCGCTCACAGATTTAGTTTCAGACATGACTATGACCAAAGATTCTTTCAACATACGGATATCCTCTTCATTCAATATGTATAACTAACAGTGACAATATTTCAAAGATTTTATTACTTCAATTACATTACAAAGAATGACATTACAACATCCTGATATTAAAATTTTAAATTTCATAAATGAAAGTATATTTCCTGAGGATTTACATTTGCGCTCAAGATCTTTTATGTTCATTATTAAGATAATGCCGAGTGTGTCGACACATTTTAGAACAATTTTTCATCAACATAATTCATGCTCTATGAATAAAAATACAGATATCTCAGGTGTCCTATCAAATAGACCATTCTCTCATGTGTATATTTCTAAGATAAAAGGACAATTCTTAATGAAGTATTGATACTTTAATTCACTCTTCTTTTCCTCTGCTTTTCATAGACTATCCATTGTCCTAGGTATGCCTTAAAAGTGCTCTTTTTAACATTCCAAAAGAACAATAGTCCATTGAAGATAGGTATATAAATTAAAATGATACCTAGAGGGACTAAAGAGATCAAAATATTGAATTTTGATACCTGTCTCTTTTGTCATTTTACCAGAAATTTGCAATTTTATAGCTATGTGCCTTAACGTGATGATGTAAAATGCTCTGTAAATTCAAGGATGATATTTACGTTCTTAATGATAGGTGTTAAAGTATTCTTTTGATGCTATGAAGAATTTTTCAACATGACCATACACTCTTTTCATAACTTAAATTTCTTGTAGGGTTAAAGTAATGGCCAAAATATTTTTCAATCAAGACCAGATTTGTAAATATTTCCATACTCTTATTCGTTGTTAAATTAATCATATTTTTAGTTACAGTCCATGAAAATAAACATATGCGCAAAACACATAATTATATTTCCCCATCTCTACGAATTAATGGATTTGTAAAAAGATAACTGCTTTTCTAGTTGTACTGATAAAGCAATCTGAGTCTAAAATGCAATAGCAATGCTCAATTTACATTTCAACTTCTCCAAAACTGCCAGGTTAATGTTGTTCAAGTACTCGTATGATAAGGATTTTAGCGTAAGCCCTGAAGCAAAATACAGACAGTGAAATCTTAAATAATTAATTCACTAAGTTAAAATAATTTTAATAAAATGAGCACCATTTAATGAAGTAAGTAAGTAATGAATTTAATGTAAATCCCATTTATGTGATATTTTTGCAAACGTACAAATACAAAAACAGACGTAAAACAGAGACTAATAGACGGATTGAAGTTGTCAGATTCAGTCAATATGGTACGGTAAAAATTTAAAATATAAAAAGTTTCATGAAAATATATCCATCCGCTTGGGCGTAGAGTGGGCTTCTACAGACACGAAATACGGAAACCACTGATTTTCCATTAAGTAACCCAAAAGGGATAAATAACTTGAAATGCAGCGGAAATATGAAAATATTTCAATGTGCAAACGAAAACTCTGTTTTTATTCATATAGATAACGCTATTGTTTAATTAAGCAGACGAGTGGCTCATTATATTTTAACACAATCAAAACTTACATCGAGTTCATATCTAAGAAGTGAATAAGCACAAAAAGTAACAGTGCAGATATTTAAATAAATTATGTAAATTAAAATAATGCCGATAGCACTATGTATAGCAATTGTCAATAACATTGTATCAACGTAAGATATTATTAATGTTAGTGTACTCGATACACTAATCATTTTCCGCATCAGATAAAAAATTCATCTTCCACGTCCCAAACCATCCCATCTTCGATAAAAAAACAATTTTTAAAGGCGCATTTTTAAACTTACTTCAGATAACCCACCATACATCTGCAACACGCCAGAGACATATTTTTTAACATCTGCGTCCTTCTCGAAGGAAAAAACAACATTTGTAATTATCTTAAGACGTTTTGATTCATGATGGTGTCGCTTTGAGTGGAGAAAGCTCCAAACAAAAAGAATGAGGAAACTCCCGATTTTGCTTTACGATTTCCAAGTGAAATATAACGCGCCTTGGGACGAAGGAAAGGCTGTGAAAAGGAGCACCGGCAGAGGAAAATATTAAAAAATAGCAATAATAAGTAAAAATTGAAGTGAAAGAAGACTAACATCTCCGAGAAAGTTCGTCGACAGAGGAGATCAAATAAGTTCTGTTCCGCCTCGCTTATCGAGACATGACGAAGATTACTTTTATCTCTCCTATATTTTCTCTGCTCGCTTCTTCTCTACCCTTTCCCAAGGCTGGGGAATAAATCTATATTTTTCTCATAAATTCCAATATGCGAATATTAGAATAAGTATCGTTCACTTTTCTTGTGCGTTTTTCACTTTTTGTACACTCCGTTTCTCGGAGTGAGTACAAACAGCAATGAAAGGGGAAACTGTAAATTAAATCCTGGGGTAAAATATTAAAACCAGTTTATTTACCTCTATTAAATAAGGAATGCTGATGTCAATTTCCATGGAAATTTTCTATTCCTGTGCACGGATTTCATCATAAAAGATTTAGTCATGGTCTAGGTAAATAAGTTGTAAAATGCCTGATTTATTTAAAATGTTATTAGACGTTAGCAGAATACTAATAGCAGAAGGCTAATCAGAGGTATAGCAGAATAGCCTTACTCGGGTTGGATTGGTTAATTGCAAATTGAAAAAATTACGAGAGCAATAAATTTTTATCTCAAATAGAAAAATACAAACATCATTTGAGTGTCTGAAAAAGTATGTTTTACACCTTATCGACATTTTTACAAGTTCTACAACTACATGCTCAATTCAGATTGCAACACATTCCACTGAAGTGCCAAAAGTCATGGGATACCTCCTAATATCGTGTGGGACCTCCTTTTGCACTGCTAAGTGTAACAACTCGACGTGGCATTGACTCAACAAGTCGTCGGAAGTCTCTTGAAGAAATATTCAGCCATGCTGCCTCTACAGCCGTCCATAATTGCGAAAGTGTTGCCGTTGCAAGATTTTGTGCGCGAACTGACCTTTCGATCATGTCCCATATATGTTCTATGGGATTCATGTCTGGCGATCTAGGTGGCCAAATCATTCGCTGGAATTGTCCAGAATGTTCCTCAAACCAATCGCGAACGATTTTGGCCCGGTGACATGACACATTGTCATCCTGGAATATTCCATCGTTGTTTGGGTACATGAAGTCCATGAATGCCTGCAAATGGTCTCAAGTAGCTGAACATAACCATTTCCAGTCAATGATTGGTTCAGTTTGACCACAGGACCCAGTCCATACCATGTAAAAACAGCCCACAGTGCCTTGTTGACAACTTGGGTCCATGGCCTCGTGAGGTCTGCGCCACACTCGAACCCTCCCATCAGCTCTTAACAACTGGAATCGTGACTCATCTGATCAAGCAACGTTTTTCCAGTCATCTAGGGTCCAACCGATATGTTCACGAGCCCAGCAGAGGCGCTGCAGCCGATGGCGTGTTAGTAAGGGCACTCGAGTCGGTCTTCTGCTGCCATATCCCATAAACGCCAAATTTCGTTGCACTGTCCTCACGGACACGTCTGTCGTATGTCCCACATTGATTGTTGCTGTTATTTGACGCAGTGTTGCTTTTTGCTAACACTGACTACTCTACGCACACGTCGCTGGTCTCGGTCATTAAATAGACGCGGTCGGAAACTGCGTTGTCCATGGTGGATGGTAATGCCTGAAATTATATATTCTCGGCACACTCTTGACACTGTGGATCGAGGAATGTTGAATCCCCTAACAATTTCCGAAATGGAATGCCCATGCGTCAAATTCTGTTAATTCCCGTTGTGCTGCCATAATCACGGCAGAAAACTTTTCACATGAATCACTTGAGTACAAATGAAAGCCCTGACCATGCAATGCCCATTTATACATTTCCTTCGCGATGCTACTGCCATCTGTATATATATATATATATTGTTATTGTTATTGTTATTTCAATTAACGTCACACTGGAGCAACACAACGGGCTATTGGTGACGGTCCGGGATCAATCCCAAAGGGAAAGATCCGAGGACAACACCACGTAATATATATATATATATATATATATATATATATATAAATTTCACTATACGTATAAAAAGAATTATGAAACCTTTTTAGCAGATTACATATTTAGTGGAAGGAATTTCATTTGTTTAGTGGGTTGCCGTAACCCAGTTGGTAGACAGGCGGATGCTCGAGAGTTTCAAAATCGATCCAACCGAAGATCGTCGTATATGTGGTGGATGGTGCAAGTTAATTAAATGTATACTTAACTTTTGGGTCCGCGGCAGTCAAGTTGGAATGGTAGCGGATTAGCAATCGAAGAGTTGTGAGTAGCGGATTAGCAATCGAAGAGTTGTGAGTAGCGGATTAGCAATCGAAGAGCTTGGTTCAGCCAAAGATCGTCGTGAACATGGGGGCTGGTGCACGTTACATTTGTCGTGGCCTCAAATATCCTGACGTTGGCGTGGTCTGAAAGCTTGGAGAGTGGGGCGCCAGCACAGGTGTTGACCTCGTCATCTAACCGTGGTTCAAAATTACGTGGTTATCCTTGGATCTTTCGCTTTTTGATTGATCCCTGACCGTCGCCAATAGCCGATTGCTCGAGTGAGATGTAAAATTGACTGAGAACTACCATTTGTTTAGATAAATTTATTTTTAATTCGTAAAAAGTGGGCAAGGGTTATCAACAATACATATTCATAACGACTATATTATTTTCATTAAGGGTGTTTTACATCATAGGTTAATAAGAATGATAAGAATGCTCAGACTTCGAATATTCACTTCTCACATTAACAATATATGTACGATGTCTGATAATAAAATGTATAGCTTTATCTAACCTTTTATTGCGTTAAATAGCTGCAGCCGAAACTGAAATATTATAACCGAAGGCACCACTGTCCATATATGATTTTTCCACACCCTATGGGCTTTCAATCTTTATGAAGAGGATATCATAGTTGTACATGAATATTGTTTTCGTAGCATCTTTGTTTCCAGCTCAAGTGACTGCTACATAAGACATGCTGGAATGCGCCTATGTTAACCCGAATTTTATGAAAAAATAATAATTGGAGATGAGTCCTGGGTTCACAGATATGCAGTGTACCCTAAACAAAGGCCCAATCATCTTACTGTAAAATGTCAGGTTCCTCTTTATAATCAAAGATACTACACGCAAGAAGGAACATGAAGATCCTGCTAACAGTGTTTTTTAACTAGGGTGTAGTTCATTACGAGTACGCACTTTAAGGACCAACTGTCAACAAGGAAATATACCAGAAAATATACAAGGAAATATACAAGGAAATATACAAGGAAATATACCAGACTGTTATTTATCGCCTGCGAGAGTGTTGTTAGACGAAAGAGACCACAACTCACACAGAGAGACGGCTCGAAGTTCCCTTCCCACAATTCTTAGGCACACATATGAATTTGGTTTTTTGATTGAATTTTGGCCAACACATCCAGAATGTTTTGGCCAAATACGACTATGAGGCGTAATTTTTGAAAAGCTTAATGTAGGTGGCGGTAGTAGTTCCGTGGATATACATGTTTCCTGAACGCATTCTGAAAGCGAAGTCAGTTGGCATGTATTTCGGATACGATTTCAGCATTTCGCCAATAAAAAATTCCGAAGAAAATTCCAAATTGATATATGATAGTTTATCGGACAACACCAATTCTTGGTAATGTTACGCTTCCCTATCCTTTAAAATTTTCATAAGAAGCTACTAAAATTGACTGAGTTTCTTAATTTCGAGTTTTCTTCTGCAGGTTGTTCTTAACATTTGTACTGTTACATTCGTATTTTGCTCCTTGTGAAGTATGTTTTTTCCCAGATCTATATAGCTAAATACCTAAATTAAATATCATAAAAGTAAAGTAATACCCATTTATTATACAGATTTGTACGCTGAATCAAATTTATAATTCGTATTTTAGAATATTTATTCAAATAATTTTTAATTTGATATTTGTTGGTTAGAGAAATGTTCTTCAAAATGTCTGCTTTAAATTTTGTATTATTTTAAAATTACAATGTGTCCCAGGTACACGAATTCATGAATCCTTACAAATTTGAACAGATACGAATCATGAATCTTCTAGATGCATTCTGATAAATTTCATCTGTGAAGCTGATAAATCACCCAACAATCATCCATTACATCCAGTATATATATATATAATCGGATCAATTAGTCTTAAGGTCCGATGTCAGGATTTGTTCAACTAGATGATTTATATCACGTTATCTACTCCAATGGAGTGTTATTTGACGACCGTCCTTTTAAATGTCTGATAAATACTCAGTCAATCGTTGCCTAATATGAATGGAATAGCGAAGTAGATTTATGTATTCATATAAAAGCCTGTTTCTGTCGTATATTATGAAATAAGGTTTATTTCTGTTAAACATTTTGATACCTTTTAAATCATTACTTAAATAATAGTTTATAATTGTTTCAATTGAATATATGATCTTTAATTGACTATAGGAATTGTATTGTCTCTACATTAATTTGCTTTCAGCAATCGTATTGGATAATGTACATGCAAAGTTATATTATTTCGTTGCATTAAGTGACATCCCTTAAGGTCTTATTATGCATTTGCTTAACTCTCGGAGCGTCACTAGATACCCGAGTGTAATGAGTGAGGTAATTAAATACATGTCTTATATATATATATATATATATATATATACATATATACATATATACACATATACACATATATACACATATACACATATATACACACACACACACACACACACATATATATATATATATATATATATATATATATATATATATATATATATATATATATATATATATATATATATATATATATATATATATATATATATATAAATGTTAGGTGATTGTGTTGCTAGAGTTCAAAAACAGAAAGGTATTTCTAACACTCATGTAAAGACAAATACGTAGATACTAAAGTGTTATTTCATATAAAATACAACACTTTAATAACAAATGTTTAAAAGTGTTGTTTTATGTAAATGTAAAGTGTTAATTCGTGTAACAAATTGACGCAATTTAAGATTATAATTCCACAATATTGTTGCTCCTGCAAGATTGGTTTGTTTGGAGTTTTATGGAGCAAGGGGCATATTCGGCTAAGCTACGCCAAAACACAAGACAGACAGTGTCAAATAATTGTGAAATAAAAGAATAGAAGAGAAAGAAGAGAAATAATAGAAGGAAAAGTAGAGAAAGATTGCTTGCGCATCCTGGTGTCTCAACCCATGTTTACCATAGGCAGTAAACCCCATGGGGGAAAATAGATCACTAGGGTACGTCGGGTTCTTGAAGCCTGTACACATCTAAAGAAGATGCGCCCCAAGGGGTTGCTCATGCAATAATATGTAAATATGTGTAAATAAAAAAGGTAAAAAATCAATAAACTAATAAATATTCAAAATATTTACTTCGAAAATACAATTATGTTTTAGTATCCAACTTCCCAACTGTCCCTAATGTAGATTAATACAATTAACTTAACAATGCGTACGATGATTGCGGTTTCAGTACTTTCAGCTAAACAGATTTTTAAACATAAATTTCCTTCAAGCGAGAGCAAAAGAATGCAAGAATTTAACCACTTCAAATATTCCGCTTCACAAATTAGTCGTTACATTTATCATAATTAAATTTCTCATTCGTGGAAGGAATCGGTAACATCTTCATCTCAACACAACTCTTTCCAAATCCTATTTATTTTCGCTTGATCAGTGCAATCTTACACCACTTTTACTTCCCCTGCGTTAGGTGAAGGTTATTAAAGGGTACAATCAATCACTACATTAGGAGATTATACGCTTTCAGGTCTCCCCCTCTCTTCTGGGTGATTTTTTTTCTTGATGCACTTCGTTTTTCACTCGGTACTAATTTTCCAGATGGGGGCATAGTACCTTTTTTCTCTATACATCATAAGCCTGAATTTAACTGCACATAAAAAATGCAAAAATACCTAAAAAAGAGCAAATGGAAGGAAAAATCGAAAAGATATGACGGGTCTTAAATTTGCTCCCTTTTTATTTCGTTTTTTGTCGTCAAGCCTATAACCCCTAATGTGATTAGCCAGCTCCATATGACTTGGATTTAATTATGGTTATTGAGGAAGAGTCTCTCACTCAAATCAGGTGAATAAATTGGGAGTTACCGTTGAGAACTGCGTGCGTTTCCTTTGGGGCTTAAGGGCAATACCATTAAAGTTAAAAAGTGGCAGCTCAATACGACTAATTAAATATTTTTAATTAAAACTCAGAGGGCAATTTTGTGGAGAAAGTTAATTTTTTAGAGATTATTGTGAACTGAGTAGATTTCTATTTATCTGCATCCATCTATTTAATCTAGCATACGGGTTGAAAAAAGAGGTCATGGCAGAAAGGTTGAAAAGAGTAATTACTGGTACTACTACTGATTTTCAACTTAATTTTCAGTATTTGTTTCTGTGGAATCCTTTTATGAATAGTTACAATATGTGTTACGTGAATATAAGCGATATACCATGCCTTTTCCTACATAAAACAATGTGAACCAATTAACAAGGCATAGGATGTTTTGAATTTAATTCGGAATTCGTACATCATTGTTAATTACACATTTTTCTTAGGTATATATTTAATACCTTTCAATTTTCACGCACTATGATAAACTTTTGTTAGCACATTCATTCTCGATATTAAAAGCATTCTTTAAGGAGAAAATATTTTATAACATATATTTAAAAGAAATATCAATACCTTTTAACTGGAAAATAGTTCTTTTATTGAAATTTAAAGACATAAATACGTATGATATTGTAAATACCAGTTCTTATAGTTTGTCAGATTTGTTGAAACTATAAATCTTGACTAGTTATTATTTCCAAAGTGACATTAGTTATGCACTTGATACTTCAGATAGACTATTTTTATGACAAACATAAAATTTCGTCTAGCAATTAATATATGTGATAGATTGAAATGAGAATTATAAACTAACACTAAAGTATTTTGTTTATACACATATATGACATCATTTTTAAGGATAAGATGATTTTAGACGATTTAAGGTACCGCATTTTGATTCTTACTGATTCACAAAAATCCGTTGTTTAAATAGCGGAATTTCATTACGTATTAAACTACAATTCTATTGAGCTTTATAGCGTAGTTTATTATATATGCCTAAGTTCATCTACTGCATCTATTTAGATATTTCCTCGTCCATTTTATATTTTAATATATATTTGTATAATCCTATTATTCGCATCTATGGGAGGACCTCTTAATTTCCATTGTCTGATAGTTTCCAAATGTGCTCAGACTAGACTCAGATTATTCGAACCAAACTGTGTTACGATCCCTTCAAACAAGCGAAATCTGCATACTAAAATTATGTGATAATACAGTGAATAGACTATTTTCTGAAGTTTGAGAGAGATTACCAGTGTAAATATAAAAAATAAAGGGAAGAAAAATATTTCCAGTTAACAACTAATCTAATTTATAGCCATTGTGGTAATGTTTGGCATTAAGATAAGTGAAATTGCATTCAAGTAACATGCCAGATTGCATCACAGATTACAAATGAGTTATTAAAACCATTCAGCCAAAAAGCTTTCTGTACTTAGCTTTACAGAAAAATCTTTTAACCGCCGTCTTATAAATCCTCTATTTGCATTTTGGAATGGTGTTGTTTTACACTGATGAGCCGAAAACATATCAAAACCCCATGTGTCTTTTATAGACTCCAAACGACATCACAGCAGGGGTAAAGCCATAGCATTGTAAATTCTTAAAGAAAATACAGTGCCTTAGCTTTGGGTGGATACTTTTCTTTACTCGGGAATTTACAAAAGAAGCGATCAGGGTACGTACCGGTATATTCTATCACATGCAAAATCAGACGACTAGCAAAGCTTGCGTGACTTTAAAACGAGAATTCGTCTTCATTTTTGTTGTTACGGCAACGATCCCGTCTTCCTTTTGGATTGGCTACTCTGGGTAAGGAATCCCGAGTTTTCTTTTGTATCTGTTACTGAGACTCGTGTCTCCCTGTATTTTTTATGAGGCAGAAAGTAAACTGAAAAAAACCCTAAGAATAAGTTTTTCAGGAAATTTTATAAGAAATACGTTTCTTCACCACCGAGGCATGCGATCTCCTAGCATATGTCCATAAAGGCAGCCGGAAATATCGATATGCCGTTCCAGGATCTTAAATAAAACATGTTTCAAAGATTATGCGGTAAGAGTTCAAGCAATCTAAAGTACGTCTAGGAGAAAAATATATCTGGACGCACTTTTCCAACGTTTCTTATATTTCCCTTAGAGAAGAAAAAATATGCTTCGTGGACAGAATTTCCCCTCCGCGCTACTCGGGAGAAGATTTTGGAAACGTATCCAAAAGGAACTTGAGTGTATAGCGTATATATTTTAATACATGTTAATTCATGTCCCTTTGGTTTTGTTTCGTTTGGGATTTATGGCGCAAGTGTCATATTTGGCCAAACAGCACCAGACAATGTCAAATAAATGGACACACACATAGAGTAAGTTTTACTGATACAGAAGAAAGAAATACAACTAGGGAGGGATCGAAGCCGACTAAAACTCACAAGTTGCTCGCACAGTGGCCAAACCTAAAGAACGGCAACCTCTATATCATCTTGGCACTCAATACTTATGAAGGAAATACGTATGAGCAATATTTTCTAAGTGATGCTTTTCACCAACAAATTAGAAGAACAAAGACATTTTGGTTACTAAAATATTAACGAAAATATCACTGAACTTTTACCTCTACTGGAAATAGCATCCCATGACAAGTATTAAGCATTAAGCAACATATTCTGGGTAGTTTTCGTTTCTTAAAGGTGACCTATTTACTAAATGTGCTTCGTTGTTGTTATAAAAACGCAACCCAATATGTGTAGTGGTTAGGGTGCTGGATTCTGGATCGAAAGGGGGTAAGTCGTGAGTGTTCGACTAGAGAAAATATGTGTCCTCTATAAACTCATATACATACGAGGCTGGATTGCGCCTTATACGTAAGTGAAGTGTAAATTGAATCCACCCCGTGGTGTACCAGTAAAGCAAAGTGGTTCACAATTCAAGGACATAATGAATATTATTAAATCCGTCAGGCATTTAAAAAAAATATTATACAGAAAATCAAACTCTGCAAATAAAAATTAAATTAATAAAAATAAATTAAAATAAGCTATAAGTATTTCAATTAATGTTTATTTTTTCTAAATTGTAAAAGCAAAAGATTAGGGTAAATTATGCAAAAAAGTCAGGATTAAAATTTTCTAGCAAGCAACTACCCCAATAAAAAACACGAAATATGGATATAACATTTGAGTATTTATGACTTAAATTGATATATGTGAAGTAAATTTGGTTTTCAATACTTATATGGTATTTTCAAGTATTGTAAGTCAATCTTAATCGAAGAAAAAAATGCAAAAGCGTTGAGGTAACGAAATAAGGCTTATTTATTTATCTTTTTCGATATTTAAGTTAATCGTATTTTATTCGGCGGATGAATTTATCGTTCATTCGAAAATAGTACAATGAAAAAATGATGGCAATAAATTCAAAGTGCAAAATCCTCACAATTATATATTTAGTAGTATGAAAGGGGAAAAATTTTTAGGTTCCTTAATTTATATGAAAGTAAGAAAGATTAAAGTTTGAATTAACTTCAAATTTATTTAAAGCTTACACACTTCACGCATGATTTCAAAGGATGAAAAGTAGTATTCTACACTAGGTCATATAGTGCAACGGAAAGCCGTTTCAAATTTATTAAAAATGGAGCTCGGCTAGAAAAAGCATGTAAAAGAAAAATAGAGAAGCTAGGAAACTTCTTTTGTCTGTTGGGAAATGAGTTTCATAGAACGCTCTATCACTCTTAGTGTCAAACCCAAATGGGTGAGTCATCCAGATTTTCTGAATTGATTTCAATATTTTTTGCAGAAAGAGTAAACTTTTTGTGTTTCCAGTGTTTTGTAAAGCAGAAATAAGGAGATTGCACCTTCAAAATCAGAATTATTCCAGTTATACTACCGAGTAAATTTATCAGATTCATTATTTTGATTTTTTAAAGTTTTCTGAGTTGTTTTTAGGTTTATAAAAAAAGCACTTTTGGTTTCATTATTCATGAAGTTAGTAGTAAAAGGGTTGTGTGTATTCAATGCAATAAAAATGAACGAACAGAGATAAAGTACTTCCGGTTTTGGACAAATTTGATTTATCACCGTTTTAACTATGTTTGAAGTTAGTTTCCAATATAAGTGACATGTACTGAAATTGTATTCTAGCAACATGCCAAATTACGTAAGAGGTGGCCAATACACTAGTACCCTCTGTATTTAGCTTAAGGAAACCTTTCGTAACGATATAAATATTGGAAATATAGCTATATTATAGTTCCATATAAATTATTTTATACTTGTACATTTACACATATTAAAACTAAAGTAAAAAGATAAAAGTTAATTTCTGTGCAATATTTTGATGTATTTAGAATTGAACAAGGCAGTCTAATTATTATTGCATTAAATTAAATATAAGTGATTATTCATTTGGGTTTTGTAGTTTTTGTAGTATTGATTTGTTTTCTATTGTCTGAAGTTCACCGGATTAGGTTTTTTAAAGGGATGTCCAGTTCGAAAGGCCGATTCTTCCTTCAAAGCTTTATTTATGAGATACATCCTACTGTTAAACACACCAACACGCCCACCATTCTTAATCACACATTCGTAAATTTAAAAAATAACCTTCCAGAAATGATGCTCACTGGAAGGAAAATATTTAAGAATTTGGAAAAGGTTACGGTTACACCTGAAGTTAACAGAAATGGGCTACATATTCCCAAAACAATTTAAAAGTCTGATTTGCAATCCTAAAGTATGAATTCATACAATTTATAAAACAGTATAACGCAATCAAAGTTTTGGAGGCATCATGCAAATGGCAGACAACACATTAAACATAATTTAGAAACATGTACATATCATTGAAAACCTGTGGAAAAACTTTTAAAAACTACATGTAACCATTAAATTGATAATTTTGTTTAATATGTTTGGTAATTCCTAATATTTAATATAAATGTAGAGAATATGGTAGTCAATAGGAAGGGCAGTGCTTTTTAAACTTAATATAGACTTATGGAAGCAATCAAAAGTGAAGCTGGCGCAGTTTGTCCGCTCTTGGATTTTGCGCCATAAAACCCCCAACATCCATTCCAAAAGTGAAGCTAATTTTTCCATATTGGAAAATATGTCCATGGCGTGCAAAGTGGATGCCTTAGCTAAATTTTTGTTACACACTCTTTGCTTGGTCGTCATCATCAGTCCTTATTGATTACTGTCCCTTTGTCATGTGCCTATAATATATATTTCATACCTTCAAAGCAAATATCGAATCGGAAAAAAATTTCTATAGCAGGGTTTGACGTTTCTTGCCATTTCTATACTTGTAAATATTGAGGTTTTAATAATCTGTGGGGAATAGCTTAGCATACAATGAAAATGTAAGGTTAGAATAATACAATGAATATAATAGTTTATTATGGTAAAATGTGTCCAAGATATGTGAAATTGTAGCCAAAAATGTGCGAGATAATTTTCTTTGACGCAACCTGACTTATTGATCCTCGCCGCTTTGTCATATCCCCAGTATATCTCGTTCCTCCAAAGCAGATATCGAATCGGAAAAACATTCGATATAAGCGTTTGTCTTTTCTTGCTATTTCTGTAACTGTAGATGTTGAGAGTTTAGTAATATGTGGGGATTGTGCTTATTATATATATATGCAATGCGAATGTATTTGAAGCATAATACATACATTCATGACCCACACCGCACTATAAGTGGAGGAGGGGGAAAGACGCATTACAAAAACAGGAGGCAGTAGGTCCCGTACCATCTTGAAGTTGAAGCAAAACTTAATGCTACAAAAAATATAAATAATACCTTTAGCTCAGAGAAAATACCGAGCACAATTGTTAAGTTTGAAATGTAGTAGGTATTTACAGGAAAGGGGAGATTACATGATAGTACTGAGTTGATGGGACCCTGTAATTCTGAAGAAATATTATTGCTCGTTTTAATATTGCACAAACACGTTAGATTACTGCTTACATTTGTTAGCCATCGGGTTTTGCTTTCGATTATGATTTCTCTAAATGGTATTTGCAAGTTAATTGGCACTGAAATAGGTAATGAACTGCTTTGCCAAGCTCTCCTCAGTTCACGGTACTTTGGAGTTTAAAACAATTAAGGCAGTGCAGTAAAGGTTCATAACCAGTTAAGAAAAAGATAAGATGCCTATTAGTGACTTGCGTGGTGAGATTGATGTACGGGATGGAAGTTTTGACTCGAAGGCCTCTTTCCAATAGAGCTACCAATCAGTTATAATATTATTTTCAACAATCTTTCTAAGAAAAGTGTATGGTGCAGGGACTCCTGTCTCCTTACCATAAAAACAGCTAAATTGGCAAATTGGTCTGGGTCTGCCAACGATGCCTGAGTGAGGGCAAACAACTTTGCCCACAGCTATCCCCTCTCAGCTGTAATGCATTGTTTAGTTTTTGTGAGGAAGTTTGTTATTGATGAACTTCACTGCAGCTATTGAGCTAGCTCTATCCGTGTATATATTGACTGTTTTGCTATTGCTCTGGATCCATTCTATACATTTGTAAATGACAAAAGTTCAGCTTGGAAGATGGCATTATAAAATTATAATTTATAGCAATACTTCGGAGTTAAAATGTTGTCATGTCTTAGACCCATTCGTGTAAATATCGTGGTCAATGTTCGGGAGTAATGCGTTCGGAGGGATGTATTTCCTGAAATGAAGGGATGAAATCAAATTGATTTGGGTGGACAGATATCTGGGGCTAAGATGGAGGTATTCTTTTTTCCAATAGTAGAATTTTTTTTGCTGGTTAAAAAAGTTTTTACAGAGAGGAGGAATAAGTTTTAGGCTTTGATATCTAATAGGTTATTATGTTAAAATATGTCTAAAACGTGTGAAGTTAGATGATGCTTAAAATTTGAAAGATAATTCTTTTCTCACGCCGACGTATTGATGCTTGTCCCTTAATCATGTACCCATTGTATCTCATTTTCAAAACCAAATATCGAATTGGGAAAAATATTCAATATGGAGTTCTTTGTAATTTCTACAACAATATTAACGTTGTAAGTTTAATAATCTGTGTGGGGAGTGTTTAGGAAAGTAGTTGAATTAATGTCGCACTGGAGGAACACAACGGGTTATTATGTGGGGGAATGCTTGTTATGTTGTGCAAGTGTATGGTTAGAATAATATAATTAATGTAATAGTTTCTTGATAAAAATGTGTGTTAATGCCTAAAATTTGTTAGAGATTTATTTTGCCTCGCTGACGTATTGATCCTAGTCGCTCTGGCATGGGCCCAGTATAGCTCATTCCTCCAAAGAAAATATCGAACCGGAAATTTTTTGACTGTAGAGTTTAACGGTTTTTCCATTCCTTTAACTGAAAATCTTGAGAGCTCAGTAGTCTGTGAGAGGAATACTTATTATGCAATGCAAATGTATCGGAAGATCAATACAATGAATCTAATAGTTTCTTCGTAAAATGTATCCATGTGAAGTTGATGACTAAAACTTGCAAAATAAGTGGTTTTCTTTTGTCACGCTGATGAATTGCCCCTCGTTGCTGTCTTGTTCCTAGTATACCCCAACGTCCGAACGGCATATATCCAATAGAAAACAATTTCAATATTGGGGTTTGACATTTCTTGCGATTTCTATAACAGTGTTACAGATATCGCATCTTTGCACAAAGTTATCCTTTTGTTTAGAGTTTAACAATCTGTAGAAGGATGATTATTGCAATGCAAATGTATGGGAAGAATAATACTATGAATCTAATGGTTTTTTGGTGCGTTCAAGACGTGCAGTCGATGCTCAAAATGTGTAAGATAATTTTTTTTGCGTATTGATCCTGGTTGGTTGTTGCTCCCATCACAGGCCATTCCCTAAAAAGCAAATATCGTATCGGAAAAATGCATTGAATTATTTCACCCAGAGAAAGTTATCAATGCTCTACACTCGCAGTGGAAAAGTTATCCTTTTGTTTTGATCACCATCGCTCACGCCTGATGCCATCGATTCCACGGTCCAAAATCGACCGAATCCAACCAGTCCATTACTTTCGCCCTAGCGATTACTACTTTCTGCATCGGCACCCGATTGATGTCTCTTTCATTAACCCCATTCTCACACAGGAATTACCGTCGGTAATAAAGAACTCTCTCCTTACTTTTCCAGGTAAAAGATGGAAAAAGAAAAATAAAGATCCCATCCGGGGAAGTATTCTCGCTCTCCCGTCACCCAGATTCTTGATGAAGTTTCTGCTATTTGATGGGATTTAAATGGTTGAACAATCGCTTTGATGATACGGAATTGGTGTTTTTGTTGCGGATTGAGTTTCAATAGAAGCCCTGATCGATGAGGATCGAAAACAATGATGCTTGAAAGTTATTTTGATGATCGTGAATTCCTGCATCTTCCTCGATGGGAGCAATAAACGTTTCTTTTGAGGGCAGGCTTAAATGATGCGTGTAAGGGACGATGAAAAGTATTTTCCGGAATACTTTTGGAGCATTTTAATGCTGCTGAAAGAACTCTGAAAGGCAAAAGGGAAGGGTAGTTTTAGAAATAAAATACACAGCCAGTAGAAAACCATAACGTAAATCGCAAAGTAGAAGAATAAAATGTTCTAATTTAATTCTTATGTATTGCTGTAAGAATATATTTTTTTAAATGTGTGAACTACTATATAATGTCAGTTAATAGGTGAAACACATCAAGTCCAATTCTCAATATATCCGGGTTTTTTTTACTTTTTGTAGAATAGACTGGTGATCTTTAGAATAATTGCGATGTTCTCATATCTGAAAATTGGAATATTTCCCGTTCTTTTTCTCAGAATAGTTTTTCGACATAGTGTAGTTTACTTGTAAGCAGACGATATATACTTAAGTTTGTAGTACTGAATTTAGCTTTGTCCCATAAAACAAATTGTTCTAAGTACTTATTAAATACTGTACATCTTATGAAACGAAAATTATTAAACATTAAAAACTTTGGTTTACCAGTAAATAAACTATTTGCACATAATTGGTTTTAAAGTTCAGTTGAGTGTAATTTTAACTTTCTTAGTTGTGTAACAAAACTTTGGTGTTACTAATCAACATTTCTTTGCACATAATTTATTTAAAAATATTGTATATCCAGAACATTTCAATTAAAGTAGCTCTAGACTTTGCCGGTCTTTTACTAAACATGTCTTTAGAGAGGAATCATTACTTATTTGCAACACACTTATTTGAAAATTAGCTGGGATATGCGCCATTTAAGGGATAATTGGAACGTTTTCAAAAAATATTTATTTCTGTTGTCGAGATTTTTGTTAAAAGTCCACTCCCTTTTTTATACATTTATAAGTACACGCTAATTTATTCTCTTTAACATGACAAAATTTGGGCAAAGAAAAGTGTATCAAACGGTCCGTCGAGTTGCATTATATACAGGTTTTGTGGATGTATGTAGGGGCAGTACATTCAAAGAATAAAACGCATTTTGCAGTTTGGGTGAAAATACTCAAGGCATTTTAAACCGAACAAAAATTATTTTGAGTCAAATTAGTTGTAATATATGAGTGATATTAATTTGTTTTTTAAACAATTGAACAGCTAAGCAAATTAAATCTCTAAATTAATAACTTATTATTTTAAAATAAATGATTTTTATAGAATTTATTTTGTTCGAAACAGTTAGTATACAGCATATATATCCCTCTCACAAATTATAAGTATATATAAATATAATTAGCAGATGAAACTTCAATAATTAGTTTTTTAATGTCCGAATACTGACCATTTCGGCCTTCGTCATTACAGGGGAAAACGATAGCTATATGTGAGGAAGCACTTAGTGTGTAAGCCTTCGTTATTTCTAAGAGAAAATAAGCGTTTCCATGCAAGATCCATGCGCTTAGAAGCAATAATGTTAACCCGGGACCTACTGGGTGGCAGAAAGAAAAAAGCAATGGACACAATACTAGGCAGACAGCTAATACTGATTAGTAAATAATGTATATTTTTTCATAAATAAAAAATGTTTCATGAAATTTTTTGAATTGCAAATGTAAAAGCAACTGCTTCTTAAATTTTCACATAAACGTCTGTATGAGTTGAGTAACTAAGAACAATTTAACCCTCCTAGTGGTTTCGAGGAGATATCTCATCCCTCAAGATCTTTATCAATTTCGCTTATGACGAGATATATCGGCATCAAAATATAACTGATTTTTGGATGATGACGATATCAAAATCTGGTCAGTTTTCTTCTAATGACGAGATACCTCGTTCATCAAGATATGCTAATCATTTGGCTAATGACTATATATATCGTCAAGTTATTAGGTTTAAATAAATTCAAGTTTTGAAATCAAAACTACCCACATCCTTTAATCTAGCCCCATTTAAATTTGCCGATTTTTGAAACCACGTTTACGTAGCTTGTTCTCCGAAACAATTCCTCAGAAGAACCTAAAAAAATAAGACACGTCTAACGTCAAATTTCTATAGTTTGAGCGAAAATTTCCTTCGATTTTTTTACTCAGAATGAAAAATGATTCATCCGGAAATCTTCCCCTGCGGTTTCGATGCATCCGAAAAGTGGTAATGTTCCGCTCCCCCACCCTCCCTTCAAGTCATGCAAATGGATTGGCGTTGCTTGAATTCGGGTCGTAGCGAGCATCACTAAGACACTCTGCACTGTCATTTCCTCGGAGGAGATAAGTTAAGTACTTCGGTGTCCTGTGCCCTATGCTTGAGGAGCCACGTGTCAGAGGAATTTCTGGGGTATCGCTCATGAATAATAGACCATGAATGGATCATGTGAGAGCAAATTCTATCTGGGGGTATAGGGCGCAACAATGCTGGAGAAAAATAAGACGAAGCCTGCTTTGTGCTTTGTGTGAAAAAGGTGAATAAATTTTATTCAACCGTTGTACTTCGAGGAGTGTTTTTCCCCTACAATTTGAATTATACTAGCTTTAAAAGTTTAAAAATGATGCGATTAACTGAAGGGAAAAAATAATTAATTTTTGAAGCGTGTTTAATTTTTGTATAAACTAATCAGAAAGTTAAATTTTTGGAAGTAGTAACAGCTGCTGGTACATTCATTTAAAGAAGCTCGTTTTTAAAATGAGAATCATAATGAACAAATTTAATTAGTTAATAGACGCATAAGGGACTAAACTCTTAATATTTCAGTGGCAAACGTAGTGTTTATGGAAAATAAATGAAACAAATGCCAGGCATGTTGACTTTACGTCATTCGCCATCTGACTTCCCAATACTTAATACTATATCTAATTACTGTACTCTACTAATACTATACTCAATCCATTATTAAAATTATGAACTATGTGCACGTATCTAAGTGTTGAGCCGTTATAGGTTGTCTACTATACACTACGTACATAAAATAGAGTCAGAGAGTCAACAATATTACAATAAAATAAATGCGAACGAAGATGTGTTAGGCATCCTCAGGTGCACCCTCGATAACGCTAAATCTCCCGCGATTCTTGCTGCTTCCTAATTGGCACTTTTAAATCTTTTTGGACTCCAGAATTTGGACATCTCAAACAGCAGTGTAATGCAGCTCGTAAAGCGGCAGAACATCACAAAAGTATGTAGACAGTAAAACATTTTTATGGGAAAATATGTTTGAAAGCTGAAGAATCAATCATTTCACCCTTAGAAACATTAGGGCTAGATATAGAATACTCCGGGCAATATAGTCATAAGTCACAGAAAAATTTTCCTTAATAAAATGAATAGAAAACAAAATATTCAAAAGGGTAGGATCAAATAATTTCTGATTGTTCAAATGAGTACGTAATACGTGCAAGTTTAAGATAACATGTCTTCTTGAATAGTGGATAAACCTTTTTAATTTGGGAATTTTTTTAAAACTTGACAATTACTATCCTTAAAAAATTGAAAAGTGACTTTTCGTTATGTTGCATGATGTTTCGTTATGTTGCTTCCATTGATGATAAGATGTTTACATCATGATCCTGGTAGAATGCACCTTAAAATGCATCGCTGCTCTTGGTCAAACCAACTTGGTGTAACTAATGATTAGAGATTTCATGTTTTCCTTGTAGCTCTACTTCATTAATTTTAATTTTTTAATTTATTTGTTACTTGCAAACATTTGAAATTTTGTGACTGTATTCATCCAAAATAGTTATGATTCGTAGATAGTAAGCTCTACGAAGAAACTATATTTTTAAAAGATAGTTGAAAACGTGGCAATAATATGAGGATTCATGTTATGCTCAGTAAAGTCTTTATTTTGATAGCTTCTAGCTTTTATAAAATTGATTTCGGAAAGAAAAAAGGAGAAAGAAAACTAATGACAACATTAAAAGGTTAACTCATATCTTCTATTTTTGAGCTCCAAGTTCTAAAAATGTTGATCACTTGAATAATTTATGATAGATGAATGCAAAAGCGTCAAACACTACAATTAATCTATAATTCGTCACTATTATGATAACCTAATTATGTCAGTGAATTTTGAAATATATTAGGACCTAATTGAATCGTTTAAATGATAGTATTTAGTACTTGAATTTTGCAAGTCATCACTGATTCCATTACAGGTATTGAAATAAATATGTTCTTTCCCTCTTGCACAATATTGCAAGTCGGAACGCTTCATGAGAAATACTTTTAATGCAATACATCTCAGTTACTTTTAAAAAGCTGTTAAGTTACAATATTAAAAAATAAGCCCATTTCCTTCAGCTGTTTGGAAGCAAACTAATGCGGATTAAACATATGAAAATAAGATGCATAACTTAAATACCTAAATGCAACGTAAGGTGATTATTACAC
Organism: Meta bourneti; assembly: GCA_933210815.1. Taxonomy (NCBI): domain Eukaryota; kingdom Metazoa; phylum Arthropoda; class Arachnida; order Araneae; family Tetragnathidae; genus Meta; species Meta bourneti. The sequence goes on from OW119922.1 coordinate 64,265,767, forward strand.
CATTAACGACTGACTTGAAGGAAAGAATTCAGGTTATTTGACTAATGGCATGTATTTATTCACAGTCAATTATCATTTGCGGAACAATATAAATATGCTTATTACGAATGCATTTTTAATGCTCCAATACCTAGTTTCAACGTCAATGAAAAGCTATTAATTTTGATTATAACGCTATTTCATGGACGATTTACCTGGAAATGCACAGCGAAATAAAAGAACGGATAATGCGTTATACTGCTGGGATTCGTACCATTGATTTCCAATACCATTCGAGAAGCAAGAAAATTTTCTAGGTTTTTTTCCTTACTTTTTTATTTGGTTCTTAGGATTTTCTTGGATAAACGAAATGAAAGCCTTTCAATAATAATTTTTCTTCAATTTTTTTAAAACCATAAGCCGTCTTTTGAAATCTACTTTTGTTTTCCTCTTTTTATTCTCATACTTATGATGATTTGGAAATCTTTATATAATCCTTTGTTCTATGAAGTAGAGAATTAAACTTCGTTGATCTTATGTATGCTTCAAAATGAAAGTATGTTTGTTGTGCCTGTATGAAATTTAAATCTGATTTAATATTCAAAAATTATTTTTCAATTTTTTTGGAAACATATGAAGCCGTCTTATGAAATCTACTTTTGTTATTTTTACTCCCTCTTATGATAAAAATCTTAATATAATCCATAGTTCTCTAAAGTAGTCAATTAAACTTCGTTGATTTTATGTATGCTTCAAATTCAAAGAGTATTTGTTGTGGCTATAAGTAAATATTAATCTGATATAATTATTCACCAATTATAATTAATTTATACTTCTAAATATTAATTCAGAGGCAGACCATTTGTTCATTAACAACTGATTACTTTATAATAAAACATGTTCCTTGTGATTACAGGTGAATGACGTAATTAGAATTCCTTATAAAATCAATTTAATATGCTAATATTCTTGAATTACTTAATTTAATAAATGAAACACTGGAAACTTTGTAAAGAGTGTTATGGAGGAAATTTTAATCCAATACTTTCTAGGATAATGTCTTCTATTCATGAATGATTTAGTGATTGTTAATGCTTCGTAATTATTTTGTAACTTATAGTACCCTACGAAAAATAATTTTAATAGCTAATTCATATACTTTTTTCTAGCTAAGAACTAGTATTGGAATCAACTATTAAAATGCTTAATGAGTTGAAATTAAAAGTAGGTTAGGGACTTAGTTTTTATCACCAATCTGAAAATCATGACTTTCTGGTCTAGAAAAGTTAAAAACTCATATTTTAAAAATATTTATCGTAAAGTATGCAATTAATATTTTTATTTCAATTTATAATTGTTTATTATATAGACATGTATTCATGCTAGAACACATTTACTCTTAAACTAAATAAATACATTAGTACTTCAAATAAGTACTTTCTACAAATATAATATAGATTTTCGACCCAATCACAGTTTCTTTGATCAGCTTTGTCAATCTAACGTTTTAAAAGATGAAACGAAAATATTTTACTCGTAGATAATAACTATTACTTATCATAAAAAAATCCATACCTTTTAAAAGTTGGGCTAAATTTGAAATCTCCAGCTTACAAATGAAATCCACTTAGTCAAAATTTTGAAAATATGAGTTTTTAAAATTTTTCTAGACTTGCATGTAGTAAACTGCGTACTGGTAAAGTCTAAGTATTTTTGTCTTTGCATGAAGGTTATCTTTCATCTTCAGAAATGCACTTAGTGAGTAGAATTTTTCACCCTTCATTTTCTCGGAGCTATGCTTACTGACTTAGTTTATACTAACCGGACGCCTATTTTCAATTGCAAATTTTTCCATTTTTACAGACAATTTATTAATTTTTCAAATTAAAATAAATTAAAAAACTCATCGTAATAAATTTCTGTAAATCTATGCTACTTCATTCAGCGCATTTATTAGTTTTAAATCGTATATTTTCTTACGAAATCAAAATTCTCTTTTTTCACAGAATATAACGAATGGAATATATAATTTCAGGAATTTCTGTCCGCTCCTTTTTTTTATGAGTATTCGATTTCTTAAGTGAGAATTTATCTGTTTCTCTACCTTTCTTAATTTTAAATTAATGAGAACTCTACATCTGAAATAAAAGTAAAATGCTCTCCAAATACTTTTCGTGTTTTATGGAATCGTACTTTGAGAAATTGATTGAAATAAATGGAGCACTGAGGTCTGAAAAAATGTTTAAGCCTTACGCCACATCACAATGTCAGGTCACCATAGCAGGAATTTTTCATCAGTTTTTATTTATTTTCCCTGTATTTTTGCGATTTCCAGACAGTTAAGTTTAAGATTTTATTTTTCTACCGCACAAAAGTATTTTCTCATGTATGTGCATCGCATGTTTACGTTACAGGGTTAACTATACAAACTAATCACTCCCCTGGATAATGATTAAATAATGTTCAAAATGGAGAAGACAAACATTCATAGAAAAAAATTCATGATTAATTATCACTTTCCAAGATGGCTCATCGGAATGTTCAATAGTTTTCTTTATGGACTTGCCAGGATGACAAAGGACCGCTTTACAAAACTTTTTTAAACTTAACGAACTCACACGCGTGTTAGTGTAGAGTTTTCCCTTCACGGAATAGATCAATAATGGTTTACGGTGGAAACATAAAGGAAACTAAAAGATCTGTTAAAGTCTTAAGGAAAATGGCGCCAGATAATTAAAGAAAGAAAGAGAAAATAGTGTTCTGCTGATGCAACTGCCCAATAACGTCCATTGGGATGGCTATTCCTACTCCCGCAAGTTGTTTTCTTTTATCCGAATAGTTTGTTTCTTATAGTTCGTGACTCGATAATTATGTTAAGGGAATTAAACAACGATTTTCTTTCCTTTAGCTCCTCTTTTTCAGTCCGTGAGTGTTTCCTCAATAAGCTCAATCACAAAAACATCTTTTCCTCAACCTTTTCTGTATGTGTTTTAGGGAAATTGTTTAGTCAAGCAGTGCTTAATTGATGACTCCGTTTCCAACAGAAATAGCTTCAACTGAATTAGCTTGACCATTTTTGTTAAAAACTTTGCAATAAATTTTGTTTCGTGATTGTTATGGGAAAAATACGTTTGAATTTACTTTCAGAAGTTAACACAACACCGTTATACCAACATAGTGGTCTCGTCTAGTTTGAAATAATTTAAGATCATATCAGGAAAATAATGCACAGCACATTCAAATACTTTTTTCTAATGGTAAGCCAATTGAACATGGCACTCGAAGGGCACATTTGTGAACCACCTTGTGCATCGCGGGGCAGTTTCACATTATTACCATCCTGGTAGTTGTCTCTCGACGAGGTATCTCGTCATTAGGAAGACTGACCAGATCTTGATAGACGAGATATCTCGTCATTTGAAGAAAACTGATCAGATCTTGATCTCGTCGTCATAAAAAAAATCGGCAATATCTTGATGACGATACATCTCCGGATTAAAAAATTGAATAGATCTTGGTGGACGATTTATCTCGTCGAAACCACTTGGAGGATTAAGGTCACCAGCTTACATCCAGAATAACCGCCGTGGGCAGCATGAACAGCAACTAGACTGCGTGGTAGTGTTAATAAGATTCTGGCAGGTTGGCAAAGGTATCTGACCGTCCTAAGAAAACATTCCTCAAACCATAACGCTGCCGACACCAGCTTATGTTCTTCCAACAAAATGTATGCATAGTGTTTGTTCTAGGAGTTTCTCGCTTGACACGCTAACGTCTGTCCATTCGATGGAGCAGAAAATGTGACCCACCAGAGAAGGCAACCCTTTGTCAATCAGAAGAGGTCAAGTTTTTGCATTATCATGCAAATTGCAGCAGTTTATGGCGATGAACATTCGTCGGCATCGGTTCAGTGAACAGCAAAAGGCTGTTCACTGAACTCATACCGACGAATACCCAAACAGAGCCGATGAACAATACAGAGGCCCTTGAGCAACAGTATTCGTTGTTCGGTCGTTTTAGACACAGGTCTGGTAGCCTCCGGTTCGTTTGGATGGTGAGTTGTTCTGTAACATCCCGGTTTGTTTTCACACAACTTCGCAGCCGTGCCGCACTTCATTGGATACATTCTACTGACGCCATATGTAGGCGGCGCTCTTTATAACGCTAACGTCTATCCATTCGACTCTGTATATGCATTCTAGACAATGCCAGTTTATAGAGAGGCCACACATCACATTCATTTCAGACAGGAAACATCCGTGATCCAGGATTCGAGACAGGAACCTTTTAATACAGAAGCCAGGCACTCTGACCATTTGACCGGCTGATTGACCATTCATGTATCATAATTCCCATAATCTATATTAGAAGACATGGTAAGACAGATTCAAGTATTATAGATGTTTAAATATTTTTTATCACAATTGAAGAGATTATTGATTCTGAATTTTGTTTAAAAGAAAACCTGTATGAATTAATAATTTTTAATATAATTGCTCTTGTTCTCGAAATGAATACTATTAAAAACTATTTTAATATTGGTGGTTGTCTACGTTATTTATAGTTAGAGGGTTTTTTCAGTATGAATTATTTTATTTCAACTATTTCCTTTTGATAACAATACAGGATAATTTATGTTTTAATTTCCCCTTGGTGGCTATTACGATACCTTTATAGAAGGCAAAACCATTATTTTCAGTTTTATTTAACATTACTTACTTTTAGCGTGGGTAACCCGAAACTGCTTCTGATACCAAATCTATCATGAGGGATTCAATTACTCGTCTAAATATGAAAACACCACACTCAATTAGCAAGATCCTGTTGAAGAATAAGCGGTTTTCTTACTTCTAGAATAAGTAATAGATCTTAAATCTATCAAATCATAGTTATTTATGGGGTCATCGGTAGACTGGTTGGAAGAGTAGCGGTATAACAACAGGAGAGTTACGTTCGAAATTCGATCAAACAAAAGATCGTCGTATACGTGAGGGTGGTGAACGATAAATCTGCCGTGGCCCCAAATGTCCTCACCGTTGGCATGGTGTGAACGTTTGGAGTAAGGGGTGCCAGCTCAGGTTTTGCCTCATCATTTGACCGTGATTCAAAATGACGAAGTGTTGTTCTCGGGTCTTTAACTTCGGGATTGCTCCCGGAATATCGCCAATAGACAGTTTAGTTGCTCTACGACATTAATTCAACTACCAAATTTATTTATGGGTATTCTTTTACTAAACCATTTACTCAAATTCACTTTAGCTGTGATAGTTTATATGAAAATATATTTGAACTCTTACCAAGAAATAAAAGTTCCAGTCAAACGTGAACAGTTAAAAATATTCTATGGTGCCACCTGGGAATTGGTACTCTATCACATCACTAAATAAATATCCAATGAAATAAGTATACCTCGAAATGGAGTAAAATAAGTTACCGATGAAGTGGGCTTCTGGACGTGCCTTGCATAGCAAACGAAAAGTGAATTAGATGGACGACTTTGTGCATAGAATAGAAGATAAAATTTTCAGACACAGAGCTCATATATCTTTGATGCTTTTATTTCACTTTTCAATCGATTTCAACGATAGTGACAGTTGAATGCAACCAAATTTGGTTTGGCATATTCTGGTGCGTTTTATGTCTGCATGTCTGAAGCTGTATGAGAAGTGAAACATATGGGACTTTCACGAAAATAGGTTAGGGTTCAGACGGAATATTTTAATTCTATTATTGGGTAAGATGTCCATCTGGGAGCACAGAGAAAAGTTTGCACTGGAGCAGCTCTGTAAATATATTGAATTTGTAAAACTCAATGCTGTTAAGAACATTGCTCCTTTAAAATAAGTTTCTGTCTTCAGAATTTCTCACATTTCATAGTGCGAAATTTAAATCACTATGCTCATGAAATTTATTTTATCACCCTTTTATAGCAGAAATGTAAAGACACTTATATTTATACCAATACATCATCAAAGTGCATTGTGAAATTTGATATGTGACTATAACTCAATGCATGCACAGCTTACTCTCTGGACAAAAATTCTTCTTGGAGTTTATAAATAATGCTCAGGAAGTTGACAAAATATTAACCATTTCCAAACGTGTGTCCAATACGTAAGCGGGTTAAACCACATTGGAATGTCTAATGTGTACGCAAGGCTACAATAAAATGTCTTGATGGCCACCCATAGAGCTTATTGTTAAGTTCCATGCTCCAATCTGTGTGCCATTCGTTCCATACAATGCCTTGGACAACTTGTGTTGCTGATACAGCTTAACTTGTTCTGCCATCATCAGGACATAACCACAAACGCTTTGATTTCAGAGTTATTTTTCTCTTTACAAATCCATTTCCGGTCTGTTAAGGATCCTATTCAAATCACCAACAGGTGAAAAATATATTACACACCTTGCACACGTGCTGTGGGTTATGTTGACCAAACCAATGGCCAATGAAATTATGATTACAGAACGTGTGAATTATCCTAAACACGTAGCATGGGTTTTGTTGATCAAACCAAACGGCCAATTAATTTATGATTATGAGAACACCTGCCATATATCAAAGATAAATAAATCAAATTTGTAATCTCTCAAACACTATTGGAAATATTTTATAAGTTTGATTTTTAAGCAGTGAAAATGGTCTAATCTTCGAGATCTGTTATTCAGTTAAACATTAGAGAAGCTTTATCTATTTTGCCTTCTATAACACACTAATGAATAAATAATACTGGTGCTTTCTTACCTCTGTTTGTGACTTAAAAAGGCTTAACCCTCCAAAAGGATTCAACTAGATATCTCGTCCATGAAGATCTAAGCAATTTTGCTAATGACCAGATATCTCGTCATCACGATATTGCCGTTTTTCATAATGACGAGATCAAGATCTGGTCAATTTTCTTCTAATGACGAGATATCTCGTCTATCAAGATCTGGTCAATGACAAGATACTTAATAGAGACCAGGAGGATTACTTAAAAATGATGAATGGCAACGCAACTCCAAGATAATATATTTAAATTTGTGAGTCTTCCTTGTTTACTTTTCTACTGATGAAGGTGGACGCTTTGTTACACCGAAATACGAATAGTTATTGCCATTTTTTCTCATTTCGTCTTCATCGTCATTAGTCATTTTCTGAACCTTTTAATATTTGAATAAAATACTATTGAGAATTACAGAATATTAGAACATTAATAGAAACTTGTTAGAAAGTTCATAAAATTTGTAGAACAATTATTTCATTGGATAGACCATTTAATAAATATTTCATAATTATTTAAGTGTTAAACATAGTTGAATTATTATTTATAACGCATTGACACATTTTTTATTAGTAGTTTTATTTTTACATTAAATTAAAAACATTTATTTAAATTAATTTATTTTAAATCCAATAAGTTTTATGATACAAAATATATTACTCATAAGCAACTATAGGCATAATTCGACACATTAAATTGAAAGTTGAAAGTAATTTAAAGTATTATTTTGTATGCTACTAAATACTATAATAAAAATATTAAGAATTTTGTGCTAAAAGCTGATGTAAAATAATATTCAATTGTTCAATAAAGCAAGTAGCATCAGAAAAGTTTGATAATCATATGTTAAACAAATATGCATACACTATAATTATATATTTTCTACTTTAACCAAAACGAATATCAATGTATTTTAAGGTACAGGGAGGTCGAATATAGATAAAAGAAACGCAATTTCAAATCGCTTTGACAAAGTAAATATTTGTCTTGTGGTGAGTTATATCAAATATATTACTTCTATGGGCTTCTCAGAAATTCATCCCATGTATCGTGAAAATTATGCATTGAATATATTAAGACTACACTCAACTTTACAAGTGATATAGAATAAGATTATTAAAACATTCATATTCACCTATTGAAAAATCTTTTGGTTATAAAGTTTCATTTTTGCATACCTTAAGGCAATATCCCATCAGGACGCTTTTGTTTTCATATTTAGAGTATCATTCTAAATAGAGGCTTCTAGGAATTTTCTTAATGAAATCCATCAAGATCAATTCATTTCAAAGCAAAATACCTGAGCTCAAAACCGGCGGAGTTTTATATGAAGCGATCATTATTTTTCCAGAGGCGTTTTTGCGGCTGGCTATTAGCCAAGAAACACTTGACCTGCTTTAAACTTTATAAGCCAGACTAGGAGTTTAGTGCTTTGTAAAGTTTTTAGAGATTTAATGACCATTTTTCTTCGCTCACTGGAAAACAGTAGTTGAGCTTGTTATTTATCGAAAACTTCTTACTTTAATTTTTTTCCTTAACCCGAAAAATGTTCAAAGGATTTGCTAATTATGCTTGAAATATTCACTGAGAGGTGTGTTACACTTTGTTTCAATGTCACTCTTATGGAGATATATTAAACTGCTGTCTAACAGTGATTAATTTTAAAGTGAATGAAAAATTCTCTTTTGGAAGATAAATTGTTCTTTCATTATGAGAGTCATCGTAGAACACTGATTTTACTATATGATGTCATTTAGTGATATAATCTTTGGAACAGGTGGGTAAAATTTTTAAATTTTATAATGGATGAAGTTATTCATTCCGCTTTAATATGTATCAAAATTAATAATTTTCAAGACGATGCATCTCCGAGAAGAGTGATGTAAATTAAAATGAATATTTTTTTTTCAAATCACTAAATTATTATACTAAACAAAAATAAGCGATGCAAGTTAAATTAGAAAATATATTAGGGGGGTTAATAAAAGTACAAACGAGTGATGTAAATTTTGAATTGAGAAGTATAATATGGTTTATGATTTTAAATCCTGTTTTGGATCTTTAGTAAGACTTGAGTGATTTAAATTATCTTTATTACGTTATTCGATTGCAACAGAATATTTGTATAACGTTGTATAGATATTTCTATGTTAAACCATTTATAAAAATAATACACAATATAATTATGAAATAACATCTGCAGAAGCTCACATATTCAATTAAAGTGAAAATGATTGAAAAATATACATATCGAATAAGAAATATTAATTTAATTTGAAAAGTATATTTCTATAATTTGTGATTTAAAAACTAAAATGCCATCAAAAACAACATTTCATCAATAAACGTAGCAGCTATTATATCTTAAATGCTTTTACACAAAATTTTTGTTATTACTGAGTTGTATAAGTAATAGTTTTTACAGATTCTACATCAGAATTTAAAAGGTCTAAAACCACTTCGGTGTCTACTGTAGCTCAAGACCAAGAGTCTCATGTGCGTCTTGAACACGAATCTGTGCATATGACAATAGATGTTTGTTAAATATGAATGAATACCTACACGAACTTTGATTATCATAATTCTAAAGGATTTTTACACTTATATAATAATAGTTGCAAGTTTTAGAATTTCTATAGCTAAACAATTTTAAATGCATGACAAAATGCAGAATGTGTGACATGTCAAATGAAAAATAAATTTAGTTTCTTGAAATTATAAGGGGCAAGTAGCTATAACAAGCCTTTAAGTGCTATACAACATTTATAGGAATAATAGAAATGGTTATAATAGGAAAAAACAGTTTTAAGAAATGGTTGATGGTCAAATGGTTGATGGAAATTAATCAGCGTGATAGGAACTACAGAATGTGACTGAATGATCTGTCTTTTTAACTTGGTATTTATTTAAAAGCTTCGATTTTTAATTACTATTATCAGTTTACATTAATTTATCACTTGGGATACAGTGGACAGTTGATGATATCATCAAATAATTAGCTCAAACCAATCCTAAAACATTTACAAGCTTTCATTATGAAAATAGTAGAGATCATTTTAGACTACTAGACTTTAGATACTGGAGCACACTGTTGTGCTGTGCACTGCATATATGAATAAAAACAGTTTATTGAATTTGAAATATTATTTCATAAAAAAATAACTCACATTTAAAATAGATGCTTTACATAACATATACCTAAACAATGCATTCCCACTTATGATGTGTTATTTAAAAATATTCTACGAAACAAGAATCACTTTTATGAATTAAACTACCAAATGTTACGAGACTAAAGAGAAATATTAAACATTTTAAATCTAGGACACACTGCGAAAGCCTCTAATTTCGAAATTTAGATGGTTTAATCCAAATGCATTTTCTAGGACATTAACCCGTTTCATGCTATGCCAAAGGCAAGAGACCTGCTTCGTAGAAAACATCTGAAATGAATAACTATATTTTCGTCAAAACAGTATTCTTTAGAGTTCCTAATCTTTAAAAGTATTTTTCTCGAAACAACGACTAATGTCTTTGGCATGATGTCAACGCAATATTTTACAATAATCCTTAAGTTCAAACTACCAATAGTGATTACAATTCACAAATGATTATCATCAGGAAAATTCAAAATACTTTTTCTAAGTCTTCTTTTTTCAGGCTAATTCAACGTTATTCATTAAGGCACCACAAGAGCGAATTTGTGAACCACTTTACGTTACTCTGGTGCACAATGGGGGATTTGTTCACATTAAACATCCCATACATCCCACACATTCTAGGCACAACATGTTTATAGAAAGGCCACACATTCATTCCAGACAGGCAAATACACATTCCAGAAGGACAAACATTCATTCCAGACGGCATTGTGACCATTAGACCGTTTGGTTGACTATATGTATTTAATATTTAAAACATACTAACCTGCATAGCTAAGCCCGAAATGCAAGTTTATTTGTTTGAAACTTTATTGTGGTCTTTAAGTGGGATTGCAATTACAAAATCACGTGCGAAAGAACAATTGACTCCATGCCAAATATGAAAATTAGGCGTATTATATAAATGACATATTCTTACCAATGCTTGAAGGAAATGGTTTGATGAACTTAAGAGTTCATCTGAACTGTATATTTTTAATGGCTTTGAGAAAACTCTTGAAAATTTCCTCAAACCGTTAGGCGTATTGATGTAGAACAACCCATTAGTGAGGTGGGAAAATGTTTTTCTCGGTCATTTTTGTGGGATTGCGGGATCAATTTCATACGAGTTGAACAGTCACACAAACATACACACACACAACCTCTTTTGATGTCGCCCTAGGGTTACAACATACCCGTCTATCACTACATAACATTATTGGCAAACACAATCGGCAAGTTAGTTCTCCAAGCGTTTAGGGGAGCCTTCGTGACTCAGTGTGTATGCCCATTGGGATAGCAACCAGTGAGTTGTAAGCTGATCAAGTTCGATACCACCCTGGGTATATTTATCTCTTCTGGGTCACTTAAACTTTCCGAGGGTGTTGTTTGGACATGTCAATCGATCCCGTTCTGTGCTTGATGAGTTAACAGAATAGAACTCCGGATTAACAAATAACAGATTTATTAACAAGTAACAACGAAGAGCGAAGCCGCGAGGTTGGTTCTTGGCAGGCAGTCGACTAGCAAGTGACAGAAAAACAAGAAAACAGGGGGGTTAAGCAGACCTTTGAACATAAACATGCAGGCGTGGTGACATCCCCGAGTGGTCGGGTTACCCATGAGCCATCTCGTAGGAAAATACTCAACATTCTCCCGGCCTTGAAGCCCAAAGAGATTCAACAGGTACATTAAAAAAGTCAAATTAAATCAAAGAAAAACATCAAATACGAATTTCAATTAAAATACTTAGAAATAGAATACATGAAGACACGTTTGAAATGGCAAATTAAACATAAAATATAAATAATTAAAATTCAATCAGAGTCTAATGGTAAAGGACAGAGTTTTGTAATGGAACGCTTAAGTTCTCCATTCGAGGTGGTCACATTCACTACATGAACCTTACCATCAGAGCCAGGAAATGTAGCACTAATTCCCCTTAACTTCCATCGGAGAGGAGAAAGGAGTTCGTTTTTAATTAGAACCAAATCTCCTATCTTCAGATTGACCTTCGGACGAGCCCATTTAGGTCGTTGCAATCTTTCTAGATATTCATTGCTCCACCTTTTCCAAAAATGCTGGAACAATCTTTGAATTAACTGCCATCTATCGAGGTGATTGAGCTTAATTTCTGTGAGGCTAGGCTCTGGTATAGCCGTAAGAGGAGAACCAATGATGAAATGCCCAGGAGTTAGAGCAGTAAGATCACTCGGATCCTCTGAAAGAGGACACAATGGGCGGGAGTTGAGATAAGCCTTGATTTGTATCAATAAAGTCAAAAATTCTTCATATGTTAGTAACGAATCTCCAATAACCCATTTCAAATGAAATTTCATACTTTTAACCCCTGCTTCCTACAGTCCACCAAAATGGGGAGAAGCAGGAGGGTTAAAATTCCACTTCAGTCCTTCACTTAAAACAAAACTATTGAATTCTGTATCAGTTTTGCAAGAAGCTACAGACCTCAACATTTCTTTAAGTTCCTTTTTAGCACCAACGAAGTTCGTAGCACAATCTGTGAATAATTCAGCTGGTTTTCCACGACGACCAACAAATCGCCTGAGACAGCAAGGAAAGTTTTTGTAGAAAGGTCACTTACTAACTCTAAATGGATAGCACGCGTAGAAAAACAAACAATAATGTATAACATTTTAGCGATTTTTGTCCACGACCCCTAATGCATTTCACTTGTAAAGGACCAGCATAATCAATGCCTACCTTTGAAAATCCTCGAGAAGGAGTCACTCTTGAAACTGGTAGGTCAGACATCATTTGAGAAGCTGATTTGGCACATAATCTAAAACAAATAATGCACTCTCGAACAATTCACCTGACAACATCTCTGCCACTCAAAATCCAAAACTTTTGGAGTATACTAGATAGCAGAAGTTGAGGACCATCATGAAGATGTAAAATATGAAAATATGTCACAATTAAATCAGTGAAATGATGTTTTTTAGGCAAAATGATTGGATGCATTCGACTCTCAGGAAAATTAGAGTTGTTCAACCGTCCACCAACTCGAATAACACCATTCGAATTAAGAAATGGGTTTAGAAACAACAGTTTATTTTTACTAGGCAGAGGTTTGTTGTCCGACAAACAATGCATGTCTTCTTGAAACGCAGCAACCTGAACAATATTAACAATAAAAGTCTCAGATTTTTGAAGTTCTTCAGTTGTCAAAAGATCGAGTTTTCTCTGTTCAACAGAAACACGACAATTATGTTTGAAACCTAAACCCCATGCAAAGGTACGATACAATTTCATGAGAAGAGAATTTTCGAATGAGAGGGGGTTCTTCCTGCAAACTTGCAACAGCGGAAAGAATTTGCTTCCTCTCTTCGCAAAACACATTTTCACTTACTGTGTTTATGTCAGCACGCATTGGCATTTCAAACGATTAATCACTTAACCAATGGGGCCCAAACCACCAAAGGTTACAAGAAGGAAGATCAGAGGGATAAAACCCACGTGACTCACAATCTGCAGGGTTTTCTTTTATATGCATATGGTACCAATGTCGATTGGGCAAAATTCCTTGAATTTCTGACACACGGTTAGCAGTGAACGTTTGCCAACGTCGAGGTTCAGAAGCAAGCCATGACAAAACAACAGTTGAATCGGTCCACGCATAAATTTCACAAAATTTCCCCGCTAAGGAATCTGGAACTGTTTCAAACAGATGCGAAAGCAATAATGCAGCAAAAAGTTCAAGTCTAGGAAAGGAAATGGTTTTCAGTGGTGCGACTCTAGTCTTGGCTGTTTGAAGGCTCACTTTCACTTCGGACTTTGCTGAAACACTTCATAAATAAACCACGGCACAATAGCCTTTCTCAGATGCATCACAAAAGAGATGCAATTGCGTTTGCAATGTATTAGATAGCACAACACATCGAGGAATATGGATGATCTTTAGTTGATGAAACTCTGACCGGAATTTGGAACACTTTTGCTGAACATTTTCACCAACAGGATCATACCAAGACACATTTGTCTTCCACAATTTTTGAAGGAACATCTTCGTCAGGATAACAATGGGGTATAGCCATCCCAAAGGATCGAAAATCCTAGCTACTTCAGACAGAAAGGCTCTTTTCGTAGCAACTGTTTCAGAAGAATTTCTAATACTGACTGAAAACGTATCACTAGAGGGCTGTCAGTTGACACCAAGCACCTTGATTGACTGATCAATCTCTATCTCCATGGGAAGATGACTTTCTTTCAACTCTGATGGAATGGATTTCAAAATTTCAGGAACGTTTGAAGCCCATTTGCGAAGCTCAAAACCTCCGTTTTTCATCATTGCTAAAAGTTGAGAAGACAGTTCACAAGCCTCCTCTAGAGTATCTGCACCGGACAGAAGATCATCAACACAAAAGTCCTGAGCTGCTCTCTTAGATGCTAAGGAACAATTGTCCCTTTCTTCAATAGCCAACTCCGAATGGCTCTTGTTGCAAGATATGGTCAGATGCAGTTCCGTAGGTGACGGTTGTCAGTCGGAAATCACGAATTGGCTCGCTGGAATCATTTCTTCACACAATACGCTAAAAATCTGCATCTTCTGGATGAACTCTGATTTGTCGAAACATTTTGGCTACATCAGCAGTAACCGTAATCTGAAGCATACGAAATCTCACCAAAATGGGCACTAGGCCTTGTTGGCACCTGACACCCACCATGAGAATGTCATTCAGGGATGTGCTGTATGATGATTTCGCTGAAGCATCGAACACCACTCTTAACCTTGTATTAGTGCTTGATTCCTTGAAAACTGCATGGTGTGGCATGTGAAAACAAGAGGAAGGTGACTTTAACACCTCTGATTCAGGAACAATTTCCATGTGATTGTTTGAAAGGTATTCTGTCATGAAAGCCTTGTACTACTCATAGCAAGGATGGTGACACAATCTGCGTTCCATGTTCTTGAAACGCCTAATAGCTATTTCCCTGGTGTCGCCAAGTTGACAAGGGGAAGATTTGAATGGCAATCACACGACGAAACGACCATTTTCATCTCTAACATGAGTATTAACGAAATGCTCCTCATAACGCTTTTCTTCTTTGGAGAGCAAGCTAGCAGTGGAGACAGTCTCTAATTCCCAGAATTTTTTCAACACATCATCAATGTTTGTTTCCACAAAATTTACTGCAACTCTTTCACTCCGAAGATTTGGATGAACTGTAACTGGTCCAGCTATTAGCCAACCAAGTCCAGAGTTTACAGCAAACGACAAATTGTTACCGCTGAGTCTTTTTTTTTGTCCAGTAAACAGCGGTAAAGCAGCTGTCACTCCATGTAGAAGTTCTACTGAACCAGGATGGTTAAAATTAGGATCTGCTAATAAGTTTTTGATATGAGCAAAATATTTGGTACACTGATAATTGGGCAAGCAGCCAGTGATTTTGCGTAAAACATATGCCTTTTCTATATATACAGGAGTCTGCTTGAAATGAGGGGTAAACACTAAATTAACTTCCCCTTGTGATTTTCCCAGAGATGTTTTTCCTAAACAGGAAATATCAACATTCTCTCGAGAACGTGAAAGGCCAAGTTTTTTAACACAAGAATCTGTGATGAAATTTGCTTGAGAACCCGGATCAATCAGAGCTCTGCAATTTTGAAAGAACCCACTTGAGTCACGAATCTTAACGACTGCGTTAGGGAGCAATGTTTGTTGACATTCAGGACTTCGTCGCTCCGTTCGAGAAACACAAGAGTAGGAGGAGATGGGTGAGCGCGAAGGAGAACTATTGGGCGTGAAGGAGAACTATTCGTCAGGATCCTCTCCATCGACCCCGTCGGATTGCCCGAGGTCATGACCTGTAGGGTTAGAGGAGTTGTAACGTTCGCCCGCTGACTGGAAATGGAGAAGAGTATGATGCCTTTTTCTACATTTCTTGCACGTATGGTTAGTTTAGCACTGATTCACACACTATGGCTGGAATTCAAACAATTAAATCACAATTTTTTGCTCTTCACGAACTGAAATTTCTTGTTTGCGGATAATTTCAGAAATTCGCAACATTTATAAATATTGTGATTTGAACAGCACATTTCACATGTAGGAAACGACGTAGTTAAAGATGTTACCCTCTGAGCTTTCAGCGGAATCACCGATTCTTTTGAAGCTTGAAGACTTCTGGCATGATCTTTCAGGAAACTTAGCAGCTCTTTTAGGGATGGAACACAGCTATCTTTCAACGATCTTTCCCACCAGGCTCTTGTTGACGAATCTAGATTTCGTTGAATTATGAACATCAGGATGATGTCGGCAAAGTACTCTTATCTTTTGGTCAAGCACCTCAAGAGAATGCACGCACGTAACATCAACCAAATTCAAAAGGGATGAAGCACTTTTGATTTTCACTAATTGTTGAGAAAACAGCTTTCGAATATGAGCAAAAACAAGTTCACGGGTGTTTGAAAAGCGTTCTGACAAGAGATCCATGCAACTTTGTAATTAGCGTCAGTTAATGGGATAGACCGAATGATTTTAAAAGCATCACCTTTTACGGCACCCTTCAAATATTGCAACTTTTGTGCATTAGAAAGTTGTCTGTTGGAATGAACGGATGCTCTAAACAAACCACGAAAAGATATCCACTGTTCGATAGAACCACTGAAAACTGGCAGTTTTAGAGTTGGTAATCGAACTTTATTGTACGGATTCAAAACATGACGAGACTCACGAGCACTAATTTCGGGAGTATGTTCACTCAGCTTTCTTTCCGTACGCAATAAAGTAACGGCCAGATTATTCGTTTTGTTTCAGTTCTTGAAATTCCTTGACTACTGCATCTAATTCAGTCACTTTAATCAGTTCAAAGATGGAATCATAAAGTTCAGTAAGTCTCTTACGCATCACTTCAAGCTCATCTTTGAAGAATTGGACCTGGAAAATGTCACAGTTCGAAATTTCTTTATTTGTTTTCAACAAGAGAAAATTTGAACGTTCAATAGTCTTTTAACGCAAATGCACCTTGAGAAGAGACATCACGATGAACCAACTGGAACTCGGTTGAAAGTATCCAAGCGTCAGTAGCGAAGAACTACGGCGTAGTCGCAGCTCACAAGGGAGGCACAGCAATGCCGGCGACGAACGCGTCACTGAAGACAAAGAAACGCTGTTACTTTTACTTAGTAAAATACCTTTCTGCAGCGAACCGACGGACTAAATCTTTGGTCACGTCAATCGATCCCGTTCTGTGCTTGGTGAGTTAACAGAATAGAACTCAGGATTAACAAATAACAGATTTATTAACAAGTAACAACAGAGAGCGAAGCTGCGAGGTTGGTTCTCGGCAGGCAGTCCTCTCGCAAGTGACAGATAAACAAGAAAACAGGGGGTGGTTAAGCAGCCCCTTTGAACATAAACATGCAGGCGCGGTGACATCCCCGAGTGGTCGGGTTGTCCATGCGCCATCTCGTAGGAAAATACTTAACAGGTGTTTTTGTCCATTACTTGATACTGTAGATGCCTTATATCTGGCGAAACATGGCTAAATATCGCCCTTGCGTTATAAGAACAATTGAGTGTTTATTAATACAGCTGTGAGAAGGGAGATATCCTTCAGTACTGTAGGTAGGCAGGCAAGTAGTTTAATTAATGTCCCACTGGAGCAACACAACGGACTATTCCTTCAGTACTATAAGCCTAAGGCGTGTGACAAGTTGAAGGAATTAGCTTAGATATCGTTTTGATGGACGAAAACGTTCGTCTTCATAGATCAAAGCTTGTGTAGGAGACCTTGACAGCAAAGGTATTGTTAGGATGCAGCGGCCAGCATATTTCCCAGATCTCAATCCGATCGAAAATTTTTGGGATGCTCTCAGAAAGAATTGTCGGTACCCGTATACCCTCCAAGAGCTCCAAACTGCCCTTTTAGAGAAGTGGGAATTATTGCCTTCTGCTACCCTGGGTCATTGGATAGAAAGGCTAAATTGCCGACGCGAAGCAAACTTGGAGGGGGTATATTCCATAATAAATCTTACTTGGGGCTCATCTAAGAAGCATAACTTTCTTTGCTCTGAGTACGAATTATGAAGGGACTATTTAAGGGTTAAATCAAATCCTAAATGTATTATTTTTTACTTTGCTGCATTTTTTCTCGAGTATAACACCCCCTCTTTTTTCAGTTAAATTAAGAGACAAAAAGAGGGAAGGGTCTACTATGCAAATAATTTTATTTATAAAATATCTATAATCTTATATATACATCAATCACCTGCAGCATTATATATATTGTCATTATTGTTTCTGTCGTTATCAACCTCGGGCATGTGGTCACCTTCATTTTCAATGATCTTATTGTCCACCCATATATATATGCTCCATCCACAGTATTGGATGGAACATTCATACGGTACATATAATACCCCTATTATTTCGGCTGACAGCCAATCTGTCATTTTAGAAAAGCTGGTACATCCATAGTATTGCATGTACCAGCTTTTCTAAAATGGCAGATTGTCAGCCGAAATAATAGGAGCATTATATATGGAGAAAGAGGTAGGGGTTTAACCCTATCAGGGGTTCACATGCATACATCCAATCAGCAAGTATTCCCTGCATGACTTCTAACCAGTTTCGACCTTCTTGAACAATATAATTTTTCATAGGATTAATTCAACTTATAGATGTGTTTATTTAGACAGCTTAAACATTTTGAGGAAAAGGCAATACTACACTACTCTGAAGTCTCGTGAAGCTCATATGGTTAATATCCCAGGTTTTATACTGGAGATAAAACATATTACTGTTAGAATGAATAAATAATTCAATTAACTATATTCGTGTGAAATCTGAAATCATTCGAGTGAGAATTGCTATATATATTTATTTTTTGCACTTAACCTTTAGAAGGTTGTGTACAGTATTTGCCCTGTCATCACATCAAAACTATTCGGTTCCCTCTCTTTCATAAGAACACGTTTCAATCAGAAATTCATGGAAACATTTTCTTTAGATATGAATGCGGATTTTTTTTTAATTTACTAGGCATGTCAGTCAAATAATATGATGAATTACACTTACAGTATATGCAGCATGCGAATTGAACCTCGATTGAAGGTAGCACATACAACTGAATGTTCTGTTTCGAGGGAGACACGTAGGCACGCGATACAAAAATTATGCATTCTGTAGCCGCCGCAAACTCTGTAGCAATGCTTAACGATCCAAACTCCCACACAACTATCCCATTCTCAAAGCATTAGACGTGTTTCGTTGTTTGTTTCGTACTGATGGCTTGCTGCACACGAGATTAAACAGACGGGAGCAATACAATAGTTACTGACAGTGCAAATTAATACTAGCAGACCCAAACATCTGGGATAAACCTTCTTAAATATATATTGATGGCAAAGTGTTGTTACTCGCATTTTATACCTTATTTCAATCCATTTGTATTGAATATACCATCTATATTCACATAAAGGTATTCATACCTTTAAATAAAATAAAATTAACCATTAACATAAAACAGCATTTCGTTTACTTTTACTGGTGTTAATTTCTATTTCCAATAAAATGCAGGGAAAATAGCACACCTCAGTCATGTTACCACAGTTAAATTCTGAAAGTCTATTTCAATTTCATTTCATTCAAAGGCGATTAGGTATTTCATATCGTATATCATTCCATTTGCATTGAATATAACATCCATATTTACATAAATGGATTTCATAGTTTTAAATAAAACAAAATTTTCCAAAAATATAAAGCAGCATTTCGTTTACTGGTGTTAATTCTTATTTCCAATAAAATGTATGGCAAAAAAATCACCTCAGTCATATTACCACAATTGAATTCTGAACATCTATTTCAATTTAATTTCTTTCAAAGGCGATTAGACATTTTATATCTTATATCAATCCATTTGATGTTATTGATGATAAAGTGTCTTTACTCACATTTTATATCTTAATTCAATCCATTCTATTGAATATAGCATCCGTATTTACATATAGATTCCATACCTTTAAATAAAATAAAATTATCTAAAATTATAAAACTACACTTAATTTACTTTTACTGGTGATAATTCTTATTTGCAATCAAATGTATCTCAAAACTCATACCTCCAGTCATATTACCACAATCAAATTCTGAAAGTCTCTTTCAATTTTATTCCATCTGAAGGTGGTAAGACATTTTTGACGCATTACTTATTTTGAATCCAATTTTCCTTTCTACGCTGATTTCTCATTGCTCTCTGTAATCACACTTTTGAAGAATTTCATTAGTGGCGAGTTGTTCCGTGCAGGTTTAGCAATATTATGCAAATCTTCAGATCAAGTCATGCATATTTAAACTAAGTGACGCCAAAATTGGCGAATGAATCTTGTAACGGTCAATTATACGTTGTTTATGTATGTTGTTGCCATTAGACAACAAACAAATAACGCCAATTTCACAACACCACCACGTAATTTTAAACCATGATCAAATGATGAGGTCAATACCTGAGCTGGTTTAGTTTTATTGCAACAAAATGCAATCTACTAGTACTTATTTCCATAACATGATTTTTATCATCCATAACAATTAATTAGTAATAGCTTGTTGACTACCAATTCGTTATATTATCCAGTTATGTTAATCATATTTTTTCATATGAAAGTAATGTTTACGTCTCAATAATGTTTGGAATATATATTTATATTTTTTAATTAAGTTTCAACTTTAAAGATTTTATTGTCTGTTATTCTATTAACGTGTGCTATGCCATAAACTACTTTTATTTAGTCATAATAGTTTAAATGATCTTGTTACCATTGCCGTTATAATTATAAAAGAATGGATTGCTTAAAAAAGATCCTAATTTATAAGATTAAATGAGCTTTTCTATCACGGTAATCGTTTACATAAGGATAATATAATTAAAAAAAATTTCTTTGGGGTCAGAAAATTAAGTGATTTTTGTTTTGGTTCATTTTTGGATGCCCTATATTCTTTCTTTTCTATTGTTTTCATATAATTCAATAAAACATCTGGCATCTTATAAACTTTATGAGCTAGCTCGCAACAGCTGGTATTAAAACTTTTTCACTCTAGAAAAGCTTTAACATTTATTGTTGTATGTACTTATATTTGTTGCAAAACAAATTCATAGCGAAAAAAGGTTTGGAAGAGATCTACTCTCACGATCATATAGCAATGGAATTTACATCTTTGCTTAAACATTGGAATGGCACGTAACGATTGAAATGCTAAATATGATAAAAATATATAAAATATTTTTAATGCTTAGGCATTCCGCTAATCGAACCATTAATATTTTGACTTACTTTAGGTAAATCCTTCCAACGAAAGAATACGAAGCGTTAATATTCAGTCTTAAGTCGAACAAAGTTCTATATTGTGGTTGTATAATAAAGATTATGATATTTGAAAGGTCTATGTG
This sequence comes from Meta bourneti, assembly GCA_933210815.1. Classification (NCBI taxonomy): domain Eukaryota; kingdom Metazoa; phylum Arthropoda; class Arachnida; order Araneae; family Tetragnathidae; genus Meta; species Meta bourneti. The sequence continues at coordinate 64,287,065 of OW119922.1, forward strand.
GAGTTAGTATCTTTCCCAGTAATAAATTTTAAGGAATTAATAATAAAATTTAGAATGCATTTATAAAAAAGTATCAATACATTTAAACGCATAATTTTGATATATTCTAAGAGGTATGAATCTACAAATTCACTGTTTCGAGAAAAACACGTTTTACGGTTCGACGCTAGAAATAAAATAGTTTTAGGCTAAAGTTATAATATCAATCTGATAGCTTAGGCTATAAATTAAAAGTCATGTTTTAGAACCATATAAATCATTATATAATCAAGAAACTACATATAAATGAAATAAAAATAAAATTGCCTATTCGTCGTTTTAACATACTGCCACGATATATATTTAAAGGCACTACTAACAGAAAATTATTCTTCAGCAATATTGTTTTCAACATCCAAACAATACTATTACCATTTTTTCAAAATGCAAACTGCACGAAACGTATTAAATATTCTACAAGTTCTATTACTAAGGAAAATAGAAAACTATCATTAACATTTTCCTTTATTGCTATTATTTTATTTACTTGTTTGAAATACACGAGTAATGTAAAATATTACCTTTTCAAAGAAATGCGTCAAATATTTCACGGAAATCGGATTTAAAATTTTGTTTAAATTTAAAACCAAGTTAATTCATGAAAAGAAAATATGTATGAGAGAAAGGAAAAAGGGTAACGGATTATAAAAATGTATAATTGAATTTTCCCTAATGTATTTAAAAGTTTATGAAATAAAATAATTTATGAGCAATATTAATCATTTCAGTAATAAGTAAGAAAATATGAAGTACATATATTTCAAAAAGTATTTTAAATGTGTAAGTTTCCATCAAAATTATTTAGTGTAAAAATGTTTGAAACCGGTTATTATGATTCATAATATGTAACAAGTTTTAGAAGCAATGGTTTCTAAGTTAACTCTCATTATCTATATAAATAAGAATGGAGTGTTTGCACATTGAATATTTTCAATCCATTTCAAGTTTTCTATTCGTTTTAGATCCTTCTGATGCTAAATCCGTCTCTAGCGCGTTTGGTGTCTGTGCATCTATCTGTCTGTATTTGTGTGCCTGTACTACGGCCAAACGGTTGAATATATTTTCACGAAACTTTGCATACTGTGAGTTCTTACATTCATTTAGTGACTGAACTGGGTTACGTAAGTCTGTCTGTCCGTCTTACCGTTCTATGTTTGATTTTGTGTCTGTGTGTTTGTACAATTATCACATAAGATTTGTTCAATATATTTTAATTTGATGTTTTATATTTGATACACGACATTTTAATTTAGTGAATACATTATTTGAAATTTATTTGCTTGCATATTTAGGCATATTTCACATCAAAACATTTGATTAACTATACTTAAATTAACCATAATTTGGTAGTTTTGGAGTAGCTGGAAGGTATATTGAGCATTGCAATTACGTGGATTGTTTTACCAGTACTGCTGAAAAATCAATCATTTTTTCAAACTATTTTTATGGAATTTAAATAATAATACTTTTATATTTTGAGCCTTATTTATTTTCTTTGCGAACTATTAAGTATTTCCGAATATTTGGGACAGACGATAATTTGCAACAAAACGAAAATTCGTGTTCGTTTGCCACGTGCAGTGTTATTTTCTGTTTCTTTCGCTCGGAATTAATTGCGTATTTTTAATTTTTTTTAAATTTTTAGTTGCAAGTTGTGGCAACTGTGAGAGATCAAGAGGAAAAAATAATCATGAATTTTTATCTTCAGAACAACTTTTTCCGGTCAACTTTTATTTTGTTTCATTTCTCCGTTTACTGTTTTAAATATTTATTATTTTAATAAATTGTGATTCCTTTTCATCACACGCAACACCACCGCAAAGTATTTGATTTAAAGCGGCATGTAAGTTAGATTAAAGCAAATATTAATTGGAATTTTGTCATTATTGAAAGATCATTAATGTTAAAATAATCGGAAATAGGACTTTTGAAATATTACAAATTCTTTGTCATAGCGACAGAAGATGAAGATGACTTATTTTACGAATTGAAGCTGTACTTAAACAACTTATATCAGGAAGGTTTTCTTAAAACAATGAACTTTTAGAAGAAACTATCAAATCTATTTACCATTTAAAAAATGGTAATAGGTTACCTTTGAACAGAAGACATTCAATTTTAAAACAAGTTCTTTGATTGCACGTGTCGCAAAACGGAATTTTCAAGAAACAATACGTATCCACTTTTAAACAAACTTAGCGATAAATATCATGAAATAAATTTGTCATCTTTCCCTTAATGTTGGCGAAATTCGAAAATGTCGCAAAACTGGTTCCAGAGCGTAGCTTTAGCAAGGATGCGATATGTGTTAAATGCATTACATGGATGGATATGCATATATAGCATTTTTGTCCAAAATAGGTTCTAGAAATTATAAAAATGTCAAAAAGGTGTTACAAAATTATTTTACTCACACTTAAATCATTTGGAATTTTTCTACGAAAGAGGAAAGTGATTATTTTCTGGTCACTCAATATATAGTTAACCAATTCAACCCGAGTGAGGTCGGGCAATTTTGCTAGTACTATATTATATTAATGAGAGTTAACTTACAAAACATTGTTTCTAAAACTTGGTATTGACCATTATTATACAGTTCTAAACTATTTGTTTTAAGAATGTAGTGTTTCGTTAATCTTAATCCTGGAAATAAGATTTTCATTTGCTTCAAAGTGATTAATTTTTTTTAACCTTATATCAGTATGGTTAAAAAATAATCACTTTGAAGCAACTATAGAAGCATTGAATAGAGATGTAGTCGTAGCATTGAATAATTCATAAATTTTAGCCAACCTCTTTTTCTAAGCATTTGAAACATGGTAGCAAAGTATCAGTCGACAAAATATTGAAGTAAAATAATTATAAGAAACAGAGATCTGAATTAGAAACTGGAATGAAAAATGCATTCTTTATTCAAAAAGTATCTTTTAATAAATGTTTATCAGAGTTATTTATGTTTCTGTATTTTGCAAGACAACACAGAATATTTATATGCTTCTCCTTGTCCGAGTTTTTGTAACAATATATAATTATAAGAATACGTTAATTTGCTAGTTTTTTACGAATCTGAAATCTTAGATCGGAAGTAGAAATTGCAATAAAATATGCATTGCAGACTGTTTATTTAAAAATGATTATCACGGTTATTTCTGCTTCTATATTTTTGCAGAATATTTATCTACTTCTTGTCATTGTTTTTGTAACATTGTATAATTACGAGAATAGACCCATTTGCTGGTTTCTTCTGAATCTGATGATCTTAGATCTGAATACGAAACTACAATGGAAGATGCATTGCAGACTGCTTACTTAAAAATATGTTTTAAAAATGATTACCACAGTTATTTCTGTTTCTGCATTTTTGAAGACAACACAGAATGTTTATATTCTTCTCTTTGTCAGTGATTTCGCAACATTGTATAACTATAAGAATACATCCATTTGCTAGTTTCTTTCGAAATGCATTACGTGACAGTTTACTATCAGTTCATTCCAACTACATTTATACTGTATTACAAAACCATGAAATAATTTCCTCTTGAAACAAAGGAAAGAAATGACTGAGAGATAAACGTTTTTTTAAGTATTCATCTATCAGTCTTCACTTAATTCTGTTGTCAATTTATCAGGATAATTGACATCTCGCAGACCGAAAATTGCTATCGGATGAGACCCAATTACATCGATCCGCTATGGGGTGGGGTTCTTCGTTTAACCAAATAAGTAAAGTATCTTTAGAAGGACATTCACCAGGATTCACATATTTAAACGGAATTTCGACAAGTCCCTATTTCTCTTATCATGCAGCCTTTAATTCACCAGGAAATTGAATACATTTGGAAATGTCTGAAGCTGAGTATTGCTATATCCATTGTAAGCTTTATTTCCATATTTTAAATGCATACAGTTCAATATGTTTAAACGATTTCCATGCATACAATTTACTCGAAAGCATTTGTTTTACATGATTCTAATTTATTAGCTTTGTTAACATTGATATCTAGAGCAACAGAAGCAATATTATAGAACCGGAACAAATGATAGCAAAGCAAATTTTGAGTTATGAGGATGCTTAAACTAAATTTTAAAAACTATTTATTTGGGGATAAACGATTGGTTTGAGAGGAATCTTCAGTGTAAAGCAAAGACGGGCATGGGCATTTTGCTTCCAGTTATTCAAATGCTCTTGCACATTATGTGTATCGGGATCTACATGAAAAATTAGTTTATCTTTATTTTGGTGACACTTAGTGTTTAAACTAATTAGCATTGACAAATAAACTATCATAGATTAATTGGATATTTATTTTTTGCAGTTTTTATTGACGATACTGAAATCATATTAGAAAAGCAAGCAACGTCACGTCCGGAGTACGTACAGGAAGCACGTTCCATCGCAAAACACTACCGACACATACCCATTTAACTTGTCGGAAAAAGTCTCTCATACTTCGTACTTTGACCACTCTTAAATATTTGACTAATAGAATATGAAAGAATACAATAATAAACAGATATGAGTGGGATTTTCCGTGTGAATAAACAAATCAGACGGAAAGGGAAGATCTTACTTTCACAAACCAAATGCTCTCGCATGATACATATTGTGGTTACCTTAAATGTATTTTATTATACCGTTTTGGGACGTTTGACATTTAATCTGATCTGATGCTGGTGACCAATCAGCTATCATATATCAATTTAGAATCCATTATTTGGAATTTTTATAGGAGACGTGCTGAAATCGTATTCAAGCCAAGTGACGTCAGGTTCTAAAAGCATATAAGAAACACGTTACGCCTCAAAATCGCTACCACCAACTACATTTAGTTGACAGAAAATCCTGTTATACTTCGTACTTTAAACATTAAATTTTTTAACTATGAAATATGAATAATACATCTATAGAGATAAAATCTGTACCACAGAGGTAAAGTGTCGTAAGTCCAAATTGGCTACTTTTCAGGAAAGTGAAAAAACTAACTTTTTACTTATGGAGCAACATGGACAAACGTCGTTCCAATCGATCTATAATTCAGAATAGAAGTCCCTGACAGTTACCACACTTTAGCACTAGATAGAGTGCATTTTTTTATGTAGATTTATCGATCTAACTACAAACCACCAAAAATGAACTTACGGCAGTTTACCTCTGGGATACAGAAATAATTTAGCATGTTCTATTCCCGATGGAATTTCAATTACCTAGTTTTGATTGAGGCAAAAATTTATCTATGCACACCTGCAAATTAATCAAAAGAGCAGAGTAAAACAAGCTAGTTTTCTCATAATGTGTTAGGGCTGGATACATCAGAACAAAAGTTTTGTAATCAGAATTTAAATCTCAGAACACACTCCGTGAATTAATTTTTTACTCAAAATTTTATTTCAATGTTCTATCTGCTTTATGTTGATAAACCTTTTATTGTGTTCGTAAATAAGTTTATGAATTATTTTATCTGTATTAAATATAATATCATGCCTATATTTAATGTATTTACATAATTAGAATATTCAAATTCATTTCTGTGTACTTATTTTGTACAGTATTAAAATGGTAGTTTCTGTTACATTAATTTTGTTTTGTTTTATAAGATTAAATGCAATATAATAATAATATGAAAACAAGTTTTTAAAAAGAATAACACATTTTAAAAGTTAATTATATATTTGAAAAGTTAAAAAGCACCTAGTTTTAGAACGAATTACATGTTATCAAACTCTTTTTTGAGACAAGGTATATAGTATGTTACTGTGAAAGACCGATATCTGCAAATGTCGTATTCTCCGGTGAATGTCAGCATTCACATAGTCGCTTGGTGTATGTCCGAAATATTTGCTAAATATCATTATTTCTCACTTACACCGGCAAATGTTGACATTCAGCATGCACTGATGGTGAATGTTGAATAAAAATATTTTTGTTACGTTAAGACAAAAATGCAACTTTTTAAATCATACTTTTTTTTAAACATATTATGATATATGTCAAAATAGGAGAAAGCTTAAGTAACAGCAAATGTAATTAAACTGTTCAACTTAAAACGAACAGTACATTCCAAATGAGAAAAGAAAATAATACCAATAATAAACTTACACATAAATTATGTGATTGACGCTATACAATCTTATTTATTGCAACAACTTAAACTGAAGGCGGAGAGGCCTCCTGGCTGTGTCTTCTCCGCCTCCTCGGCTTCTCGTTTCGACCCCCACCAGAGCTTATCTGATCTGTGCTTGTCGACATACACCGGCGATGGTCCAAATGTCTAAGAATATAACCAAATATTCGGTCTTTCACCGACGTATTTGGTGTGTGTCGACATTCACCGGAGAATATTGACATTCTCTAATTTCGGTCTTTCACGGTAACATATATATAATTAAAAAATAAGCCTTGTTTCATTATGCAATTACCAAAATTACTGAAGCCACATGCATACTCAGCATTTGCACGAATAAGGAATGACAAATGAGAAATTTAAATTAATGTTCCTCCACACACTGTCTTAATGAATATCTGTGTTGCATACAATTATCTTATTTGCTTAGAAGCTATAGTACAAAGGAAATACCTTTACGAGTGAATAAACTGTCTGTTGATCCCATAATCATCATATATCTTGTAGATTCATCTCTACTGTAAATAGAATTTGAAATTTTTACCGACACACTTTCCCTTTGCTTTTTACACAATAGCGAGCTGCAATTTATATCATATACTGGAATGTTCACTCATAACTCTAATATATATTAATTACATGTTATCATCAATTTTATATTATCAACAACTTTTACATTGTCTTCATAAGTTGACTAAATGGACTTAAAGTTACTGTTTAAATTTCCCGAAAATATCTCAAAAGGGTTTTGATATAACATGCGATGGTTTTTTGAACAGGGGTGGACAATCTGTGCCCTTAATGGGTTATGTGTTCTTCTAGGAAGCTCATCCTTCTCAAAGATATCACTAAGTATATTTGTCCTTAAGGAACCTTGACAACTAATTCATTCTAGTCCCTCCATAACTTATCTTTATGAATCCAATCTCGTACCTAATCCAAATTAAGACAGCTTGAAGATTGAAAGTGATTGGTACGCAGTTGGCGGACCAGATAAACTCCTAAGTTGAAATCAGAAATATTTCAATGTGTCGTCAAGGAAAAGACTATTTCCAAAAGGGTATTAAGAGACTTGTAAAATTTAATTTTGGAAACTGTCCCTATTATTTAACCCTTTGAAAGGCATTATTGTAAAAATGCTTTGTAGAGAAAATTTATGAGTGAAGATATATTCCCTTATGTGAATGTATTTTGTGCATAAAAAAATTTAGTTTTTAGAAGTGCTGGTCTCCTTATGTATCATATCTTACCGAGAGCGCTAGTATATATCGGAATATGAAATGGGAGGATAGTTATGCATCTTATAATCTTTAAAGTACCTAGAATATTTATACACTTTATCATTTGTCATATATCTATACATACGGAATATGTATACGCCGTATCATCCTTAATAAATCTAAAATAATATATATATATATATATATATATATATATATATATATATATATATATATATATATATATATATATATATATATATATATATATATATATATATATATATATATATATATATATATATATATATATATATATATATGTTACCGTGAAAGACCGAAATTGGAGAATGTCGACTTTCACCGGTGAATGTCGACACATACCAAATACGTTGGTGAAAGATCGAATATTTCATTACATTCTTGTACATTCGGACCCTCACCGGTGTATGTCGACAATCACAGATATGCTCTGGTGGAGGTCGAAAAGAGAGGAGCCGAGGTTTTTTTTCCGATACCCTAATTTATACTGAATGGATACTGCAGTGAATCGTGATCTTTTTCTTGAAAAGTTAAATGCATTAATTGCGGGTAAACGAGAAGACAATTATTTTTATTTTGCTGAAGAAAGGTACTATAAAATACTTTCTCAAATGTTACGAACCTCACAAAAACAATTTCCTCCTGCTCAACTTGGTGATACTGTACGAATACAAGTCCCTGATGTCGACCGTGGTCGTACAGATAGCCGAAATGTGTTAGCGGTTGTTGTTGGAATAGAAGACTCCGACTTCTATAAACTGGCAAATAAAAATGGTACTCTCAAGCAGCTTTATACACGTAATCAGTTCGTAATTTGTAAAGAAAAGTTACTTTCCATAGATGAGATTTCTTTTCAAGAAATGTCGCTGAGAGAAGCAGCTGCAGCTAATTCGAGAAGCGGGGGGCAAGGCTATACACGCTGTCATTGCAAAAGGAAGTGTTCCACAAATAAATGCAGTTGTAAAAGCAAGGGACTCTTGTGCAATTCAAAGTGTCATAATAGTTTAAGTTGTTGCAATAAATAAGATTTGAATCACATAATTAAGTAAGTTTTTTATTACTATTATTTTCTTTTCTCATTTAGAATGTACTGTATAATTAAGTAAGTTTTTAATTTCTATTATTTTCTTTTCTTATTTAGAATGTACTGTTTGCTTTAAGTTCTTGGTCACTCCTCTCAGAAAGAGAGGCGAAAAAGTTACGTCACCCTTGTGACGTTTTATCGCGACTGAAATACGGAGAAGAAAATATAAATCTCCGACATGGTCAACATTCACCATTAGTGCATGGTGAATGTCGACATTTGCCGGTGTAAGTCAGAAATAAGGGTATTTAGCAAATATTTCGGACATACACCAAGCGACTATGTGACCTTATCATCTTTAATATTCCTAAAATACACGCACACACATATATTTCACATATTTCACACCTCGTACCTAAAATACACACCGTATTACACGGAATATTTATATACCTCGTCATCCCTTAATATACTTAGAATATTTACATACTCATCCTAAGCCATTTCAAGGAGTTTGGATGTCAGACACTACTGTCTAATAATAGTTAGACCTCCACTAAGGTTTCACTTTTTCAATGTACCCAATGAAACTTTCTTTGATGGGGCCTTATTGGAAAGAAGTTCACTTCAATTGGGCCCCTCTGATTTAAGCTCTTTCATTGAGAAATATCGGGACAACACAGTCTGCGTCGTTTACAGCATCGGAAAGCCTTGACTTACAGAAGATTTATCGCAAAGGCAATTTTTAATGCCAATTATTTTCCCTCTTTTTTACTGATTAATTGCTAAAACCATTGTGATAAATTCTTTATCCATGTATATTTTATTGCTGTCTCCTGTGCTTTCTGTATATAAGAGGGAAAAACTAAGTTGATCGCTTCTAGGTGTATTGCGAGATCGAGCTAATGCTTTAAAAATTTTAATTATAAAATCTCAACTGCATCACAAGGAAGATAGTTTTTTATGCCAATGTACTTTTTTCGCCTCAAGCTATGCATCCCAAGAGAACATTTTCATTTTATTAATTGTTTTTCTCTGAAAATTAACCAATTTAAATATAAAAAATTCCTTTTTTTCTTCAGAACTATCCGTGTTCTTTAGACGTCCTTGAATCCTGAAAAAAGCTTAGGCAAGAAAAATCATAAGGCGGGAATGAAAAATATGCCTTTGAGAAAGAGAAAAAGTAAGTTTTTTCGTTTATACTAATAACAACTTCTTATGTTATGAAATGAGTAAGAAAAGTGGGACTTTTTTCCACATTTCCTACAAAGAAGTAGAGTTCTATAAGATGCTGCAATTGTACATTTAAAAAATGCATGCTTCTAAACATTGAGGATAGTTTTTCATATACGACCATCCAAATGAGGGCATTAATTGTAAAGCATATTTCTTAATAGGAGATATTGCAGTATAAAACTAGAATTCATTGATATTTCCTTCATTATTCCATCAAATATTCTTTAATTTATCTCTTTCATATAGAGATAATTATGTCTTCAATGTACTGTTGACTGTAATGACTGTTTTTACAACGTCATTCGAATAAAGTAACCTTTAAAATTGTGCACTGCTTCATACAAATAAATTAATGCAACTAGTTGAAATATTTTACAGCTGTTTAGTATTTTAATGTAGGGTACGTGAAGATATAAAAAATGGAAAGACCATTGTATTTTATTAATCACGAGATATAATAAAAAACAACTGCAAATTTGGTATTCTCGAGCTGAAGCTTTTTGGGAATTTCTTTTTTCGTTCGGATTACAAGTAAAATGCACTAAGTCAGAGTTTTCAAGATACGTGTTTTTTTTTATCTTTCTACATCAGAATTTGGTAATTTTTGAACTGGTGAAGTCCACTAAGGAATTTTTTTCTTTGCATGTGATCTAGATTTCTTTTCTAGAGAAACACACTCCTTGAATTTAGCTAGTGAGTGGCATTTTTTCTCTTCACTTTTTCAGAACATGTTTTGCTCATAAGCCGATGATATGCGATCCTATTTTTCCTGTGTTGTCTGACTTGTGTGAATCTAGATATCCTAAAACCTAAATCTTTGCGATCTACAAACGTTCTATATCCTTATATATTCCTCCCTGTGCTTTTTGCCGAAAAATTATGTTTTATTTTCAAAAAAATTGCTTTGTGCGTTTTTCAACCTTCAAAACGATTTGCGTGATAAAGAGTAATAAAGAAAGTATCCATCATGTCCAAAACATCTACAAAGACAAATGGAGTAAAACTATCAAATAGCCAAAGAGCAAAAAATGAAATCTAAGAATTATTTGTTTTCTTTGATATATATATATATATATATATATACGCTTACATTTAAAAGTTCGTCTAGTGGTATTGATAGTTGAATACTTAAACATGCATACACAGATCGTATGCCACTGAATTTTGTGTGAAGTCTAAACCTAGTAGATGTGAAAATTTCTAATATTTCAATAATTTGTATTTTATCGGTTTATTATTTTTTGTAAAAAACAAGTGTCTGGTGAAAAATAAATTTCATTGGTGATCAAAATTTATTTTTCACCACACCTTAAACCTCCAAGTGTTACAAGGTTTACCAGATGTGTACTCTGCTTTTACTAAATTTATCCCTCAATTTTGAAAATTGGAAGAATTTGAAGAAAATAATGTTTAAGAATTTAGAGAATTTGATTCTCATTGGAAAGGTTAGACTATTAAGTAAAAGATCAGTCTAAATGATGAAAATATATTTAAGCTATTGCATTTTTAACAATAACTTAGTATTTCAAAATTTGATTTTGAATAGTAAACCAGTCACTATTATTCACAGATCCCGTGCGTAGTATGGGGATTATTTTTGCCTAGCACGTACCCATGATATAACTAAGCAATCCATTGTACGCAAATTAATCGTGTAATCAAGATGAACACGTACACGAATTATTCCAGAACTATATTAGAAAAAAGAGGTTTCACAAATCAATTTTTCATTGCGGATAAGATACAAGTAGAGCAAATTCTCTATAACGGATTTTTATTTTAGTAAAGTATTAAAACAAGAATCCATTTATGTATTTTTTTTAGTATTTCAGCAATATAATTCATTGTTAGTTTCATATGTCGAATTGTATTTCTTATTATTTTCAAAGTTTTAGAACTCTGTCATGTTAATGTTATAAATGAGCCTACACTCGACCGTGATAAAGCAAGAAAGGAGTACTTTCAAATGTATGTAATATTTAGAAATACATATTACAATAAGAGATTTAAGTTGAGGGTTAAAATAAAATTTAGATTTTGAAGTTAAAAGAAATTCTGAAATGATGAAATAGTTCTTTTTCCACAGTTTTAAAACAGTTAAATATCCACGTTACAAAACTATTTGGAAATATCAACATTATTTAATTTCGCTTCATTATAATAATTGTTTTAACTCTCCAAGTGGTTTCGACGAGTTATCTAGTCAATCAAGATCAAACTAATTTTGCCAATCACGAGATATCTAATCAAGATATTGCCAATTTTTTTATAACAACGAGATGAATATCTGGTCAATTTTCTTCTAATGGCTATATATATCATCCATCAAGATCTAGTCAGTTTTTCAAGTAACGAGACACCTCTTTCAGATAGCCACTAGGAGGGTTAATGTAAATTCTTCATTTGATAAAGTATGTATGAACCACGTTATGAGTTAGTGATATTCAATAATAAATAACATTTCACAAGTATTTGATTTTTATAACTGAGCTGAAGTAATTATATATATACTTTTTGCAATAAACTGCTATTTGTCATAAAAGAATCTACCTATTCCTTTCAACAGTACTTCTCAGGCTAATTGGTTTGCATAGAAGCCATCATGTGTAAAATCGAAACCCCTTAGCATAAGAAATTGTATTTAATCTGAATTGATTAGTCTCAATATAAAACATTCATCGAATTCTCAATATTAACAAAGGCACAACTAAGAAAAGTAAAGAAACGGAAAACACTGTATAAAAAACTCTTATTAAGTAACAATACCATTTTCTCCATTTCGACAAATGCATTCCTGCTGAAAGAAAAAGGATATTGAATATTATGACAGATAGATCTGTTCCAGCAGAACTCACTGCACAAACGTCTTAGATATTTATATAGTAGTAATATATGAATGATCTTGTTGCAACTTTCTTTACTTACATATTGAACTCTTCGCTTATGTATTGCAATCTAATGATGGTATTTTGTAAGCACGTTTTGTATTAAAATTATAGAATTGCGTACAGAAAAGAAATTTGAACGAAACATTCCGTGAAATATTTTTTCAAAGTTTAACATTCGTGTTCCTGAAATTTCTAGATGTTACTTTATAATAGAAATACTATAACTCTGTACACAAACTAGGAATACAAGAATAAAATTTGCAAAAGATAGCCATATTTAAATTGAGACTGAAATATTAAACTTACCTTGAGATATGCATATTGTTAGACTCACTGCGAACATCAAAAAGACAACCACTTGTGTCATCTTCATTTTTCTTATGTATTTACGAAGCAAGCAACACTTTTACAACACACATAGTATTTCAAAATTATCTATTCAATTGTTCAAGACTTGTCAGGTAAAATCTATCCTATATTTATTTATTATTTTCCTTTTAATGGCTTACTTTTTAGTAATGCGTTAAATCCAGTCGTTAAATACGGCAAGAAAGTATAACATAGACACAAGTCAATCTAGATTTCCACTCTCATATATTTACAGAGCGTACATGTTACATTACGGTAACTTTTCACATATTTGAAGAGTTTGAATACAGATATAAACACCAACACAAAATATTCTCGTGGTAATTAAAGTACGGTATTACCATGTACCAGCGCGCACACAGCTCCAATATCCAAAACCTAAATTACGATTCTTTATTATTAATGGTCCAGTCAGTGAATGGAAAACATTGCAAAGCCGGCCAGCACACAAACGAACATTGATTTCTACTTTGCGCTTCCTCGGTGGCATCGGTCCGACGCGAACAGAGGGGGCCCGAACGGGTTGCGGCAGACGATGTTGGATCGGCCGGGGTGTCTGAACGACTGAGAGGGCCGACCTGAAGATGTGGCGCCGCTAGCGCCCCCAGGTGCTCTCGTGGCGTACAGGTCCGCGGCTCTTTGTTCTCCTCTTCAATTTCTTTTTGGTCCATCCTGCTCGTGGGTAATGAGATGGGGGTCGAGGAAGAGTTGAGGACATTTAGAGAGTCGGAAGTATAACAGGGATATTTATTATTTGCCGTGGAGTGCGCCCCGGCGTCAGATTATTTACGATGCGTTAAGTGTGCTCAGGGCTCATTAAAAGTTTGGGACTTAAATAAGAGGTATTTCATCTGGCATGTGTGTCGCTCATGAAATATTTAGTCTGTGTGGTACGCATGTTTGAAATGATTCCTAATAAATTCTGTTGAGTTTTAATGCATCGATTTCAAACTGAGGAAATGCGTATGATTAGGCGCTTAATTTGATATTAGTCCGCACTGGCAGTTTAATTTTCATGGCTCCTAACTAGAGATCACGGTTTTAAACGTATTTTGAATAAATGGGTATTTACAATCCTTGAATACGAATTTCACACTTCATGGGTGTTATTAATACACAGATATTTACAATCCTTGTATATATATGTGTATTCACTTCACGTGTGTTATTAATATATGGGATAGTTGATTGGTTGAGTTTTATGGCGCACTTATTTGGCCATACCGCCGCCAAGCACAAAACAAAACGATGTCAAGGAAATGGATAAAAGAAAGTTTTTTAACACAGGAGAAATAAATACATCCAGGGAAGAATCGAACCTTCGCTACCTACTGCTCTAAGGTCCACAGGACAAGGAATACACAAGGATTTACAATCCTTGTATACGGATTTCATTTCATGTGTGTTATTAATGCAAGGATGTTTACAGTCCTTATATACGTATTGAACAACACGAGTGTTATTAACACATGGATATGCACGAATTTTATTATTTGTGTACATGGTTTCCCTTCACGACCGTGTTCCTAGGAGTTATCTTGGAATATTGCATTCATTGAACTTTTAACATTTTAACACGTAAGAACTTCCTAACGCTTCAGACGATTGAATGTGTTTCTTGTTTACAAATTTAACTATGGGTGGGAGAAATAACTTGCATAGGAAATAAATGGGAAATACTTGAAGCGTTTTAATTTGATTTGCATTTTAAAGAATATGTAAATGTATGCGGTTCACATAATTGCTGTGGGGAAAGGAATACTTCAGAGAGCTTGGAAATGTCGTGGTGTTCAGAGGGTTAAATGTGTTAACGGGTAAAGACGAAATAATCATTAAATTTGTTGATTTTATTGAACGAATTCTAAAAATATTATACTGGTTAAGAAGGCTAAAACTTGGTAGAATCAATACACGCGGAAGAAACTGCAGATGTCCGTACCAAGGGACATGATCATAAGACGGTTAACGAATTATTTACCTATCTGAGCGCCGCGAGACTTGCGAGTATAGTGTTGCTTTTCCTCATAACACACTTAATGACTTAATAACCACATCCTATTAAAGAATCCATGGATTCTTTACAACTTTAAAAAGATACTATCGGTCAACAGAAAAGAAATTTTTGGAACGATTTCATTGGTCTTTTTCTTGGAGGAGAATCTTTTGGAACGATTGTATTGCCCATTATGTTCAATAGAATCCTTAGGAACGATTCTATTGCTCCTTATAATGGAATCCTTTGGAAATATTATATTGGTCGAGAAGGTCAAAATTGGTGACGGTATGCAGAGAATGTAGCAGGTTGCAAGGTGGAATTTTGCATACAAACTCTTCAGAAAATTAACATAGCTTTCTAAATTAAACAACCTAACATACGCGTTCCTCTGAGTTGAATTCGATGCATAAAAACACAAGGACCATATTAGAAATCATTTAAAATGTGCGCACAATGCAGTTAACACACTATGATCAACACTCATATTAGAGGAATTACCTCCTTTCTTCCTCGGAGCGTCAAGAGATTTCGGAGAAGTTACAATACATTTAATGACTATGTGGTTCCGTTCCCATGTATCCGTTCTGCAACCTGCTGTCTTCCCAGTACGACTTCTATCTATTTTTGACCTTCTTGGTCAATAGATTCTTTCGTGGGATCCTTTGAACCAATTTATGTAGTTATTTAGACATTATTGTGTCGTGGAGGAAAAGCAATACAAAATACTTGGAAATCTCATAACGCTATGAGGGTTGATAAATAATGTCTCTGGAACATTAATATCAACTAATAGAAAAATACAGATTTCAACACAGTGGAAAGCGTATTATCAACTTCAAATTTCATATAAATGATATCACCAACGATCTATAAATTTTTTTTAACATATGTAGGCAGTTGAATTTACGTCGCACTAGAGCAATACAACTTTCTGCAGAGTAGACTGAGACATTATAATTTAAATTTGTCTTTAAAATATATTTTCTCATACTAATTTGTATTCTGAACATTTTAATAAAAAATATCTTCAGCTATTTGTCTTGAATTTGCATTTATGTTTGCATAATAAAAGCATTCATCGTAAAGAATAAGTTTGAAAAGTTTGCATGCGAATGGACCCTTAATCCCTTTTTGAAAATATTCAATTTTTGTACCTGTTGATATTAGCAGTTGAAACTAGAACTGTATTTTACAGTAGAAAACCTTTTTGAACATTCAACATAAGCATTGAAACCAAAAGATGTTCTCGCATAAAAATGCACTGGCTATGTCGTGAATTTTATATTAATGCTTTAAAACGGCTTTATTTAATTTCTTCTTAATGTCAAATTTAGAATATAGAGATATCTGAACAATAATACTCTACCTCATTAAAATTAGCCTTATTAAGGAATCCTGTACCATCTATTGTTAATATTATTATACTTATGTTAAGTTTATTAAAAGTGTTTCATTAAAAATGACAATATAGTTTACTTTTTACAGATAACTACGTATCAAGTAATGAATCAGGTTCTGATTTTGTTGTTTGCAAGGAAATGATTTCATACTCAACAAGCTGCTTAAATAACTTTAGTAATCAAGTCAATGTTAGAATTATTGTCATTATAATTGCAAATAATAAAAAATCGTATATTTCGATACTGTTTGTTTTCCTGACTGAAGTTGACAAAGAAATCTTTAAGAAAATTTCAATATAAGGGGATTTCGTAAATGTAGGTACTGAAACTGAGGTCATTAAAATTTTAAAATCAACCGATTTCTGTACTAGTATGAAAGGCGATCCAATATCAGTATCAGATTAACACAAGAAATTATTGAAGTCAGTTAATGGAAGTTGTTTATTGTTCTGTGAATATTGGTAAATAGCATATACATAGTTTTAATACTGAAATGTCTGTGATTTTTAATAATGTTTTCAAAAATAATTTTTAAGTTTGATCTTTCGAACACAATTAGAAATTCCTATTCAAAAATCTCTTAGAAGTGTTTATAAATATTTTGTGAACATTTTAGACGATTGAAGTAATAACTATAAAATTATTTATGTTGGTAGATAGGTAGGTAGTTAATTAACGTCGCATTGGAGAACACCATGGGCTAGGTGATGGTCCGGGATAAATTAAGAAGGCAAAGATCCAAGGACAAAGCCTCGTAATTTTAAAACACGGTCAGAAGACGAGAACATCACCTGATCTGGCACAACACTCTCCAAACTTCAACACCACACCAACATGAGTACATTTGAGGCCACGACAGATTTAGCGTGCACGACTGACTGGACACAGTTTCGAACTCGCAACGCTCCGCTTTCTAATCCGATGGTTTTCCAACCGGACTACCACCTCCCAAATTATTTATGTCATATGTGCAGATATAATATAAATGAATAGAATGATATAATATATTGTTTTGTATAACATCAGAGTAAAGAAAAAACCGAATTATTTAGAATGTTAATTATATGGATTTCATTTTGATCATTTCATGGTACGATTTTCCTCATAATATCTAACGAATGTAGTGCTAATTAAATATATCCTGAGAAACCACATTTCCGGATATGAATTCCTTTCAGTTCCTGGGATGCACTAGGGAGGTTATGGTATCCCTAACTCCCACCAAGAAACAAACAGTTCTATTTCGTTTATCCTTTCACGCTCGTTAACACAATTAGTCAACTCCCTAAACACAATTAGAAACATAGGAATTCGTATATTTGAAATACTTATGTGGCTTCTCCAAGACGTATAACACTGCTCTGTAAATGTTCATGTAGCAATTTCCTAATATTTTGTACGGAAAATGAAAATTCTGTTTAGATACATTTTTCTTGAAAAATATAATTCCTTATTCAAATTATTTTTAAATTCCGTTTAATCTAGTTACACTTATATTTCTTATTAATAAAACCAAATAAATCCCGTTTCCATTCCGAATTAATTCCTTAACACAATTAAAAACACATAAATATTTGGTATAATTAAACTACTTACATAGTTTCTGCAAGATGATCCTCTATAAATGTTCATGTATTAGTAATTTCTTAATACTTTCAATGGAAAATAAAAATTCTGTTTAGATATATTTTTCTGAAAAATATATAATTTCTTATTCAAATTATTTTTAAATTCCGGTTAATCTAGTTACACTTATATTTCTTATTAATAAACCAAATCAATCCCGTTTCCATTCCGAATTAATTCCTCTTAACACAATTAGAAACACATAAATATTTCGTATAATTAAACTACTTACATAGTTTCTGCAAGATGATCCTCTATAAATGTTCATGTATTAGCAATTTCTTAATACTTTCAATGGAAAATAAAAATTCTGTTTAAATATATTTTTCTGAAAAATATATAATTTTTTATTCAAATTGGGGCCTCAGTAAGTGACTAATCCGTCACTTACTGCGGAGTGTTGCGAGTTTGAAACTCGATCTAACCAAAGACAGTCGTGTGCACGTTAAATCTATCGTTACCTCAAACGTCCTCACCGTGGCGTGTAGTGGAAGTTTGGAGAGTGGGGTACCATGTCAGGTGTTCACCTCCTCACCTCATAGTGGTTCAAAATTACGTGGTACCTCGGATCTTTCCCTTGGGGATCCCGAACCATCGCTAATAGAATGTTGTGTGGCTCTAGTGCGATGTTAATTAATTACCATTACTATCTTATTCCAATTATTTATCTATTCCTTGTAATGTTGTAACACTTAAATTTCCTTATTACTAAAATATTAATTACGTCTCATTCCGAATTTTGATTCTTGAAATATTAATAAGTACGGAGATAATATTTACCTTTTGGATAAGAAAGTTGCCCTTAGGGTATTTTCCCTATCCTAATGGAAACACGATTCTCTTAGAAAGGTGCACTATATATATAGGACATAGCATTACATGCATGATTTATTTTAATCTTATAGTCTGTCACGATTTTAATAATTTTTCGCCATATTGCATTAAGTTTATTATGCACGTCTCTCAGTTCCCAGACATCACTAATTAAAGTTTAACCAACCATATAACTACCATATTATCTCAACATAGTCAATATTTGGCAGTTTGAATAATGCTGTCACTCAGAATTTTGACATCGCACTCTGTTGATTAAAAAACTATACTGCTTCACAATTTATAAAGGTAATTAAATCGTATTTATTAGTGACTTGGTTTATAATTTATAGTAAGAAATGTATGGCATTAAAGTGTAACTCTAAATATCTATTTTTAATGTCTCCAAAAATCCTTCTATTCAATAGAATCTGCATCAACTGGTTTATTGATAGATTTATTTGTGTATGTGATTACTTTTACTAACAAGTATCAAAATTTTCAAATCACAGAACTAAATAAGTATGTAAATAATTTATAGTCCATCAAAATTTCTGATTCATTCAAATTAACATGTATAAGCATTCTCTAAGCGTCACTAGTTTTTTAAGAAGCGTAGTGCTGCTTTTGCCCCCACAACGCACTTAATGACTAAATAACCCCATCTTTCATAGAATTCACGAATTTCTTTAACCTTTAGAGGAGTTCTGATGGTCTTTTCCTTAGAATAGACTCGATTGTAACGATTCTATGGATCATTCCTTGAAATAGAATTCTTGGGAACCATTCTATTGGCCCTATTCTGTAAAATATAACTTTCGCAAGATTAAAATCCGTTGGAAATATTCTATTGGTCAGTTCTTTAGAGAAGAATCATTTGGAAAGATTACACTTCTCATTTCTTTAGAATAGTCCTTTGGAAATATTATATTACTCGTTTCCCTAGAATAGGGGCCGCTGTAGCCCGATTGGAAGAGTAACGGATTAACAACCGGATGGTTGCGAGTTCAAATCCAACCAAAGGCCGTCGTGTACAAAGGGGGCTGGTGCACGTTAAATCTGTCTTGTCCTCAAATGTCCCCATGTTGGCGAAGTATGGATGCTTCGAGAGTGGAGTGCTAGATCAGTTGTGACTTCGTAATCTGACCTCGGATCTTTAGGTTTGATTCCGAACCGTCGCAAATAGCCGCGTTGCTCCAGTGCGACGTTTATTAAAAATACGAATAACTTAGAATGTAATTTTTGGTAGGATTCTATTGTTCAAGAAGGTAAAAAATTAATAAAAGTCATACATGGAAGACTAGGTTTCAAGGTGGAACTATGAAGGTGAATCGCTCAGAGAGTTAATTTGATAATCTATCAAAAAAATTTCTATTCCACACAAATAAACACGTATATTATAATTATTACAATACATCAAAATTTCTAGTCCACACAACCAAACATGCTACTTCTTCAAGGTACAGTTTTATTGCTTCAACACAAATCGAAATATTGTCGGTATCTATTACCAGATCATTTTATATGTGTAACATTAGAAACGTCACATTGAAAGAAACCCTAACATTTATCCCCCCTTTCAGTGAAAAAGTACCGCGGTTTTTCTCTGATAAAGCAATATATCTCTTTTGGAACAGGTAAGCGAAAAATCTTTCTTTCTTAATTGACACATTGCACTTGCAAGGTGACAGCCAAACCTGCTTTGATGGTTTTTCGAAAAAAGGTTTTACCAAGCACATTGGCTGAAATGTAAACCCTTATTGTTCCTATGTTATCTGAGCAATAAGTCAGGCATTCCAGTAAGAAAATAGCATCAACAATTTTGGTTTGATAGTCATCTTGATTTGGCTGTTGTTAATATGATTCGTGCATAAATATTTAATTCTTAATCCTACATTGCGATCTCTTGACCAACAGTTGATCGAGTTCTTTCTGTTTTCTAGCATTATGTGCTATCAAATAGTTTTATACACAGCATTTAAACAACGTTTGACGTTAATGATCAATCTTGGAAATACTATCATCTTGACTGATGGCAGTATTTCTGATGATACTGAGTTCATCAGTATAGTATGTCTACACATTTGTTTCAATGGTTAATATTGATGGATCAAAAATGAAATGGCAGATAGTTTGGCTAATTAGGTTGTATGTCAATGCAAAATGAAAATTCAAATCAATATTTCTTAGAAAGTTCCTCCCATTTACAGTTGGTGCCAGATAAAAACATCCAGTAATTACCTTCAAATTCAATGATTAGCAGACTGATATCTCTAGATTGGTCAGAGGACATTTGAGATAAATTTCATTTGATTATAATTTTAAGGCTTTCCCAACCTTTCGAAAGCGCTATGGGAAACAAATCTCTCCTGGACACCTTTTTTCTTTGAGTCTGTCAAAGGAGGACCTGTATTTTAATCGTATGACCGTATTGAATTCCTCAATTCATGAATTTGGTCTAGCACGTCCAGACCAAGTGGGATAAGAAACCACAAGCATGAGCTAAATGGAATTATGCAGCAGTAAATGTAAATGTATGCATAGGTTTAAAATAACAATCTTTTTACTAGAGGAAGACTTTTGACAACTTTAATTTTTATCAAAAATATTCAACCCTCAAGTGCTAAATCAAGACAGTTTGAACAAATCTATCGATGTTTGCAGTTTATTTGGAACTTTGTTGCAATTTGATTATCTGGCGTTTAATTGTTCACTGAAATTAAATTAAAATGCTATTATTTTTAACTACGTTTCAGTAATTGTTGCTTGTTTAACCCTTTAAGGCATTCACACACATGCAACGGTTATGTAACCTGCAATCTTCTCTGCATGATATCTAACCAATTTTGATCTTCTTGACCGTAAGAATCCTTAATAATATATGTGGTAATTTAGTCATTATGTTTGTTATGGGGGAAAACCAATACTACAATTCTAGATAATCTCGCGACGCTCAGAGAGTAAAGAGAAATTATAGCAAATTTGCGGACAAGAATATTCCAGAAGTTTGCTTCGTCTTAACTCTCTGAGGGATTCATACGCATAATTACACCTAACAACCTGAAGTCATACCTTCATGACTTTAACCAGTTTTGACTTGGACCATTTTAATCTTTCCTAGGACTATTTCAACCAGGTGTGGTTATTTCGCAATTATGCTTGTTGGGGATCAAAAGTGACGCTACACTATTCGGAAATTCCATGACGCCCAGAGTAATAAATACATACTTACGCTTAAAAACTTACTTTAAGTGTTAAAGCACGCATATAGTAATTATTTATGTACTTGACATTAGTTTCAAATATGATTTGTTTTCAAAAATAATAATTTCATTGAATACGAGTTTCATAAAAATGGTGGTAGGTAGTTGTTCAATTAACGTCGCACTGAAGCAAACACCGAGCTTTTTGCGACGGTCTGAGATTAGTCCCGAAGGGAAAGATCCGAGGACAAACCCTCGTAATTTTGAACCACAGTCAGATGACCGAGGTCAACACTTGAGCTGTTACCCCACTCTCCAAACTTCCACACTATGCCAACGTGAGTAAATTCGAATATCAACAGATTTAACATACACCATGCCCCACGTATAGGATTATCTTTGGTTGGATTGAGTTTCGAACTCGCAACCCTTTTGCTAATCTTCTAGTCTTCCAACCTTGCTACCACGTCCACGAAAACCAACCGAAATTGTATAAATAGAATTTACAGTAAATCAGTCTCTATCAGAGACTTTGAAAGGAATTTTCAAACAATACAATTTAACCCTCTGAGTGTGATGAGATTTCCAAGTGGTGTAGTATTGTTACCGCATAACACGCATAATAATTAAAAACCACTTCCATTCGTTGAATCCTAGGAAGAATTCTAGTGGTTAAGATCAACACTGGTTGGAAGTCATTTCAGGTGAAAAAAGGGATATATGCGAATGTACCCCTCAGATGACTTAAATTCAATTTATACGAACACTTTTTCAAGTTTTGAAACTTAATCTTTGAAAACTAAAGGAAAAGCTAAAAGAAATGTTTCTAAACTGTTCAATTAAATTGATTAAACCCGGAAACATATTTACAGGAACTAGTTTAAGAAACTATTGTCAGAACATCATTATTTAGTAATTTCTCAAAAATATTCCTTAAAGGGCATAGTGTATGGACAATAAAAGCTTTTCTGTACGAAACTTCCAAGCAAACAGCACCAACCTATTCTCGTTGGGATCCCCGAACAAAAGCACTCTTACAAACTCCCTAAACAAAGAACTCAGCGTGTCTACTCCGGGATGTAGACAGGGTTGTAACCTGTATTTTTGCTCTTGAAAAGAAAAGAGTGAAGGGAATTATAACCTATGTACGATTTTGTCGTTCCGAGAGTATATGATGAGGTTCACGACACTGAAGATAATACATTTGTACACATATACATTGGAAAAACATGTTACAATACGATTTATTGGCATTACGTAGTGAAATTTCTGCAATCTGTGTTGATTGAAATAAATCAACAATTTTCAATCCATTTCATCTATACCACACATAACCTGCATTACTAAAATTCTGCGGTACACCAAGAAATATATAATATTTTTTGCCGACCTGACAAAATATAGATGATTTTGATAAATTGTTTGGGAACGAAAGTAGCTTTAAAAATATTTTTGAAACAATTTATTTTATTATTTTATTATTTATTTTATTTGCTTTATTAAACAAATTATTTTACAATTGCTTTGTAATATGCTAGTTGGTTGAGTTATTTGGCCAACCTACGCCAAATGACGTTTAGTAGATAGACATAGGCAAACAAGAAAAATTTTACTGAACACAAGGAAAACTTTACTGACACAGATGAGAAAAATACACCCTAGGAAGGATCGAACCTGCATGCCTACAACTCGCAGGTTGCTAGTGCAGGAGGTTATACTTTGTAAAATTAATAAATTATATCCACACAACTATTTATACCTAAAATTATTCGTCAACACACCTGTCAAATTTTCAAATCTAAATCGTTGGATTAAAATAAATTTTACACAATTTAAATCGTTTCACCAACCGTCAGGTCCACCAGAGCCATTCTGTGGTACCGGTTGAAAATTGCTGGAATAAATGCAAACTGGCTGAGTGAGACCAACCAGGAACAGTTTGCCTCTTAATAGTTGAGTCATTACAATCTAAGTATCGTAAGGATAAATAGATAGATCTTTATGTTTTGGTTTAATCAAGTGGTGTAAACCCTTGTGTAGTAAAAAATGATTGCAGAGTGACAAAGAAACTCAACATTTACCCGTTAAAGATTTTGTAATGAGAAGGATTTTCAGTGTGTACAAACGAAACTTATGAAAAGCAACGATTTTACTTCCGCTACCCAAATGTTCTCTCGTGATATATATCGGAGTTAGCATAAAATGTAGTTTATCACCATTTTGGCAACATTAGGTGATTAATCTAGTTGGAGTTGATAAATAACGATCAGAAAGCAATACGGAGTTCTTTCTTTGGAATTATTTACTAGCGAGGTGCTGAAATCGTATTCGGAAAAACAAGACAAGTGACAGAAACACATACAACCACCTGTACCTAGCTTGACTGAAAAAGCCTTTCATGCCCGGGCGAATAACTAACAGGTGTTTTGTCCTAATATTCTTTATGTGTTTGGCTCCATTGCTCACTACTATCATTACAGGCAAATAGGAGGAAAATCGGTGGAGAATGAATCCATTCATCAAGTTAATAAGGGAATCAGTAGGAACTTTATTAGGCGTCCTCACATAAAGCTGACCTGGATTTGCAGATTCTTAGCAGACAACGACCACAAACAATGAAAGAGACATCAATAGTCGTTTTAATTTCTTTCAATACGGTCTTTTCAAGTTCATTTCAGATGACTTCTTTTAAGATTCACAGAATTGTTAAAACAGAAATATCAGATCCACATGGTGCATAAAAGACAAAGGAGAAAGCAAAGTTCGTCAGCATTTTAAATTTCCTTTTACTTATTATTTGTGGTTTAAACAATTGTGACTCTAGGAGCATTTCAATAATCCGTATTTTGAAGATTTAATTCTAAGATATAAGCTTATGCTCATTGATGCAGTTTTCTGGGTAGTACAATTTAATACAAAGGATTAAATCTTATCCTAACTGATAATCAAAGTCCAAAAGTTTCAAAAAATGACTAATACAGATGAAAAAAGATGATAAAAATTATACCTTGCTATTGTGGTGAAACAAAACATCACCATCATAGGGAAAAAATACTTTTGGCAGCATTTTGGATTTTGATGATGATGGTCGTTTTTTCAAAAGTAGCTAAAGACCTTTTTTATCATCTTGTTTTCATTTTTATTAGAGGCCATCGTGGCTCCTAGCGTGTGCCCACTGCGCTAGAAACCTGCGAGGTGCAGGTGGCGCAGGTTCGATTCTTGTAACTTAATCTGGGTGTTTTTCTTTCTCAGACTTTGCATCGCACCGTACCTTGACATTATTACCTTATCACCATGTGATAAATGTACGCTTATTTTTAGCCCTTCAAGTGATTTCAAAAGATATCTCGTTCATCAAGGTCTGACAAATTTTGCAAATGGTAATATCTCATCCATCAAGATTTGGTCAGTTTTGTTTATGACGAGATAACCACTAAGATGGTTAAGATAAGCAAAATCAATTTTAAACCTCCTTGTGGTTGCCTCAACGATGTATCTCGTTATTAGCATCTCGCCATTCACTAAATTTGGCCCAAACTGACCTGATATTGATGGACGAGTTATCTCGTCATTAGCAGAAAACTGACCAGATCGTGATCTCGTCATAAAAAAACGTAATAACTTGGTGACGAGCTATCTCGTCATTAGCAAAATTGATCAGATCTTGATGTATATCTCGTAGTAACCACTTGGAGGGTTAAGGCATAAGACAGAAGAGCTATTTAGCTAGCTTTTAGCTAAATAACGCTTTTAGCTATTCCCCTAGAATCTTTTAGGCACTTCCATTATCAGAGCCGAAGTGTTTTTACAATTCTCAATTATACTTAAAACACAAAATCTAAAACACCCGTCTTTTAACCAATTTTGAGGTGAAGCGCTCTTTAAAAAATATTCTGATTCACCCATTTCAAGATTCCCTTTGTCAACCTAACTATTATAGATTAAATACAAATATTAAATTATCTAGAAATGAAAGTCCTTGGGAAATCATGTATTTAATATAATGACACTGTTTTCAAACTATGTACAAAGAACTTAGGGATTTACTATGGAGATTTGTGTTTCCAACTCAGCTTAAGTAATCAGTACTCTTTGTATAATTATTCCTCTGTGGTTTTAAGAAAGCAAAGTAGGAAGGAAAGCAGAACATTGAAAGTGTGAGTTGCGCTTCTATCTCATGATTTACTTAACTTTTATTGCCTTCGTTGCTCCCTAGGTATGGAGAAAGCTCATAACTTTCTTGGGATAGAAGTTGCGTGATTATTACTTTCATTTACAGCACTTGAGAAAAAGTGAAATATGTTTCCCGTTTATAAATATTCCCATATAAACACAACAAAGTGTTTGTGGTATATGCCCATTTTAGATCTAGTGTTTTCAAATCCTGAAAATCAGGCTCCATGATACCACTGATAAAAGTTAATAATAATGAATCTAAAATGTATCTTATATAAATGCATTATTATAAAACTTAATACAGTTAATGTTAAATACAGTACTAGATACAGTTGAATGAAATTAAATTTCTTTTTTTTGTAGACCGTGAAATGTAACTAAATTTTATGATTTGATACTTGTGAATGTAGTACACAATAACATCAGAATATTCTGTGTGAAGCAACACTGCAAATTAAAATGAATATTACAACTTTTGCAATTACTTGTTTTGTAAACATTTCATGTATGGTTTATGTATCAATTCAAATATAGTAGAGTATTGAATCAAGGTATTTATATCATGAATTGTTTAAGCAAATAAAAAACGCGAATTCGTTTGTCAGTAATTTACGAGATATTATAAAAATCTTGCATGTGCTTTCTTTAAAATAAGAAGCTTTTTCTGTCCGACTAAATGTAGGTGACGGAAGTGATTTTGAGGTGGAACCTGCTTACTGTACGTATTCCAGACATGATGTCACGGCTTGCTTTTCAAATACTATTTCATCCTGTCACTAATAAAAATTCAAAATATTCATTCCCACTTGATATATGGTAGTTTATTGATCAATATATGGTAGAATAAGCACCAAATGTCACAAAACACCGCTTAACAACATTTTAAGATAACCCCGAAATGTTTAAGCATTAGTTTATCAGAAAGTATTCCGTCTGGCTTGTTTGCCTTCAATAAAAATCCTTCTCATACACAAAAGTGAGTAATGAAATTAATTTTTTAAACACTGGTTCAATGAAAGCAGACCTATTCAATCGTTAAAATTTTTCACACGTGGTTTAATGGATTCAAAATAATTTTATAAAACTCGACATTAAAACACTGTTTAAATTTACTGCGTTTAAACCATTTGAAATAAAGAGTAACCATTTGAAATAGAGAGTAAAATAAGAGTACGTAAACTGTAATATAAAAACTTTAACCGTTTAAGTGGTGTCCGGAGAAGAAATTTCACCGAGGAATAGCTATTACATTTTGTTGGGTAACTCTTTGAAGAAGCTAATAAAAGCCTTGGTTTATTGCTTTCTTTGTTTCCTACTTCTCAAAGAAATTCACAGTTCTACAGTGTTACCTCAGGGTACGCGAAATGTTTACTTTGAAGACCTCTGTTGCAAACAAATTTACTGTATTTTATCAATTTAAGGATAATAAGTTTGTTATTTTATGGCTACGATAATACATCTAATGAGATAAGTTTTGACATAAAAGAAATATTTGCAGCACGGAGCTGTTTATTTTAAATAGTAGTGTATGTTATACATTTTCTCCGTATTTTAATAAAAATAATCATTGGAACAATTCTTTACTTGCATTGTTATTGTGTTAATCTTTACCAGCTTATTAAGTTGTTTTTAACGAAATATTTTACTTCACAAGGTTAAGTTCTTTTTATATTTTTCTTATCGAAATGTATGTTTTATTTTCTACTCTTTGGAATGTTGCAAAATGTATATTAATCCATGCACTTTAAGTGAATTACTCGCATTATTTTGCTGATAGCCCGTTCGCCACAACTTGTGTTACGATTGTGTAAGAATTTTGAATTGTTTTGTATCGCATTTTCACGGCATACCCTTCTTTTTGCGTTTAAAGCATCTCGTTTCATTTCGAAAGTAAACATGAAATTCAAAAGGGAATGTCGAGAAAATTGCTCCATTCATATTTCATTTGCCTTTTTAATAAAGTAACAACAAATGAGAAATTAATGCGAAACAGTGATTATCTCTTTTGTGATGGAAATGGGATTTCTTTTGTGATGGAAATGGAATTTCTTTTCAATTATAGACTTCACTCAACAAATAGAAGGTTATATCAGATTATAGAACTATACTTGACATATACTACTGAATACTGTTGAATCTGAAGCATTGTTACATGACGGAACGAAAAGCTAGAAAGATAAAGATGTACACATTTAAATTTTCTACAAGATTACAAAGATTTTTTCTAATACCAGATTAAGGATTGTATACCCTTCAAATAGTAACTAAAACGTGTCAGTCTCTGCTTTCCGTGGCATCATGGGAGATGATACCACATCGCACCCACCTTAAAATGGGGGGATATGCCTTCCTGAATGACTTTGGGAAGCTAGATCGTTTTTACGTAGTCTTAGAGAAACCATAAACCTCCAAGTTGCCAACCCGACTTCGTCACGTAAGAGATTCGTACTCGTAATCAAATGCTTCCATCTACCAGTTTCTTTAAACCTCGTGGTGGTTGTATAACCTCTACAAGGTATCTCGTTAATAGCAAAACTTACCAGATCTTGATGAACGAGATATCGTCATTAGAAGAAAAATGACCAGATCTTGATCACGTCATCATAAAAAAATCGCCAATAATCTCGCCATCAGCAAAAATGGTTAGACCTTGATGGAAGAGATACCCCATCAAAACAATTTGGATGGTTGACCACACGGCCATTGGTGGATAATTATGTAAACTTTATTAACTAAATTATATACCTTGAAATAATTAAAACTTTCTGGTATAAAAGGCACTTTTGGTAAGAAATAGTAAATAATAAATCTCATACTGAAATAATACTGCATACTGTTAATGTCCATGCAAAATTATTTCATTCGTCGAATAACGAGAATTATTACATAAGCGCCATTTCTTCCAACTAAAGTGTATTTCACAAAATTATAATGCACAAATAAAACAGATATGAAAAATACAAGAACGCAGTAAGCATTTATCAAAACAAAGCAAAATAAACTTTTACACAAAAAATCGTCACAAAAGCATAGTTTATTTGTAAACATTTGAATTGCCAAAAGGATTTTCGGAATATTTCTAAATATTCATTCCACCTGAGTAATGTCTTTTAATTCTTTACAAATCATCAAAAAGGAATAAAATTGTTTAAATATTACTGAATTATTTTGGATCCAGGACTGCCTTTTCTTTATCCCTGGAAACAAGCGATGTGGATGGTTACTTATCTTTAAGTCCAAGTTAATTTTGCAGATTTCTCAAGACATTTCTCAATTCCTGTCACACACCAACAATCGCCGACGGACATTTTTGATATAGCGAACGAGCTTAATGCTGCTACACGGAGACGATCGAACTCTTGTGTCATCCTAAGGCTACTTTATTAGACGAATTCATCGAAACAAATGCGATTTCCTATTTTTCGTTTTTCTTTACAAAAGCAACTAAAAGAGGATCAGTACCGATTCAGACGGAAGAAGGAAAAGCTTGTCTCCAGATATTTCTGGTAAAGTAATTCTTCAGGTGATGATGTTATCGTACTGTTGAGAATCTTCGATATGTAAGCTTCTTAAGTTCATCTGCAATAAAATATTATTTCATATTTTGAATACATCAAAGGAATAAAATGTTTGTATATTAATTAGAGAAAGGATTGCTGATGATTTTCAAGTGGATGAACTTGGAATACAGTATTGCATGATGAAAAACAATAAGTTAATTTACTCTACACTAACAATATCCTTATGTATAATACTTAACAATTCACAATAATAAATTTCTAATGCCATGTTTACAAAATATTTATTCATGCACTTCTTTACAACTGTGGGTAGCATTGACTTTATATATTAAGTATGTTAAAATGTTGTATAATATACAGTATGGACATTGATTATATGTGCTTTGTTCTGTTAACACATTTTTCCACTGAGATTATCATAAACTAAATTGTGCTATTCAAACACTGAAGAAAATCTCTTCAGTTTATTCAGACTTCTTTTTCAGTTTACTTTATTCGTGTAATTAATTTTCAATCGAAATATATTTAAAGGTAATCCATAAGTAGCCGGCCATGCGGCGATGTTTGTTATGACTACTAGTAAGCGAGTCACGTGATCGAAACGTCACAGCGGTCTGGCCTTGTTATCTCGGTGGTAACGGTTAAACCCCTTTGCAGACGGACAAATTGAACGGGGCTAATATGCAGCCTATTTTCCAGCAAAGTTCTGAATAATAAGTGTACAAAATTAAATTTGGTATAGATTGATGAAGCGGTGTAGATTTGTATAGAGTGCAGACACTAACTTTGTTATACATACTCAATATAACGTTAAAAGCATTTATGTAAAAATAACCTGTCGGGCCATTTACATTGAACTCAAATTCTCACGTAATGGCAAATGATGCGTATCCATGTTGATAGCTATTAAATATATCGTACCAAAAGGGAAGTAAAACATCAGCATTGTGTTATTGTACTACAATCTAATAAATTTACCACTAAAAGAAGAGTAATTCCATTTAACTTACATAAAATGTTTTTCCTTCCTTTTTTAATTGTCTTTGAGCAACTTTTCGTAAATGCATTTAAAATGAACAACCGTTTTTTGATTATCACGAAGTTAGCTTTCTCATCCTTCTACTTTGTGTTAGTGTTTCATTCCCAGCACGACGAACATAAATGATATTGAACAGTTCTAAGCCACTTTTCTCTCACATTTACTGGAATATTTTTGCCCTTATTGAATTTGCAATTATAATTTGCATTTACTTACGAGGGGAATTTTTATTGCCTAAAAGAAAATACCAATAGCAGGATAACTCAGTTTGGATCTGAATAATTTAATTTATTTCTCCAAAGTATATCACCTGTGCATGTTTGAGATTCCCCGTAGTGTATTTTGATCGTAAAAGATATTACAGAAAAAATGCTTATATTACACGTTTAAGACTTCCGTTTCATTGATATTTAATACATTTAGTGACATCAATGAATAAGGAATAAAATATAAGCCTTTGTAGGTTTCAGTAAACATTTACTTTTACAATTTTACAAAATGTGATTTTTTAAATTTGTTTTACTCTTTCCATTTTGATTAAATGTGTTTATAAGTTTAGATAAAAGATTGGATAATGTAATATATTCTGTTTTTGAATATGAGCGGGGTACTTGAACTGTCATCATTTATACTAATTGTATCATAAAAATCTTCCATAGATTAAGCTGTAAAAATAACAAATATTTTGTACAAAAAAGCGAACACTAAATACTTTTGTACACTGTTATTGTGTGAGTGTAATATTATTTGTTGTTTATAGGAATAAGTCCATTCTGAAACGTCTAGTATTTTAAACAAAGAACCTTATTCATTTGTGATGTACAAATGTCTTAAACTAAATAAATCTGTATAGCCATTTCTTTGATTGTAACTAAACAACTGAAACTTATCCAGCTTGATATGATTGATACATCCGTAAGCAAAAAATAAATAACTAAAATGATATTTTTAGGTGTAAACCTAAAAATTTGATTAGTTTTGATTTCCTTTTTCAAATCAACACAGTAGAAGTTATCAATAACTCGATTTATGTAAAAACTTTCAAATTCAATGTTGAAAACAAAAAGCCACGAAAAAACAAAAAATCGACTGCAGTTACAAAAGTAGAAACTCTTGTTTTTAATGAGCTGCTCATTTAAGAAATACATAATGCTGAACTAGAAATTCAAGTCTTAATATCCGGTATTCGGATGAAATTAAACTAAATGCAAAAGAAATAAAAGAGCTTTCATAAAAATATGTTATCGATTAATAAAAGGCAATTTTCAGCTAATAATCTGAGTAGTTGAGATATAGGAAACTGTAAGCAGCTGAAACACATGTTAGTTGTAAGGACATTAAACCTTGATGTGAACATTTTGAAGATTAGAATGGCAATAAAAGCATTTGGCTTGTGAATAATTCCAGGTTTATTCTAGTTAATTTATATTGATATTTATACTATTGGCATTGTATTTATTGGTATAGTATGTACTATTTCATTCACCCTATCTGTTTGAATGAAACTACTTTTAGTTAAGATAAATTACAGCAAATAAATGAAGATAAGTTCCGAAATTTTGATTTACTCTATGTTGCGCTAGTTGGCACGAAAGAACGCAAGAAACAAGACCACAAATCCCCACTACTTATCCTCTATATTGAATTAACCTGTTTAAATTGACATTGCCAACAACGTAACCTAAACCTCTATCCCAGATTAATTCTCCAATGTGGTATCGTATCAACCCATCCGATTAGTTTCTCTAAGCTTGGTTAGAGATCTATTTGTTCTGAATTAATATTTCAGAGACAAGGTGTACAAAATGCGTTCCTTGTGGTCTTGTAGTAATCTAGGCTGCATTTGTGTTCCGAGTTTGAAAACCCAGGCAACTCCAAGCCGTCAGCTCGACATGAGCACACGCGATAAGTTAACATATAACCCAGTACTTCCGTCTGCAAGTCTAAACGATCGCTTTAAGCACTAGGCCACTATACCAGTTCGCAACAACAACTGATTCATATTTATTATGTCATTTTATGCGTTACGTTCATGAATTTTAAGGAAGACAGACGGGGAAAACAAGACGCTTGATGGATTGGCACCGTTAAAAAGAAAATCCCAATATAAAGTAGTCGAAAAGAAAGTATATTTTTAAGCAGAAAAAAATTTTCATAGCGAATGTTAAAGAAGCTAGCTTTCTAGTTTTTTGCTTCATTTTTGTGAAACATGTACACTGTGTGTTTCAAAGACTAAAATAAATTACTGTATATGCAACTCTTTAAACGTTTAAAAAAATGCGACTACATAATAGTATAAACCCTAAACAACATTTTTTTTCATGAATGTTATTACCTACCCTTTATTATTCTTGAATTCGATTTGGATTTTCAAGAAACTGATACTAAAATCAGTGTTTTATTTTAATTCTGTTAAGCATTTAAAAAAACTGAATGTAGAATTTTTAACTAAACAATAGTGTTTAAGATTACGCAAATCAGAGATTTTAAATGCGTTAATCAAAAATACGTTTTGCATAAGTCGAGAAAATATGTATTTATTTACATTTTAGATGATTAGTCGGTATTAAATTAACAATTGGTGTAAAGAAACTATTTACACATATATAAACATAACAAATAATGATGAGGAATTTCGCAATACTTTTAAACGGTTTAATCAGCTCTCCAAAATACTTAAAGCCTCCAAAACTGATGGTAGAGTCTACAAACCAAAACTGTAACTAAAAATAATCATTTTCAACTTTTTCAACAGTTTTCATTTTTTTGTTAAAAACTGCAGAGTTCTCATACGATAATGAAAGATGCCTTTAAAGAAATAGCTACTAGCTACTATTACAGGTATATATAAAAGAACAGGGCAAAGACGAGACAAACACAAACGACATTTTTCATTGACGTCATTAATCGAAAAGGTATACAATCTGGGTTATACCTAAACATATTATATAAACAAGTCATTTAAACCATAAATGACATCATCGCTACTCTTATCAATTCTTTATGCCCATTAATGCATTGTGTATTTATTTTCATTATAAAAGTCAACGAATGTAAGGATTAAAAAGATTCCCAAAATAAACCAGACTGATGTTAAGACCTATGTTATCAATTAATAATTTCCCTTTTCATCAAATATTTTTTAGAATCAAAAATATGATTTCCAATGAATTCATAAGGAGGAGGGAATAAAATTAAATTCAACAAGCGAAATGCGCACAAAATACTCACGTTCCAGTTTTCTTTTTCGAAATGCTCGCTCGCACGGAATATTATTGTACCAATCACGATAAGTAGCTTTGACACAGAACAAACAGAAGCGTGGTTTCCGGAGAATCATGGCAGATGTTACAACCTTCTCATAGTACGTTTTTCGAAACGAATAAGCTTTATTTCATCTTGTCTTGTGCATGATTGCATGCGTGAGCTTTCGCATTACCAGTGGTAAATGGAACCCCAAGGAGCCTTTTTTTCAGAATCGGCCAGGCAGATCTACTTGGTGATACTCGTTTTTGTTTCGATCCATAGATTTATCCCCAGATTCGTTCGTGCCACTCTAGGAGTTGCCTGATTCGATGTTCTTTCCCCTAGGACGGATATGTATCTCAAATTTGTAAAAATGCTGGATTTTCAATAGTTAATGATGCATTGTTTTCAGTCTTGATACTTGAATTGCTTATGTAGAATGATCCATAAAATATTGTGCAATGTTTTTAAATGAGAATACTTTAAACTGGTAGGTAAGCATTGATCTACTTTTTCAAAAAGCAGGTCTGTCTTTTAAAGAATGTTAATTATCATTTCAGAATAATACCATTATGATTCTCCTATATATAATTAATTTTATCACATTTAATCAATATTTTAAAGTAACGACTCTTTAAAGTTTGGAATTGCCTGAGAAATATTTAAATAGTTAAAATATAATAAAAAGCTCATATTTTGCTTTATCTGTCATTATTAACTCTTTACCAAGTCATTTTGACCCGCTAAGAGATTTTAACGAGATATCTCACCCGACAAGATCTGATCAATTTTGCTAATTATGAGATACATTGTCATCCCGACGAGTAAATGTATATGCATACCACATCACATAACCACACGTAAAGTATTATCACTGTTTGAACTGTGAGATTTATTTCACATTTTTAATGCTGAGATACTGAGTTATTTTTTAAATAATTATAAAGTTATATAAAATTATTGAGTTTTTTATATTCCATTATTTTATGCTCGAGCACTAGAAATTGTAGCTACATTTGAGTAGTGAATGTAACCAATTATAAGATAACTCTTAGTTATGACTTCAGGATGCAGTCAGAATAACAACTCTCTTTCATCTGCTGTAGATATTAAATCTGAGTTACTATTCCAAACCCAGATACATATATTTATCACAATAACTAACAAACTACAAGCGGTAGCAAATTATGCTTATACGCTAACACTTATCGATCAAGAGAGTAGAGTCATTTCTGTAACAATATTAATCTTATTTCTATAATATACAATTTCAAGTTAATTCCAACAAATAATTACCAAAATTAGCACCAAAAATCTTATTTAGAAAACTAACAGTCACATTTCAATAAATGTGACAACCTCGTCACCTTAATACATTTATATACAACGTATTCAGAAACATCATCAGCTGCAGTTCTACTTTGGGCGTTAGAAAGTAGACAGAATATTTAAGAGTCAATTTTCGATTTATGAGCAAAATCCATTTTCCATAAGTATATCTGTACTTTTCATTTTCAAGTAAATATAAATTGAAAAGCCATATTTTTTGAGTAAAAAAAATGTGCCTTTCGTATGTTTCTCTGGTTCTCGGAATCCTCAACACACAATAAAACCAACACAAACATTAAAAATTCCCCAAATACTTTTCTGGTCCTGATTACCTCCAAACTTACTCCGAAGTGAAAACCAATTTTTATTTCGTCCCCCTTCATGCGATCATAAAGAATCGAGCAAAGTTTTACACGATTTAAAAATTGGGGAAAAAATACACCGCATAGTTGGAATGATACTCTTATTTTGCATATGACAAGCGAGCGATTTTAAATCTGACAGCTCTTCCATCGCGGCCCTTCGGGCAACGAAACAAAGCATGCATTTGCGTTAGAAAATATCGAGAAACTTCTCTCCCTCCCTTTCATTTTCTGTCCTCTTTTATTCTCTGGATATAAAGCTATTTCTTTATTTCTTATTCGGTACCTGCGAAAGCTGCTGTCTAAATTTTGCCGTATATCGTGATGACAGCCGACGTAGCCCGGTTTGTTATTTGCAAAGCAAATGAAGTGACACGTACCCGTACGATGGGAAGATGGAACATGAATGGGATTTAGAATGGGAGAGACTGGAAAAGCAAAATGAGGAAAACTCTAGCGAAGAAGGGGGTACATGTGGATGGCTGCTGTAAATGCCATCGAGGAAGCGATACCTGAAATGAGACGAAAGAATGGAGATTTTTTAGTATTATTATTTTCTCCGTACAGCTATTCGCCGCTTTCACAAGTAGATTGCATAATAAAAAGGAAGTTCCGGATGTTTTTTTTTCTTCAAGCAGTAAGTCAACTGCTTGCATAAATTTTTCAAACTATATAGTTTGAATTTACTTTCGGTAGATGGGATGTCTCGAAATGAATCAAAGGGAAAATGTTCTTCAGTGCTGCTTTACACAAATATGCATCTGGAATAAACTGCTTCGATTTAAAGCCTTAGATAAACTACATCAAAAAATGAATATTGTATTATATACGTATTATACCAATGATGTTGTATTTCATATAGTGTAAATTACTGTACTTTCCATGCTATCCTTTACTTTCGGTAGATGGGATGTCTCGAAATGATTTAAAGGGAAAGTGTTCTTGAGTGCTGTTTTACATAAATATGCATCTGGAATAAACTGCTTCGATTTAACGCCGTGGATAAACTACATCATAAAAGGAATATCGTATTATATACGTACTATACCAATGATGTTGTGTTTCATATAGTGTAAAGTACTGTACTTTCTATACTATCCTTTACTTTCGGTAGATGGGATGTCTCGAAATAATGAATCAAAGGGAAAATGTTGTTGAGTGCTGTTTTACGCAAATATGCATCTGGAATAAAGTGCTTCGATTTAGCGCCTTGGATATACTACATCATAAAAGGAATATTGTATTATATACCTACTATAACAGTGGCTGTGTTTCATATAGTGTAAATTACAGTGCTTCTCATAGTTGGACCGTTTTAGCCTGATAGAAGAGAGACAGATTAGCAATCGGACGGTTGCGAGTTCGGAACTTGATCCAGCCAAAGACAGTCGTGTACACGTGGGCTGATGCGCGTTAAATCTGTCATGGCCTCAAATGTCCTCACGTTGGCGTGGTGTTTAAGTGGGGATAGTAGGATGCCAACTCAGGAGTTATTTTCGTCATCTGACCGTGGTTCAAAAATAAGAGGCGTTGATATTTTGTCTTACTCTTCGGGATTGATCCCAGACCACTGCCAATAGCCTGTTGTGTTGCTCCAGTGTGATGTTAATTAAATACCTATCACAAGTAGATTGCATAGTGAAAAAGAATTTCCATGTGTTTTGTTTTCTTGAAGCAGTAAGTCAACAGCTAGTATAAAATTTCAAACTATATTTTTTTCGGTAGATAGGATGTCTCGAAATAAATCAGTGAAAAATGTTGAGTGCTGTTTTACACAAATATTCATCTGGAATAAACTGCTTCGATTCAACGCCTTGGATAAACTACATCATAAAAAGAATATTGTATTATACACCTACTATAACAGTGATCTTGTGTTTCATGCAGTGAAAAGTACTGTACCTCTCATGTTATAATGGGACAATGGTAGCCCGGATGGAAGAGCAACGGATTAGAAATCGGAGGGTTGGGAGTTCGAAACTCGGTCCGGCCAAAGACTCATGTACACGGGGGCTGATGAGCGTTAAATCTGTCATGGCCTCAAATGTCCTCACGTTGGCTTGGTGTTTAAGTGGGGATAGTAGGTCCGGGATCAACCCCCGAAGGGAAAGATCCGAGAACAACACGTAATTTCAAACCACGGTCAGATGTCGAGAGAGTGGAGTGCCAGCTCAGGTGTTATTTTCGTCATCTGACCCTGGTTCAAAATTAAAAGGCGTTGTCCTTTAGTCTTTCTCTTCGGGATTGATCCCAGACCGCTGCCAATAGCCCATTGTGTTGCCCCAGTGTGACTTAATTAACTACCTACCACAAGTAGATTGCATAGTAAAAAATACTATGTTTTTCTTCTTGAAGCAGTAAGTCAACCGCTTGTACAAAATTTTCAAACTACATAGTTTTAATTTTTTTTCGGTAGATGGGATGTCTCGAAATGAATCAAAGGGAAAATGTTTTTGAGGAGTGCTGTTTTACACAAATATGCATCTGGAATAAACTGTTTCGATGTAGTGCCTTGGATAAATTACAACATAAAAGGAATACTGCATTATATATCTACTACTATTACAGTGTTGTTTTCCATATATTGTAAAGTACCATACTTCTCCTCATGCTGGTATTATACAATCATAATACATTAAACCTATACATATAAGCATAACTATAATTGTAATGCGTAGGAAAAATATATCACGAAGTATTTATGTACTCCAACTCTGGCCGTGTGTGAGACACCCGAAACCATTTTTTTAATGCATATTTTTATTGCTCCTACTAGAGAGAAATTGGAAACAGGAGAAATCATATTTCCCCATAGAGCAATAAACTACACGTCGAATTCTGAGCCTTCGGTCGGACAAGAACGTATATGGGTTAAATGCACGAAATGGTGATACAACACGTAATATGGAACATCACAATATCTTGAAATGTATGCGTGCGTTTTCTATGTTCTAAAGTATGTTATGAAAGTAATAGAATTTTTATGTTAATGAGAGAAAAAAACATTCTCGGTGGGAAATAGTTTCTGAAAAATAACCATTCAGTATATTTCGCTCAAACTCGGGAGATTAATTTAAACAACTTGAAAACGACTTGTTATTTGCACTTTCTTACATTTATTTCTGAATATAATCCCCACCCAACATTGACAAAGCTTCTGATTTCTTCATCAGTGCCTCACTACTTACAACATTAAACAATGGTATGTTATATTAGCCAAATTCTCGACCTTTGAGAGTCTGGAATTTATCGACTAATTGTGTGCCATTTTACGTGACAAATACTTCTCCCCATTAGTAGGAAGAATTTATAAGCAATTTTCCAATAAATCCTTTGACCTACAAAAGAATATAAGAAATAGCAAAGGCGACACTTTGCGTTTTGGTTTTTCTCTCAGAAGGCACGAATGCCCTCTTCAAGTAAACTGAGAAAGTTCATGAAAAAGAAATTATTTGCTTCCGAACCTATCAACAAGCAGAAAGGTTCTATTATCGTCTATACATTTTGAAACAACTTATAAGTTTTAGCCATATCATTGGACTTAATTTCTGACCTTTCCTTACTTTTGCTTTGTGCAAAAAAAGCACCCTATGTAAAGTTGAATTGTGTTTTTTAAATAATGCATTTCTTCTACCTCAACAACACGTCACTTCCAGGTAAGTTCCGCTTTGCATGTTGCCATTCCTTCAAAAGCAAATTTTCAACAAACAACTAAACTCCCGGCAGCAGAAAACAACTCAACACAAAATACCTAAAAAACAGAAGCAGGAGAAAAAACTCCACTTTCAGTACCTTACTTCCATAATATCTGCCCAGTTCGGTTCATATCATTTCCAGCGTTCAACCGCCGCATACACAATGAATACCCAAGTGTAGATGTGTTTTTGTTTTTCTTATTCCTCCTGGTCAAGCCGTCTGCTAGACCAAATCGAGCAATTCATTTCTCCTCGTTATAATGTCTCCAGGATTCTGGAATGAGTAGTGTAGATGTCTAATACTACTTCATTTTAACACCACTATTCCACATATGCATCATTTTTCCCAACAAGAGAAAAGCAAGTCAACACAAACACCTCAGCTCCCCAAATGAAAATATTGCTGGTAGGAACAAAACAACTCATTTCCGATCACATGTCTCTACATTAATTTATTATATTTCTAACACCCAAATATAAATGTAAGTAAGGATACTTCATTATAACTGCAGTATCCCACCATATACTTCTGAGCCGCGGTAGCCCAGATGAAAGAGGAACGGATTAGCAACCGGAGGGTTGCGAGTTCGAAACTTGGTCCAGCCAAAAGACCGTCGTGTACACGGAGTTGGTGCACATTAAATCTGTCGTGGCCTCAAATGTCCTCACGTGGACCTGGTGTGGAAGTTTGGAGAGTGGGGTGCCAACTCAGGTGTTGTTCTCGTCATCTGACCGTGGTCAAAGTGACGAGGCGTTGTCCTTGAATCTTTTCCTTTGGATTGATCCCGGACCATCGCCAATAACCAGTTGTGTTGCTCCTGTGCGACGTTAATTAACTACCTACCTTCCACCTTATACTTCCCGATTTCAACAAAGATATCAATAATTTAATCAAGTTAAACACGAAGATGGCGAATATTCATCCTTTTACATATTTACCATACATTCTTTCGAAAACTAAACAGAAAATCTCCATGAAGTCTGATGCATATCATAATCTTGTTGCAAACGCCAAACCTATTCTAATTACGTTTCTTTACATTCCTGTATCCTTTGGAATGAAAACCTTACGTCACAAGCTGAATCTTCATTCATTAATCTCGTTAGTATCGTAACCCTTCTTCCTACCCATTCCGACAGACACACGCGAGATACATAATAGAAGCGGCGAGGTGAAACTTCTCATCTCTCGTCCTTTGTTTCAGTGTAAACTCCCTCTAGATTTACTTTGACTATCGGAAACTGAACGACAGCTTCCACTCCCTTTTGTTAATGTTAGCTTTCGAGTGAGGAAACGGGACAAAAATGTGGCGAAATTGGCTCCATTGTCTTAGTCACGTCCTTCATTTTTCATGCGCCGGTGCCTTTGAGACGTATAAATGATTGGGTGTTTTTTCACCCAGCTATGAATAATAGAATCTGTTCCTTTTTATAGGAAGTAGGAATTGCTCTCTGGTAATTCTCGCTGAAAATTCCAAATCAATTTGGAATAAAGGTAGTTAGCTAACGTCATACTGAAGCAAAACGACGGGCTATTGGCGACGGTCTGGAATCAATCCCGAAGGGAAAGATCAAGGATAACGCCTCGTAATTATGAATCACGGTCAGATGAAGAAAGCATCTGACCTGAGAGCTGGCACCCCACTCTCCAAACATCCACACCATGCCAACGTGAGGACATTTGAGGCCACGGCAGATTTAACGTGCACCAATCCCCTTGTACACAACGGTCCTTGGCTGAACCGAATTTCGAATTCACAATACTCCGTTTGCTAATCCGTTGAGCTTCCAACTGGAATACCATGGCCCTTGAAATAAAGAGTGTGAACGTAACTACTCTGGAATTGAAATAGGGTTTATTTTTCAGAAAATACCACCTAACTGGTTTAGTGGTTATAGTACTTGTCTGCCACCCAGTAGGTCGCGGGTTAGAATCTCGGTTTTTAAGTTCATGGCTGTTGCTGTCCTTGTTAGGTGTAACGGTAGCTGACCATTGGATATTCCGTCACAAGCTCACCCCTCGCCTCTCGGCCTCGATCCAAGGCCGAGAGGTCAGTGGGCGGACATAAAAAAGAAAACACTTCGGAAATTACAAAGGAAATAATTTTTTAATTCGAAAAATGTACAGAAACTTTAAATTTAAAATGTCAATAGACACTTGAAATCGTCTATTTATCTGAGTTAGCTATTCTGAGTTCAAAATTTAGTTACATCCATCGGATAAAATATATAAAATCGAATTACGAACTTTTATCTATGATGGCCGATCAATTTTTGAATAAAGATTGGAGACTTAACTACTCTGAAATGGAAACAGGGTTTATTTTTCAGATATTATAAGGAAAACAAAATGTTTTTAATTCGGGAAAAGTGTAGAAACTTATGTGTAGAAATATAGGAGGCCTATGAAATGATCTCTGAAGTTGAGCAAGTTTAGAGTTTGAAATTTAGAGTTCTATACATCTTACAAAGAATATAAATTAAATAATGAACAATTCGTCTTCAATATATCAGTTAATTACTAATAAAAATATTTTAAAACTTTTTGAACACTTGAACGATGGTGTACCTCTAGCTTTCAAGCAACGAGTGGTCAATAATTTAAGTCTAATCCTTTGAACGACGCGATATTTTTCTGAGTAATGTAGTATTGCGTTTTCGTCACAACACTTATATGTTGATTAAATAAGCATATCTATTGTTTGAAAGTATCCTTGGGAAGATTATATTGGTCGAGGTCAAAACTGGTTCGAAGTTACATAGGGAAGGCTGCACATTGCATAACGGATATATGCATGTGAATACTCCAGAGATCAAGTAATTTGACTCAAACCACGTGAATGAGGAAACCTATAACGTTCAAATTCCACTTGTGA
The DNA here is from genome assembly GCA_933210815.1 of Meta bourneti. Taxonomy (NCBI): domain Eukaryota; kingdom Metazoa; phylum Arthropoda; class Arachnida; order Araneae; family Tetragnathidae; genus Meta; species Meta bourneti. The sequence goes on from OW119922.1 coordinate 64,329,287, forward strand.
AAGCTATAGAATGACAGGTTTTTCACATTTATTCGAATTTAACAGTGTTCAGAGGCGTATTTCTAGGTTAAGTTATCCACCTGTACCGTTGTTTCAATTTTCTCATTCTTAAATCAATGATAATCTGTATACTTTCTATTCTTGGCTTCCATTCACGTAATCTTTAAAAGCTTCCACCGTGGTTGAAATGTTTAAGGTAAAATAATTTAGGTATAATATAATATGGCATTTGAAAATAAATCACGTCCAATCTGTATAGAACCTAAAGACAGGAGAGAGAAAGGTATGTCGTAATGACAAAAAATGGTCGTCGGGCTTAGAGTAGTCAAGTTTAGAGCTTTTGTCACAGGCTTTTGCAACATACAAGATCGCACGGTGTTGAGTTAATAATTTTGATGTAGAAATTTGAAATTATGTGCGATTTTATAAATTGTACATATTAAAGAGAAGTATAAAGGATTTCGCTACATTCATCACATGAAGTTGATAGAATTTTCATCTTGAACGATTAAATCCTCCACCTAGAGGGAAAACAACTTCAGTGAACCCCATGCGAGTCAATGAGGATGTGACGCATTCAATGAAACCCGTTATTGGTCAAATAAAGGATTCCTGCATAGAAACAAAATGAGAATGAGGCGTCACATTCCGAATGTTTGTCAAACCATCCCGACGTTTCTGACAATCTTCCGGACTTTAATAAGGACTGTTCGTGTGACAACTGAAAGTCTTTATAAAGCAGAAAGCCCTCCAGAAGGATTGGCATGCATTCATATCTGACATCATCGCTTCACGCTTCAAGTGTGTTTAGTGGTTTCACCCTCCGGTCCTTAAGCAAGCGTCTGAATTTATGGCTTGTCATCGGTTTTGCATCCATCATTTGCATCTACGCTGTATTCCATTCGCTTGTGTATAGGGTCTCAGATGTGGTACAACAGTTTATGTTGATCTGGTTTTATCTGAGTTCTATCACACATGATAAACTTAAGGGATTGGATTTCGGGTTTTGTGGCCCAAGTCCAGAAACGGACAAACTACGCCAAAACTTGAGAGGAGTTTTGAAATGTCATTCAATCATGATAAAGCTCCTGAATTTGTTTACTTGCTTAAGCAGAAGTGTTTAAAGACTAGTTGAATTTATGTCACACTGGAGCGACACATCGTGCTATTGTCGACGATCAAGGATTGATTACACCTCATTATTTTAAGCCACTGTAAGATGACGAGGTCCACACGTGAGCTGGAACTTCACTCTCCAAACTTCAACACCGCTTCAATGTGAGGGTATTTGAGGTGACGAAAGATTTAATTTGTTCCAACCCCCACGAACAAGACGATCTTTGGTTGGATCGAGTTTCGAACTCGCAACCCTCCGGTTGCTAATCTGCGATTCAATCGCCCTCTTTTTTTATGCAGCCAAAATTAGGTGAGATGAGGCAGTGAAGAATATAATTGAAACTCGTTGCACATTTTTAAAAGTACCGTAACTGTCGTCATTATAATTATATTGCTGTATGAAATAAGTAAGCTTTATAATTATATTTTGGAAGTCAAATATTTTTAAACATAAATTTAATACTTTAATTTTAAGAATATTTTGAATTGAAATAACAAACTTAATTCAGAGAGGTGTAAAAAACCGAAGATCACTTCATTCAAAGTAGACCATGAGGAGAATCATCATATAGCCCAATAAATGACAAACCATATATATCTTCTTTTAATGCAGGACATAATATTTTGTATAATCTAGCCAGAACGAAATAAACCTACTATTTTGAAATGCAAACTGGCACAAAATAAATAATTTTACCTTAGAAGGAATATATTACTTTATGGCGATAACCTATCGGGATACCCGAGGGTACAAGATATGCTAGATTTGATTTATTCAAGATGTTACCACGCATTACAAATATATGTTAGCAAGTTTATAATATATTTTCATCTTATAATTCAGCCAGTAAGCAAATTTCAAAAATATAGCTACTTGTACTTTCATTTTACTGGTAATAATCCTTCAGAGATCCTTTCCGTAGATGCTTTTAATTGTTTTAAACACTGCTTTGAAATATATATATTTATACTCTGCAAAAAGAAGTTTAAAGCCAAAATCACTGCTTGTAATGAAATTATATTTTCATGTTTAATCAAAGTTTCAATGAGAAAACCAATGTTTAAAATGCTTAGGATATATTCAAAGACGGTTGAATTGGCAATAAGTTTAATTGCAATAGATTTATGTAGGTATTTTAATTAATGTCGCACAGGTCAATAGATTTAGGAAAAATGAACTATTTATACTGGTCTTTTTATTTCTGGAATATAAAAACATACATCACATCTTATAGTTTCTTGACTGTTTATTTTATGTTATTGACACGCTTTCGATTTTTTATTAAAAGTGTGTGCTTTTTATTTTAAGTAAATATTTCACTTAAATGGATTCGAATTTCTTATATTCATGGTAAACGAATATTTTGTAAAGTAATCCGATGATTCCTTAAGTGCATTTAAATAATTTTAAATTCTTTTTGTGTTTGCTAAATGATATTCCACAAATTTCTGCAGTTGAGAAATACCCTAAAATAATCACATTTTTAATTTATTTTCTCATCACGCAAGCATTGAGTTTTTATTCGAAAAATATTCTGAAATAATTATTTGTGATCACTTTTCTCTGAAAGTCTTTAATGCTAAATATATTATTAAGAAACACTTACTCCTTTATAAATCCTACTTATTTTTCATACCGTCCAATCAAAACTCAAATCGCTCCAACCGGTACAGTCCAGATCATTAACCCACATCATTATCCATACCTCAATGTAAATACAGTGATCGATCCAACTCTACTCCAAGTGCTTGGAATTTACGAAAACCTAATTCATCACTACCATAGTCAAACTTCGGAATCATTTTGGAACAAACTACAGCAGAAGCGGCATTGCAGGAGGTGGCGAAGCAGAGGTCATCTTGTCGCAAACTGGCTGCTTAAAGCCCTGGGGGAGAAGGATGCAATGTCAGCAGCAAGACTTCGAGTGATTTCCCCTAACGGAAATGCTTTATGCAAACTAGCGACGTTCCGTTAAGTGAAAGGATTTCACTACCAACTCCTCTCGCCATATTGGAATCGCATTACCCTAATGGACTATTTATTTGCATTTTCTGGAGGTGCGTGAAGTGCTTGTATTTAAAGTTTCGTCTTTTTCGTCTGAGTGAAATTGAAGTCGTTTGTTATTTAATAAAGTGGCCAAGTGCAATCTTGTCGGGCTCTGACTCGAGATTGGAGTTGATGTCGGTCGAATATATCGTGACTAATTTTACGGGCAGCACGTCGACTTGGACATGAGGTAACTAGGTCAATTTGAGGGAGCACGGAGATTCGGTTGGCGAAGAACGCTATCAAAACGGATCCGAGTACTCCGAATTTAATTATCGGATTAATGATAAAGTGTACTCATTAATTTGTCGTTACCAGATACATTAAAAGTAAAGTTAATTCACAAGTCGGGGTTCAGTATATTTAGCTTAAGTTGCGTTTGATGCTATGTTCTGTATGTTACTGGTGGCTTTAATTAACTGTTTTCAGTTTTATTAATGTTTTTATTTTTTAAGTGATTTTCTCATTCGTATTTATTCCTAAATCATTAAATGGTATTTTCCGTCTTTAACTTATTCAAATATAATTTAATAAATTTATATGGATTAAGTGAGGGATAAATCATAGAGGAAATAAAAAAGTAGAGTGAGCAATGGTAACCTTTTTATGTGTTCAGGATCACTTGACCAAAACTAGTAGTAAAGTAACAGGAGACGTCACCTATCGATTGATCCCCCGAGATAGTTGTAGACGAGCGATTTCACTATTTTTGTTGCCACTCTACAGAAATGCGTATTCACACATCTACCCTGTCATAAGGATTAAATCTCCAAACGAGGCGATAAGATGTCAAATCGGCCAACCAAATCAATTTTTCACAAAGCAGTCAACATATCGGAAACACTTTTTGAAACATTTTTCAGTAGCAATGCTCAGTCTACTTATATTTCACGTCTATGAGATAAGCTAATACTGCCAAGAGTTGGATTACATTACACATATTACAAAATAAATATTCTATGCATTAGAAAATGAAATCTCAGGTTATTACTTGTTAGGTTATTTAAAAAATATATCACCCCATTCATGATATAAGGTCTTTAACTCAGCTCTTTTAATGTCCGACCACTGACCGACCTTCGGCGTTGTAAAGTATGAACTGACGGCTGTTTTTAAAAGTACATCCAGTAGGGGTAAGCCACCACTATGGCTAAGAGGGAAAATAAACAACATCTATGAGCTAACTAACAGGGATTCGTACCCGAACGGACTATTGACGACGGTCCGGGATCAATCCCGAAAGGAAAAGATGTAAGGACAACACTTCGTAATAATGCTTCGTTTGAACCACGGTTGTATAGCATGGTCAACACCTGAGCTGGCACTCCACTCTACAACCTTGCACACCACGCTAACGTGAGAACATTTGAGGCCACGACATATTTAACGTGCCTTGGCTCCCAAGTACACGACGGTCTTTGGTTGGATCGAGTTTCAAACTCGCAACTCTCCAGTTGCCAAACCGCTACTCTTCTAGGGCCACAGAAGCCCAGTGGAAAGGGCAACGGATTAGCAATCGGAAGGTTGCGAGTTCAAAATTCGGTCCAGCCTAAGACTTTCATGTACACACGGGTGATGCATGTTAAATTTGCCAATGCCTCAAATGTCATCATGTTGGCGTGGCATGGAGGTTTGGAGAGTGGAATGAGGTAGGAATTTAATTAACGTCGCCCTGAAGCAACGCAACGGGCTATAGGCGACGGTCCGGGATCAACACCCGAAGGGAAAGATCCTAGAACAACACGTAATTTCAAACCACGGTCAGATGACGAGAGAGTGGAGTGAGAGCTCAAGGATATGTTGTTCTCGTCATCTGACAGTGATTCCATTACGAGGCGTCGTCCTTGGATCTTTTCCTTCGGGATTGATCCCGGACTGTCGCCAATAGCCCTTTGCGTTGCTCCAGTGCGATGTTAATTAATTATATACCTACCTCAATGAAATGCTTATATTATTGTATTGCAACTCTATACAAACCTAATAAGGAAATATTCAGCAATGTGAGACAAACTTAAAGCGAAAGTAAGTATTCTATATAATATATTCATCGAGAAAATTTCTCCACACTACCAATTAACTGTGCACTTCGGTAGTTATTGGTTAATGGATTGAGAAAGCTATTGGCAAGAATGTGTTCCATAAATAAACTAGAACGTTGAAAATGAGACTACACTGAGAAAGAAAGGAGAATAAAAAGTGGGGTAAACTCCTTGAAACCAATCGGTTGCATTATTGAAAACCGAAGAACACAGACTTAACGGACGTGCGGAATCTCATCCCTCCCTTGAATTCTTTTAGTCTTTATTTGTAAAACGTATGGCATCGATGTATCTGTGTTTGCAATTATCGTATTTGAACGTGAAAAGGTAACACCAAATGTGTTTGATACTGAATGAATACTACGTTTGATTGTAAAGGATTTACTGATCTCTTTTCATTTGCTGTATATTCTTAACAAAACGACTAAGAATAGAAGGATACTTTATATGGTGAATAGCAAATAATTTAGCAAAAGAGTGTTAATTTTAGCTCTCTGAGGGGTTCACACATTTAATTCCAACTTGCAACCTTCAATCTTCCCTACAAGACTTCTTTGACCTTCTTGACCAATATAATCTTTCCAAAGGATTCTATTATAAGGAAATAAGCAATATAATCTCTCCAAGTTATTTTGTTCTAAGGAAATGAGCAATATAATGTTTCCAAAGGATTCTATTTTAATTAACCAAGTGGTTTCGACGAAATATCTCGTCCATTAGGATTTGACCACGATATCAAGATATTGCCAAGAAATACCTTGTCATTAAGGTATTACCATTTTTTTTGACGAGATCAAGATCTGGTTAGTTTTGCTAATGGAGAGTTACTTCATCAAGGCAACCATTGGGAAGGTTAAGGAAAGGAACAATGGTATACATCGAAAGCTTTCTAATCTATAGGAAAGGGCAAATATAATCTTTCCAAATGATTCTATTCTACAGAATGGGCCAATAGAACCTTTCCAAATGATTCTATTTTAACGAAAATAGCAATATAATCGTTCCACATATTCTATTTTAGATGGGAAAATATAATCGTTCCGAAGGATTTTATTCCAAGGAAAGGTCTAAGGGTTGAAAAATCTATGGATTCTTTAGAAAGGTGTGATTATTTAGTCATTAAATGTCATAAAGGATTTGATTAATGTTAAAATGTGCGTCTTATGACGCCTGTTTCCTTAAAGAAGTTTTTATTCCTAATTCGTTTAAATTTTTATCCCTCAGAATATGCGATATCCATTAAATAAAAGGTGCTTTAATTAAAATTTTCTTTTATTATCTTTACCTTTTTATAGGTTTCATACAAAGTACGTGCGAGATTTCATACATTTTATTTTCCATTATTTACGACATTACAGACTTTAACTCAATGCGATATGATGACTGTAAGCCCTTTGTACATTTGTTTACAAATGCAATTTTAAATAAAATTTTTCCACGCAACATATTCATCTATCTACTCCTGTTATTCAAGTAAATGAAAAAGTATTATCCATACCATCAATACATTTTCTTTTCCTAAGTCATAAAGACAATAAGGTAATCTGGATCATGAAATACATATGATATACCATTATGATTATATCCATAACGCTTCAACCAAATCCTTCTGCTTACTCAATATCTTTCTTATTTATTCATGTAGATCGATTATGTATGCGAGGGATTTTCAGTGCAAACAAAGAAACCAGACGGAACACAGGAATCTAACTTCCTGTTACCCAAATGCTCTTACATGATATATATATATATATATATATATATATATATATATATATATATATATATATATAATTGTATATATATTATTGTCATTATATATATATATATAATTATATATAATTGCCAAATATATATTATTGTCATTTAATATATTTGGCGCTGACCAATTTAATATCATATATCAATTCGGAATTCACTTTTTAGAATTTATGCTGGCAACGTGGTGAAATCGTATTCGAAAAACAAGCCAATTGACGTCACGTCCGAAAACAAACTAGAAGCACGTTTCACCAGACAAGCACGACCACCAAAACAATGGATCACTTCAATATATGCAGTTCAAGGCTTCGCTTTATTCATTATAACAAGGTTGTATTTTTGTAAAGATCCTTCGCTTATGGTGTACTAGTATCTCGCTTTATTCATTATAATAACGTTGTATTTTTGTAAATATTCTACGGTGTGTTATTTCGTTTATCGGATCTTTCCCTTAAGGGTTTATTCCGAATCATCTGCAATAGCCTGTTGTGTTGCTCCAATGTGACATAAATTCAATTTCCTACTTTACCTATTGCGTTTGTATTGATATATACTAAACTGTATGGTACAACTATTTCCTTAAAATTTAATTTTTCCTAGAAGTTTGCTAAGAACAATAATGGGTTGAATAAAACTCTTGTTCTTTCTCTTTTTAAATATCAAACTAGACACTAATCAATTATAAACGTTCGTATTCATATGTTTCTTAGTTTTAAAACTTATTTCTGTTGCTACAAACAACATTAATGTAAGAGTTGTTTTGAGTAGAATCTACTTTAGTAGATCGCTAAGGTGTTTCATTTTCTTTCCAGTGCAAAACGCAAGAGTTAAATTCCTAAATCTGGAGGCATTGCTTCTTATGATTGTATGTATATATGAAAAATCTATGTACACATGGTATTTCAAAACTTTCTGTTTAAAATTTAACCCTCCTGGCGATTGTCTCCACAAGGTATCTCGATGTAAGAAGAAACGTGATTAAATCTTGATGGACGATATCTCAACATCATCAAACAATATCAGTAATATCTTGATGACGAGGTATCTCGTCATTAACAAAATTTGGTATATTTTGATGGACTAAATGTCTCTTTGAATCTATCAGGAGGTTTAAGAGGAGATGGAACACAAAATTAAACTGTATTCGCTCAGGGATGCATACCTGCAAACTCCACCTGAATTTACTGGAGGACGTTCGGGAGTGTGGCGGTTGGCCAATTTCGACCACCATCATTTTAAACTTTAACTTCGTACGGGTAACATGTATCATTTCATCAATGGAGATATGATATGTACGCATTATATGAGGTAGAGCTAACGGGAAAGGAGAAACCGTTGAGAAATTTTATCGTGAACGTTACCCCAACAGACGTGTTCCGAATCCCAAAATATTTGCATGTGTGTACCAAACTTTGTGTGAAACCGGAACATTCTATGGAAACATATGCTTGTCACGGGTGCAAGTATCCACAAAATACCAGGAATTTGTGATCGTGCACGGCAGTCCATGCTCTGTGAGGCGTGCATTACTGTTGGTGGTTGCATTTACTGTGAAATTGTAAATGAATAACTTGTCCAACTGAATTAGGGTGAAATTTTGTTTCTCACATGCTTGATGTTTTTCATATCTGCACTTTATTGTAGCGTACAGAATATCCTGGTAGCGTTTATAGACATATATCCCCATGTGAATACGGTTAAACCCTCCTGATGATTTATCTTCGTGTCGAAAACTGCGCTGTGTTTGCCTGATGCAAAAACCTGTTCTAAACTGTCATCAATTCTGGGAAATGGACAATTTCTTTTTCCCAATAGGATCTTCTTTTCCTTGGAGTAATAGGATAGTTTCGCCTCGATGAGGTAACGTGTCCTTTGCAAAAATGACTAGATCTTGATCGAGATATCTCGTAGAAACACTTAGAGGATTAATTTTGTATTTCTACCTACCTCTAAAGTTTTTACAGAAAATTTTGAAACATCTTGTATTTAATAATAATCAGATATTCATACTGAATAATACTGGTAAAATAGTTATCCCAGATTCATTCTTATAACCTCAATAAATAATATTGTTTCTATCATAAAATATTATTACTTATGCTCACGATTTTTAACTTGTTCACCTGACATACATAAACCAACGACTAAAATTCTGCGGCACAGCAAAAAGCATTTTTTGCCGATCTGTTAAATAAATAGGTACAATTTTGCTTTTTTACTCTAACGTGGCTTTAAAAATTTTTTTTAATAATTTTATTTATGATTCTTTCTACTGCTGTGGCTTGAATAGCGCCACTGCCTGTATTCCGCTTCTGTGTTTTGTGTCATTTTAAAATGTATGTGATGTGATGTTCGCAAATAAAAACTTTCTGATTATGTCAGCTTCACTACTAAATAAGTAAAAAAGTAAGACAAATGAAAATTATTTTAAGGGGTTTTACTTAAAATTATTTTTTACACCCTTGAAAGTTAAGCCGTTGATATTAAATAAAACTTGCAGTATTTATAGCGTTTCACCATAAGGTACACCAGTGACATTCTTGCAGCACATTGGTTGGAAATAGCTTACTTATGAAATAAATTCGCAGTCCTTTGAATACTTTAAATCAAAGCATTATGGAAGTGGGAAGAGCAACGGAATAGAAACTGGAGGGTTGCGAGTTCGAAACTCAGTCCAATCAAAGAATGTCGTGTACCCGGGGGCTGGTGCACGTTAAATCTGTCATCTCAAATGTCCTCATGTTGGCATGGTGTGGAAGTTTGGAGAGTTGGGTGCCAGCTAAGGCGTTCTCTTCATCTGATCGTGGTTCAAATTTACGAGGCGTTGTCCTTGATCTTTCCCTTCGGGATTGATCCCTGACCGTCGCCAATAGCCCGATGTGTTACTGCAGTGTGACGTTAATTAAGTACCTACCAAAGCATCACCGTTATAAACAAATAAGTTACTATTTCTTATATAAAAACTTTACTCTCACACCACTATTTCTTTCTAAAACCTTAATTATTTCTTTTCCTTTGAATGCATGACTAAACCGAAGTAACATAGTTTGTCAGGTATTCATACAATGTATCGAGCATCTATTATCATTCTGTACCAGGGGAAAGTTTTCTAACTATCCACTTCTCCATAAAGCGTAGCTTTTCAGATTCCCAGCTACGTACGCTACATTGAAATTCTTCTCTAGGAAAGAAAGCGGTATAAATGCTTGTCACGTGCAGAGGAGGGGGGCATGATGTTGTTTCTGCCCTCGTCAATTTCTGGACCAGTAAGTAGAATAATTATATCTCATTGCGCTGTTTAGTTTTTGTTGGAATCGGTCTCAAACCTCCAATTATAGTGCCGTGTGGGGCACATAAATTTGAAGAATGTAACTCTTTGAATGTATAAAAGTGAAGAAAGATTGGGGATCATGAACTGATCAGACTTCTTGTATGTTTTTAAACCATAAGACTTGGTCACGTAATAAAATTTATTTTTTTATGTATAAAAACTCTGTCTTCAATTGATAAAACCCAACAATTGGTTATGGGCCTCAGACCTTAAGCTGAACCTGAATTCTGCCACTACCGGTATCCAGTATGATGGGTATTCAAGAAATGTCCATGTTTTCCTTCCCGAAGTTATCGGATTTCAACTATGCCACGTGGAAGACGGACATGAAGGTATTGCTAATGGATCGGAACTGCTGGGAATTTATCACTAAAACGGAACCTCTATTATTGGAAGATGCTCCAGAACAAGAAAAAGGAGACTATCGTTATAGGAAGCAGAGGACATACACAACTATCTACCAGGGCATAGACAGAAAATATCAAGTCTTGATTTCATCTACTGAGGACGGTAAGGAAGCCTGGGATATATTAAAGACCAACTTTGAACCAGCATCTAGAGCACGATTGGCAGGCCTTGTGGACGAGTTCTTTTCAATCCGCTACCAGCCGGAGGACGAATCCATTGGACTCTTCTGCAAACGAGTGCATGAGAAGCTGTTACAGATAAAAGAATGTGGATTCGAAATCCCAGACCTTTTAGTTTGCTTTCAACTAATAAGACATTTGCCTCACGAATACGATAATCTGGTACAATTGCTATACAGGATGGATGACAACGAGTTCACGCTAGACAATTTGTCTAAACATTTAATAACAGAATCCAGCCGAATCGAGCTGAAGCGGAAAGATGAAGGCACAAAATTAAGTATCGTGGCCGATGCTTATGCTACAAGAAACAAGTCATCTAGATACAAGGAGACACGGGCGTCTACTCCTGATCACAGCAGATGCGTACTGGACCCTGAATTAATTCCTTCAAGCCCAAGAAAGTCGACAGTTTGTCGTATGGGGCCGCGACCATTCTGCAACTACTGCAAAAAGTCGGGACATTACGAATCGAAGTGCTTCAAGAAATGCAATCGGCAGAAACCTGGTGGTGAATTATTTTATATGGAGGACAATCCAAAAACTAATCTTCAACGTGCCTATGCAGTTTCAAATTTTCCAAATGAAAGACCGAGGGAATTTCTCATTGATTCTGCTGCAACTGCTCACTTCTGTAAAGAACGTGATATGTTTACGACATTCAGAAAACTACCACCACAGAAGATCCTAGTCGGAGACAAGGACAGCACCTCGGAAGTATTAGGTATGGGTGATATTCAATTTACAGTTTTAGATAGAAACCGAAATTTTGATTTAACTTTGAAAGATGTTTTATACTCGCCTAATATGAGAAGAAATTTAATTAGTGGTGCTCGTATTGACCTTGTGGGAAACCAAATTAAATGGGGAAATAACAAAATGATTATTTATAATAGTTATAATAAATATTTGTTTACTGTTCCCAGAATTGGAAAATTGTATATCTTGAAAGGTTATCCCAAGATTAAAAATTATACATATGTAACTGGTTTAGATCTAGAAAAAGCCCACCGTAGGTTTTGTCATGTTAACATGCCCTTAATTGAAAATATGAGTAAAATTAATTGTGTAAAAGGAATTGAAAAACTTAATTGTAAAAATATAGATAAAAATTGTAAGATTTGTGCTATTGCTAAATCCACTAGAATATCCTTAAAAAGAAACTATATGTACGAAAGGAAAACTAAAAATGTTTTGGAAAGTATCCATATGGATTTGTGGGGTCCTGCTCCAGTTAACTCTCTAGGTGGAAACGCATACTTTTTATCTATTATTGATGATTTTTCACGTAAAGTAACTGTTTATATTATTCGAAATAAGAATGAAGTTTTTGATTACTTTAAAAAATACTTGGTTAAAGCTGAAAGACAGCTAAATGTTAAGTTAAAATGTGTCCGAACTGACAATGGTTTAGAATTTTGTCACAAAGAATTTAAAAAGTTTTTAAATGATCTAGGAATAAAAATCGAAAGAACTTCAATTTATACCCCTGAACAAAATGGCATTGCAGAAAGGTTCAATAGAACAGCCATGGATTGTGTCAGAGCTATGCTTCAAGACAGTGGTTTACAACCACAATTTTGGTCAGAAGCACTTTTAGCATTTATTCATACTAAAAATAGATGCGAACACAAATTAACTGAGGGTATATCTCCTAACGAAATATGGACTGGTTTCAAACCATCAGTAAAACATTTTAGAATTTTTGGCTCTTTGGCATATGTTCATATTCCTAAAATACAGAGAAATAAATTACAACCCAGAGCAAAACTTGGTATTTTGACAGGATATGGTTTGAAAACTAAAGGTTACAGAATATATATCCCAAACGAGAAGAGAATAGTTGAAACAGTCCATGTTCATATCGACGAAAGTAAGAAAGCTGTTGATGTACTATTTGGTAAAAACTTTGAGTACGTTTCTTTCGATCTTAATTCTGATATTCCTATTTATCAATCAAATGAAAATATAAAAGTAAAATCGGAAAGTGAAACTCAAGTTTTAGATTCTAAAGATTTAGTTAAAACTGAGGACTTAAAAAGTCTTAACATTTCAAATTGGCGAAGAATCGAAAAACCTAGAAATAAAAGCAATAGGATAGATGTATACTATTATTCTCCTGAAAATTTGAGAATGAGATCTTTAAATGATATTAAAAAATACTGTACTAAAAATAAGATTAGGTTTGATCCTGTAAATTTCAATTTTAAGCCAGAGACTGAACATCCTAATGTGGATATTTCTAATGTGCCATCTACTTCTAGTGATGAATCTAATTTTTTAGACCAACAGCTGTACGACATGTATGATCAGTGTTACAATGTCGAAATCCCCAAAAGTTATGAAGAAACGCAAACAAGTAAGGATAAAATTAAATGGAATACTGCCATGACTGAAGAAATTCAGATAATGAAGGATAGGCAAGTATGGAAATTAGTGGACACCCCCCCAAATACAACCATAATTGGAAGTAAGTGGGTGTACAGCATAAAAATGGACGAAAACAATATACCTAAAAGGTATAAAGCTCGTCTTGTTGCTCAAGGTTTTAAGCAAAAACCCGGCATTGATTTTAAAGATATTTTTTCACCAGTTGTGAATTTTTCTATTGTTAAATTATTGTTTGTACTATTGATTTCTATGTTGGGTTGGTATCACTGTCAAGTTGACGTGAAAAGTGCATATTTATATGGACACCTTAAGGATACTATATACATGAAACAGCCAAAAGGATTTGTGCTGAAAGGATCCGAAAACAAAGTATGTCTATTGGAAAAGGCTATATATGGTCTGCATCAAAGTGGTAGAGAATGGAATTTGGAATTAGACGGTATTTTAACTAAATTAGGATTTTCTCAGTTAAATTGGTGTAATTGTGTCTACAAATTTAAAGATGTAATTTTAATTGTTTATGTAGATGATATGGTTTTGTTTTCAAAAAGGGAACATTTGATAAATGAAGTAATCGAATTATTGGACAAAAAATTGGATCTTACAGTCCTAGGTAAAACTAAATATTTGTTAGGCGTAAACTTTCAAGAAATTGAAAATTCGATTTATTTACATCAAATTACCTACATTGAAAAATTAATGTCAAAATTCAAAGATCTTCCTAAAAGTTTTGTGAATTTACCTTTTAAAATTGGTTGTAACTTACCTGATAAGGTTAAAGAGGAAGAAATAATTGAAAATGATTTAATGAGGAAATTTCCCTATCGTTCCTTAATAGGATGTTTATCGTTTTTGTCAGATAGATCCAGACCAGATATTGCATTTGCTGTTAATATAATGTCTCAGTTTTGTAATGGTTATACTTACAAACACTGGTCTTACGTTGTTGATATTATGAACTATGTTTTTCTTACAAAGGATTTTAAAATTAATCTTTCCAATGTAAAAAGTTCAAATTTGATTGCTTTTTCTGATGCAAATTGGGGATGTGGTCTCACAAACAGACATTCAAGCAGTGGCTATTTAATTTATTTTGGTAACATCCCAATATCATGGAAATCTTCTAAACAAAAGTGCATAGCTCTTAGCTCAATGGAATCTGAATTTATTGCACTAACCGATTGCACTAAAGAAGTTATTTGGTTTAGTAGAATTATAAATGAATTAAGTTTGTGTGATTACATAAGACCCCAAATATATTGTGATAATCAATCTGCTATCTATTTTTCAAAAAATAGTCAGGAAAATGTGAAAACTAAACATATTGATATCAAGTACAAATTTATTCGTAAATTAATAAAAGATGAACTATTTAACGTAAATTATATTTCATCGGAAAATAATTTGGCTGACTTTTTAACAAAGCCTTTATTGTTAAATAAATTTAAAAATAATATTAGAAAACTATTTTGTTAGATTTATATATATATGTTGAATTGTAATACATCTGCTGAGGTTTTACAACCGATGGGGCCGCATGTTGGAATCGGTCTCAAACCTCCAATTATAGTGCCGTGTGGGGCACATAAATTTGAAGAATGTAACTCTTTGAATGTATAAAAGTGAAGAAAGATTGGGGATCATGAACTGATCAGACTTCTTGTATGTTTTTAAACCATAAGACTTGGTCACGTAATAAAATTTATTTTTTTATGTATAAAAACTCTGTCTTCAATTGATAAAACCCAACAGTTTTGAGCTCTTCTGTGTGGATTATATCATTGCGCATTTTACTCCGTCTAGGCAATTCACAAAATAATGGATGCGATAAGATTTTTAAATTATTTATTCAAACGTGGTGGATCTTTTAACACCTGTTTAAAAGTACCTCTAACCCAATTGTTCTATATTCAGGGGAGATGCCGATTGCCTAAAAGTAATAGCTTTTAAAATATTCCAATGCCGTGTGTCATTTTTGAAAATGGTTGGTTTTTACATGTACCCGTGATATGTAAAAGGTCACTTTGGTCTTAGAAAATACAGGTAAATATCAGAATGCGTACAAGAGATACTGAAAGGTGCAGTCCATTAGAAGTGCCTAATACGTAGCTGGAGTTTAAGAGAACATCTAGTTTTGTAGATCCTTCGAATACAGGGTCGTGGTAGCCCAGTTGGTAGAGTCGCGGATTAGAAACCGGAAGGT
Source organism: Meta bourneti (assembly GCA_933210815.1). Lineage (NCBI taxonomy): Eukaryota > Metazoa > Arthropoda > Arachnida > Araneae > Tetragnathidae > Meta > Meta bourneti. The sequence continues at coordinate 64,344,762 of OW119922.1, forward strand.
TGCATGTTCGAATCTCGATCGAAATACCTTCGTATAATTCGTATAAGTGGATATTTAGGATGATGGGTACGTGGGAATATTACTGAGGGCTGGTGTTATAGTGAAATCTGCCGGGGGCTGTTTTACGCAAATATGCATCTAGAATAAAGTGCTTCGATTTAGCGCCTTGGATATACTACATCATAAAAGGAATATTGCATTATATACCTACTATGACAGTGGTTGTGTTTCATATAGTGTAAATTACTGTGCTTCTTACATTATAGTACCTTGGTAGACTGGTTGGAAAAGCGACTGATAGCAATCGGAGTGTTGCGAGTTCGAAACTCGATCTAACCAAAGATAGTCGTGTACGCCGAACTGGTACACGTTGAATCTGTCGTAACCTCAAATGTCCTCACGTTGGCGTGGTGTGGAAGTTGGGAGAGTGGGATGCTAGCTTAGGTGTTGACATCGTCTTTTGACCGTGATTCAAATTTATGAAATGTTGTCCTCGAGTCCTTCCTTCGGGATTGATCCCAGTCACCAATAGCCCATTATGTTGCTTTAGTCACGTAAATTCATCTATTAAGCAACGTAGGAACTCTTCAACAAAAATATGTCCTTGCTCAGTCATTATGTGTGTTGTAGGGGGAAATCATTCTTCGCTCAGAGGATTAAATGCTCTAGTTTTGCAAAAGCAACAAAAGACAATACATAGATACCAATAGTAAACAACCAACTCTTGAATCAATCGCTTTCTCTTAAAACCATCCAGAAGGACTTGTGCCTTGTATGTTTTGAAAACTTATTATAAACTGTCGATGTTTACATAAATGAAAATTTCTGGAGGATGGTTGGTGGTTGAATTTACGTAGAACTCATCGGGCTATTGGTGACGGTCTGAGATCAATCCCGATGTGAATGATCTGAGGACAACGCTTCGTAATTTTGAACCACGATCATATGATGAATTTTCTGGGTTAGGAAATTTAAAATCATCCGAATCGTTTTTGCAAATACTACTTTATTCGATGAATTTGCAAGTTG